>JBBGZY010001069.1:10000-1210000 GCA_037952925.1 Lithobates clamitans | reverse complement strand
CAAGAGAGAGATCTAGGCCTCAACCCATCTCTCTTATAGTCTCCCCCAGCAGTCTGTTCTTCTCTCCTCTGGAGTGTGGAAGTTGTAGTCCATAAACAGTGAAATCCCAATGGGGGGTATTTGCTAAAGAAAAATCCACTTTGCACTGCAAGTGCACTTGAAAGTGCACTGAAATACACTTGGAAGTAAAGTCGCTGTAGATCTGAGGGGGACCTGAAAGAAAAATAAGAATCCTGCCCGCCAGGCCTTGTCACGTGGCCTTGTCACAGTGGCCTCTTCCGCCACCTCATTTTGTCGCAGCTGTCTATTTTTCTCACCTACAGGCAACAAGAGTAAACCTCCTCAGTCCCTCTAGCGGTGCTGGCTTTGTGTGAGTGCATACGCTATCCTCCCGGCATAGCTGTCAGTGTCTGAGGTTCCTGACAGCTCCGACGGCTGTTTTTTTTTATCCAGTGTGCTGCAGCCTGAGAGCTGGGTCAGGTAGGAAGGAGAGAGGTTTTTTTTTTTTGGGGGGGGCGGGGGGGCGGTGAGGTCAGGACGCAGGAGGAGGGGTGAAAATCAGATGTTGCCCACTGTGCATAGCATACTTCTGAACCCTGCATCCCTACGCAGCACACTGCTGAACCCTGCCCTCCCTACGCAGCACACTCTTGAACCCTGCCCTCCCTATGCAGTGCACTCCTGAACCCTGCCCTGTCTGCCTAGCGCACTCCTGTGCCTTGCGCTCTATATGCAGCGGACTCCTAAGCCTTGCGCTCCGTACCCAATGCACTCCTGAACCCTGCACTCTGTATGCAAAAAACTCCTGAACCCTGCACTCAGTAAGTAGTGCTCTCCTGAACCCTTCACTCTGCATGTAGCAAACTCTTGACTTCTGATGGTGGGGGGCTCTTGACATCTGTTGTATGAGGTGGGATGCTCTGGATGTCTGCTTATAGTTATTATGAGAATTATAAAATTCCATGGCAGTTGAAAAGGAAGGTTTCACACCACTGGTACCATCCACAAGAAAACTTTATTGGCGACTGCTCAGACGGAACACCATGGTGGAGTGCAGATACAACCGGCCCTTTGAGGGCAACCAAACTGCTGATGCGGCCCCCAATGAATTTGAGTTTGACACCCCTGATCTAAGTGTATCAGTTTATTAAAAACTGTTTAAAAATGGTAAAATACGCTCACAAGAGTAGAGGAAAGACAGGCTAATTATCAGTCTTTAGTCACTATCAGGGCATGATGAAAAGTGACCAAAATGCTGGCAAATGGAACCAGGAAGCAACTCTGTTGTGCAAGAGACATCCAGCCGAGGAGGGACGCAAGGCTTGAACAGTGTGCACCAGTGAGAGCTGTAATCACACTGGAATGCAAGTCAGCGGCAGGGCCAGAATTGGAAGTGACGTCGAACATGATGGTGTCAGTAGGATGTGGGTGGTAACATGTTTCAGAGCTCTACAACGCTCCTTTGTCAGACCATAGAGGGAAACAGGAGGGCTATGTGACTTATATATAACAGAGAAAGGAAAGGGAGGGGGTAATGAAAAGAAAAGGGAAAATCCTGAATACTATGTAATGAGGATATACTGGTCTTAGCTGGAGCTTCCCCAGCAGGAGGAATTCAAAGGGAAACTCCAGACTAGAAATAATAAAATGACATGTAAGCATATAAGTGAAATTGGCGAATACAACTGGTAAACAAAGAAAGGAACTGGATAGTAGGTAATTAACATATACTGGTCTCAGCTGGAGCTGCCCCAGCAAGAAGGAATTTTAAGGGGAACTCCAGACTAAAGATAATAAGTAGATTACATATAAGCTTACTTAACTGCAGTTTTGCTGCTACAGGGCAACAGCTGTGCGCCGGTTCACATACAGTGGGGACGGAAAGTATTCAGACCCCCTTAAATTTTTCACTCTTTGTTATATTGCAGCCATTTGCTAAAATCATTTAAGTTCATTTTTTTTCCTCATTAATGTACACACAGCACCCCATATTGACAGAAAAACACAGAATTGTTGACATTTTTGCAGATTTATTAAAAAAGAAAAAACGAAATATCACATGGTCCTAAGTATTCAGACCCTTTGCTGTGACACTCATATATTTAACTCAGGTGCTGTCCATTTCTTGTGATCATCCTTGAGATGGTTCTACACCTTCATTTGAGTCCAGCTGTGTTTGATTATACTGATTGCAAATGAGCAAATGAGAATCATGAGGTCAAAGGAACTGCCTGAAGAGCTTAGAGACTGAATTGTGGCAAGGCACAGATCTGGCCAAGGTTACAAAAAATTTCTGCTACACTTAAAGTTTTTAAGAGCACAGTGGCCTCCATATTTCTTAAATGGAAGACGTTTGGGACGACCAGAACCCTTCCTAGTGCTGGCCGTCTGGCCAAACTGAGCTATTGGGGGAAAAGAGCCTTGGTGAGAGAGGTAAAGGAGAACCCATAGATTACTGTGGCTGAGCTCCAGAGATGCAGTCCGGAGATGGGAGAAAGTTGTAGAAAGTCAACCATCACTGCAGCCCTCCACCAGTTGGGGCTTTATGGCAGAGTGGCCCGACAGAAGCCTCAGTGCAAAACACATGAAAGCCTGCATGGAGTTTGCTAAAAAAACACCTGAAGGACTCCAAGATGGTGAGAAATAATTTTGGCCTTAATTCTAAGCGGTATGTGTGGAGAAAACCAGGCACTGCTCATCACCTGTCCAATACAGTCCCAAGAGTAAAGCATGGTGGTGGCAGCATCTTGCTGTGAGGGTGTTTTTCAGCTGCAGGGACAGGACGATTGGTTGCAATCGAGGGAAAGATGAATGCGGCCAAGTACAGGGATATCCTGGACGAAAACCTTCTCCAGAGTGCTCAGGATCTCAGACTGAGCCGAAGGTTTACCTTCCAACAAGACAATGACCCTAAGCACACAGCTAAAATAATGAAGGAGTGGCTTCACAACAACTCAGTGACTGTTCTTGAATGGCCCAGCCAGAGCCCTGACTTAAACCCAATTGAGCATCTCTGGAGAGACCTAAAAATGGCTGTCCACCAATGTTTACCATCCAACTTGACAGAACTGAAGAGGATTTGCAAGGAGGAATGGCAGAGGATCCCCAAATCCAGGTGTGAAAAACTTGTTGCATCTTTCCCAAAAAGACTCATGGTTGTATTAGATCAAAAGGGCACTTCTACTAAATACTGAGCAAAGGGTCTGAATACTTAGGACCATGTGATATTTCAGTTTTTCTTTTTTAATAAATCTGCCACAATGTCAACAATTCAATATATGCAATATAACAAAGAGTGAAAAATTTAAGGGGGTCTGAATACTTTCTGTCCCCACTATATATATATATATATATATATATATATATATATATATATATATATATATATATAATTCCGGACTTCCACCTGCAGGGGGCACACGTGCGCTGGCGGTGGGCCGCTTGTGCTGTGATAACTAATAGCCGAAGCTGTGGTTAAATAATGATAATGTTGGACTATTTCCAGATACAGATATAGGTCCACAATCCCTGCTAGTTAATTCAAAAATAAAAACTAAGGGCTAAGGGAGAGAGCCTCAGCTACCTCCTAAAATTAGGATTTTTAAGTGGACCAAATCATCTGTATAATAAGGTAAGCACAGACTTGGGAATTTGATAAAATTACATTTTATTGAATACAAAAACACACATAAGCAAGTGTAATAAAATCATGAACTACAAACAGTCCATTAGAGATACTTAGTACTAATTATTATTAATCCGTAAATTGCCGGTAAAGATGCTTGGATATGCGATGTGCCAACATGTTTCGCAGATTTCCTGCTTCTTCAAGGGCATCGCTTACATCTGTTGGTATCTCTAGATTATATAGATTCATATTAGGTACTGTTTTATAGTTACATTGTTCAAGTACAGTTTACTAAGCTAATAGAAGTGCTTACCCAGTAGAAGTTATCAATGCCTAAAAATGGGGCATGCAAAGCCCGACTCACATCATAAGGCTCAGCCCGCTAACAGCCGATCACGATCAATACCCCATTGCAGTCAGAGCGCACGGGGTTGGAGAGAGGGATGTCGGATCACGTACTGACCAGCCTATTAAATAGGTATATCCTGTGTAGAGAAACAATTTACCAATTAGTTTTATCTGCCAAATTCTATTTCCATCATTTTCAGGAAGATATTAGTTATTGCAGTTCATATTACTGATTTATTGGTTCTTACTATTACTATCCATAGAGCCTTAATAGCTATATTGAACCCATGGAACCATATCCCCTTTTGTCATTTTAAAAGAGATGGCCATCCAGATGAATAAATCTAGATTGTATCCTTCCAAGGATACATAATTAGTTTTCAAAAACAAATAGACACATGTGTCCGTGTAGTTATAAAGTTGGATGTGTCTGCTCATGTATAAACAGCAAACACATCCCCATTAATTACTGCAGACTACACCTATATGAATGAGAATGACATCTGGAGCATTGTCTAAGCGCTATACTATGGATTTGTATTGATATGGATAAAGAGGGGGGATAATGCACCATTGAATTGAATATACCTGGCGCCAACTATTCCCATCTCTTAATGACAAAGGAGCAGGGAGATTGTTATATTGTTATTTACCTCAAGTTTGGTAGATATAGGAGAGCTTCTGGTTCACCACCCTCCGGATGTGATGCACTGCAACCGTCTCCTTAAGTTTCCGTGATCCCCCCGGAAGTAAAGGGTCAGCTGACCCCTGACTTCACTTCCGGGGCGAGAGCCCCTGTGTTGCGCATGCGCGAGGACGGCCGGAACGCACACCGTGCAACTAATTCGTGCGCGGGGAGCCGAAGCTGATACACGGGGCATGCCGGGCACTCAATGTCCTCTGGCACCTGCTGATTATCGGTAAACTACATAGAACCTGGATCTGCCTATGTAAACAAGGCAGATCCCTGTTCTGCCAGGGGGAGGGATGTATTCTGTTTTCCTGCAAAAGCAGGGACTAGAATCCATTACTTCACCTAGTAAAAGCAGCACACATAGTAAACACAAACTGGCTACATTTAACCCCTTTATCCCTGTAGATGTTAACCCCTTCCCAGCCAGTGTCATTAGTACAGTGACGGTGCATATTTTTAGCACTGATCACTGTATTGTGCCACGCTAATCACAAAAACAGTGACATAATATAAATACAAACAAAAATTCAATAAAATAAACAAATGGAAATAAAAAGTGGCAATGAGTCCAAATGAATATTTAAAAAATGTTCAATAAATGAAGTGTAAATATTCTTCTTAAATGTTCGAAGGTGCTTAAAAAAAAAAACAAGACTTGCTCCCTACACCACTGTGATCAAGCTGCTTACTGGATATGTACAGTATGACCAAAGATTATAATATGTTCATACAAGCATGTTGCACTTCTAAGGGTTCATGGCTCCACCAACAAGATTAATCAACGGGATTGCCACCCGACTCCATATCAATACCAGCAGACAGTATCTCACACCATAATCAAAGTAGCACGAAAAAAGAAAGCAAGCTCCACAGTATAAAACCACTATAGCGTAAATTTATTGAAAACCAAAATGCAAACTCATATATAAACTGTTGTAAGACAGCCTTTAAAGTATCCAAGTGCTCCTGTGTGTGAATAACCAGTCGGTCCGATCAACAATTCTATGCACGATAATGTCACGTCCTAAGGCTCTGCTCGACTGGTTTCGCTGGAGACAACATCATCAAGGGAACTGGCCAGTGGTGATATTCTGGATGTCTCTTTGGTAGTAGGTCAATGAGAAACTGCCATGCAGTCAGGTTCTAGGTCCCCCTACCTGGGGGTTGAACGAAAAAAAAAATGTCAGTGTGTACCAAGCTTAAGGATAATTCTCAACCTAATCATTTATGCTAACCCTCAACCTACCCAACATAAACACTAACCTTTGAGCAACCACCATTCTGGCACTGATGTTTATTTATTCTTGAATAATGACTATAAAAAAATCTACGCCATAACCAATAAGGGCCGGTTACCATTGGTGCGATGCGGGAACCCTGTAAATCCACTGCGAGTTCCTGCATCGCATGTCTCCCAGGGGCAGTTCACACTGCCCTATGCGAACTGCTGGGAGTTAAAAGTTAATGACACCCCAAAATCAGTTCGCAAAGCGCAGTGCGATCTGCAAACTTGGACAGGAATCAGATCGCATGGCTGTGAAGCATCGCACAGAGATATCATGTGATTTGCACAGCAGTGCGGTGCGAATCACATCTGATCTCAGACATCGCACCAGTGGGAACTGGCCCTAAGAGAGAAAGCAGAGAGTAGAAGTGTTTGTGTTTGCCAATGTTCCTACACAAAATATCTAATACCTGGCATGTGTTAGCAGGAAAATGCAGAGACCATATAAAGAAATGATATATAAAAATAAGTGAGAGAACTGGGCGTTAAATGGTAGTTCCGTGGTTGATTGAATATACAAATGTATTAATTAAAAAAGGTGTTTATTCAGATATAAAAGACATATAAAGAAATATTGCAGGGTTACAGAAATGTGATCACACTTTTCATCTATGCAGTATAAGGGAACTGATAAAAATAGGTACAGCTTAACAAAAAAGAAATAATATTACCTAGTGGCATTGCTTATTACAGACGCTTCCTCCTTGGAAGTTTTTCTAGTATTTTTCTTGTTGAATTTTATATGTGGTTTTCGTTTAATTGTCTTGTATGACATTTAAAATGGAAATCTGACATTTTTCGATTTGTAGGATGAGTTGGGTGATTTCTTTACCCTGGGATCATTTTTAATGTTCAGTAGTTACATTTTACTGACTTGGATGTCAGAGAGGTAATGTTGCAATTGATTATGACATTAAATATTACAGATCTTTATTTCCATTAAAATATATACAGAGCCTCAAGTCTGCTTCTTAAGGGCAACTTTACATGCATCTAAATTTGTCAATCAAATTACAGAAAACATCATTATAATCACATTTACATCATTCTAAACATCTTAAACATTTCTCAGAAATGTATATAAACATTCGTGCTCGCCAATAACAAAACATTAACTGTGTGTGTGTTGCTTCCATCATCACAGAGAGAAACGAGCCATCATCCGAATGACGATCAATAGTGTCAGAGCTATTAGCCTAGTCTGGTGGACATTGGATCATGATCAAGGTGGATTAAGGTAGGCATCAAACGATAAAACAACAAAAATTTAGGATATCATAATGCGGGAGAACCATCACCTCAGATTCTAATGATTTCTAATAACTTACAATGGCATATATCCACTATACACTCACTGCGAAAATGAAGAAGTGGGCAGCCCATCCCCAGGATATACAAGAGGGCATACACACCTACATATCACACACATTAACAAATAATAAACCGGAACACAATACAGTCCAACGAGAATAGCATGCAATCACAGACCAACACCATGTGACCCACATCCATAACTTACAATTTACATATTGGAGCACCCACACAGATGCCCACCCACTACAGTAAACAATACCTAAAAGCCACCATAGTCTCAACCCATTACTAGTATCCATAGACATCCATGGGCCCCTCACTACTCCCAACTAACCAGACTAACCATGATACTCACATAACTACATCCTAGTCTACACATATGGCCATATACACATCACCTTTAATCTCCCTCACTAGCCCCACCCTCTGATGCCCTATATACCCCAGAAACAGCCAACCAACCACCTTTTCTCATACAGTGACCTGACATAAGCATACCAAATCCACGAACAATCACCTCAGAGAAGATGAACCATACATAGGTGGATACTGTAGCCTTTCAATGCCGCTCGTACTAGCCTTGCCACCGCTCGTCTCCGCCGCCGGAATCCATGTCCAAGCAGTAGCAACAGCCGCCACCTAATGGGCATGATTCCGTCGCTTGTAGCTAGCTAGCTCTGTGAGAGCAGCTCTGTAAGAGCAGTAGACGCTGCTGGTTATACACCTCCATATGGCAGGTCTGAGCTTATCCCTCATCCCTTGTGACGGCTGACTGCTTGATTGGTGATCCACATCCACTCTGTGTGCAGCTTGCAAGATACGTTTATGTAAGTGTATCTGAATAAAGTGTTACTTGCTTTTACTATCACACTGACCCAGGCGCCCTCTTTCTGCTGTTTTTGTTTGTCTGAGGGAACTCCCATTTCCTGCTAAGGATCTGCCGTTGACTCTGTGTACAATCCCCATCCACCTGTGGATCCATCCGTCCTGTGGACTTCTCCTTGATATCCCTTACTACTATGGACTGTATGGACTAATTCTTATTAATTCATTTTGCCAGTGAGCGCTGACTCACACACTGCCTGCCAGTTCTGTGTGATATATTGCTCATGGTTAGTCTGGTTAGTTGGGAGTAGTGAGGGGCCAGTTTCCATGGATGTCTATGGACACTAGTAATGGGTTGGGACTACGGTGGCTTTTAGGTATTGTTTACTGTAGTGGGTGGTAGGGATGGGCTATCTGTTCGAGTTGAAAATGAGTTTGACTCGAACATTGGCTGTTCACCCGTTCGCTGAACAGTGAACAATTTGGGGTGTTCGCGGCAAATTCGAAAAGCCGCGGAACACCCTTTAAATGTCTATGGGAGAAATCTAAAGTGCTAATTTTAAAGGTTAATATGCAAGTTATTGTCATAAAAAGTGTTTGGGGACCCGGGTCCTGCCCCAGGGGACATGTATCAATGCAAAAAAAAGTTTTAAAAACGTACATTTTTTCGGGAGCAGTGATTTTAATAATGCTTAAAGTGAAACAAAAAAATTGAAATATTCCTTTAAATTTTGTACCTGGGGGGTGTCTATAGTATGGCTGTAAAGTAGCACATTTTTCTTGCTTTTATAACAGTCCGAGAGCAAAATGACATATGTAAAGGAAAAAAAAGTCATTTAAAAGTACTAGCGCTAGTGCCGGCTATTAATGAATTGTCGGTCCGACAATATACATAAAAGTCATTGAAAGTCATTGAAAAAAAAAAAAATAAATAAAAATGGTGGGGTCCCCCAAAATTCCATTACCAGGCCCTTCAGGTCTGGTATGGATTTTAAGGGGAACTCTGCGCCAAAAATAAAAAAAATGGCATGGGGTTCCCCCAAAAATCCACACCAGACCCTTATCCAAGCACGCAACCTGGCAGGCCACAGGAAAAGAGGAGGGAACGAGAGAGCGCTCCTCCTCCTGAACTGTACCAAACCATGCTGATGGGGACAAGGGCCTCATCCCCACAACCCTTGCCCGGTGGTTGTGGGGGTCTGCGGGCAGGGGGGCTTATCGGAATCTGGAAGCCCCCTTTAATAAAGGGGACACCCAGATCCCGGCCCCCCCATGTGAATTGGTAAGGGGTACATTGTACCCCTACCATTTCACAAAAAGAAAGTGTCAAAATGTTAAAAAAACCACAGAAGAAGGCTTGGGACAAGTCCTTTAGTAGATTCCAGCAATGTAATCCAATAAATCCATGCTCCTACTCCAGCGATGTAATCCGATTCTCGATCTCCAGCGATGGATGATCTCCAGCGATTCCAACGAGGAACACACACAGGATTCTGCCTGCACCGGAGGGACCCAGCCAATGACGCGGCACCAGCTTGACCTTTCTTATGTAGCTGAGGGCGGGGCCACCTGTCACGTGACCCCGCCCCCTCTGACAAGGAGAAACGCCGGGGTCCCCAGTGACGTGTACAGGTGACCCCGCCCCCTCTGATGCAACACAGGATTCCCGTTGCATCAGAGGGGGCAGGGTCACCCGCTCTTCCCCCCTCTTTTCCTGCGGCCTGCCATTTTCTTTTTAATTTTGGTGCAGAGTTCCCCTTAAAATCCATACCAGACATCAGGTCCGGTATGTATTTTTGGTGGGAACCAAACACCATTTTTTTTATTTTGGCGCGGAGTTCCCCTTAATATCCATACCAGACCTGAAGGGCCTGGTAATGGAATTTTGGGGTACCCCCACGCATTTTCTTTTTTGTTTTTCAATGACTTTCAATGACTTTTATGTGTATTGTCGGGACCGACAATTCATTAATAGCCGGCATTAGCGCTAATACTTTTAAATGACTTTTTTTTCCTTTAGAAATGTCATTTTGCTCTCGGACTGTTATAAACACGGGAAACATGTGCTACTTTACAGGCATACTATAGACACCCCCCAGGTATGAAATTTAAAGGAATATTTCACTTTTATTGTTTCACTTTAAGCATTATTAAAATCACTGCTCCAGAAAAAAACGGGCGTTTTTAAAACTTTTTTTTGCATTGATACATGTCCCCTGGGGCAGGACCCGGGTCCCCAAACACTTTTTATGACAATAACTTGCATATTAACCTTTAAAATTAGCACTTTTCATTTTTCATGTTCGTGTCCCATAGACTTTAACGGTGTTCACGAGTTTGAACAAATTTTTTGCCTGTTCGCATCTTCTGGATGCAAACCGAACAGGGGGGTGTTCGGCTCATCCCTAGTGGGTGGGCATGTGTGTAGGTGCTCCAATATGTAAATTGTAAGTTATGGATGTGGGTCGCAGGGTGTTGGTTTGGATGGCTGTGAGTTAGTATTATGAGCATGGGATTGTGTATGTCTATGATTGCTTGCTATTCTGGTTGCGTTGCAGTTTATTATTTGTTAATGTGTGTGACATGTAGGTGGATATGTCCCTCTTGTATATCCCGGGGGATTGGCTGCTCTCGTCTTCATTTTTGCAGTGACTGTGTAGTGGATATATGCTATTGTAAGTTATTAGAAACCATTAGAATCTGTGATGATGGTTCTCCCGCATTTTGATATCCTAAATTTTTATCATTTTATCCTTTGATCTTAATTCACCTTCATCATGATCCAATGTCCACCAGACTAGGCTCTGACACTATTGACCATCAGTCAGATGATGGCTCGTTTCTCTCTGTGATGCTGGAAGCAACACACAGTTAATGTTTTGTAATTGGTGAGCACTAATGCCGCGTACACACGGTCGGACTTTTCAGCTACAAAAGTCCGACAGCCTGTCCGACATACTTCCGGCGTACCTTCGGCGGACTTGCGGCAGACTTTCTAACGAACGGACTTGCCTACACACGACCACACAAAAATACGACAGCCTAGTACGCGGTGACGTACACCAAGTCTGACGAGACTATAAAACGGAAGTTCAATAGCCCGTACGACACCCTTTGGGCTCCTTCTGCTAATCTCGTGTTTATCTCGTGTTAGTAAAAGTTTGGTGAGAGACGATTCGCGCTTGTGAGACTCGTATTTTTCAGTTCGTTTTAACTGTTGTTCAGTCTGTGCTTGTGAGGTTTGTATCTGCTTTTCAGTGCGTTTGGTCAGTTGGCATTGAGAAACCTTTGTTTTATTGTCCGCTCGTTCCTGATTTTCAGGTCGCTCTTCACAGGCCTTGCTGTTCTTCAGTGTGTTCTGTTTAGTGCGTTCTGACCAGCCGACCGTTTTGAAACCATGTTACCTGTACGTACTCGTTGTCGAGCTCGTGCATTGTATGTGTTTGGTGCTGTAGTTTATTCTTCAGACCAAGACCAGTCCATGAACAGGGCGAGGAGGAGTTTATGGACCAAGAATTGGTTGCTCCAGCGTGACCAGTTCTGTCACATGCCATTGCTCCGTGAGATCCGTGAGAATAATCCTGAGGATTTCAGGAACTTTCTCCGGATGATGGACCCCGTTTTTGACCGTTTGTTGGCTTTGCTGACCCCCTATATCAGCAGGCAGGATACCTGCATGAGGCAAGCCATCACTCCGGAGCAGAGGCTAGTTGCCACGTTGCGGTACTTGGCGACAGGGAGAAGCCTGCAGGACCTCAAGTTCTCGACAGGCATCTCCCCCCAGGCTCTGGGGATCATTATCCCAGAGACCTGTTCTGCCATCATCCAGGTCCTGCAGAAGGACTATATTAAGGTAAGATATTTTTCTTTTATTAGCATCACATGTTCTTTTATGTAATCTTTGATAATGTAATGTATTTCTTGCTTCAAACACTACTTACCATCATTGCAATATAGTGTGAATGTCCCCTTTTTATCCTCACACATGCTGGATTTTTTTCCTGTTCTTTTTTGTCATGCATGTATATTTTCCTTCAATAACCTCCCCAGCATGCAATGATGGGAACATATCCACCTAGTCTACTCATTTTGAATGTATTTTGTTTGAGTGTATTTAGTGTGCTTATAATTAGCAATTAGCTAGATTTACCAACCCCCCCCTCCCCCACCTAAACTCACTCCAAATAGTGTGCTGATAATTAGCAATTAGCTAGATTTACCACCCCCCCCCACCCTCGTAAAAATTTGCTGGAATGTTCTGTGGTGTTGATTTGTATAAAGCAAATATATGTTGCACTTTGCAAAATGCATGTGCACTCTACAAGTGCATTTGTTCCAGTGCTTTAGAAAATGAGCAGAAGCTCTGTTGATTTCCATCATCAAATCATATGCAAGCCACAAAGTGTTTTCATTAATTGCCCTTGCATGTGATTGTGTACTCCTTGCAACATGACTGCCTTTTTACCTTACCTCTTTTACTGTAAGCTGGTTAGCAACTGCACCTGCAGAGTGCGACAACTGCAGTCTTGTAGCCTTTTTAGTCCCTAAATTCCTGCGTGTCCTAAAAGTAATCTTTTTTAGGGATTTCACAACCCCCTAAAATGTAATCAATGTTCCATCAGAGGGGGTGAGCAATCTGATAAGTGTGCCTTTCCATATTAGTTATTCCAGAAGAATTAAATTATTTAATGTTATACTGATGCTGGGGAATAATGTTTTTAATTGTCTAATTTTCTTGCAATGTTAGCTTCCAAATTAATGATTTTGGTTTTCTTGTTTGATTCCCCAGTTTCCTTCAACGCCACAGGAATGGCAGACTGTGGCATCCCATTTTGCCAGCCGTTGGGACTTTCCCAATTGTGGAGGGGCTATAGATGGGAAACATGTCCACATCGTGCCACCACCCCATTCGGGGTCATACTATTTTAATTATAAGGGGTTCCACAGTATTGTTTTAATGGCAGTGGTGTCGGCACACTATGAATTTTTATATGTGGACGTGGGGAAGAATGGCCGGAGGTCGGATGAAGGAGTATTTGCCCAGACGGAGTTCTGCCAGCGTCTCCAGAGTGGTGGCCTGGGATTGCCACCTGATGCGGATAACGTGGAAGGACTCCCCTTTGTCTTCATTGCCGATGAAGCCTTCGCTCTGAGCAAGCACCTCATGAGGCCATTCCCCCAAAGAACCCTCACCCCGGAGAGGAGGGTTTTTAATTTCCGGCTGGCCAGAGCTAGAAGAGGGTTGAGAATGCGTTTGGGATTCTGGCCAGCCGGTTCCGCCTGTTTCAAACATCCATTAATTTGGCGGAATAAAAACTTAATTTTATAATTTTATCGTGCTGCATTCTGCACAACTTTTTACACAAACATTCTCAAAATTATATAGGAACAGTTGGGCCTGAGGCCGTACTTATAGATGACAACCTTACGGGCATGGATACTGTCCGTACTGGCTTGGCCCCCCAAAGTGCCCGTCAAGTTAGACAGCACTATGTTAATTATTTTATGGGTAGGGGGGCCATTGCAATGGGCCAGGATATTTAATTATTTTAAATAAAAAAAATATTGATGAAATCTGGAATTATATTTATTGCTTGCCTTTCTTTTGGGCTTTCTCCTAGGTTATGGTCGAGCAGTTGTAGTGCCAACTGTATTTTCCTTTTAAATGTCTAAATAAGCTCCATTGCCACTGTAAACAACTTTTTTACAATTATAACCAAACTGATACTGAGCATTGAAATAACAAACCACACATTTATTTAATTCCTATAAGGAGATGTTTTTATTAATCGTTGTTATGCATTTAGTATAAAATGTTCATAGCCAAAAATATAATGATATCTTAATAATTTGGAAAAATATAATTATATTTAAATATTTGTACATAATCCACAAAAAAAATTTTTGGGCTTTTTGATTTTCGCAAACAGGCTTTTTTTTTTTTTTTTTAAATCCTTTTTTTTAATTTTTTTGGTTTTTTAAAATCCTTTTTATTTTTTATTTATTTTTTTGGTTTTTTTTTAAATCATTTTTTTTTGTTTGTTTTTTTGGAAAATCAAGTATTTTTTTTTTTTTTGGTTTTTTGGAAAATCAATTTTTTTTTTTTGTTTTTTTTTTAAATCAATTTTTATTTTTTTTGTTTTTTTGGAAAATCAAGTTATTATTTTGTTTTGTTTTTTTTTTTAAATCAATTTTTTTTTTTTTGTTTTTTTTTAAATCAATTTTTATTTTTTTTGTTTTTTTGGAAAATCAAGTTATTTTTTTTTTTTGTTTTTTTTTAAAGTCAATTTTTTTTGTTTTTTTTTTTAAATCAATTTTTATTTTTTTTTGTATTTTTGGAAAATCAAGTTTTTTTTTTTTTTTGGTTTTTTTAAAATCAAGTTTTATTTTTTTTTTTGTTTTTTTTGGAAAATCAAGTTTTTTTTTGTGGATTTTTAAGGTATTTTCTATAAACAGCCCTCCTTTTTTAAATTATGTTAAACAGCCATATAAGTTCAGCAAAAATAATAAAGAGAAGGCCCAGAATGGGGTCAGCAAAACAGGAAATAAAGGACATGATCGATGTTTTGGGGTTTCAAAAAGGGCATTTAGATTCGACCCAAAACATCAATCATGTCCTTCATTTCCTGCTGCATACGATCCAGCCGATTACGGATTTCATCGATCTCCCCATTCCAGGCCATTATTTGACAAACTAGCCGTTGGGCACTGTCTGAGGTGAAATATTCAGTTCTTGTACCTAAAGTGGAATGAAACCAAAAAATGTGTTTAGAAATATGCACACATACATAGTTTACCTTACCATAATAAAGCTGTTGTCTCAGACACTGACCTGGTGGGGTGCCCATGTAGCATAATTCCTCCACATCCTCGGGGGTGGCGCTGTTGCTTGAATCAAGCACAACCAGATCACCTAAAATAGAGTAGAAAAATTACATAAAAGAAAAGGCAGCCATGCATAGATTACCGTAAGCTGGTGTGTCAGACACTCACCCGGTGGGGTGCCCATGTCGCCCACTTCTCCTTCCTCCACATCCTCAGTGGGGCTTGGGCTGATTTCCCAATCATGTTGTTTGGCTTGGGGTGGACTGTGTTCTTGTTGGCTGAGTGATTTTTCCCCTATGTGAACCAAAAAATTAATCTACTTAGCACACAGATATTTTAGTACATAGTAATTTTCAAACATTTGTAGTGAAGTGGTGTACAAATGTTCTGTTTGTGTAGAGTTCCTATTTTACCTCAATATTTAAAATTATAAAGACATATCGGATAGATAGATATCTAGATATCAATATCTCGAAATATAGTTAATAATCTTTTGATCTCTCTCTCTCTCTCTCTCTCTCTCTCTCTCTATATCTGGAACAAAATCTAAATATCCAACTAAATGTAAAGAAAAAAAAAAAAAGATAACTTAAAATATTCCAAAAGAATGTTTTACATTTCTATATCTATCTATATCTATCTATCTATCTACCTATCTCTATCTCTCTCTCTCTCTCTCTCTCTCTCTCTCTCTCTCTCTCTCTCTCTCTATATATATATATATATATATATCTATATCTATATATATATATCTCTATCTATATATATATATATATATATATATATATATATATATATATATATATATATATATATATATATATCTCTATATATATCTCTATATATATATATCTATATATATATATATATATCTATATATATCTATATCTATATCTATATATGTATATATGTATATATCTATATATCTATATATCTATATATCTATATATATATATATATATATATATATATATATATATATCTATATATCTATATCTATATCTATATCTATATCTATATATCTATATATATCTATATCTATATATCTATATATATATCTATATCTATATCTACATACATACATACACATATATACATACACACATATATATATATAGATAAATCTATAGATATGTAACGAGGTTTATTAAAAAATCGTTTGAAACGATGAGCAAAAAAATCGTATAGGAAGGAAAAGCACATGGAGCAGTATACAAGGTAATAAACACAAGAGAAAAACACGACAAGTACTTACTTTTTTTCAGCACTTTACGGATCCGTCTGTATTGATCCGGCTCCCTGAGCTTGAGGTCAGACCATCTTTTGCGAATTTGATCCTTGGAGCGCTGGACCCCAAAAGAAGCCTGTAAAGTGTCCACCACCTTCGCCATTATTTTGGCCTTGCGCAAATTTGGCCGTGCGTACGGCCCATACTTCCCATCATAGTCCTTTTTTTGAAGAATGGCCACCATCTCCACTATCTCTTCAAAACTCATATTGGAGGCCTTAAATCTAGGCCTCACAGATCTGGTTGACGTTCCAGCCTCCGGGCTTTTTTCGCTACCTGAGGTAGTTAACATGTCATGTGTCTCCGCCATTATTCACCCCACTACGCGCCGTAAATAAAAATGGGCGGAGAACATGAGTTAAAATCGAACGTCAGGGGCGGGCGACACAGGCGGAGTTTCACACATGCGTAGTGTATAAAGAGGGGCCTTGCGCACGTGTCGTACGTACGTTCTGTGCGTCGAATTAGGGGGCGGAGAACATGAGTTAAAATCGAACGTCAGGGGCGGGCGACGCAGGCGGAGTTTCACACATGCGTAGTGTATAAAGAGGGGCCTTGCGCACGTGTCGTACGTACGTTCTGTGCGTCGAATTAGGGGGCAGAGAACATGAGTTAAAATCGAACGTCAGGGGCGGGCGACGCAGGCGGAGTTTCACACATGCGTAGTGTATAAAGAGGGGCCTTGTGCACGTGTCGTACGTACGTTCTGTGCGTAGGTGATAGTGGACCAGGACGTTACAAAACGAAGGTAATTTTAAATTATTTTTTTTTTTGTTTTATGGTCATGACTTTGTAGCAAGCGGCCTATATGGCTTGATAGATTGATGAGGCCTACATAGGGAGAAGATGATGAGGGGTTAGCAGAAACCTAATAAGTGTTTTTTGTCTTGTGACTTTATCTTTTCCAGATATAATGAATCCCCTATTTAAGGATCCAGAGTTCCTTACAGCTTTCATATCTAAATATCGAGAGATGAGGAATTTGTGGGAGGTGAAACACCCTCAGTATTATGCAAAGCATGTGAGGAAGTCAACGCTGGAGAGACTTCTGTCCTTTGTCCAGGCGACCATCCCGGAAGCAACAATGGAGACATTGCTCAAGAAAATTGGGGTCTTGAGGAATATGTATAAGAGGGAGCATAAGAAGATCCAGGAATCAATGAGATCAGGAGCATCAGCAGATGATGTTTATGTACCCAGGCTGTGGTACTACAATCAACTCCGTTTTCTTGATGACCAGAATGAAGCCAGGGCATCACTTTCAACCCTTCCCTCCACCCTTCCCTCCACCCTTCCCTCCACCCCAGCAGAGGCTTATGAGGAGCAAGCTGGGTCTTCCATCCTGGATGAACCGGATATGACCATCTGGAGTCAGGTAAATTATATTAACAAATATTTACTGTACTAATATTAATGATGTTAACTGGATGTTATAATTATCTAAAATAATTTTGCACTCAAAATTGTGTATACATATCAATTGACAGGAGTGGCTAAATATGTTTGGCACCTGCTATAAAAAATTAGGGTGTCTGATTAGACTCTTTTATTAAAGAGATGTATTCACATTGAATTTGCTAGTCATGAGAAGCAAATTGTGTGTCATTGATGAACCCCAAATAAATAAATAAAACTATGTCCTTTTTTTATACACAGGATGAGTCCATCCAGGAGGAATGTGGGGAAAGTGGCAGGCAGGAGGAGACCGGGCCCATGGACAGCCTGGAGGAGGCCGGATTCTCCATCATCCTGGAGGAGGCTGGGCCCAGTGTCAGGCAGGAGGTGGCTGGTCCCAGTGAGGTGGCTGGGCCAAGTGAGGTGGCTGGGCCCAGTAGGATCATGACCCAATCCCAAGTGCTTCCCCTCCACCTTCCCAAAAAAAGGGCCAGGAAGGGGACGGTCACACAGGAGGCATCCCTGCGCCCCATGCAAGAGGCCACCCGTTTTTTGAGCAGCCCCCCCGAAGCAGAAGAGTCCTATGGCTGCTACTTAGCCAGCAGGCTTCTTCAAATGGATTGGGAGCAGCGTCTCATTTGCGAGCGCCTATTTGGGGAAACTATCCAGAAGGGGCTGCAGGGCACGCTAACCCGAAACACCCAACTACATGAGGCAGCCCCCCCTCCTCCTCCTCCTCCTCCTCCTCCTCCTCCTCCTCCTCCTGCCACAACTGAATCACCACAGCCACAGCCTCCAAAGAAGGCTACAGGGAAGGCTGCAGGGAAGGCTGCAGGGCAGCGTGGAGGAAAGGCTGCAGGGAAGAGAAGAAAGTGATGACCTGGGTTCAGTCTGGTCTGACAGAAGACGCAGACTGTTGTAGGACCACAGTCTGGGGACATCTATATCATCTGCTGGTGCTGTTGATCTCTGGGATTCTTGGACCAGATTGTGCTCCCTCTTATATGGACTCCTCAAGATCCCAATTTTCTTGTACACCGACTTTTTCCAGCGTTGACTTCCTCTTTATTTTATTTTGACCATGAATAAATGGATCTTTTTTGAGTTTAGCAAAAGACTTTATGTGTTTTCTTTTAAATCATTGATTTTACACACAATGTTAAATTAACAAGGGACAACAATCTCATTGAGTTTGAAAAAACACACCAAAAATACATTACTAATGTTAATAATGTTCGAGTGGTAAGTCTTGAAAATAAAAAAATCTACATAACCAAAAACGGTGCTTTGGGTTAACTTTATCTAAAAAATAAAAAATAATCACTAGAAAAACAAAACTAGAATAATGGGTTCTTTGTGGTAACTTTACAAACCTAAAAAATAAAAAATAAAAAAAAAAGGTAAAAAGTATTATTAGTATGGAAACATTGTTTTTAAAAAGCATACTATATCATTCATGAGATCAAAGAGAAAAAGAATCCAGAAATCAGTTTGGGAGAACTCTGAATATGAACAGCAAAACACCTTCGTTCTTTAGAGCATTCGTAAAAAAGAAATAAAATGCGCTGCATTCAACGATCACAGATTTTGCAGCGTGATGAATGTGCTACCTACAATACGAACACTAGTTTTACTAGACCGAGTGCTTCCGTTTAGTTTTTGCTTATGAGCATGCGTCGTTTTTTTGTCCGTAGGACTAGCATACAGACGAGCGGACTTCGGGGTCCGTCGTAGTTACGACGTAAAGATTTGAAGCATGTTTCAAATCTAAAGTACGTCGGATTTGAGGCTAAAAAAGTACGTTGAAAGTCCGGAGAAGCCCACACAAGATCGGATTACCAGCCAGCTTTAGTCCGTCAGCGTCCGTTGGACTTTTGTAGCTGAAAAGTCCGACCGTGTGTACGCGGCATAAGGTTTATATACCATCAATGAATTGCAGCTCGCCGAAACCAGCAGCACTCATGAAGCCCCACAGAAGACACTGCCACCACCAGGTTTCATTATAGGCACCATGCATTTTTCTTTTTTTTCTGTGTTGCTTTTGCATTGCACATACCAACTTGTCTAAGAATGTTGTAGGATCCTTTACGGAAGAAAAAAAAGTCTCTCCTTGTTTCTATGATTAATGTCTATGGAGCCTAATTGACCCAGAGTGGAGATCGATCTAGCGTTCGCATATAGCCCAGGGGGTGGCTACACAGCGTGTTTTGACACAAGGTAAAAGCTGTGTCACACGCTCTAAGGTGAGCGCAACCACTGTGGGGGGGCACTGTGGCACAATATTATTATTTAAAGCACTGGAATTCGGCACATTTGATTACTTGGACATCCAATGGAGATTTATGGACACGGAAACACTTTTTAGTTGAAATTTTGGGACACTTATATAAGAACTTTATTTTAAGGCCATTTTTGCGTTTTTTTTTGATGTTTTGCATGCTGCACGATCTATGAAGCATTGCATGTTTTTTTGTTTGCAGTCACCTTTAAATTTTTATGCACAATTGTATATATATATCTTTTGGCACTATATGCACTTTTATTGATTGTCCATAGGTCTATACATATGCACATTGCACAGGAGTGATACCATTTTTCCACAGGAGTATTTTTGTTATATTTAAATTAGTTTTTTTTAGCATAGTTATGCATAATTGATGTAAATAATGAGATATTTTGAAAACATAATTTTTTAGGATATTTTTCTGTAGTACATTTAATCTAGCGCAACGCAATTTCTTTTATATTATGCATTTTTCTTTGTACTCCTCATCCCTGAGACTTCATACAGTTTTGAAGCCATCAGTTCCAAAAAACATTTATCTTGGTCTCATCACTCCAGAGTACAGAGTCCCAGTAGTCTTCTTCTTTTTCAGCATGGGCCCTGGCAAAATCTAGGCGGGCTTTTTTATGCATGGACTTTAGGAGAAGCTTCCTTCATGGACACCACCCATGCATGCCATTCCTCTGCAGTGTACACTGTATTTTATCATGGGAAACAATCACCCCAGTTTGGCTTTCTACAGTACTTCTTTAGCTAATTGCAGTGAACGCATGGTGATTTTCCTCAACTCTTCTCATCAGAAGATGCTCCTGTCGAGGTGTTAACTCCTATGGATGGCCCAGACGTCTCTGTGAGATGATTACCATTCCATCTTTGTTAAAAAAAATGTATAATTTTCAGTCAGTATTCTGACTGATAAGTAAAGCTTTGCTGATCTTCTTGGAGCCTTCACCTTTCATGTCTAAAGAAATTATTTTCTTTCTCAGGCTTTGTGACATTTCTCTTCCATGTGGTGCCATTGCTGACAGCATAAAATGGGAATGGGTTTTCTTTAAGTAGCGCCCTTTTATAATCAACTGTCTGCTGGAAACCTGTTTAATGAATAATTAGACTCACCTGTAGTTGAATTTTTGTTAATTAGGAATTTGTTGTCTAAAATTTAGCTTTGCTCCTAAGACTTTCATTGGGGTATAGTCATTTTTACAACATGGTCTTGAATTAATTTGTGAGGAACAATACTTTTTTATGTGTGCAAATTAACAAGTCTTGGTTGTAATTAATGTTCTGCATTTGTGGGAGTATTTTGTACTATAGTGTCCCATAGAAAATTTTCTGACAAATCGGTTGGGGTGTACTCATTTATGCACAGCACTGTAGTTAAAGCCTGACTATACAACAAGTAAAAAATTCAAGACTTCAAGTGGCCTTTACCTTTACATTTCTGTTTGCCGAATTTTTCTAACGTGACAGAATGGAAATGTATACAATAACTTAAAACAGTTGTTTTCAAAATGTATAAGTTGCCATTACACAAAAACATAAATTACTAAAGGAAAACACTACAGCAGTGTAAAAAAAGAATGCTTTTGAAACAATAATTACTTTGAAATTCATATAAAAAATGGTAACACCTGTGTTCCATATTGATTATAGCCATGAAAGCTAGTGATTACACCCAACAATGCTAGTGATTATTCACATGAATGCCACCATTATTCTTAACAGTATTACGGGGTTACCGTATTCATTCTCATAAATGCTAAAAATATTGTTCCTAACTATTGCACAGTAATTATTTCCAACAATAAGCAAGTGAACAAATTTTAACAATGATGCTGTGCTGTAATGTGCTCTCTTTTATAAAATTTAAGCATGACCCCCCCAAAAGTTACAAGCTGCTGTGATGTTGCAGATTGCTGTAGCGCTCCATATTTTGTGCATGTTAACATCTTTCTTGCTAAAATAGGGTTCTCATCATATCTCAGTGCCAGTGGCTTTACTCATCCTTGGTGAAACCACCCCTTTTTAAATTCAATGCCCATGTGCTCCAAGTGACCAGACCAAAAAGTGCTAAATAAAGAAGAATACATAATTCAAAATCAGTTCCTCTAGGAGTTTGCATTATCTGCCCAATAATTAGCTGAATTTAAATCTTAAAAAAAAAAAAAAAAAAGTGTACGGATCCCCTTTTAACCTCCCTGGCGGTATGATTATTTTGGATTTTAGGTGCTGAAAGTGGTACCATTATTTTGCATGGAAATTTGGTGTTTTATATTGTAGGTCTGAAATTCTTAACAATAACACACTTAAATCTGTCCAAACAAGAGTCTAGTAGATATCCCGGGTATAATAAAGTTTGAAACATAAAAACATAAATTATAATATAATAAATAAAAATAAATAATTAAAAAAAATAAAAATAAATAGTAAAAAAATAAATTTCCCCACGATTCACTATCGCTCAATTCTGCAAGTGTTCTAATTTACTATCGCTGTTTTCTAGCTGGTCTAAAGCCATTTTTGACGTAAAGGGACACTTTTTGGTTGCTATGGACAATCTTCAGTTTCCAGGCAGAAAGAACAGTATATATCACATAAAACTGCATGCAGGGCATTGGCCAAAGCACTGGGGACAAAAGGGATGTGAAATCATTTCATACAGTACTGTAATCTGTAAGATTACAGTACTGTATGTGTTATGATTTTGACATTTTTTTGAATTTGCAGCCAGGCTCCGCCCCCGTGCGTCGCGACGCTCGCAGGGAACGGAGCCTGGCAGGGAGAGGCTTCGGGCAGAGAACACAGCCCGCGGACACTGCGGGGGACATCGCAGGATCCCGGGGACAAGGTAAGTAATGCCACACCAGGATCCTGCGATGTAATCCCGAGTGTGGCTCGGGGTTACCGCTAATGGTCCTGATTTTTAACCCCGAACCACACTCGGGAAAACCACCAGGGAGGCTACACTCTACCAGCCAGGTGGAAATGTTTGGAGAGCTAGAGAGATTTAAGCCCAGTATCATGCTGATGCATACAAGGATCCTGAGTGATGGTTAGGGTCTATGCAGACTAGCTAAAATAACTAAAATTGATCAGCATCACCATCAGGAAGGAAAAAGGCTTCACTCTGGTGCAGGCACTGGAAGTACCTGTTCTTCAGTAGAGAGTAGAGCCACTGGTGGTAGGATAGGAACATTTACAAAAAGTACTTCCACACTAATGTCTCTATGATGGCTTCACTGGTGGAAACTGTAGTGGACAAATTAAGAAGTACCAGTGGTTATGGACATTCATAATCCGGAAAAAGTCATATCTATTTAGACAAAAGCAGTGCAAGATACTGATACCAAAATTTAGGTAGAAGTGTAGCAAAAGGTTATTTTTGAGGGCAACCAGAGCTGAAAATCAAAACTATCGCAAAATGAAAACATTAACACAGCAATGTCATGGTAGGGTAAGCAAGGTCAGCATTTAAACTAATTTCAAAGCACAGTAGTAGTTGCACCAATGAGCTAACAAACACTAATGTAGAGTAATAGAGTATAAGTTGTTAACTGTAAAAGGGGATCTGGAACAATCAAGACCTCGGCTGAGGCAAACTGGTGCACAGTCACATCCATATACAGTAGTTTAACAAATGATTGAGGGTGTACAAGAAATGATGGTTTATGCATGTGTGCACTAAAGCAGAAGGATTACTCAGCAAGGATCAATCCACAGCTAACAAAGCTTATTGCTGACTATGCCTAATATGGCCAAGTATGATGCAGGTGTCTGCCAGATACTTGATTAGATGTAAATATGATATAGGTGCAGGTGCATGTAGGCAGGTGCCTACTTGGGAAGTACTGCACATACTTTACCAGGTTCTACCTCATGTAGTATTTCTGAACCATTTTAGCTGAGTAAATATGCTTAGTGTGTTTTTTCTATCAGGCTGCACTGGAGTTAGGAAGGGGTTAATGTGCTGGCTTCTAGATGTTCATGGCTCTGACTCATTGTGGGGCTATAAAAAGGAAGCAACCTAGCTGGGCCCATGGATATGGAATTGCAAGAAGGACTTTAGCCACAAGTAACTCTGCTTTAACGTTTGGGGTTTCCCTCTTGGTGGGTACCCAGTTGGGGTACCAAGAAGGGATTAATGGACTATACTATACTATACTATACTATACTATACTGTACTGTACTATAGTACACTATGAGGAGAGTGCCTGCTATACATCTGTGGATGAGACCAGGCTGGTTGATCCTTTCTGCTGCTTTGGAACAAAGATTTGGGTGTCTTTTTTTGGATATGACACTCATGCCTGGGGCCTCATCCTGGGAGTGCTTGGCTTCCAACAGTGGACCTGTGGGCTGTTTCATCCTGGCCTCTCCTTTTTGTACACACTTGGAAGACATTTGACTTTAATGATCAGCTTGCCATACTATTATATCAAGGTGGAATTTGACCACAACTCTTGTAACTATATTCTCTGTGCTTCTCCTGAGGAAGCGAGGTTTTGAACTTGTGAAGTGCGTTGGGAATACCAGCACAGATTTTCCAGGCTGATGGCGGATATCAATACAGACCATATAGGTTCTATGCAAAAGTCTTAGTTATTGAACTGTACAGTATTTAGAATGTACTTCTATCTTTGCTATAAATGTTTGACTTTCTGTTTTTAAATCAATGTAAATACATTTTTGTATATTTTACTTGTGTCTGAGGTGTGATTCAATAGGTCCCGTGGGCTTTCAATACTTTTTGGAACTGAGACATTACCTCTCATACCCATCTCATACCAGCCTCCTCTCTCTGTTGCCTAGTCATACTGCTTTAGAAAATACACTATGTTTTTAATTCACAGTCATGCCTTAGAATTGTACCAAAGGTTACATAGCCCATCATTACAATCCATAGTATAGAGCAATACTGCACAGTATAGCACAGAAAAGAACAGTTTAGTCAGTATTCCATAACAGCTTCAATACACACTAACAAAATGGCTCCTGTGAGTCCACCCTTTTATAATGAGGGGACTGGATTATCCAATCCTTCCAATAACTATTTTTTGTGAACAGAGGCTAAGGATTCGAAGGATAATGAAGTCCGTAACCTTACCAAAGGGAATATAACCCTTTGATAAAGTCACGTGGGTGTGACGAAACATGTCAGGGCAGGGCCTATGCCATCACCGCGTCAAACCGTATGTGCCGCTGGATTGCTGGAAATAGGTGATGCCTGGGGTTTAGCCTTAAGAGGACATTATACCCAAATATTGTGGCAAGCCTTTAAAATGATGCACTGCTGTCTGGGTGCACCTATCTTGTGAGTGTACATATATTAAGCTTTATGCTGTAACAGTTAAGCAATATGCTATTCCTTCTCAGAGGCTCAAGTGGAGACTGCATATTGGTGGTTATTCACACAGTGGTCAGTGGAGAGATCCCCAGAAGGGAGAGAGTGGAGAAGCCCTGGAAATAAACCCCTTAAAGGGGTTTTTAATATTTGTATCTCCCTATTTTGAATAAAATTTACACCGTTTTATATGCATTATAGCTTCTATTTCCAAAAACTCGTTTCTATCATGCAAGTGCCGGTAAAGTCCATCTAGGGGAACTCCTTTCTTGTGTTTATGTACTACTGGACGTGGCACGGCCTCCTTCCTTAACTAGTTGGTCTCCCTTCCTTGTTCTCCTTAAAGGGGAAGGTGTATTTGAACTATTGCTTACACTAATGGGTCCACCAGTTCAGGTGAGAGCACATGATGAATGGAGGTGGGTACTGTTGATGTTTGTGAAGGATTAAAGAAGAAGTATTTTTCATCATTTTGGAGAAGGCATAATTGAAGGGACTTATGTGATGAACATGTTTATGTGATTTGTATTATTTTTGTCACTAATAAATAATAAATGTTATTGTCACTCATCAATCAACATAGATGCACAAATCATTATTTGATGGATGCAGCAGTGAGATTGGATGTTTTAAGAGTTTTTTGTTTTTTTGATTTACAGTAGTGTTATTTACTTATTATTTAATTATTGGAACACTGACAATAGCTTAGTGGTAATAACTTTGAGACACAAAAGGTGTAGCAAAGTATTTTTCTTTTTTCTTTAGTTTATATTGATGTTGGAAACACATTATAGAGTGAGCAGCAACAACTTAACAAAGGTCAAGTCTTTACTAGCAGATGTGCATAGAGAACATTTCCACTTATTGTCTAAATCATTTATATTTGCACATGGGATTGGTTTACCTTCCAGATTACACAGTTGGACTTCATCATTTTATGTTTTTTTCACAACATGTTTTTTATATGTTTTTATTTGATACAGATGAGAGTACTGCTGCACTGTTACATTATAAGATTTAATTTTAATGTGTGAATCTCATATTAGTGTTAGCTTGCCACTGGTGGTATATATAGGTTGAATGACGGTAGCAACACAGGAGTTTTTACACACAAAATCCTCCAGTGGTCTCCACCTTCTTCTGGGTCCCATGCAAAGCATCCTCTGATTGGAAAAGATGGAGATTGTGATGTCACCGGCCTGACTCTTCCCCTCATCCAATCAGAAAAATGCTTTGTAAGTCTGCTTCAGTGATTTCCAGATTATGGGAACAATGGCCAGGTATGATTGATATATATATATATATATATATATATATATATATATATATATATATATATATATATATATATATATTTATATATATATAATTTATGTATAAAATATATCAATACCTGGAATTGTTCTTTGACCCTTCCCTACTCTATATCAAATCTAAAAATAGAAAAGATATTTTGTACACATACACAAAAAAAAAAGTTTAAAATCCATAAAGCGATCCTTATTGTTGCCTCAATTAAGGCAAGTTACAAAGTCCACGTTATATGGTATTTAGCAATCCTTATTGTTGCCTCGATTAAGGCAAGTTACAAAGTCCACGTTATATGGTATTTAGTGCCGGAGCGCCTGTCAAAAATGTACCAAGGCCCCTCGGCTACCTATTTCAGGGGCTGTGGCCAGATAGATTCACCGTTGCATGTGTGGTGGTCATGTCCCAAGGTCCGTCGTTTTTGGATGAGGGTTCATTCATTTATTTTCTCAGTCACAATGGTCAACATCACTAAAGATGCAAGTATTGCTCTACTAAATAAGCCTGTTGAAAATGCTCCACGACATACTCAGACCTTGATCTACTTTATATTTCTAGCAGCCAAAATCGTAATAGCGACAGCGTGGAAAAGCCCCATCATAGACATTTCGAAAGTAAAACGAAAACACACATGGATCATGTTGAATGAAAGAATAGCGAGTGTCTCACAAGATAAACAATCAATTTTTGACAAAATATGGTCCCCTTGGCTTACTTACAGGTTCTGAATGACTGAACCTTATAGTACGAATAAGTTGATGCTGGATCCCCGGACGGATCCATTTCTTTTCTTCTTCACTTTTTCTTCTCCTTTTTTTTCTTTTATTGTTCCCTTAACTTTGGCAAGCCTTGGCATCACGTCCTCTTAGCTTTTTCTTCTTCTTTCTTATTTAAGTTCTTGATGTTCATATTTAGGTATTTGCGAACTGTGGTTGCTGGATATGGACTTTACTTCGTGTTGGGCCTACTTGCAGGGATTACGATTTAAGATGGTCTTGACTTTGATATCTTGTGTTTTGTTGTCCCACACTATGATCCAAGGGGTGATCGCATAGAAGACCACTTCCTAGTGACCACAATCATTTTGATGCCAAGATTTTCCCATGTTTCCCCCACTTCTGTACCATTGTCTATTCAGAGCTTGCGAGGATTGTTCGCTGCTCTGCAGAGTGCTGTTGCTACTTTTACTCTTTTTAAAACACTAATATAAATGAGTGAAACTGATTTTTCTTTTTTAAATAAAAAAATATAGATGTTTACCACCTCCACCTTGTGAAAATTAGCCCATAACACACATTTTAATTCTGTCTAACTTGGTTCTATTCAGGGTTTGAGCCTATACCACATCAGAGACAATGCTAATACATTAAAATGTGTCTTTTCACAGGGATAAGGAAACATAACACCCACTACTGTTATTATACTGTGTTCAGTGAATGTACTTTTGAATGAAAATTTTAGTTGAATAACTGTTTTTCCCTTAATTGAAAGTGAGTCCAGAAATCAATTTTTAACAACTATTCTTCACAGATATTTCTAGTTGCTATGAGGAAGAGAGATGAGACTGTTAACTGCCGCCTGTCATAGAAGTTATTTATTTTCTTATAGGATGATAGCTTTAACAAAGTGCAGTGATAGTTGAGATTAGGCAGAGTTCCTGGAGAGAGTGGGATAAGGTGGTGATCATATTCTGTGTATATCTTAAATAAAATATATTGATATCTGATGTGGAGACTCTGAAAATAAATCACTTCTAAAGTGATGCAGTTGATTGCTAAGAAATAAACTTTCAAGCTTATCTATTAACCTTTAAAAAGTCAGAAGACTTTGGTTTTGGGGATATTATCCTTTGGTATTAACTTCCAGAGCCATTGGGATTGATTTATTAAAGGCAAATAGGCTGTTCATTTTGCAAAAGAATTATCTGTTTGTTAGAAACCTTGCCCTTAGCTTAGGAAATGAGGTGAAGCTATGTTAACTTCCATCATCATGGGCAAGGGATTTTTTTCTTGCATGTGATTGGGTATTATTTGCAAAATTAATTTTCACACTCATTAAGCTAAAGGGAATGGCCCTATTCGCCTTTAGTACGTCAACTCCTTTAAATACTGAATTTACTTGTGGTGCTAAAAGTAGCAGGTCTGCGGCATGATTAGGTTGGTTAGCACAGGTGTAATTGTGACATACTAAAGCCAGAATTTCCAAAAGGAGGAAGGGAAAATGAGTCATGTAGTACTCCATGGAGAGCTGTCTTTAGCTGCCATTTTGGATGCTATTTAATGACTTCTTAAAGTGGAATTCCAACTTAAACATAACTGTTTTTTATAAGGTCCACTTCACCCTTCTAATACCTTAGCTGACTAATCTATGTAAGAAAGATGTATATACCTACCTATTTCCAGCCCTCTCCAGTTTGGTCACATGATTCTCTGTGTCAGCCAGGGGTGGGAGAGGGGGAGTAGTGCAGGGGAGAGGAAGTATTCAACAACAGCTGGTAAAGCTTGGAGTGGTGACATCATCCATAGGCTCCTTTGGCCCATTTATTGTCAGCACTCGCTTTTCTCCCCTGCAGATGGTGCTGGCTTACACAGGGAGGCTGGACAATGTGACCAGACCAGAACGGGTTGAAAATTGCTAAGTATACAGATCTTTCTTTTTGTTTTTTAATTGGAAAAAGCCAACTTTTTTTAGAATAAAAGTCATTTTACAAAGTAGTTACTTATATAAAATAATAAACAGTACATTATCACAGTCATTTTGTGTAAGATTCTTTGTACATACATGTTAGGGTACAAGGTTATGACGATGTAAACATCCTGTATATAAGAGTGATTTTCATAGTTCAGACCTCCATAGGACAGTCACCATCTACTTTTATCTAAGTAAGTCTGTCTGCGAAGCATTATGCCGTGTACACACGGTCGGACTTTTCGTCTACAAAAGTCCGACGGACACCGACGGACTAAAGCTGGCTGACAATCTGATCATGTGTGGGCTTCCCCGGACTTTCAGCGGACTTTTCCAGCCTCAAATCTGACGGACTTTAGATTTGAAACATGCTTCAAATCTTTACGTCGTAACTACGCCGGACCCAGAAATCCGCTCGTCTGTGTGCTAGTCCGATGGACAAAAACCCACGCTAGGGCACCTATTGGCTACTGGCTATCAACTTCCTTATTTTAGTCCGGTGTACGTCATCACTAGGGATGAGCCGAACACCCCCCTGTTCGGTTCGCACCAGAACATGCGAACAGGAAAAAAATTCGTTCGAACACGCGAACGCCGTTAAAGTCTATGGGACACGAACATGAATAATCAAAAGTGTTAATTTTAAAGGCTAATATGCAAGTTATTGTCATAAAAAGTGTTTGGGGACCCGGGTCCTCCCCCAGGGGACATGAATCAATGCAAAAAAAAGTTTTAAAAACGGCCGTTTTTTCAGGAGCAGTGATTTTAATAATGCTTAAAGTCAAACAATAAAAGTGTAATATCCCTTTAAATTTCATACCTGGGGGGTGTCTATAGTATGCCTGTAAAAGGGCGCATGTTTCCCGTGTTTAGAACAGTCTGACAGCAAAGTGACATTTTGAAGGAAAAAACACATTTAAAACTACCGCGGCTATTGCATTGCCGACAATACACATAGAAGTTCATTGATAAAAACGGCATGGGAATTCCCCACAGGGGAACCCCGAACCAAAATAAAAAAAAAAAAAATGATGTGGGAGTCCCCCTAAATTCCATACAAGGCCCTTCAGGTCTGGTATGGATATTAAGGGGAACCCCAGCCAAAATTTAAAAAAAAAATTGACGTGGGGTTCCCCCTAAATTCCATACCAGACCCTTCAGGTCTGGTATGGATTTTAAGGGGAACCCCGCGCCAAAAAAAAAAAAAAAAACGGCGTGGGGTCCCCCTAAAAATCCATACCAGACCCTTATCCGAGCACGCAACCTGGCAGGCCGCAGGAAAAGAGGGGGGGATGAGAGTGCGGCCCCCCCCCCCTCCTGAACCGTACCAGGCCACATGCCCTCAACATTGGGAGGGGGCTTTGGGGTAGCCCCCCAAAACACCTTGTCCCCATGTTGATGAGGACAAGGGCCTCATCCTCACAACCGTGGCCGGTGGTTGTGAGGGTCTGCGGGCGGGGGGCTTATCGGAATCTGGAAGCCCCCTTTAACAAGGGGACCCCCAGATCCCGGCCCCCCCCCTGTGTGAAATGGTAAGGGGGTACTTACCCCTACCATTTCACTAAAAAACTGTCAAAAATGTTAAAAATGACAAGAGACAGTTTTTGACAATTCCTTTATTTAAATGCTTCTTCTTTCTTCTTTCTTCCTTCATCTTCTTCTTCTTCTGGTTCTTCTGGCTCTTCTGGTTCTTCCTCCGGCGTTCTCGTCCAGCATCTTCTCCGCGGCGTCTTCTATCTTCTTCTCCTCGGGCCGCTCCGCACCCATGGCATGAGGGGGGAGGCTCCCGCTCTTCTCTTCATCTTCTTCTCTTCTTCATCTTCTTCTTCTTCTTCTTCTTCTTCTTCCTTCTTCTCTTCTTCTCTTCTTCCTGTCTTCTCCGGGCCGCTCCGCAATCCATGCTGTGGCATGGAGGGAGGCTCCCGCTGTGTGACGGCGTCTCTTCGTCTGACGGTTCTTAAATAACGGGGGGCGGGGCCACCCGATGACCCCGCCCCCCTCTGACGCACGGTGACATGACGGGACTTCCCTGTGGCATTCCCCGTGACGTCACAGGGAAGTCCCTCAAGTCACCGTGCGTCAGAGGGGGGCGGGGTCACCGGATGGCCCCGCCCCCCGTTATTTAAGAACCGTCAGACGAAGAGACGCCGTCACACAGCGGGAGCCTCCCTCCATGCCACAGCATGGATTGCGGAGCGGCCCGGAGAAGACAGGAAGAAGAGAAGAAGAGAAGAAGGAAGAAGAAGAAGAAGAAGAAGAAGAAGATGAAGAAGAGAAGAAGATGAAGAGAAGAGCGGGAGCCTCCCCTCATGCCATGGGTGCGGAGCGGCCCGAGGAGAAGAAGATAGAAGACGCCGCGGAGAAGATGCTGGACGAGAACGCCGGAGGAAGAACCAGAAGAGCCAGAAGAACCAGAAGAAGAAGAAGATGAAGGAAGAAAGAAGAAAGAAGAAGCATTTAAATAAAGGAATTGTCAAAAACTGTCTCTTGTCATTTTTAACATTTTTGACAGTTTTTTAGTGAAATGGTAGGGGTAAGTACCCCCTTACCATTTCACACAGGGGGGGGGCCGGGATCTGGGGGTCCCCTTGTTAAAGGGGGCTTCCAGATTCCGATAAGCCCCCCGCCCGCAGACCCTCACAACCACCGGCCACGGTTGTGAGGATGAGGCCCTTGTCCTCATCAACATGGGGACAAGGTGTTTTGGGGGGCTACCCCAAAGCACCCTCCCAATGTTGAGGGCATGTGGCCTGGTACGGTTCAGGAGGGGGGGGGGGCCGCACTCTCGTCCCCCCCTCTTTTCCTGCGGCCTGCCAGGTTGCGTGCTTGGATAAGGGTCTGGTATGGATTTTTAGGGGGACCCCACGCCGTTTTTTTTTTTTTTTTTGGCGCGGGGTTCCCCTTAAAATCCATACCAGACCTGAAGGGTCTGGTATGGAATTTAGGGGGAACCCCACGTCAATTTTTTTTTTAAATTTTGGCTGGGGTTCCCCTTAATATCCATACCAGACCTGAAGGGCCTTGTATGGAATTTAGGGGGACCCCCACATCATTTTTTTTTTTTTTTTTTTGGTTCGGGGTTCCCCTGTGGGGAATTCCCATGCCGTTTTTATCAATGAACTTCTATGTGTATTGTCGGCAATGCAATAGCCGCGGGTAGTTTTAAATGAGTTTTTTCCTTCCAAATGTCATTTTGCTGTCAGACTGTTCTAAACACGGGAAACATGCGCCCCTTTACAGGCATACTATAGACACCCCCCAGGTACGAAATTTAAAGGGATATTACACTTTTATTGTTTGACTTTAAGCATTAATAAAATCACTGCTCCTGAAAAAACGTCCGTTTTTAAAACTTTTTTTTGCATTGATCCATGTCCCCTGGGGCAGGACCCGGGTCCCCAAACACTTTTTATGACAATAACTTGCATATAAGCCTTTAAAATTAGCACTTTTGATTTCTCCCATAGACTTTTAAAGGGTGTTCCGCGGCATTCGAATTTGCCGCGAACACCCCAAATTGTTCGCTGTTCGGCGAACTTGCGAACAGCCAATGTTCGAGTAGAACATGAGTTCGACTCGAACTCGAAGCTCATCCCTAGTCATCACGTACGAATCCGGCGGACTTTTGTGTGATCGTGTGTAGGCAAGTCCGTTCGTTAGAAAGTCTGCCGCAAGTCCGCCGCAAGTCCACCAAAAGTCCGCCGAAAGTCCGCCGAAAGTCTGTCGGACAGGCTGTCGGACTTTTGTAGATGAAAAGTCCGACCGTGTGTACGCGGCATTAGGTTGTTTTAGGCACATGTTTCTCCATCCTCTAACCATCTTTCCCACACCTTTGAGTACTTATGTGCGCATTTTCTATGGGCATAGACTAACTTTTTGAATGACAGTGCATCATTAACATCCCTCATCCACTGGCGTATGGAAGGAGGCTGAGCCTGCATCCATACCTTGGCTATGCCCTTACGCGCCATAAACAGAGTTTCATTTAGAAAAGTAGCTTGGTATTTGTCAATTTCTACGTCTGGCAGGAGTCCCAAAAGACATAATTTGGGGTCCAATACCACGGGGGATCCCATATTATCATGTAAAAATTGGACAATCTGCGTTGAGTATGTCTGAATGTTTGGTCAGCTCCATATAAGATGGAAAAGGGTCCCTGGTGCTGCGTGGCACAAATGGCATGTCGGGTCATATGTATGGAGAAATTTTGCCTTTTGGAGGGGAGTCAAGTAGGCTTTGTGTATAATATATATTTGTGTCAGTCTGTCAGATAACTTGGGGGATGTTAATCTGGTCCCTTCCATTATTTCATCCCAGTCTTCCTCCCCTATGGGGCCTATGTCTTTTTCCCATTCTGTTTTTGCCTTTTGTTCAGTGGCATTTGACCTATGGTTTCTAATATTTAGGTATAGGGTTGATATAAGTTTAGAGGGTTCCTCTCCCAATATTACATCCAGGACTGGGGGATACAGATCTTTCTTAAACAGGTTAGTCAGCATGGGTGTTAGGAGGGGGGGGAAGGACATTTTAAGGAACGTTAAGTTTAGGCTGGAATACTACTTTAAGACTGCTTTAAAGTGGATGTAAACCATCACTAATACCCAGTGAAGTGAACAGCCTCAGGTGATACACAGAGATGAAACAAATATAAATTTTACATGTATATCTGCTGTCTTCATCTTTATATACTGTTAGAAAGTGCACATTGGGGTTTATTTATGAAAGGCAAATCCACTTTGCACTGCAAGTGCACTTGAAAGTGCAGTCGCCCTAAATCTAAGGGGTAGATCAGAAATAAGTGGAAGTTCTGCTGATTTTATTATCCAATCATATGCAAGCTAAAATGCATTTTTTATTTTCCTGGCATGTCCCCCTCGGATCTACAGCGACTTTACTTCCAAGTGCACTTTCAGTGCAAAGTGGATTTTCCTTTAGTAAATAAGCCCCATTGCGGTAAAAATTTTTCTCTTCCTGATTCACCTGTGGGTGTGGATTCTTACACTGTGAGACAGCTGATTGGAGGAAAGGCACACACCCCCTCTCCACACAGGCAAAGCTTGCCTGTGAATAGTTCAGTTTTGTGCTAATCTATTTATAGCTCCCTCCCTGACAAAAACTTCAGGCTCCCATCTGGGAGACCTTGTCAGAAGTTATCAGGCTGATAACAGAGCTACTGAGCAGGAGAAAGTCACCAGACTTAGTGCTTTGAAGAGAGATAAGAAAACACTGCAGATATATGTGCCCAGCTGAAATTTCATGAATCAGGTTTACATCCACTTTTAGGGATAGTTCACACCACATGCAGTCCAGTGCATTTTTTCTTTTCTTCTTTTTTTCTGCATCAAAAGGCATGGAAAGTAGGTTATATGGTTGCCAATGGCATAGCTCACACCAGTATAGTCAGTTCCAGGGCTTTCCAGTTCCAGAAAAAAAAGTAAAACATGTTGCATTTTTCCTGCACTGCATTGTACTGGGACGCAGTAAAACGCATCAAAAATGCACTGAAACACACTGAAATGCACTGGAATGAACTGGACGCATCAAAAACGCATCAAAAAGGTACTGGACCCTAGTATAGTGAGAAAAAAACTGGAAAAATAAGATAAAAGCACCTGGAATGCATCCGGAACCGTATCAAGAACGCACCAAAAACGCACTGGAACTCATCAAAAACACATTAAAAACATGCATGCAGAAACGCATCCGGAATGGATCTGGAGTGCGTTTTTGTGGTGTGAACCAGCCCTAACACTGTGCAGTACTCGAATATTTCCTAAGCTCTACACAATCTTGTAACAGCTTTCAGCAATGGTACCTGGTGGATTAAATCACAAACATATACCATTCTGTCATATTTAAAGTATATGCCAAGTCAAAAGAATATGCATGCATCATACATACTAGGGGGGGGGGGAGTACAACTGGGGGAATCCATAGTGGAGAAGGATCTGGGGGTTTTGGTAGATCATAAGCTTAATAATAGCATGCAATGCCAAGTTTCCAAAGTGAGCAAAATCCTTTCCTGTATTAAAAGAGGTATGGACTCCAGAAAGAGAGAGAGATAATGTTGCCCCTGTACAAATCATTAATAAGACCCAGGGGCGGACTGACCGGTTAGTCACCTCAGCCGTGGTCAGAGGGCCTGGCCACTGAAGGGGGGCCTGCCAGCACCAACTGCTGGAGCATTCAGGACCGGTCTGGGGTCCAGGGACAAAAGATTTGCGGCCGCGGGCCCCGGCAACCATCTGTTCGGGTCCCTCCGGGCCCCAGCGCTGCCTCAGAGGGTAAGGGGGAGCACCGCCGAATCACACAGAGCGGGGATCTCCCACTTAACTGGCGACCGCTGTCATCCGATGTCTCGCCTCCTGGCTCCTTTGATAGACGTCACACTGGTCCAATGCGGGACGTGTGAAGTCTATCAAAGAAGCCGGTCAAGGAGGTGGGGCATCGGATGACAGCGGCCGCCAGGTGTCACAGTGGCAGATACCCGCTCTGTGTGATCTGGCGTCTCTCCTTTCTAACCCCCAGGCACTAATCAGACTGCATTGAGAGGCACTGGTGAGGCTGCACTGATAGGCACTGGTGAGGCTGCATTAATGGGCACTGGTGAGGCTGCATTGAGGGACACTGGTGAGGCTGTATTAATGGGCACTGGTGAGGCTGCATTGAGGGTCACTAGTGAGGCTGCATTGATGAACACTGATCAGGTGCTACACTGATGGGCAATGGTGAAGCTGCATTGATGGGCATTGATCAGGCTGCACTGATGGGCACTGGTGAGGTCGCATTGATGGGCACTGATGAGGCTGCGCTGATGGGCACTGGTGAGGCTGCATTGATGGGCACTGATGAGGCTGAATTGATGGGCACTGATGAGGCTGCATTGATGGGCACTGATGGGAGGCTCTTTCTAGCATAGTCACTCAAATGGACACAGAGAGGATCCGCACACACGCACGCAATGTCATTACTTGTTATGCCGCACGCCTCCACGCATTGGGCCTGCTGCAAACCTTCTAGTTCTACTCTGGGAGTGGCTGGATATCGAAAGAACCGGAAGTGACGTAAGAGGCGTCTGCAACGCCGTTTATTTTACATCTCTGCTGTTTTTTAACCTTTTCTTTGTAAGTGCCGATTTGGCCATTTAATAAATCCATTATTTTAAACGGTTTGCACTATGGGAGATTCTTCTTTTATCCCCTTATATGCCCGTTTTCCGTGAATGATTATGCTGTGAATCCGGAACCCATCATTTGGAATACACTATTTGGAGAAACACCACTGGCTATTACTGGCTTCACAGGTCGGGAGATCCGTAGATGTCCCCCAGCTAAGCGGACTGCTAACGCTGTATTTATTTCATACTGAGGTAAGAGTCCAGAGAGCATTAAGTGGTGTTTATGAAGATCTCCTATTGAAGATTCCCTTTGATGACACGTTCAGCACTTTGTCTATTTTAGACATAGTGGACTATATTATTACACTACATAGTTTTGTGCTATAGTTCCATGCCTTTGAGCTATCTGGGACTTCATACTCATTTGCACAGATTGTTTATTTGTTTATTTATTTTTTAGCTATTTGCACAATATGTTATTTGCACAGGAGTGTATTTTGCACTTTGTTATATTTATTGTCATTTTGCATGGTACACTTTATTGCTTAATTCTGCACAGGAGTTTTATTTTGCACAGGAGTGTATTTGCTTATTTTACATAGGAGATTCCTTATTTATTTATTTTTCACAGGTAACATACATTTTTAATAGGTTGCGCTGATCACTTTTTTACCTTACACTTCTAGTTCTACCGTCCGGGATAGGAAAAAGGCTGCTGCCTCCCTCTCCCTTGCCTCAGCAGACAGTGCCCGGAATGGCGGAAGAGGAAAGGACACACCAGTCAGCCACAGGGCTAGGGTGCAAGCCAGCCAGCCACCTATGCCGTTGACCCACTCACAGCAGGGCCAGGGTGCCAGCCAGCCACCCATGGTGACCGACTCACACCAGGGAGCCAGCCAGCCACAGCAGGGCTAGGGTGCGAGCCAGCCAGCCACCCATGCTGGTGACCCACCCACAGCAGGGCCAGGGTGCCAACCAACCTCCCACGGTGACCCACCCACAGCAGGGCCAGGGTGCCAGCCAGTCACCCACGGTGACCCACTCACACCAGGGAGCCAGCCAGCCATTGCAGGGTGCCAGCCAGCCACCCACAGGAGAAAGCCACAGAGGACGCGGGAGCCAGCCAGACACAGAGGACACGGGAGCCAGCCACAGAGGATGCGAAAACCTGCCACAACTACAGTACCCATAGTTAAGGTAAGAGGAGCGCTACACAGTGCCAATTTTATTTCTACTTTGTGAGAGGTTGGGGCAGGGGTGAGAGTCATGCCACAAGGTGGGGGTCCTGTGAGGACCAGAGTGAATGAAGGTGTTCACTGTACACTCTGTTAGAAAGAGGTCCCCCTCCAGGTCTCATTATACTCCTTTGTAGTCTCTAATGGCTCCTGGAGGGGGGTCTCTCTCAAACGGACACTGTTAGAGAGAGACCCCCATCCAGGTCCCATTAGACTCTGTTGTACATTCTAATGGGGCCTGCGGGGGATGATTTCTAAAAGACTGTCTAATGGACACCATTAGAGAGAGACCCCCTCCAGGTCCCATTAAAAAAAATAGGCAGAAGTTGTACTTTGTGCAAAATGTAGAGGCGGGGTCAGGGGTGGGTTGGGGCAGGGCTTTATTTGGTTCGGGGTCCCTGAGTATTGTCAGTTCCGAACCTGGTAAGACCTCATCTGGAATATGCAGTTCAGTTTTGGGCACCAATTTACAAAAAGGATATCGGGGAACTGGAGAAAGCGCAGAGAAGGGCAACCAAACTGATAAGAGGCTTGGAGGAAATCAGCTATGAGTAAAGATTAGAGGAACTGAATTTATTCTCTCTTGAGAAAGGAGGTTAGGGGGGATATGATCACCATGTACAAATACATAAGGGATCCATAGAGTGAACTTGGTGTTGAGCTATTCACTTTAAGGCAGAGTTCCGCTGATTTTTTTTTTAAAGTCAGCAGCTACAAATACTGCAGCTGCTGACATTTAAAATATGGACACTTACTTTTCCAGGGTGCCCGCGATGTCGGCACCCGAAGCTGATCTGTCTCTCGGCTCTCAGGTGGAGGCGCCGCCATCTTCGGTAAGGGAATCAGGAAGTAAAGCCTTGCGGCTTCACAGCCTGGTTCCCTACTGTGCATGCGTGAGTCATGCTGCGCGATTCCATTGGTCCCTGCTGTCTTCTGGGACCTGTGTGTCTCCCAGAAGACAGCGGGGGAGGGGGGGCGGAGGAGGCACCAGATATGACATAGATATTCATGGATACTGTGGCTATCTATGCCCGGAAGTGGGAGCAAATACCTTAATTATACAGGTATCTGCTCTCCCCTCCCCCCTGAAAGGTGCCAAATGTGACACCGGAGGGGGGAGGATTCTGAAAAGCGGAAGTTCCATTTTTGGGTTGAACTCCGCTTTAAGGTCATCATAGAGGACAAGGGGGCCCTCTTTAAGTCTGGAGGAAAAGAGATTTAATCTCCAAATACGAAAGGTTTATTCACAGTAATGCCGCGTACACACGGTCGGATTTTCCAACGGGAAATGTTCGACGGGAGCTTGTTGTCGGAAATTCCGACCGTGTGTAGGCTCCATCGAAAATTTTCCGTCAGAATTTCCGACAAAATTTGAGATCTGGATCTCAAATTTTCCGACAACAAAATCCGTTGTCGTAAATTCCGATCGTGTGTACACAATTCCGACGCACAAACTTCCACGCATGCTCGGAATCAAGCAGAAAAGCCGCACTGGCTATTGAACTTCATTTTTCTCGGCTCGTCGTACGTGTTGTACATCACCGCGTTCTTGACTTGTGTGACCGTGTGTATGCAAGACAAGTTTGAGCCAACATCCGTCGGAAAAAAAAACATGGATTTTGTTGTCGGAATGTGCGATCGTGTGTATGCGGCATAAGAGCTGTGAAAATGTGGAATAGATTTTCTCAAGAGCTGGTTCTGGCCAGCTCAGTAGATTGTTTTAAAAAAGGCCTGGATGAATTATTTTAAGTTTACATACTATGACCGGATATTATTATTTATAGGTAAGGTTGATCCAGGGAATATCCGATTGCCTCTTGGGGATCAGGAAGGAATTTTTTCCCCTGCTGGAGCAAATCGGATCATGCTTTGCTGGGGGGTTTTGCCTTCCTCTGGATCAACTCTGGGTATAGGATTGTGTATATGGGATTGTATATTATAATATGTTTTCCCTTTCTATAGGTTCAATTAGATGGACTTGTCTGGAGGTGTCTTTTTTTCAACCTGACTAACTATGTAAAAAGCTTTTTTTCAAGTTTTGTATGAGCGGGTAAGGATAAAAATTCCTGTTGGGTTTTTATGGCTATCCGGTGTTCCATTACTCTTGTCCTGCTGACGCTGGTTTTACCAAACACAAAATCTGCAACAGGGACATGACAGGAGTCCTAAATCTTCCCTGCTCTATTCAAAACAAAAAAAAAATTTGGCTTAACATGCCCTTTAAAGGTACACTTGGAGCAAAAATGTGAATAATAAGCCTTAAAATGCTTTCAGGAAACGTATATCTTAAAAGAGAAACAAAACAAGCAATCATACTCACTTATGTGAGTCTCCAGCCGGCTCTAACACCAAGAATTAAGAGGAAAGGGAACCCCTGAGGGTGGGACTTTAAGGGCACTACCAAAGAAACAATTGGAGTAAAAAAGATTGTTTTATTCAAGAAAAGATATACATAAAGTAGTGAACATGGTCATGCAAACTGAAAAACCTGGGTATACAACATATAGACACAATATCCAATACCCAACGCGTTTCAAAGATAACTGTTGTCTCCTTCATCAGGGGTTAACAGGATGTACATCATCTATAAAATTAGAATGCAGATAGTTAAAGGTAAATTAATACATCTATTCATTGGCATACGGGAATGGGAAAGCCAAATTTAATAGCAACTCACATCTTATTTGGTTGTGTATACATGAGAAAAATCCACGTTCATATTAAAAACAGTGTCACATGGAGTCTCCGGCAGCCCTGCCTGTGTTGTAGCTGTTTGCAAAGAGTATCTGCAATATGAATGCCTCAAAACCAAAGATTGATGGAAAAATTGATAAAGGAACTGACACCCCGCCCTCCAAGGGGAACCGAAGGAGGTTCGGGTTGTGTGATGGATCCCTAAATAAGGCTAAACCATGGATACTGGGCCCTGAAAAGGGAGTCCTGGAAAAAGAGCAAATAAACATATAAACACATATATGTGTAGTATATATACAGCCATAGAAATAGTGCACTGTGTGAAATGTTCGAGTTATTACACTCAGGTAATTCTTAGCGTTATATTTGCTTTGAACTACATGGGACTTTTTGTTGCAGAAGTAGTCGCTTGTGGATCCTGGTAGCAATACCAGGGAATTCCTCCCCCTTTTTTTGTATGTTAGGTCTGTTTGGCTACAGCAACAATACCATACTCAGGTATGCAGGATAAAGGTGGCTAAAATGTATTTTTCACCGTCTATTTTTGGTTCAGCAGTACTGGTTTTTCCTTTTCTCCCCTTGTTTTGCATAGAAATAGAAGGCTGCCTGATGGTAACACATACCTAACATGTGAAGTGACAGGCCAATGGGAGCAGGGCCCGGAGATGCTAAAAAAGGGATCCTACAAATAAGAATAAAAAATATATGTAGTAAGGATCACTGCTATAAGCAGCCATCATAATGAACCCCAAAATAACAGGGAGCAATGCTAAACATCAGCCATCGCCCCATGTGAGTGGGGTATTGGATGCTAAGTAACAGCATACAGGGTTTCCAAAATGACTCACTGTTGGTACTGTTCAATATATGATAAGCATCTCCAGCTCGTCCTCCTGGTGGCCATGACACCATGGAAGTAAAGCCTAGAGTATTTAAAGGCCTGCTAATTTCTGCCGCACCACCCACCTGATTGGTGAGAGCTACGTGAGGCCGGAGATTGTGAAAGGCCCCCTGAGTCACAATCGCACCACGTCTCCAGTCTGCAAATGCATGACAAAACATCATATCTACGCATTGTGGAGTGATGTGGCGCGCGTGTCCCACCGGCACGGAAGAGCTTCCAGGAGACCAACAGAACGGTCGCCACGGAAATAAAAAGGAGTGGCAGGTGGAAATGTCTGCAGACAGCCACTACCAAAAGGTGCCCTAAAAAGAGCATCTTTGCCGTGCGTGGCTGAGCCAAATATTTAAATGAAAGGAATGACAAAATAAACAGATCCAATCATTAGAGACAAATTGGTATTAAAAATTCTATGTATGTGTCTAATATTCCATATATTGCTGCAAAGCAGTCAGACAAAAAGACAGGTGAGTCACAATCAAACACAAATTGATTTTGTGTTGTGTTGTGATTTGTGAAGGTATAAGTATAGCAACTAAACCAAGTCGCACTCGCAACCAGGGGAACCGAGACTTAATGTGACAATGTGTACATCAAGATATGCAGCAAAAAACGCGCAAAAACACAGGCAAAACATGAGCAAAAAGGAATATTATTATATACATATATAGCAGAACAAAAGAAAAAGAAGGATTTCTTAGATTATTAAATACCAAAATAAAATTAAATAAAAAGGAAAGAAAACAGAAGGGAGTGAGTAAGGGGACTCAGCTGGAAAAATCTACTGACATGCCAGATGAACGGCTACTTATCCATTCCCCTGGAAGCGAACCCCTCGAGGAAGGGCTTGAAACAGACCGCCTTGCTGAGTCCCGGGGGATATGTAGCCCTCAAGGTATATATCCAACGCAGCTCTAGCTGAAGGAGACCTTTGTTTCAGTCTCCTCCCCTGGAGCTGGGATGGATACGATCCAAGATCAAGAATTTGATCCTGGGGAATTTGCCTTGGTGGACAGTGATTGTATGTCTCCCAAAGGTAGATCAGGATTGCATGTCTGCATGCTTCTGATATGTCGGTAAGCTTGCTTCCAAAACTCGAGCTTAGTTTTACTGACATAAAAGCAGCCACAGCCACACCTCAGCATGTAGATCATCCTAAATGTCCTACAGTTAGCAAAAAATGCCTGGGTCTGAAGACCCTGCCATCCGGTAGAGTTGGTTTCTTATTCGTATACATGTATTTGCAATAACCACATGAACCACACATAAAGGTGCCTCTGTACTTACAATGTTCAATGCCCAGGTCACTTTTGAATTCACTTTTCACTAATTTTGAAGCAATAGATGTTGCTCTCTCAAACGTGAAGAGAGGAACCTCTGGGATCAAACGAACCAGAGATGGACCCATTGTTAACACATGCCAAAATTTGGAAACAATTTTCCTAATCTCGACATGCTGGTTACAGTACTTGGTGATAATTCTCAAAGGATTGTCCTGACTTGGGGATTTATGAGAGTATAGAAGATCATATCTAGTGTGTAGTGTGGCAAATCTGAAAGCTTTCTTGAGAGATGTATGGGAAAAACCCCTCTGCAACAGTCTGTCCCACAATTTGCCAGCTTCCACCGCAAAAGTATCATCATTAGTACAGTTCTGTCTCACTCGGAGATATTGGCTGTAGGGTATCAATCTCACTAAGGACTGTGGATGAAAGCTTGAGGCGTGCAATATAGTATTGCCTGCCGTGGATTTACGGTACAGACAGCTGCAGAGGGTGCCATAATCTCCCCTAGAGACCTCCATGTCGAGGAAGGAGACCTGATCAGCACTGGAAGACATGGTAAATGTCAAGTTAAATTCATTTCTATTCATTCTCTCCAGACATCGAGATAGCAACTCCAGAGAACCATCCCACACATCGAAAATGTCATCAATATACTTAAATCATATAAGGAAATGGTCAGTGTATATCGACAAGGCCTCATTGGTAAGGAACATCTGCTCCCACTTTCCCAGGTACAGGTTGGCATATGATGGGGCACAACATGTCCCAATCGCTACTTCCTGCACCTGGAGCTAGTGGGAGCGATTGAAAGTAAAGACATTATGATGTAATATGTAGTCCAGAAGAGACAGGATGAAATTGTTATAGGCCCAATCCTTGTCTCCTCTTTGGTGGATAATATGTTTTATAGCTACCTTTCCCTTATCATGGGGAATGGAGCTATACAAAGAGCAGTGACTGTCAGTCACCTCAACGGCTGTGGAGCGGGGAGCAGCTGGTTCAGGTTCTCAGTGGAACGCTAAGAGGCTGATCAGGCATCTGGGCAGATCTTGATATTATTGTCAAGATCTTTGCAGAGCTTCTACTAGGCTCTGTGATGTCAGTGGACAACAGGTTTTAATCAGATTAATTATTTTCCTGCACTCACACCCCACAGAAATGTTTTCAATGTTAACAAAACATACATAGAGATTAATATTGTCCAGGAAGAATGATTCAAATAAAGTCCTCAGTGTGGATTAATCCAAAAGTGAAAAAATGTGACACCAAAAAGAAAACGCACTCTTCCCCTCCACCAGATTTAGGTGCACAGCTCACTCACCAGAGATTTATGACCCCTATTAAGGGAAGTCATAAAACTCTTAAATGTCCACAGCTGTAAGGTTCTCACACCAGGCTATGGAATCCAGCTCTCTAATCCATCCTGTACATGTGGATAAATGGACACCAGCATACATTTATTGGCGCTCCTGCGACTTTAAGATACTCTGGGGGCTGCACATCATCTTGCATGACTCCACGTCTATTTATTGCTTCTTCTTTTCCTTTGTACAGACCAGGGTCTGGGAGTGAACAATGGACTGTGCTTACACCGGTTTCAATGCCCTGTAGGCTTCAATGCAAAGGCTTTAGCCCACTGTAGGCTGCATCTGGCCACAGAAGTGCAGAATTAAGCTCACTCCTCTGACTCACTGGAGAAGTATGACCAAAAGAGATTTGGCCATACTTTTCCTTTAAGTGCTTCAACCAGACATAATAAACCAATCCACCCTCCTTTCTTTTCTCAGTAATCTTGGATTGCATAGAACTCAGATTAAAGTGGTATTAAACCCCCAGCATTTTTTAGCTTAACACATTGAGCACAGTAAAATAAACATTCAGAGTAAACTACAAGCTTTGTTAAAATTCTTACCCCATCATTTGCAGTTTGCATCTTTCAATTCTGCTGGCTCAGTGCTGCTTTCCTGAACTTCGGGTGTTCACAGGAAAGAGCAAACAGTGGACAGTACAGTCTGAAGTCAGTCTGTTGGCTTATAAAAGGCAAGGGGAGGAGGAGGAGAAGAGCAGGGGTGCCATGCCATCCTAGCCTATGGGGCTGTATGTTTCTATTGATGCACACTGTTTGGGGAGACACAGCTCTTGTCTCTGCATGTAAAGGCGACTCCATAGGATGCTGTAAGGGAAAGGAGCCACCCTGAAACAGGAAACCTAGGGCAGTGGCACCAGCTGGAACATGCTGTAGGAAAATATTAAAAGATAAAGACGCTGAATACTCAGTAAGTGAATAAAACAAGTGCTTAAAATAGGGGTTTCATTAATAATAATTATTATTACTTAATAACTTTACGGTAAACTGGGGGAGTTTATACTTTTGATTAATTGTACATTTTCCTGAATAGTACCACTCACTGACCACTTGCCTAAAATTTCTCTTAAATATTGAAAAATAAAACAGTAATAAACATTTTCTAACTGTAGTCATCATTTAATGTTTATGGCATTTTGAAATTTCCTCTATATATACCAGGAACATTTAATTGAATTGAAGCAAGGTTTTTATAGACTTCATTGTAGCAAGTGAGAGAAGCACAGAAAATAGTGAGTTACAGTTTCTGACAGTCAGCTAGCATCCTGGCTCCGAAGCTCCAGCATCACTCCATTCCTGACTTGAGTCTGTCCCCAACCTACCTACTTACCTATGTACTTACTAACCTACGTTTAAAACAGGACTACCTTTGCATGCAGAGTCAGCTGTCATTAGTCATCCGAGGACAGTTTTGAATTTCCTGTTGGAGGCATGTCAAGCTCAACTGAATTGGGCCAAACGGTGTAGAATAAATCTTGACAAGGCCACATCATGACCATTGAGGGTCACACCTACCAGAGAAAGATTGTAGCACTTTGGTAATGTACGCTTGAGTAAAATCTGCAGTTTGCCACCTTTTATCCCAGAGAAATGGTTTCTAAAACATTTCCTAACTATTGAGCTACAAACTTGCGTAAGTCATTGGAGCCCTTATAGGTTGGGGAACAGCTGAGGCCTCAGTGAATTTAAATTCTTACACCACTAAGGGCCTCAAGGAGGTTTGTAGGGGCTGCACGGAGCCCAAAAACAATATGGCGTGCTTTCCATCATGGCTACAGGTTACTGCATTTTGCCCATTGTTTTTGTACAATGAGTTTCATTGAGTGTGTATATAGTTTTATTGTAGCTTCTGTTGTACCAGTTGTGAGATTTTATCACAGGTCATCAATCAACCAAGTTAAAGGCTAACTCCATCTTTTGGGCAATGTTACATGTTACACCTGTATTCAGGCCACCCCATTCAGGATGGTGATGATCATTTTTGATTGTTAAGTAGGGAAAACATCTACTTAGATATTTAGATTAGAATTAGATACCCACTTCCCAAAAGTTGTTGGCATGAGACCTTCCTCTTCCCCTTATCTTTTCCCTAACAGCTCATCCCTGTTTGCCCTAATGATCGTCATTTTTAGTCACATGACTGTTATTTTCAGCCACCTTCAGCTCTTGTCAGTAAAAGTAATTGCAGCAAATGATGATTGTTCCAATTTAATGAATTAAGCCTTTTGTCTTCTGCAAAGACATTGATAAGCACGCCACAAATTGCTATTTTTTAGTCTTGTTTTTTTATCTTTCATAAATGACTTTGACTCCATTTATTCTCCAAACAGAGCAATGGCATTTTTGTCAAATACGTGCATCATTGTGTGTCTTCTATTTTGTAAGCCGTGCATACAGCAGCGTTAAGTAAAGTGTTATCAGATTATCGCTTTCGCAGCTAGATCTATTTCCTGCTAATGTATTTCCTCTGCAATCAATTACCGTGGTGGCTTTCTGTAATGTGTTTTAGGTGGCTCTGATACTTGTAATTCTTACGTTAGAACAGCATTCAATGGAACAGTTGACATTATTATTATTCATCTGCTGGGTTTGTCTAATTTTTGTTTTTGTATTGTATGTTGTTATGTTCAGCAAATTCAATTATTTCTGCTGAAACAAAATTAGAGTAACAAACAATTGATTATTTGCTCATAAGATTAAACCTATCTCTATCGGTCCAGAACAACATTATTTACACATTCTTTAATGCCCCGTACACACGAGCAGAATTTCCGTCAAAAAAAGTGTGATGGGAGCTTTTGGTCGGATATTCCAACCGTGTGTATGCTCCATCCAACTTTTTCTGTCTGAATTTCCGCCAGAAAAAGATTGAGAGCTGGTTTTCTATTTTTCTGACGGAAAAAGTTCTTGATGAAAATTCCGTTCGTCTGTATGCAATTCCGACGTGCAAGAAACCACGCATGCTCGGAAAAAATTTGACGTATGCTCGGAAGCATTGAACTTCATTTTCTCGGCTCGTCGTAGTGTTGTACATCACCACGTTCAGAGAACTTTTGTGTCACCATGTGTATGCAAGCCAAGCTTGAGCGCAATTTCGTCGGAAAAACCATCCAAGATTTTTCCAATGGAAATTCCGCTCGTGTGTACGGGGCATAAGTGTATGTATGGGTAAATTTTTAATTTTTTTTTAATAAAGCAGAGAAGGGTTAGACCCGTTGTCAAGTTTTTGTTGTTGTCTTAGTCCTTTTTGGGAAAATTTGGCCTCTCTATTTATTCTGTTGACCATTTCCTGGAAATATGTTGGAAATCAGAACTCTGTGTGAGAGCTGTGGTCTATTCCCTTCAGTCTTGCACACCTCCTGCCCACTCCCTACTACTCAACTAAATAAACAAGCCACTCATATTCTCTATACAGGGGGTGTGTTTGGCCGCTGGAGCTAGACCACTGCTCTCATAGTGAGCAAAGTAGTCCTGATCTCTACCTATGCCAGGAGTAGGGAGATGGGGACAGGACTGAGCTCTATTAACCGATTCTCACTGGCTGTATGCATATATGTGGCTGCTGAGAGGGTAGGCTTTAACGCTGAGCTACTGCACATACACTATATTGTCAAAAGTATTGGGACACCTGCCTTTACATGCAGTCTTAGTCCATAGGATTCAATATTGAGTTCACTCACCCTTTTCAGCTATAACAGCTTCAATTCTTCTGGGAAGGCTGTCCACAAAGTTTAGAAGTGTGTCTATGGGAATGTTTGAACATTCTTCCAGAAGCTCATTTGTAAGGTCAGGCACTGATGTTGGACAAGAAGGCCTGGCTCGCGGTTTCTGCTCCAATTCATCCCAAAGGTGTTCTATCGGGTTGAGGGCAGGACTTTGTGCAGGCCAGTCAAGTTCCTCCACCCCCAACTCACTCATCCATGTCTTTATGGACCTTGCTTTGTGCACTGCTGCACAGTCATGTTAGAACAGGAAGGGGCCATCCCCAAACTGTTCCCACAAAGTTGGGAGCATGAAATTGTCCAAAATGTCTTGGTATGCTGATGCCTTAAGAGTTCACTTACCTGAAACTAAGGGGAAAAGCCCAACCTCTGAAAATCAACCCCACACCATAATCCCCCCTCCACCAAATGATTTGGACCAGTGCACAAAGTCCATAAAGACATGAATGAGCGAGTTTGGGGTGGAGGAACCTGACTGGTCTGCACAGAGTCCTGCCCTCAACTGATTGTACACCTTTGGGATGAATTAGAGTGGAGACTGCGAGCCAGGCCTTCTCATCCACATCAGTGCCTGACCCTACAAATGCGCTTTTGGAAGAATGGTCAAACATTCCCATAGACACACTCCTAAACCTTGTGGGCAGCCTTCCCAGAAGAGCTGAAGCTGTTATAGCTGCAAAGGGTGGGCCAACTCAATATTGAACCCTACGGACTAAGACTGGAATGCCATTAATGTTCATGTGCGTGTAAAGGTAGGTGTCCCAATACTTTTGACAATATAGTCTATGTGCCCATTGGGGAATAATTGTCTTTACTGAGAGTGCGCTCACTGCACACTCCTAAAACAGTGTGGATGATTTACTAAAAATCTGGTGCAACTCTGCATCGAAACCAATCAGTTTCCAACTTTTTTGCCAAAGCTTAAACACTTGCCGACCGCCTAATGCAGGTATACTGTGGCAGAAAGGCACGGGCAGGCAAAATCACGTACCTGGTACATGATTTTCCTCCCGTGGGCAGGGGGCACATCACACCCCTCCCCCCCGGTGCCCGAGGGGAGCGATGCGTGCTGGGGGGGAGGCCACTCATTCGTGGCCAGCCCCTCGCGATCGCTCTCAACGAATGACAATCTTCCTCTGCCTCTGTAATGTAAACAGCGGCAGAGGAAGTGATGTCATCTCTCCTCGTGTCGGTCTTTTCGTTCTGGCGCCGAGGAGAGAAGACATCCAAGTAAGTTTGCACCAACATTACAGTAGAACACTCTAGGCACACTTTTCACCCCCCAATCACCCCCCGATCACCCCCTACACTGGTGCATTGGTGTCATTTTGTGACAGTTATAAATAGTAGGGCAGTTAGTGTTAGGCCCCTTTAGGTCTAGGGTACCCCCCTAACCCCTGTTAATAAAGTTTTAACCCCTTGATCACCCCCGTCGCCAGTGTCACTAAGCGATTGTTTTTCTGATCACTGTATTAGTGTCACTGGTGACGCTAGTTAGGGAGGTAAGTATTTAGGTTCGCCGTCAGCGCTTTATAGCATCAGGGACCCCCATATACTACCTAATAAAAGGTTTTAACCCCCTTATTGCCCCCTAGTTAACTCTTTCACCAGTGATCACCGTATAACTTTTTCGGGTGACGCTGGTTAGTTAGTTTATTTTTTATAGTGTCAGGGCACCCGCCGTTTATTACCTAATAAAGGTTTAACCCCCTGATCACCCGGCGGGTGATACAAGTTAGGTTTTTGGGTCAGATAGGGTCTGCGTCGCCCCAGGCAGCGTGAGATTGGTGCCAGTAGCGCTAAGACCGACGCACGCAGCATACACCTCCATTAGTGGTATAGTATCTGAACAGATCAATATCTGATTTGATCAGATCTATACTAACGTCCCAGGCAGTTTAGGGTTCCCAAAAACGCAGTGTTAGCGGGATCAGCCCAGATACCTGCTAGCACCTGCGTTTTGCCCCTCTGCCTGGCCCAGCCCACCTAAGTGCAGTATCAATCAATCACTGCCACTTACAAAACACTAAACGGATAACTGCAGCATTCGCAGAGTCAGGCCTTATCCCTGCGATCGCCAACAGTTTTTTTGGTAGCGTTTGAATCAGTTGCTAACAGTCAGGAGCTTTTTTACCTGTGAGTTTCACTACTGTACCACTAAATTTAGAGCCCAAAATGGCAAATCGAAGGTACAGTAGTGAAGAGGCCTACACGTTTCTGAGCATGACAGATAGTGAAGAGGAAGTCACTCATCTGTCAGATTCAGGCTCAGAATATGATCCTGTAGACAACAGCGGCTCCATGACAGATAGCTCTGATGACGGAGTTGTGGTCCCTGCCAAGGTCAGGCGTACCAGACCCCGAACTTCTTTTGCTGTTGTTGAGGTGCAGGAACCGCAGGTCCCTCGTATGGAGCAGAGCAGTACTAGCGCCGCTATTTCTTCTGGTAAACTGGCAAGCACCAGCGTCCAAGTACACCGCGGTCGTAGTCAAACCAGCACTGCAGTAACACTTGGTGACGTGGCGAGTCCCATAAGTGCAGTTCAAGCTGGTAAGGTGGCAAGCACAAGTAGTGTCCCACTGCCACCAAGAAGAAGACAAACACAGGTCCATCGTGCCCATAGTGCCCTTCCTGCTGCATTCGCCAATCCTAATTGGGAACCCACCACTTCTGCAGCACCCGTACTTCCCCCATTCACACCCCCAACCAAATGCAGTCGGCTGCATGAGAGGCATTTTCTTTATGTCCTCCCAAGTACCCCTACCCAACGAACCCCCCAAAAAAGATGTTGTGTCTGCAGCAAGTGCGGATATAGGCGTGACAACTGCTATTATTGTCCCTCCTGTCCTGACAATCCTGGTCTTTGCATTTGTAAATGTTTTGAACGCTACCATACACTAGTTGAGTATTAGCGTATGGTACAGCATTGTACAGACTAGGCGCACTTTCACAGGGTCTCCCAAGGTGCCATTGCATTTTGAGAGACCCAAACCTGGAACCGGTTACAGTTATAAAAGTTACAGTTACAAAAAAATTGTAAAAAAAAAAAAGTAAAAAAACAAAAAACAAAAAAAAATATCAAATAAAAAAAACAAAAATAGTTGTCGTTTTATTGTTCTCTCTCTATCTATTCTCTCTCTATTGTTCTGCTCTTTTTTACTGTATTCTATTCTGCAATGTTTTATTATTATTATGTTTTATCAGGTTTACTTTTCAGGTATGCAATTTTTTATACTTTACTGTTTACTGTGTTTTATTGTTAACCATTTTTTTGTTTTCAGGTACGCCATTCAGCTGCAGCCCGGATTTATTCATCTTGACAGCAACAGCGTTTGCTCCCACGATACATAAAGGCACTCCAGCTCCAGCGCTGTCGGAGGTGATTTCACCACCACAGTTAAAAAAAAGAGCATATATATGCCGAAGCATGGGGGCAGCAGGGGCGGAGGAGCGATTTGCTCCTAACTTTTGGGGTGGATGCCCCCATGCTTCGGCATATATAAATGGTGCATGTATGGCCATCATTAGAAGTGGGTGGATGAAGGGAGGTATTCTAATGGTGGGCATACCCACCGATCAATCTCTTTTTTCACACAGGCTGCATAAAAAAAAGATTACATTATATGCCCAACAAGGACCAGCAACGTACTGGTATGTTGCTGAACTTTGAGTGGTTATACCAGAATGATGCCTGCAGGTTTAGGTATCATTTTGGTATCATCTCTTTCAGCCAGCGGTCGGCTTTCATGTAAAAGCAATCTTAGCGGCTAATTAGCCTCTAGACTGCTTTTACAAGCAGTGGGATGGAATGCCCCCCCCCCCCCACCGTCTTCCATATTTTTCTCTGGCTCTCCTGTCCCAACAGGAAACCTGAGAATGCAGCCGGTGATTCGGCCAGCTGACCATAGAGCTGATCAGAGACCAGAATGCCTCCAATCATCTCTATAGCCTAAGAAACCGGAAGCTACGAGCATTTCATGACTTAGATTTTGCCGGATGTAAACAGCGCCACTGGGAAATTGGGAAACCATTTTATCACACCGATCTTGGTGTGGTCAGATGCTTTGAGGGCAGAGGGGAGATCTAGGGTCTAATAGACCTAATTTTTTTCAAAAAAGAGTACCTGTCACTACCTATTGCTGTCATAGGGGATATTTACATTCCCTAACATAACAATAAAAATGCTAAAAAAAAATGAAAGGAACAGTTTAAAAATAAGATAAAAAAGCAAAAAAAGAAAAAAGCAAAAAAAAAAAGCACCCCTGTCCCCCTCTGCTCTCGCGCAAAGATGAACACAAGCGTTGGTCTGGCGTCAAATGTAAACAGCAATTGCACAATGTATGTGAGGTATCACCGCGATGGTCAGATCGAGGGCAGTAATTTTAGCAGTAGACTTCCTCTGTAAACCTAAAGTGGTAACCTGTAAAGGCTTTTAAAAATGTATGTAGTTTGTTGCCACCGCACGTTTGTGCGCAATTTTAAAGCATGTCGTGTTTGGTATCCATGTACTCGGCCTAAGATCATCTTTTTTATTCCATCAAACATTTGGGCAATATAGTGTGTCTTAGTGCATTAAAATTTAAAAAAAGTGTGTTTTTTCCCCAAAAAATGCATTTGAAAAATCGTTGCGCAAATACTGTGTAAAAGAAAAAAATGAAACACCCACCATTTTAATCTGTAGGGCCTTTGCTTTAAAAAAATATATATAATTTTTGGGGGTTCAAAGTAATTTTCTTGCAAAAAAATTATTTTTTCATGTAAACAAATAGTGTCAGAAAGGGCTTTGTCTTCAAGTGGTTAGAAGAGTGGGTGATGTGTGACATAAGCTTCTAAATGTTGTGCATAAAATGCCAGGACAGTTCAAACCCCCCCAAATGACCCCATTTTGGAAAGTAGACACCCCAAGCTATTTGCTGAGAGGCATGTCGAGTCCAACACAAGTTGCGGGAAAAAGACAAATTTTGGTTTTTTTTTGCACAAATTTGTCACTAAATGATATATTGCTTAAACATGGCATGGGGATATGTGAAATTACACCCCAAAATAAATTTTGTTGCTTCTCCTGAGTACGGGGATACCACATGTGTGAGACTTTTTGTGAGCCTAGCCGCGTACGGTGCCCCGAAAACCAAGCAACGCCTTCAGGGTTTCTAAGGGTGTAAATGTTTTATTTCACTTCTCACTGCCTATCAAAGTTTTGGAGGCCATGGAATGCCCAGATGGCACAACCCCCCCCCCCAAATGACCCCATTTTGGAATGTAGACACCCCAAGCTATTTTCTGAGAGGTATAGTGAGTATTTTGCAGACCTCACTTTTTGTCACAACGTTTTGAAATTTGAAAAAAGAAAAAAAAAATTCATTTTTCTTTTATTTCTTAATTTTCAAAAACAGATGAGAGCTGCAAAATACTCGACCATGCCTCTCAGCAAATAGCTTGGGGTGTCTACTTTCCAAAATGTGGTCATTTGGGGGGAGGGGGGGTTGAACTGTCCTGGCCTTTTATGGCCTTCAAAACTGTGATAGGTAGTGAGGAGTGATATCAAAAACTTACGCCCCTAGAAGTCCTGAAGGCGGTGCTTGGTTTCGGGGTCCCGTACGCGGCTAGGCTCCCAAAAAGTCCCACACATGTGGTATCCCCGTACTCAGGAGAATCAGCACAATGTGTTTTGGGGTGCAATTCCACATATGCCCATGGCCTGTGTGAGCAATATATCATTTAGTGACAACTTTTTGAAATTTTTTTTTTTTTTGTCATTTATTATTCAATCACTTGGGACAAAAAAAAAATAATATTCAATGGGCTCAACATGCTTCTCAGCAATTTCCTTGGGATGTCTACTATCCAAAATGGGGTCGTTTGGTGGGGTTTGTACTGCCCTGCCATTTCAGCAATTCAAGAAATGTATCCTAGTTTGTAGACGCTATAACTTTTGCGCAAACCAATAAATATACACTTATTGACATTTTTTTTAACCAAAGACATGTGGCCGAATACATTTTGGCCTAAATGTATGACTAAAATTTAGTTTATTGGATTTTTTTATAACAAAAAGTGGAAAATATCTTTTTTTTTTTCATAATTTTCGGTCTTTTTCCGTTTATAGCGCAAAAAATAAAAACCGCAGAGGTGATCAAATACCATCAAAAGAAAGCTCTATTTGTGAGAACAAAAGGACACAAATTTAATTTGGGTACAGCATTGCATGACCGCGCAATTAGCAGTTAAAGCGACGCAGTGCCAAATTGTAAAAAGTGCTCTGGTCAGGAAGGGGGTAAAACCTTTCGGGGCTGAAGTGGATAATTAAATAAGCTGAAGTTAGAAGCTGATTGGCTACCATGCACAGCTGCACCAGATTTTCCAATCTTAGTAAATCAACCCTAGTGACAGCTTTTAAAGGAGAAGTATGGCCAAAGATTTTTTTAGCCCCACCTCTCCTATGGATCACAGGATTGCAGTTTGTTCTATTGTCAGCAGACGTTACTCAGCTGGTCCAGGTGCTGGATTGATTCTGACTTTACAGTCGAGATCCACCAGGAACCCTGGATTGAAAGCTGGCCTAGTCTCTCAGTGAGCCGCTGGGAGCCAGCCACTTCCACCCCCCTCCACGGGACATAATTAGAAACGCCCCCATCCTTCCAGTGTTGAGATTATCATAAAGGGAAAGGGGTTAAGGAGAAAAAAGACATAGGGGTTGATTTACTAAAGGCAAATCCACTACAAGTTACAACTTACAACTGGTAAATGCAGTTGCTGTAGATCTGAGGGGGACATACATGGAAAATAAAAAAACATAATTTTTGCTTGTACATGATAGGTGGGCACAGTGTCTGCACAAGATGGGCACAGTGGCTGCACATGATGGGCACAGTGGCTGTATTTGGTGGGCACAGTGACTGCATTTGATGAGCACAGTGGATGCATATGATGGGCACAGTGGCTGCATTTGATGGCACAGTGGCTGCATTTGCTGGGCACAGTGGCTGCAATTGATGGCACAGTGGCTGCATTTGACGGGCAAAATGGCTGAATTTGATAGGCACAGTGAGGCTGCAATTGATGTTTTTTTTTCAATTATTATTATTATTTCAATTATAAGTATTTTTCAGAATTTTTCAGTTTGTTTGCGCCCCCCCCCCCCAAAATTTTGAGCACTGGTCGCCACTGCACTGGAGCAACTGCACTTGCAGAGTGTAGAGTCTATTTTTCTTTAGTAAATCAACCCCATAATGTTTGGCTGGCTTTACCATTCCCCAAATACCTTCATTCATGTCAATGTAAACACACTGCAAATGTGCCACAAATGCTTATATGCATTGTTACTTTTGACATCAAATTTAGATTTAGTTTTAGTCATAGGAGTCATTTTACTAAAGCCAAATAGACTAAAGCTAAATCAATCCAGATGACTAAACTAGTTTTAGTCGTATTTTAGTCATCAGGATTGTTTTAGTTTAGTAGTTCAGTACAACTTAGTTGACTAAAATCCAATGTGTTTAATTACATTGTAATGAATTATTTAAGCATTCCTCTAGAATTGCCAAACTCATTATATACTCCTGGGGTAAAAATCTAATAACATGTTATTATTTATGGTATTAAAGTTTGAACATGCACTTCAGACACAGATTTAGCCGCTGTGATATATATAACGTTGTTATAAATAAGACCAAGTTTCATAAACAAACAAAAATATTGCTTTTTGACAAACAGAAGTTTTAAAATATATAAAAACAAAACACTATGAATTCTAGGGGCTGTAAAGCCATTGCACATATTACCTGAATCTATTACCAACATTAAATATTAAGAAAAAAAAAAAAACAAGAAAAGCCTTTTTCTTAATTTGTTTTTCTTTCAGCAGCTTAGTAGATTTTCCTTACTTATTCTTATATGTGCTGTGTTAATTTTGACATCAAATTTAGATTTAGTTTTAGTCATAGTCTTTTGACTAAAATGCCATTTTAGTTTTAGTCATATTTTAGTCATCTAAATTGTTTTATTTTTATTCGTATTTTAGTTGACTAAAATAGAATTAATATCTGCGATAAAAATATTTTCTACGACAAAATTAAAACGGCCTATATGGCAATTACAGCATGTTTGAAATGCGTTTAGAAAGCGCTACTAACCGAGATGATGTACAATAATCCCTAGAAAACCAACATAGAGGCAGTGTCTGCAAAGCGTTATGTTTTTAATTTTGTAATTTTTTTAATAGATTCTTTGTTTATAGGTTATGAGAGTACATGCCAAACCACATATAATGCGCTATAAACAAAAAAAGAGCGACAATTTGGAATACTTCTGCTATAAAAAATCCAATAAAAAAATGTAACAAATTAAATTTCTTTATCAGTTTAGGCCAATATGTCTTCTGCTACATATTTTTGGTAAAAAAAATCCCAATAAGTGTATATTGATTGGTTTCTGCCAAAGTTATTGCGTCTACAATCTATGGGATATTTTTATGGCCTTTAAATTTTTTTTTTTTTTTTTTTACTAGTAATGGCGGCGATCAGTGATTTTTAGTGGGACTGCGACATTGCCATGGACAAATCGGACACCTAACTGACACTTTTGACACTTTTTTGGGGACCAGTGACATTATTACAGTGATCACTGCTAAAAATATACACTGTTACTGTACTGAAGACACTGGCAGGGAAGAGGTTAACATCTAGGGCGATCAAAGGGTTAAATGTGTCCCTAGGGGGTGCTTGCTAACTGTGTAGGGGATGCTCTGACTGGGGGAAGACATTGATCCATGTTCCTGCTTAGCAGGAACACAAGATCTCTATCATCTCCCCTGTCAGAATGGTGATGTGCCTTGTTTGCATAGGCAGATTGCCATTATGCCTTTCTTGGGAATGATCGTGGGTGGCCCCGCTGATTTGCTCCCCTTCTGTCCAATCAGTGTGTGCCCCCCTAGAGGCTATTGCACGAAATGACGTACAGAGGTACAGAGCCGACCTGCCGCAGTACATGTACGTAAGGCAGTCGGCAAGTGTCAAAAAAACACATGCAAAACATAACAATAATGCATCTTAACCCAATAGGTGCGGTGATGGGTGTCCATGGTATCTAAAATTTTAAATTACATCTAAACAGGCCCTAAGTGTCATGTACTGTGAGGCATTATCAATAAAATATAAAAAAAGTTTGTGTCTTAGCAAGTATTTGGGATTTATTATACAATAAGCTAAAAGAACCTCCATGTAAAATGTACATTCTTAGAAGAGACTGATAACAGCAAGCATTAGCTGGGTATCTTAACCTCTAACCAAGTGGTCTCAGTAATTTATTTTCAGTGTTTTTTTAGAAGTAAATGTAGAGTTACAAAGTGCAACTACAGCAGGTTTACTGACCCACTGATTTTTGATTGAAGCAAACCATTAAAGGATGCAATTAAGATGCAGTTTCAAGGTAAGGATGCATTCGATAAGAAGCTAGATGTTTCCAGAGCACTTACTGCATTGAGATAGACAGAAAATCAGTGAATAAATATGTAATTGCTGTTCCTTGTGTTAGACTCTTATTGTCCAGGTTCTTACACGGTTCAATTTAACAAACCATTTGATCTGCTCCATGTTTCCTGCATGCTGAGACAGAGCACAGCCTGCTGAGCTGGCTTTTAACACCCCCAAAGCAAAATCTGTACAGTTTTATACAGTATAAACAGAATTTATGGTGTTTTTGAATATTTGAAAATAATTAACAAATTGAACAGCCACAAAATGGCAAGTTAAAGTAGCATTAAACCCTCAGTAAATATAAAACTCACGCAAACCCAATATTTAAGTAAAGTAGAAAATAAGCCCACACAAAAGTGAATATAAAAAAGTGAAATATCAAAATATGCTCAAATATAATAATGAAATATAGTTGAGTTGAGAGCTGCTCATCATAAGACTTAAAGTTAAGTCTAAAGATCAAACAGCCAGATGAACTGCGCTTTCACATTCCCCACAGAAGGATTATAGTGTCATCAAAACATAAATCAAAACTAAAATGTCCATAAAAAAGTCCAATTAAGGTGCTCAGTGCAAAGGGCCAAATATTATGTAAGGTGACACCAAAGGATATCATGCTCTTCCTCTGCACCAAATAAGTGCACAACACACTCACCAGGGATTTATAACCCCTTTTACTCAAAGAAAGTCACAAAGAACTTTATATAGTCCCAATTGGTATTCTCTCACACCGGGCCATGGAGTTCAGCTCTCTGTTCCATCCAACATAGAATCCTGTATTTTTGGACGAATGGGTACCAGCATACACTTATTGGCACTGTGCCCTTAAGAGACTAAACAAATATCTCAATGACATGAAGAGAAAAATAGAGGAGCCTCCCATAGTGTAGTACATTCAGTTTAATTAATACAAAATGAAAATTGCAATTACATCAACTGAAAATACTCAGGCATTAAAAAAACAAAAAACCTCAGGCATTCCACTTGTGCTCCAAACACCGGAAGTGATGTGTCACGATAAGTCCCGTCCAACGCATTTTGTCAGCTACATCTGACATCATCAGGGGTGACCCTGATGACATCTTTTTGATTGTTTGATTAAACCCTCAGTGTTTTTAGCTTAACACATTGAACACATTAAAATAAAAACTCCCCAGTAAATGATTTGCTAAAATTCTTACAGTGTATAACTTTCAATGCGGCTGGTTCCTGAACTTTTAGTTCTGCTTTCCCGAATCACAAGAAAGGGGTAACAGTGGACAGTGCAATTTCAAGCCAGTCTGTTAGCTTGGAGAAGGAAGGGGGTGAAGAGGGAGGATCAGGGGAGTGCCTTGCCATCTTAGGGCAAGAAGTTGTACATTTCTATTAATGCACACAGTGTAGGGAGAGAGAGCTCCAGTCCCTTAACACAAGGGTGGCTTTATAAAATGCCTTGCAAAGTGAAAATTCCCTTGCAAATGAACAGACAGTGTACTCCTACTCATTCACATTAAAGGGGGCTTCCAGATTCTGATAAGCCCCCTGTCTGCAGACCCCCAAAACCACCACCCAGGTTTCTCAGTAGGCCCCCCCACTCAAAAGCACCCCCCCATGTTTTGGGCATGTGGCCTGGTATAGTTCAGGAGGGGGGCGTTTGCTCACCCCCTTCCTGTCTTGCCAGGCTGCTGCATGTTCGGATAAGGGTCTGGTGTGGATTTTGGGGGATTCCCACGCCATTATTTATTTTGTTTACAATTTTGGCGTGGAGTTCCCCTTAAAATCCATACCAGATCCGAAGTGCCTGGTATGGATTGGGGGGACCACGGTGCCATTTTTTTTCACTATTGCCGGCAATGGTTTTTTTCATTCAGCTGTCAGTGGGAAAGCCCGTTGACAGCTGATGACTCTGTTGTAAAGACGCAGCGTCCAACTTCCCAGAATGCTCCTTAACAACCAGCTATGCACTATTCAGCTCGCATTCGGGTGCTCGCCAAATAAGCAAACAGATGATGTTTGGTCCGAACTTAGGCTCGGTCTGAACTGCTCGCCCAACACTATTCAAGAAACCCACACTGAAAAATGCCATGTAGCCATTGCTGGAGTATGTGTAGACAGAAAGTGGCTGCAAAGAAGCTGCAGCAAAAAAGCAGTACTGAGATGTAACAAGGGATGAAAAAATTGAGAAAACAAGTATTTTATTTATAAAAAAAGAAATGACATTTGTTTATGGTACACATTGCTTTAGCAAACTGAATACCAGTTAGGGTTTACATCTTATTTTTTTCTATTATTTTAAGTTTATAAACAATTCATTTCCTTTCAGCTAATGTCTCCTAGGGGTGAAGTAGGGTTTAGTGAATATTACATAACATAACTTATCTTTATTTATTTAATCTAATTCTAGTTTTTGTCAATTAAAAGGTGAAAATTAGCAAGAACTATTGTGTTAGACCCTGTGATGTCTGGGAGCTGAACATAATCTGCCCACAAAATCTTAACCAAAATCAATACGTGATGTAGGTGAAAAACACGGTGCGGCACACTAATGTGAGCATTGTATTCGGTTTGCTTCATTATTAACAGATGTAATGTTGGTGCGTTTTCTGTGTATTTGTCTTCATGCCAATGCAAGCAAACATTTTTTTACCATATTTAAAATGTGAGTTTAAGTCACATTACTCGAGAGACAATAATCATTGTCATCATCTGTATTATTGTGTTTATTATTATTATTTTCCCTAAGGACTGAAAGTACTGTACAGAATGTGTTAAAAAGAAAGTAGCGTTGCCAAAACAGTAAATGGATGCCATAGGACTGATAAATATGTGCATTCTATATTTACAGCTAAGCTCCAGGCACAATAGAAGGAGAATGCCTACCATAACACTGTTTGACTGGGTTCACAAAAGCTATCTGTGGTGGATTGCTTTTCAGAGCGGGGTTAAGCAGTTGCTGCCAAGAGGAAATCTTGCCACAATCGCAAGCCAAGCATTTTGCTCGCTGTTGTAGCACAGCCATATTGACCTGAGCAGGTGGCGCCCCGTCCATTAATGGCGCATGGGCGCTGCATCCCATTTCCATCGCCGCCACCACCCCCTAATAATGCGTCCGGCCCCTTTCAGGATGCCAGGCACATGAATTACATCAGCGTTTTATTTTTTTTTTAAGCACTGTTTGCCGCCCCCCCCCCCAAAAAAAAAGACCACCAGCCGCCACTGGACCTGGAATTTTTCATAGCCTAGATCAGTGTTTCGCAATCTTTTTCAGTCAAGGCACCCTATAAAATTATAGACAATCTCAAGGCACCCCTTGGAATTTTGGACAGTCTCGAGGCACCCCATTCTAAATTATAAAAAATCATTCTAAGAGATTTACACAATGCAGTAACATCCACATATAGGACACCCAATATTTGAGGTGATTTATTCTTCCAAAGCAAATACACTTTTGGACACTGGTACTGACACGTATTCCAATGTTTCTCTTCTCCACCAATTTCTCTCCATCAGTCAGCTAATGTCAGCCCAGTGCTGAGGGAGAGGGGCTCAGGAGGGTCAAACAAGGATGCTGTGGAGGCAACAGACATCCTCCTTTTTAACTGATGAAGTCTTTGGTTTTTAGGATGCCAGTGTCTAGAAAGTTGTAATGGTGCATAATGAAAACCTGTGGCTTTGTGTAACTAAAAGGCAGGCTTAATCCACCCCCTGGCTTGTGTACAATTTTTGATCACTTTTTATGCATTTTGCCAAGGCACCCCTGAAGAAACCTTAAGGCACCCCATGGTGTCTGGGCACCCTGGTTGAAAAAGGCTGGCCTAGATAGATAGATAGATGTGCCAAAAATCTAGGGAGCACCTTCAAACATTCCAGGGGCACAAATTACACATCTAATTTCCTGACTACCTATCACATTTTTTTGAGACCCTGGAGCACCAGGACAGTGCAAAACACATACAAAATCATCCCATTTTTGAAAGCAAACACTCCAAGATATTTTCTAAAAGATACAATGAGTCTTTTGAATGTGTCCTTTTTTGTCAAAGTTTTTTGGAAAATGCAGGAAAGAAAGCGAAAATATATTTTTTACACAACCTTGTCAATTAATAGGATATTTCTAACACACGTCATAGACATACTTAGAATTACACCTCAAAACACATTCTGCTATTCCTTCTGAGAATGGCAACACAACATTTGTGAGACTTTTTACAGCCTAGCCACACAGAGGGGCCCAAAATTCAAGGAGAACCTTCAGCCTTTCTAAAGGCATAATTTACACCTCAATTCCCGACTACCTATCATATTTTTGGAGGCCCTGGAGCACCAGGACAGTGGAGACATCTACAAAATGACCACATTATGGAAAGCAAACATCCCACAGTATTTTCTAAGAGGCATGGCGAGTCTTCTAAAGACTTAATTTTTTGCCACAAGTTTTTGGAAAATGCAGAAAGAAAATATATATATATTTTTTTTTACACAAAATTGTCAATTTATTCAGATATTTCTCACACATAGCATAAGCATACTTAGAATTACACCTCAAAATACAATTTTCTACTTTTCTTCAGGGTAGCAATACCACATGTGTGAGACTTTTTCATTTTTGGACTGATTATATATCAGACATTGTATCTTGTGTATGACACAAATCATCCAATTGTATCAAAACCAATGTACTGTAATGGTCGTCTCTTTACGATCAGGGAATATAGCTTAGTGTTGCGTCACCTATAGCAGTCCCAGTACCTATAAGCCAAGTAAGCCTACTGGTACATGACTGTCCCCAGGAATGGCGGGTTCACTAACCAGGATGTACAGGAGGCTAAAGAAAGGAAGTGCAAAAGAGTTCCTGGGGATCCAGGAGTGCATTTGTCTGCAGGGGATGGCTGGGACTGATTTCTCACAGGAATTTAGTGAATCTGATGTGCAGATGGGTCAGTTCAGGCTCAGGCAGAGACATGGTCAGCAAACAGGTAAAGTATTGGTCCAGGCAAGAGGCAGAAATGTGATCAATATACAGGCCAGGGTTAGTACAGGTGACAATCAGGGACACCAACTGTGACTGGCTGCAGTAGTAGGGCTCGTTCATACAAGAGGTTGTGCGATGGTAAAATTTTGTGGTTGAGCTGCAGTTTTACCACCCCTCAACGGCTACCCCCCTCAACTGCAGAGACAGCGACTGGGGGTGTACACATGCCACAGCTGCAAACCTTTGCTGCTGTGGCAAGAATTATACCTCCTGTACGCCTGCTGATTGTGATCCATTTAAATGAATGGGGAAGCTTGTGCGGTGCAAGGAAGACGTCTCAAGTCTCCCGCAACTTGCGGGAGTCTCCCACATTTGACTGCAGGCTCCCAGACACCTGCGAGCGCCAGACAATCTCCCGGCTGAGCCTGTCACTCAGGGGGCCGCTGTCAGCTGCTGGGGGCTTTGGAACTTTTTTTTCGTTTCCTCGGCAGGGGCTGTGCTGTGAACAGGAGGCGGGGCTTGCTGAGGAAATGTCTAGCAGTGGAGGGCTGGAGGAGCAAGTGGCTACAGGTATATTGTACAGAAGACAGAGTGTAACCCTCTCCAGCCCGCCACATTTGACTGATCAACACAGTACCTGAAGCCCGAGGACATGGCAGAAGCTATGACCAGAGCAAAACAAATCCTACAGCACTGAGCACACATCTCTGGCTGAATGTAAACGTGGGGAATGTTGCAGTCATGTGTAATGCTGGCTGAGTGGATGGCCAGTGTCTTCCAGAAATGTATACCTTCAGGCAGCGCAAGGTGATCAGCCTCCTCCTCTCTCAGTACTTTCTTTTTCTTTATAGCTGCACACTGCACCGATCAGATCTCTGGAAGACGCTACAGCCCACCAGTAATCTGTGTCCAATGACGGGTCACACATTGTTGGTTGTTAACCATTTCAGCTCAGATATTTAGCCAGAGCTCTGTGTGTGCTGCATAGTTTGATGTTTTTGTGAAGGATTTACTGCTGATTCTGGCTAGAAGTTTCACAGGCCCATTAACTGTTTACTGTCCTCCACTAATCCTGACCAGATCACTGTTTGTAAGAATTTTTTTTATTTTGGGAAATTAAATGTGCTGCTGCCTTGTTACTTGGTTGTACTTTTCAAAGAAGGATTACTGACTTGATCTTGCAGAGCTGGTTTAAATAGAATGGCACAGCCCTGCGATACTATACTTTTACACTGGGTTCGACCATAAACACAGTCTCTGACCAACTCTTGTACCATGTCTGCAGTCTCTGATCATCTCCTGTAATGTGTCCGCAGTCTCTGACTATCTCCTGTACCATGTCCGCAGTCTCTGACCATCTCTTGTACCATGATTGCATTGTCTGACCATCTCTTGTACCATGTCTGCAGTCTCTCATCATCTCTTGTACTATGTCTGCAGTCTCTGACCATCTCCTGTACCATGTCTGCATTCTCTGACCATCTCTTGTACCATGTCTGCAGTCTCTGATCATCTCCTGTACTATGTCTGCAGTCTCTGACCATCTCCTGTACCATGTCCGCAGTCTCTGACCATCTCCTGTACTATGTCTGCAGTCTCTGACTATCTCCTGTACCATGTCTGCATTCTCTGACCATCTCCTGTACCATGTCTGCATTCTCTGACCATCTCCTGTACCATGTCTGCATTCTCTGACCATCTCCTGTACCATGTACGCAGTCTCTGACCATCTCCTGTACCATGTCCGCAGTCTCTGACCATCTCCTGCACCATATCCACAGTCTCTGACCATGTCCTGTACTATGTCTGCAGTCTCTGACCATCTCCTGTACTATGTCTGCATTCTCTGACCATCTCCTGTACCATGTCTGCATTCTCTGACCATCTCCTGTACCATGTCTGCAGTCTCTGACCATCTCCTGTACCATGTCCGCAGTCTTTGACTATCTCCTGTACTATGTCTGCAGTCTCTGACCATCTCTTGTATCACGTCTGCAGTCTCTGACCATCTCTTGTACCATGTCCGCAGTCTCTGACCATCTCCTGTACTATGTCTGCAGTCTCTGACCATCTCTTGTACTATGTCTGCAGTCTCTGACCATCTCTTGTACTATGTTTGCAGTCTCTGACCATCTCCTGTACCATGTCTGCAGGCTCTGATCATCTCTTGTACCATGTCCTCAGTCTCTGACCATCTCCTGTAGTGTGTCTTACACATATACATAGGCTATGTGTGAGTGAAAACAATAATATCACTGCACTAACCCAGTGAAAAAACATGAAGCTGCTACACAAAAATGTGACAAGTATTCAAATGGGATGGTGTAAAAATGGAGCGCTAAGACCAAAACAAAACCAAAAACAAAATATATAAGTGAATAAAGTTCAATAACCAGTGGGTAGTATCCACAATAGGATGAATATAAACAACAAAAGTGATGAGGTCCCACAGTGCAATACAATGTGAAATCCAGTGCAAGTGGAAAATCTTCTAGTGTGTGGTTCATCAATATGCAAAATCTTGAAGTAGAGAGAGATGAAATACTCTTACCAGAACTGGTGGATTCGGATGTCAGCTACACCGAATCAAACAGACTTAGAGATCCAGGCGGATAGTTGTCCTGGGAAGAGATGGAAGCCCTGGATCTCAAAGGACATCTCTTTATGCTAGACCTGCTGCAATGATGTTCATTAGCCGGAAGAGAAATGTACAGCATTAAATGAACAGCACAGATCCCAGTACTTCCGGTCTCGGCTGGAAGTGATGACACCTGACTCTTCCCTGACGCGTATCGTCACCGCCCACGTGATTTTATCAAAGTGTGAGTGATATGAGGTGTATATGTGTGACATAGGCAGCATGTGAGTGACATTATACACACACACAGAAAATGTTCACGCATATACTAATGTGTCGGGGGTGGGCGCGTTGCGTCGCATTGCGTCACCTCCCTGAAATGCGTTTGCCACCTCCCTGAAATGAGTTTTTGCAGGTTGGGGTTGAAGCAGGCAGTGAGGAACGTGACACAGTGCCTCCTCACTGCCTGCCAAATGCTCTCTAAAGAGCAATTCGAACACAGATGGCTCTTCAAAGAGCATTGCACATGTGAACACGTTCTTATGGTGAGACTATGACTGCTGTGGCGGGACACTGTAACTGGTGTGGCTGTGAGCAAGGGCATTGTAATTGGGGTGGTGGTGATCAGGGATACTGTAACAGGTGTAGTGGTGACCAGAGACACTGTAACTGGTGTGGTGGGGATCAGGGACACTGTAACTGGTGTGGTGGCGATTAGGGACAATATGACTGGTGTGGCAGTGATCAAGGACACTAGGACTGGTGTGGCAGGGATTGGGGCACTGAGACTGGTATGGCAGTGATCAGGGGCACTGTAACTGGTGTGGTGGCGATCAGGGGCACTGAGACTGGTGTGGAAGTGATTAGGGACACTGTAAGCTATGTGGCAGTGATCAGGGGCACTGTAACCTGTGTGGCGGTGATTGGGGCACTGTAATTGGTGTAGTGGTGATCAGGGGCACTGAGACTGGTGTGGCAGTGATTAGGGACAGTATGACTGGAATGGTGGTGTTCAAGTGGTGACAGTATGTGAGTGGTGACAGTATGTGTAAAAAAATAAATAAATCTACTGTATACCTATATATAGATATACAATAGATATAGATATACTATTTTGTAGTGGGACCATATTGGTCACAGCTATCACATGGTACCAGGGGCTCTCAGTTGCGAACACAGTGGTCACAGATTGTGCCACTGCATGCTCTAAGGAGTGCACATGAGCGGCTATTGTTGGAGGATATATTGGTAGGTCCACTTGCATTGGTGCTGCTCCCATCAGGCCATTTATATACTGTACAGTGTTTAAAGTAAAAAAAGCCACAGAAGTTTGTCTAATTAGAGTAAAGTGTCAGATTTTGGAAGAACTATTCTCCCACTGATACTCACCTTCTCCATGCTCATCCATCATGTTGAATTCTGGTGTGAGCTGAATGTCAGACTGACAATTAGTTCGTCAGGCCTGAACACTGCATCCTGAGAGTAGCCCACATGCTCCCACATACCTAGAAGTACTGGGTATTTACTGAGGGCTCCAATAGAGCAATGGAACTGCGGTTGAATCCAACTTACCAGTGGCGGCCCGTAATGCAGGGCGCATGGGCGCCTCCCCCCCATCCATGTGTCTGGCCCCCTAATCTACATGCAGGGCGCCAGACGCATGGATTCCAGTGGGTTTTTTTTAAGCACATGATTAGGGCCTGCGGCTCTAATTGGCTTCAAAAAAGGGTGGACTCGGGGTGCAGAGCACAAAGATATCGCTGCTGTCCGTCCCCCGCGGGGTGGGGTGATCGCCGCCATTCATCTCCCATGGGGGAGGGGTGATCACTGCTGTCCGTCACCTGTGGGGGGGTAGTTTGCTGGGCAGCGGCCGTCACTGTAACTGCAACAGGTTCTTTTAAAAGCTTAACGCCATGCAACTAACTACACAGTTGAAGTATATACAGTATATGAGTATAATTTAATGTAATCCTGTTCAATCAGTCTTGGGATTCAGACACCCCTGCCAGAAAGCACAGCCAATCCCTTGACCTTTAAGGTAGCAGCACTGTCAGACTACTGATGGGACAATGAAATAGCAGAGTAAAATAATATGAAGAACTCTCTGCTCTCTGGTGGTGTGTTCCATTTCAGCATGCAGCAGAAGTTGATATCAAGACAAAAATATGCATTTATTCACATTTAAAAATAAATGTAATTTTACATCCACCTTCAGCTCACATTTAATGTTAGGTATCATTTTAACAAATATATAAAATACTAATTAAACAATACATTTAAAGGTGTCAGCTGCTCTAATATCACTGGAGTTAGCTGAATCTTGACAAAACAGTGCGGTTTAAAAATAAATAAATAAATATTAAACCCTAATTAATTAATTAAATAATTAAAAGTAGATCTCTTGATTAGAAGTCTGTTGTCATGCCAACGAATAGTCACCTTGTGAAGACACATTTTTGGCAAAGAATAACAGTGACAGGTGTTCCTGTGACAATTTATATGCAAAAAATGGATTGTAGAGCATGTATCTCTAGGATGGCAACACAAAAATCCATAAAAATAAGATGTGCATCTTTCTTAATCATATGCCATAATGGGAAGGCATCCTATTACTTACCTCTTCTTTAAAGCCCAACTCCAAACACAGCTCTTTTTATTCTTTATTTATTTATTTTTAAATTATATTTACCGTATATTATTTCACTGACAGAGCCATAGTTTTTTGTTTCTTTCTTTTTAACAAGTTAAAATGCTAATTTTAGGCCTGAAGAAAGTGGAGTTAAACCCAAAAGGGGAAACTCCGTTTGTTTTCCCCCACTGTCACATTTGGCACCTCTCGGGGGGTGAGGAGCTGACTTCTCTGCGGCAACCTCAGCTGGAAGTTTGCCGGCCAATCACAAAGTGCAGCATGCTTTGCATGTGTTCAGTAGCCGAGATGGCAGTGACAGCACCTGAGAGCCAATTGAAAAATCAGCTTGGGTGAAGACGCTGCTGGATTTGTGGACAGGTATGGGTCCTAATATTCAAATTTAGCAGCTACAGTATTTGTATAAGAGGGAAGATGGCACAAGGTGATGCTAGAATTAATTTAAAGGGTTAGGTCCAGAGCCACTTGGATTGATGGGCAATATAGGTGCCTTAGAGGCCACTAGTGGTGTCCATAGTTAAGATGCCAGTGATGGGCAGGGAGCACTTGTCAGCCAAGCACCTGCCACCAGTTGGGCTGGTGTCCATTACCTGGGATCAGAGTGACTGAGGTTTTCTCTGGCAAACTGTTTAAGTAAGTGTTTAAAAGGGTTCTGCTTCTGAACTCTTCCCACTCCTAACCTCTATGAGGAAGATCTCCTGCTAACAGGTTTGTGCAAGTGTGGACTGCTGTGGGGCTCATGTCTGTAAGGCATGTAGTGGGAATGTAAGGGGAGGTGGGTGATTGGTAGTCACATGCTCCATGTTCCCCTCCTTGTTGGGAGCCAAGCAAGGGTCACATGAGAGGCCTACCCTGCGGTGGGTTCATCTGGACTATACTAATGCACTTTGGTTAGGGTCACTGCCTTACACAGGGGAGTACCTTTACTGGAACAACTGACTGATCTCTAATAAACTCTCTCGATTTTACTGTACATCACTGCATTCATTTGTGCATTTAGGAGGGACTCGCAGAGCAGACACGCACTCCACCTGCTACCTCACATCCAGTAACAGTATGGGGTACCGCCGTGGACCTAGCGCTGACTCTATGTTTGCACTTTCTCTTCTGTACTTGTGCACAGGTTGAGTTCCCCGGCGGTGCAGATCTGCTTCCGTTGCTATGGGAAATGGATCAGTTCTGAAGAAGTGCAGACAACATATTCCTGGCTGCAAGATGCTGTCTCACTTGCCACATGTATACTCTTCAAGCTTTTGGAGAGACCTTCATTACCCTTGGTAACCACTTGTATCTTAATATTAGCGATATCTTCATACCCTGATGTGTTTAGTATAGTACATCTATACTCAACAAGCTTTTGGAGAGACCTTCATTATCCTTGGTCTATCTTCATACCCTGATGTGTTTAGTAACCCAAGCTGCAACTATATGTGCTGATTACTTGCATTACCTCCCTTTAGTAACTTCAGACCAGGCAAAGGCAAAGTTTCAAAAAGCTTAATGTGAATAAATTAACATGATGACATAGACAGATAACAGTCCAGAATAAAGTTCAAACATTTCCCAAACATCCCTAGTCCCTAACTCAGGCTTGTGGCTGCCCCAGCATACCTGCACAGGAACGGGTTCATCTTTGGCAGGTCCAGGGTTGATGTCTTTAGGAAGGACTGCAAGCCCCAGCAGTCATCCTATGCAGTGGGAACTCCAGTAACGGCAGGGAATGGGTCTGACCAGGCCCGGACTGGCCATAGGGCAGACCGGGCATTTTCCCGGTGGGCCGTGGCTGCCCACTCTGTGGCCTGTTGATGATCAGGCCGCACAGTGGGAGGTAAGCGGCGACAGTGGTCTGGACAGGGTCAACACAGGCCACGGCCACCGCTCGCCTACTGCTATGCGGCCATGCCTGTGTCTTCTCTGGCGGAACTAGCGGCTGCATGGGCTGAGCTGTGTGTCTCTCTCGAATACAGCTCAGCCTCAGAGCCGATGCTGACAGTTCCGCTCTCCGCTCAGTCAGTCTGCTCTTCCTCCTCCAGCCTCTCTACTCCTGTGTCTGCTCCACCCACACATCCCCGGGGAGATGTGAAGAAAGACTGAACATAGAAGATAAAAGCTGCAGACAGCCTGTGCATGAGCCTCCATCCTGGGGTAAGTATGCTTCCCCTCTCTCCTGCCTCCCAGTGTATATATAAAACAAATTTAAGGGATGCTCTGTGGACTCTGATGCAAGAGGGGAGCTTTGGTGAGCAGAGACCCCTTAGATCAGAGTTCCCCTTTACAGCATTCCCCCTTAAAGCGATGCTCCACCTCTAAGTTCTCCTCACCCCCTTACATGCCACATTTGGCATGTCATTTTTTTGGGGGGAGTGGGTGCTTAGTTTTGAGTGGGACTTCCTGTTCCACTTCCTGCTTCTGCCTATGGGCCACCTAAGCCACTCCTCCTCTCCTCCTAGGCGGCCCCTCCCTCTCGACAATCTGTCATGTGACAGGTCCCAGAAGATTGCCTGTCCACTGGAAGAGCGCAGCACGACTCGAGCATGCCGCAAGCTGTCACGGCCAGGTGCCCACAGTTTCAATGGAGGCGCCGAGGAGAGGAGGGAGAGAGGAGCGAGGCTCCATGCGGCCGCATCGCTGGACCGTGGAACAGGTAAGTGTCTGTTTGTTAAAAGTCAGCAGCTAAACTTTTTGTAGCTGCTGACTTTTAATAAACAAAAAAAGCCTGGAACTCAGCTTTAAGTCAGGGTTTTTAGAACACTACTTTACATCATATCCTTCTTAACCACTTGCTGCCCGCCCGCCGTCATATGACAGCAGGACGGTGCAGCTGTTGTTCTGGGCCGCCATCATATGGCGGCGCAGCCTTCCAGGCAGTCTTCCGCATCACTCGGGTCCCGGTGCGTGTGCCCGGCGGTCGCGATGTCCGCCGGGCACCCGCAATTGCCCAATAACCGAGCAGGACTGTGGATCTGTGTGTGTAAACACACAGATCCACGTCCTGTCAGATGGGAGGAGACCGATGGTGTGTTCCTTGTACAGAGGAACACCGATCGGTCTCCTCCCCTTGTGAATCCCCCCCCCCACAGTTAGAATCACTCCCTAGCAACACATTAACCCCTACAGCGCCCCCTCCTGGTTAACCCCTTCATTGCCAGTCACATTTATACAGTAATCAATGCATTTTTATAGCACGGATCGCTGTATAAATGTGAATGGTTCCAAAAATGTGTCAAAATTGTCCGATGTGTCCGCCGCAATATCACAGTCACGATAAAAATCGCAGATCGCCGCCATTTCTAGTAAAAAAAAAAAATATATAAAAATGCTATAAATCTACCCCTTATTTTGTAGACGCTATAACTTTTGCGCAAACCAATAAATATACGCTTATTGCGATATTTTTTACCAAAAATATGTAGAAGAATACGTATCGGCCTAAAATGAGGAAAAAATTTGTTTAAAAAAAAAAATTTGGATACTTATTATAGCAAAAAGTAAAAAATATTGTGTTTTTTCAAACTTGTCACTTTTTTATTTTGTTTATAGCACAAGAAATAAAAAATGCAGGGGTGATCAAATACCACCAAAAGAAAGCTCTATTAGTGGGGAAAAAAATGATAAAAATTTCATTTGGGTACAGTGTAGTATGACCGCGCAATTGTTATTCAAAGTGCGACAGCGCTGAAAGCTGAAAATTGGCTTGGGTAGGAAGGGGGTGAAAATGCACTGTATGGAAGTAGTTAAATAAGGGTTCCCCTTTACATTAGAGTCCACAGAGCTCCTCCTTACAGTAAGTGGAAATTCTACAGACTCTAAGGGGGGCCTGTGCGGACTCTGATGTAAGGGGGGTTCTGCAGACTCTGATGTAAGAGGGGCCTGTGCGGACTCTGATGTAAGGGGGGCCTGTGCGGACTCTGATGTAAGGGAGGCCTGTGTGGACTTTGATGTAAAGGTGGCCTGTGCATACTCTGATGTAAGGGGGGTCTGTACGAACTCTGATGTAAGGAGGTTCTGTGCGGATTCTGATGTAAGGGGGATCTGTGTGGACTCTGATGTAAGGGGGTCTGTGCGGACTCTGATGTAAGGGGGGTCTGTGTGGACTCTGATGTATGGGGAAACTGTGCGTACTCTGATGTAAGGAAGACGACTGTGCTAACTCTGATGTAAGGGGGCTGTGCGGACTCTGATGTAAGGGAGCAGGGGGCGGAAGGAGCTGGAGATCTGCACAGTGAGCAGAGGGTAAAAGGGGGGGGGCATGATTGCAGGGACACTGTAATATAAAGGGGATTGCACTGTAAAGGGGCACTGCAATCATTACAGTGCCCCTTCAGTGCAATCCCCTTTATATCACAGTGTCCCTGAACATTCCAGTGTGGAGGACCGACCCCCCGCCCCAGTCCGTGGAAAAGTTGGCTGCTCAGTCTAAAAAATGCCTGGGCCTATTTTTTGTCCCGGTCCGGGCCTGGGTCCGACCAAAACGAAGCGGTCAGAACCAAACCAACAGAACAGCAACAAGACCCCCAGGCCCCTAGGGTCAGGACCTCCATCCTTTTTATGGCACACAGGACTGGGGGGGAGGTCAGACCCAGTAAAAACCCACCAAGAAAAATCTGGGAAAAACAATTAACTCCTAACTTCTCGGTTGGGGCATTACCACTACCTGCCTACACACAGATGGAGAATGCAATTTAGGCCAGGCGGAGTATCACTGAAGGAGTAAGCTCACACAAAGGGGAAATCATGGGAAGTTTTCATAGTCCCCATGTATCCTAAGGAGCCCTGGGCCCAAAGCATCCCCCTGGGCATAAAGTATCTTATTGTCCAGATATGAACAGATTAAAAGTACACATGCTAACCATGCTGCCCAGCTCCAGGCAGACCACCATTACACAACCATTTCTGCTGAGTAAAGTAAACTTTCTGGAAAGAGACATTCTTTAAGGCGAATTATCCTAAATGGCCCATTCTTCAGTTTGTAGAATCCTAATCAGAAATCAGTTGCTACTTTGTTTCCTTGAAAAGAAATCATTTACAGTTGTTTAGAGTCCTAATACAGACTTGTGAGCTCGCCAAAGGACAAGCTTGGAACTTATACTACGATTAACTTGGCTACATTAGAGAAAGTAAACCATATTACATTTGTTTATTTTCTAATGACAAAAATTTCATTCCACTTATGCCCCGTACACACGGTCGGACTTTGTTCGGACATTCCGACAACAAAATCCTAGGATTTTTTCCGTCGGATGTTGGCTCAAACTTGTCTTGCATACACACGGTCACACAAAGTTGTCGGAAAATCCGATCATTCTAAACGCGGTGACGTAGAACACGTACGTCGGGACTATAAACGGGGCAGTAGCCAATAGCTTTCATCTCTTTATTTATTCTGAGCATGCGTGGCACTTTGTCCGTCGGATTTGTGTACACACGATCGGAATTTCCGACAACGGATTTTGTTGTCGGAAAATTTTATCTCCTGCTGTCCAACTTTGTGTGTCGGAAAATCCGATGGAAAATGTCCGATGGAGCCCACACACGGTCGGAATTTCCGACAACACGCTCCGATCAGACATTTTCCATCGGAAAATCCGACCATGTGTACGGGGCAATATAATGACTGAACTTGCTGTTCGCTTTAACCATTTATCTGATTTCCATTGTGGAGCCACTACTCAATAAAATTGTCTATTATTTACAATTGTCTAATTCATTGTGTCACTGGATTTCAAGGGTGTGACCATATTCAGGTAGGAGCTGTACCCATCAAAGCAAACACTTACAGGTGCGCTTCACATACTTGAAAGATCCAAGGAAAAGGAATTAAACACAGGGAAATAAAATCACATTTTAAGTATACATATGGTTAAAGAGTACCTTCACTTGTGTTGCAAAAAGAACAATCCCCTCTAAGTGATCAATGTGCATTAAAATGTGTTTGATGATTCTTACCTGTTTCGGCTCTGTAGGAAAAGCTGCTTTTTGGATACTGATTCTGAATGGGAGTGACTTTTTAATCATTGATCAGCTGACGCCATTGCAGTGCTCTCATGAAGAAAGCTGCAAGGTCTGCATCCCTTTAGAAGTGATTAACCATTTAGGAGCATTTCACCATAAATGAAATTTTTGTTGCAGATGATGCCTAAAATCTGACTTGTTTCCTAGTGCAGACATCTGGGAAAATCAGCGAGCCCAATAACACACACAAAAAAAAAATGACATTTCTGGAGGCATTCTTTACACCAACTGTGTAAAGAATGTTTCCAGGTTGCCATATTGCATTGAATTTTGCAGAAAATGATAGTGCTGCAGATTGAAAAGGAAAGATAATTGTAAAAACATTAAATTACAACATGGCTTGTGTGACAATTACCGTATATATGCTGTATTATTTGTTTGCTAGATTTATTCCCCCAAAAGAACAGACTGGATGAAACAAGATCCAGATAAAACTGCAAAAATATCTCATGAGATGGTGTTGCTCCCTCCTTGTCTGGATAATGTTGTTGTCACTGATGAAAACACTGAAGAATGTCACTTGCCAGTGACAGCTGGCTTATCTGACTGACCAGTGAGGGAATGACAGGTTGAAACAGGTGAGTGTTTACTCTGCATAGTGGGTTGTCACCAATGACCACTATTACATCAAGGTGCAAAGTGTATATGACAGGATCCCAAAGCAGAATCACAAAGTTATGGGTTTTCTCATGCCTTAGCTGCTATCATGAAAGAAGAATCAACGGTTCTGCAGTTCTATTCATCTGCCTATTGGCATGCAGATCTATCTGATCTGTGGAGAATCCAGGCATGTGCGCATTTTGAATAGTATGAATCCATGAAGACTGGACAAATCTTCATCCATAAATTCAGGCTATTAAAAAAAAAATGCAGTTAGCATACTGTCTCATAAATCACACTTATAACTGCTTCAAGTGAATAAATAGGGATTTTGCCTTTAATTATTTAAAAAAAAAATTAGTCAGGACCATAAAATGCAAAATTTTAAAAATATTTTTTCCAGTAAAATTACTTTTAGACACACTTTTGGTTATAGTATAACAATGGTGTTTCCATTTATCCTAACTGTGGTCTTTCATTGTCATCTGTAATGGAGACTACTACTAACTACAACTGCTCTTGTAAAGGCATAGTCAAACATTATACGTATTTGGAGGCCTGCCCCTGAGCAAAGTGGACAGCCACTGCTGGAGTATGTATAGACTGGAAGAGTCTGTAAGTGATTAGTAGCACTGGGCTGTAAAACAGGATTCAAAAGAAGTGAAGACAGTATTTCAAAAAAATTAAAAAGCAACTGTTCATACCCCACAGTGCTTTAGCATACTATGGGCATCATTAATGAAGCAGCAGTATGGTCATATCCCATCAAAGCAAACACTGCAGCACAGCAATGTACAGCACAGAATGTACCTGGCTAGCATTGGGGCACAGTCTTTATGGTGGTGCACATGAGTTCAGTTCCAGTAAAGTCTGCATGCAGTAAATAATGCTGCTAGTTAGATTGCAAGTTCCTATGTGCTCAGTCACTGCTAGCAGCAACACGTTCATGGCAGCAGATGTCAGCACACTTCTGGATCTGCCTGGAGAGACTCTGGTCCTTAGCCCTCGGCCAGAGGCTTGTAGCAGGTTGACGTGCACGCAAGAGCAGCAATGTGCACACCTCTGTCTCCTCCCAGCAAAGAGAGAGTTCCTCGGCATTCAGCTTGAGAAAATACAACTTGTAAAATTATAATAGCAAAAAACCCTGTGTGCACACCAGTGTGAACCACAATCAAATAAACAAAACAAAAGTGATAAAGACTGTGTTGCTGTCAGGATCTATGAGTGAACCCACTCTAGTATGCTACCATATGACAACCCAAAATGATCCAGGGGGATCCCTCTGAGGAAACCACATCCTTGGTGTAACGCATAAGGGGTGTGCTGGCTGGCCACTGATAGGCTGCACTGATGGGCCCTGAAAGGTGACACTGATGGGCACTGATGAGGTGGCACTGAGAGGTGGCACAGATAGGTGGCACTGATAAGCACTGATGGGTGGCACTGAAGGACACTGATAGGTGGCACTAATAGGTGTCACTGCCGGGCACTGGTAGGTGACACTGATAGGCAGCACTTATAGGTGGCACCGATGATGATGCACTGATGGGCACTCATTGGCAGCATTGATGGGCACTGATAGATGACACTGGTGGGCATTGATAGGTGGCACTGGTGGGCACTGGTAGGTGGCACCGGTGGGCACTGATAGGCAGCACTGATATGCACTGGTAGGTGACACTGGTGGGCACTGGCAGGTGGCATTGGTGGGCACTGCTTAGTAGCAGTGGGTGTTCGATGTCCCTCTGACAGAAGCCGGTAATCAGTTTTTTTTCCTCCTCACACTGTCAGCTGATTATGATCTTCTGTTTACATCACGTGATCAGCTGTCATTGGCTGACAGCTGATCACGTGGTAAGGGGCACTGGTGGGCACTAATAGGTGGCACTGAGAGGTGGCACTGGGTGGCACTGATGGGTGGCACTGAAGGGCACTGATAGGTGGCACCAGTGGCGGCTGGTGCTCAAAATTTTTGTGAGGGGCGTAAACAAACTGAAAAATTCAGAAAAAAATCCATTAATTGCAGCCACACTGTGCCCATCACATGCAGCCACTGTGCCATCAAACGCAGCCACTGTTCCCATCAATTGAAGCCACTGTACCCGTCAAATGCCACCACTGTGCCCATAAATTGCCCCCACTGTGTCCATTCGCTGCCACTGTGCCATCAAACGCCGCCACTGTGCCCATCAATTGCCGCTACTGTTCCCATCAAACACAGCCACTGTGCCCATTAAATGCAGCCACTGTGCCATCAAAGCAGCCACTGCGCCCATCAAATGCCGCCACTGTGCCCATCAATTGCCGCCACTGTTCCCATAAAACGTAGCCACTGTGCCCATCAAACTCTGCCACTGTGCCATCAAACTTTGCCACTGTGCCCATCAAATGCTGCCACTGTGCCATTAAATGCTGCTGCTGTGCCCATCAAATGCTCCCACTGTGCCCATCAAATGCTGCCACTGTGCCATCAAATGCTCCCACTGTGCCCATCAAATGCTGCCACTGTGCCCATCAAATGCTCTCACTGTGCCCATCAAATTCTGCCACTGTGCCCATCAAATTCTCCCACTGTGCCCATCAAATGCTCCCACTGTGCCATCAAATGCAGCCACTGTGCCCATCAAATGCTGCCACTGTGCCCATCGAATGCTGCCACTGTGACCCCCCACCCGCTCGCTGTCTGCACAGCACTTACCCTGCCTTGGTGGGGCTGCAGGTGATGGCGGTGAGCGGTATCCGACATGCTCCTCCATAGACATGCTCCTCCATGTCCTCCATGTTTTCTCCTGTACTCTCCTCCCGTCCTCTCTTATAGGTGATTGGACACCTGATAGGTGTCCAATCACAGCGCCTATCGTTACAGCCAATTAGGTGATGGGTAACAGACCAGAGCACCTGATTGGCGGAGAGGCAGTTCAGTGTTAGGAAAGTAAATATTCATTCGCTTTTCTAACATACCTGGGTGAACTTCGAGTGCCAAGCATGGCGCTCGCAGGTCTCCTTTTTTGACCCCTATTAGAGCATATGGCTCTAATCAGGTGCTTCAAAAATACCCCGTCACTGTAATTCAGCTGCCTGGCGCCCAAAAAGGGGCCCGGGCGCCTGAATAGGGGGTGGCAGCGGCAGTCATGGATAAATTCATGCAATGCATGAATCTATCCATTGGTCATAGAGGGGGTGGCTGGAGAGAGGGGGCAGTGCCCGTACGCCCTCATGGACGCACCGCCACTGGGTGGCAATAATAGGTGGCACTGATGGGCACTGATAGGTGTCACTGATGGGCACTGGTAGGTGACACTGATAGGCAGCACTGATAGGTAGCACTGATGATGAGGCACTGATGGGCACACATTGGTAGCACTGATGGACACTGATAGATGGCACTGGTGGCCACTGGTAGGTGGCACTGGTGGGCACTGGTAGGTGGCACTGGTGGGCACTAATAGGCAGCACTAATATGCACTGGTAGGTGACACTGGTGGGCACTGGCAGGTGGCACTGGTGGGCACTGCTTAGCAGCAGTGGGTGTTCACGTGCAGGACCGATGTCCCCCTGACAGAAGCCAGTAATCTGTTTTTTTTCTTCTCACGCTGTCAGCCGATTACAATCTTCTGTTTACATCATGTGATCAGCTGTGCTGACTGACAGCTGACAGCTGATCATGTGGTAGGGGGCCGTGCGCACCCCGTAGGGGGCAAGAAGGCAGCTCATGTATGAAAGGACGTACATGGACGCCCTCCCGGCTATTTAGGCTCGCACTGTAGCCAATTGTCTAAATGGACACAAGGAACTGTGACTCAGCTCGGGTGCCCCGATAGCAAGCTGCTTGCTGAGAGGGCACTCGACAGGAGGGAGGGGCCAGGAGCACCAAAGAGGGACCTGAGAAGAGGAGGATCCGGGCTGCTCTGTGCAAATCCACTGCACAGAGAAGGTAAGTATAACATGTTTGTTATTTTTATAAAAAAAAAAAAAAAAAGAAAAAAAAAAGGAGACTTTACAATAACTTAGCGGATAGCTAGCGGATAGTTTTTTACCAACAAGCTGCAGCCTCAATTGGAGATACCCCACATGGTGGATGATGTAACTACATATGGTATTGTTCTGTTGTGCACAAGCTCATAGTGCACTTTTAAATGTGAGTTGTTTTATTATGAGATTTTAATAAATGTGGTAGTCTGTATGGAAAGCAACATGATGGGCTGTATGCTTTATCTCTAAATATATAACAGTGGAATTGGCGAATATTATATGTGCCGGGAATGTCTGTGGAGGAGAGAAACCTAGGGAAATCACCCACATCTACAAATAACCCTTAAAGGGACAGGCGCATAAGACCTATTGCCCGTAGGTCAAATTGGGAGGTGAGCTGCTAATGGTACAGGGATTAGTTACATGTGGTGTACACATTAGAATAAGAAATTGGTGGGCAGATATAGAGAATAGGGATGAGCCAGTGGTTCGAGTCAAATGTAAGTTCGACTCTAACAATAGGTGTTCGTTTGTTCTAAAACTAACCGAACATTTGGGGCGTACACGGTAAATTTGAGCGCCACGGAACACCCCATAATGCACTGCGAGATTGCAGTGCATTGCTGTATGATGATTGGCCAAATCATGCTTCCTGACCTGCATGCTTTGGCCAATCACAGCGCACTCTGCTGAGAGAGCAATAATTGGCCAATCATGGCTCAGGGGAACTAAGTCCATGCCTCACACTATATAAGGCTGCTTACATATCGGCCGTGTGTAGTGTTATTGGCGTGGACAGAGAGATAGCTTGCGTTAGATTAAGCAGGCAGGTTATCCAGTTAGTGGCAGTGTATTTGATATATATATTATATCTATCTATAGATATATATCTATCTAGATCTATTGATAGATATAAATATACAGTGGGGATGGAAAGTATTCAGACCCGCTTAAATTTTTCACTCTTTGTTATATTGCAGCCATTTGCTAAAATCATTTAAGTTCATTTTTTTCCTCATTAATGTACACACAGCACCCCATATTGACAGAAAAACACATAGTTACATAGTTACATAGTAGGTGAGGTTGAAAAAAGACACAAGTCCATCAAGTCCAACCTATGTGTGTGATTATGTGTCAGTATTACATTACATATTCCTGTATATTGCGGTCATTCAGGTGATTATCTAATAGTTTCTTGAAGCTATCAATGCTCCCCGCTGAGACCACTGCCTGTGGAAGGGAATTCCACATCCTTGCCGCTCTTACAGTAAAGAACCCTCTACGTAGTTTAAGGTTAAACCTCTTTTCTTCTAATTGTAATGAGTGGCCACGAGTCTTATTAAACTCTCTTCTGCGAAAAAGTTTTATCCCTATTGTGGGGTCACCAGTACAGTAACAGAATTGTTGACATTTTTGCAGATTTATCAAAAAAGAAAAACTGAAATATCACATGACCATAAGTATTCAGACCCTTTGCTCAGTATTTAGTAGAAGCACCCTTTTGATCTAATACAACCATGGGTTTTTTTGGGAAAGATGCAACAAGTTTTTCACACCTGGATTTGGGGATCCTCTGCCATTCCTCCTTGCAGATCCTCTCCAGTTCTGTCAGGTTGGATGGTAAACGTTGGTGGAAAGCCATTTTTAGGTCTCTCCAGAGATGCTCAATTGGGTTTAAGTCAGGGCTCTGGCTGGGCCATTCAAGAACAGTCACAGAGTTGTTGTGAAGCCACTCCTTCGTTATTTTAGCTGTATGCTTAGGGTCATTGTCTTGTTGGACCATAAAGCTCTGTCCCAGTCTGAGGTCCTGAGCACTCTGGAGAAGGTTTTCGTTCAGGACATCCCTGTACTTGGCCGCATCAATCTTTCCCTCGATTGCAACCAGTCGTCCTGTCCCTGCAGCTGAAAAAACACCCCCCACAGCATGATGCTGCCACCACCATGCTTCACTGTTGGGACTGTATTGGACAGGTGATGAGCAGTGCCTGGTTTTCTCCACACATACCGCTTAGAATTAAGGCCAAAAAGTTCTATCTTGGTCTCATCAGACCAAAGAATCTTATTTCTCACCATCTTGGAGTCCTTCAGGTGTTTTTTTAGCAAACTCCATGCAGGCTTTCATGTGTCTTGCACTGAGGAGAGGCTTCTGCTCTGCCATAAAGCCCCAACTGGTGGAGGGCTGCAGTGATGGTTGACTTTCTACAACTTTCTCCCATCTCCCATCTGCATCTCTGGAGCTCAGCCACAGTGATCTTTGGGTTCTTCTTTACCACTCTCACCAAAGCTCTTCTCCCCCGATAGCTCAGTTTGGCCGGACGGCCAGCTCTAGGAAGGGTTCTGGTCGTCCCAAACATCTTCCATTTATAGATTATGGAGGGCACTGTGCTCTTAGGAACCTTAAGTGCAGCAGAAATTTTTTGTAACCTTGGCCAGATCTGTGTCTGTAAGGTCTTATATAGACAGGTGTGTGGCTTTCCTAATCAAGTCCAATCAGTGTAATCAAATACAGCTGGACTCAAATGAAGGTGTAAAACCATCTCAAGGATGATCAGAAGAAATGGACAGCACCTGAGTTAAATATATGTGTGTCACAGCAAAGGGTCTGAATACTTAGGACCATGTGATATTTCAGTTTTTCTTTTTTAATAAATCTGCAAAAATGTCAACAATTCTGTGTTTTTCTGTTAATATGGGGGGCTGTGTGTGTGTACATTAATGAGGAAAAAAATGAACTTAAATGATTTTAGCAAATGGCTGCAATATAACAAAGAGTGAAAAATTTAAGCGGGTCTGAATACTTTCCATCCCCACTGTATATATATATATATATATATATATATATATATATATATATACACCCTGCATTTAGCATAGACTTTATATTCAGTGTTTACTCTATATTCAGGCAGTGTATTAATATTTATAAAGTCTAGTACAGTGGTCATCAACCCTGTCCTCAGGGCCCACTAACAGGCCAGGTTTTATGTATTACCTTGGGGAGATGCAGACTAGAATACTGCAATCACTGAGCAGCAAATGATATCACCTGTGATATATTTCAGTTATCTTGCAAACCTGGCCTGTTAGTGGGCCCTGAGGACAGGGTTGATGACCACTGGTCTAGTATATAGACCAGTGGTCTAGTATATAGACAGTATATAGACCACTGGTCTAGTATATAGACAGCTGGACTCAAATGAAGGTGTAGAACCATCTCAAGGATGATCAGAAGAAATGGACAGCACCTGAGTTAAATATATAAGTGTCAGAGGAAAGGGTCTGAATACTTAGGACCATGTGATATTTCTATTTTTTATATAATATTTCACAGTAGGGCCTGATACTGCACCCAACAAGAGTAACTGTGAGGGCTTACAGTGTGCTGGCACCAACAAAACCAAAGACCCAATTTTCTGCCCCTGTTTAACAGGGCCATGTAATTACAATTTTTGATATAGTATTTAACAGCAGGGCCCATTCCTGCGCCCAACAAGAGTAACTGTGAGGGGTTACAGTGTTCAACACCTAAGGCCAAATTTTTCTGCAGAGTATATAAGGAAGGCCGTATAGTATATATACTGCTGTTCAGATTATGTAGTGCCTGGGGGCCTGGGGGAACCCCGAACCATTTTTTTTTCAATTTTGGTGCGGGGTTCCCCTTAATATCCATACCAGACCTGAAGGGCCTGGTATGGATTTTGGGGGGAAGGTCCACGCCATTTTTTTTGTATTTTTGGTGCGGGGAACCTACAATGTTTTTTTCAATGATTTTTATCTATATTGCCGGGATCCGACAATACATTACAGCCGCGAGCAGTTTTAAATGACATTTTTTCCTTTAGAAATGTCATTTTGCTGTGGTACAGTTTTTAACACTTTTTATGGCAATAACGTGCATATAAGCCTTCAAAATGAGCACTTTTAGTTTTTCACGTTCGCGTTCCATAGACTTTAACGGTGTTCGCACAAATTTTTTGCCTGTTTGCATGTTCTGCTGAGAACCGAACCGGGGGGTGTTCGGTTCATCCTGTCACATACCTGGTAGTAGAGCCCAGAATGCAGGGAATGGCCTCTCATATACCTCTGATTTAGGAACCCCTGTAGTGTTGACAGGGACAAAGGGGCACAAGTGCCTGACTGGAAGAGGGGTGTAGAGGGCTGGATCCTGTATTCAGCAGGGAGGTGCACTGTAGTCCAGCAGCAAGGTGCAGGCAGAAGTCTGGATGCGGCAGACAGCAGGCAGGTACACTGTGGTCCAGCAGTAGGATGCAGACAGGAGGCTGGATGCGGCAGACAGCAGGGAGGACAGGCCGAGTCAGACACAGGCGGGCAGATCAGGTACAGAAGGGCAATCCAAAAGAGAAGTCAAAGTCCAAGCTGGGATCGGGGCAGGCAGCAAGCAGAGAAGTCGGGAACAGGCCAAGTCAGATAATAAATCAGGTAACAGAATAACAGGGCAGCAGGGGTCTTCAGGAAACGCTGTAGACCAGACAGCAAGGCAGCAAAGCATCAGTCCCCTTTAAATAGCGCATCTTGGTACCAAGTGCTGTCACAGGGAGTGCGCGCGCATTCCCGCGCGCCTCTGCGTTCCCGCGCACCGCTATTCTCGTTATTGCGCGTGCGCCAGACGGTCTTTTTGTGCACAGGCATTCTTCTAGCACCCAGATTGCTAGAACGTTTGCTGGAAAGCCTTTCCTGACACATCCCTAATAGACAAGTGAACTTTTGGTGAAATATAACACGTGCAGTGTCTTAAATCGCACTCTGTTTTACTGAATTTTTATGGACAGCACAACACTGCACATGCGTGCTTGTGAACAGGACACATAGAAAACATTTGTTTAATGCACCTAGTATGAACAAGCCTTTAAGGCTCCTGGATGAGGCAACATGTCAGGATGTTTTATAGTGGTGTTAAAGGCTTGATTAAGGGATGCAAAATATTCTCCTGTTTCCATTAAATGCTTGAATTCATAGCTCTAGAGATGGTTTAGGAGCTCACAGGCTGCTAGTTGGGAACAACTGTGTCTTGGTAAGGATACAAAAATAATGATTGTTTGAAGCTCCACGCCAGCAGCAGCGTATGTGCTTTGTATTATAAAATAGACGTGTGTTGATAAATTATGCTTTTTAGCATCCTGCTATCTTCATTCTTATTTAAGAAGAACATTCCTCAAAGATGTTGACAGACTACAGTAAATCATTTATGTCATGGGTGGCACAGGGTCCTGGGAGCTGCTGCTTTACCTGATGGTTATCCTATTTATCCTAAAAGGACAAATAATCCATTTATGAACCGTTCTAATAGACTATTATTTTCCTATTAATTTTTTATAGAAAGAAGCAGTATAGTTTAACTTTTTGAAACTTTTTAAAGCACAGTTCCTGTGCAAACATTTTGGTAGTTTTGGATAGAATGTAGAAAGGCTAGAAAATGATGTTATTACGGTTACTGTAGTGTTGGTTAGACTTTGCCTCACTGATGGTGTGGTCACCAAAACTGGAGTTGAGCAAAATCTTTCCAAAGGGGGCACATACAGCAATAAAATATTTTTCTGAAATGGGGAAGGGTAAGAACCTTTGTCCGGTTTTCATACCTGTCTTTCAGGAGGCGCTGTTAGATTGGGGCACCTGTGGGACACATGCCCTTAGTCAGCAGCTTGGTGCCAGGGTCTGCAGTGTCCAGCTTCCTCTCAATAATGCCTGCTCAGAAAATGGTATCCGCTATAATCTCTAAGGTAAGTAACTACTGACACCATTAAATATTATATTACATATTCCTGACCCCTGCGCTTTACACATGGGAATTTACTAAAACCGGAGCAGCCAGAATCTGGAGCAGCTGTGCATGGCAACCAATCATTTTCTAGTGTTCATGTTCAAAGTTTACATGAACAAGCTGAAGCTAGAAGCTATTTGGTTACTATGCATAGCTGTCCCAGATTCTGTCTGCTCCAGGTTTAAGTCAGCCATACATGGATCAAAATTTGGCCGGTTCAGCAGGGATCGACTAAATTTCGATCCATGCCTTGGTTGTACAGAAGTCAATCTAATAATTGACTTCTGTACAACCACCCTGTCTGTTTTTTTCCACACTATTGCCCCGTACACACGGTCGGACTTTGTTCGGACATTCCGACAACAAAATCCTAGGATTTTTTCAGACGGATGTTGGCTCAAACTTGTCTTGCATACACACGGTCACACAAAGTTGTCGGAAAATCCGATCGTTCTAAACGTGGTGACGTAAAACACGTACGTCGGGACTATAAACGGGGCAGTGGCCAATAGCTTTCATCTCTTTATTTATTCTGAGCATGCGTGGCACTTTGTCCGTCAGATTTGTGTACACACAATCGGAATTTCCGACAACGGATTTTGTTGTCGGAAAATTTTATAGCCTGCTCTCAAACTTTGTGTGTCGGAAAATCCGATGGAAAATGTGTGAAGGAGCCTACACACGGTCGGAATTTCCGACAACAAGGTCCTATCACACATTTTCCGTCGGAAAATCCGACCGTGTGTACGGGGCATAACAGTGGAACTGGTTATACTACATTGTGTTCTGATAGTGAGGAAGTCTCCCCACAATAAGAATACAAAAGCACAGCAGGGAATGGTTTCATAGGTGTGAGCAGCATATTGCATTAGGGTGTGCACCCCAAATATATTAAAACATGGACAGTGTTAGTAGGGCAATGCATGGTGTCTGTATAGCAACGGACTTGTCAGTAGGGCAGAGGTTGGTGTCAGTAGGGCAGTGGACAGTGTCAGTAGGGCAGAGGTTGGCGTCAGTAGGGCAGTGGACAGTGTTAGTAGGGCAGAGGTTGGTGTCAGTATGGCAGTGTCTGGTGTCAGTCATTTTTTGTTATTTAATTTTCTTTATTATTCTTTACAATTCTTTTTAGGAGCCCCATTTTGGCTGCTTTGGTGAAATATAAGCAGGGGGAATAGGCAAAGCACGGGGTGATTAGCACGCACCCTGTGCACTACTATGAGTGATTCCGCCATCTATCTCAAATGTGTGGATGGGGGAATTGGACATTTTTTTTTGCTCAACCCGCCAGTTGAACTAGAACAAATTTATAATGTATGGCTTGCTTTAGTTAACTCACCTCACTATGTTTTATGTTACATACTTTTGATCAGTGCATTCTAAAAGCTGCTGTATACACCATAAACATTATAATTTATTGTTTTACATACTCTTGACCATTGCACTCTAAATACTGTGTTGTACATTAAAGTGTTACTTAACCCAGGACCCTGCATACACTATATCTGATCTCCCACAGTACACATAACATGGAAATGCACTTATTTTAGTAAATATAAACTGCTAAATACATTTTCTCATTAGCAGTACATAGCAGTCTTGAGACTTATATCAGTGTCCGACCGAGCACTGATTAAAGATTGTAGGAGGAATTTTAATTTTATTCTCCTCTGACTGTCCTATGAGGCTGCATGACCCCTGACCCTCTGTGTGGACAGTACTGATTGGCCCTGTGCTGATCACATGCACCCTCTCAATAACAAGGAAGAACTCTATAGCAATACACAGCAAACTGAACATGTGCAGAGTGCCTCCAAGGCTCTGTACTATTAGCAGGTGGATTGGGGACAGTGGAGAAAGGGGACAGGAGCAAACAGCCTTTTACACAATGTGGAGGATTAACCCCGTAGGTTCCACAGTGATCATAACAAGCACGCTTTACTGCATATACAGATAGATTTTACTGTTGTGGGTTTAGTAACACTTTAAACCACACTTACTGCTTACTGTTTTTTTTTTTTTTTACTCTGCTCCTTTGCCCACCATTTTCAGTAGAGTTATCTGCTAATTTTCTGTCTTCACTTGGTCTTCAGTGTGTCTATGGGAATGTTTGACCATTCTTCCAGAAGCGCTTCTGGAAGAATGGTCAAATATTCCCATAGACACACTCCTATCCTGAACCTTGTGGACAGCCTTCCCAGAAGAGTTGAAGCTGTTATAGCTGCAAAGGGTAAATATAGAAAGGGGTTCCCCTAGGCGGACTTTAAAGGCACTTAATGTTTGACGTGAGTAGAAATGTATCGGAATGTACAACAGTGTAAAAATAAACAAATTTTATTTAGAAACAACATTAAAAGCAATGCAACGAAACATAAACATATCTAAATAGTTCATTTATATCACCATACAAAAAGAATGAAAAAATGAAAAAGAGAGACTCTTCTCACACCCAACGCATTTTGGGATATAGTATAGTCCTTCTTCAGGGATGCAGAGAGAGAGAAGAGAGGAATTTATCTAAGATGTAATTAAGATATATGGTTAATGAATTTGACATAGCATCTGAGAGCATAATGCTGCATGTTAAAAGTAGTATAATGCTGACACTTACATAATATGAGATGATACAATAGTTGTTACAATGTTTCATTGAATCACATTAAAAGGTTAGAATCAACATAACACCGGATATTGGTACTGGTAATTTTGCTGTCTAGCGACAACCTGGGCATCAGGGAGGTCTGTTAATGTGTACCGAATCATGTTGTCCTTAAATTGAGGGGGTTCCCCCGCGGCGCACATTCTGCGGCAAGATGGCGGCCAGAGCGATATACTGGGGCAAATGGAGTCCCTGGATGTAGAAAAGTATATCAAGAAAAAATAAGTCCAGGGCCTAGCTGGGCATATGGTCTAAATATTCAAGCAATTAATAAGATATATAAATACCTGTCAGGGAAATGGGAGAATCAGAGCCTGTCAGTATCGGCATTTCCCCATGCGCCTGCGTGGTAGAATTGCACATCAGCGCGTACCGTTACACAATCGGCGGGTACGAGCGCGTGTCCCGAATGGATCAGCTCACGTGGGTGCACAACGCAGCGCATCAGTACGAACGTGTGCGCGCACAACGGGACGTCCCCCTGGCGGGCCTATATAAAGACAGCTATGTCCTGTGTTTGTTGCTGGTTTGTCTTTTCAGCTCCTGTAATCTGTTCCTGAACCTGTGTACCTGTGCCTGCCCGTTGTGACCCGGATCGACCTCTCGTGTTTGACCCTTGGCTACCTTCTGGATTTCTCTACCTGCCTGATCACCTATGTTTGACCCTCAGCCTGCTCTTGGACTTTGCCTCTGCCTCACCCTAGTGTTGGACCTTCTCCTGCTTGACCATTCGTGTTTGACCCCTGGCCTGTTCCTGGACTTCTGCCTTTGTGTTTGACCCTCTGCATCCGTCCTCTGTCTTCATCTCCAGATTCCTGCTCAGCCGGCTCCAGTGACGTGTCAGCCACCCAGCACGGATCTCTTCTCTACCTGAATAACCTCCCAGCTATTCCACTACCTGCTGGCGACCCATGCTTCTTCCGGCCCAATACCTGCTGTGCCACTTCCAGAGGGTATCGTGCGCCCAGCTGCAAGGGGAGCCTCTCTCAGCAACTCGGCCTTGGTGAGTACCTGACAATACCTGTATATATGAATAAGATGGTAAAAAGCAATATAGGATCAAAAAGGGAAGGATGGATTTGGTAACTGAAAAATGAAACACATACATAATACTGCCATCAGATGCCAATTTAAGATTGAAGGCATAATTATAAGATATTTAAGGGTATATTCAAATATAATAGCAACTAACAAAATATTAGAGTAATACTGTGTGAGTTCTGTTGTAAAACACAGAAAAGACAATAGTTGCATATTGCCATCATCTAGTAAAACACAGTAAGTATTGTGTTAGGAAATTTTTTTGAATAAATATCAAATTTTATGTGTGTGGATTGATTAATCAATTTATGGGGTAGTGGAGAGTATAATAAAAAGTAACATTTAGTTTGAGATTTTAAGCAAGAGTATAAGCAGAAAACTGATCAGTGATTAAATGGAGTAATATTGAAGTATAGGTTCGCATACAGGCAAAAGTATATTAGAGTAAGGTTACCTTAGACAAAATGGATTGGAGCGACCTGCCACACGTCCCAGCATCAGACTGTCCAGTGCCTGATCTGGGAGTGAGCCGGTCTGAAACTCCAGTCAGCTGGCGCAATTAATTGCACTCAGCTGGAACTGGAGATAGTTGTAAGGGAGGCCTATGACTGCCCCCTGGGCCGAGTGTGCGTGACGCATCCCCTGCCGTGCATGCGCGAGCGCCAGCACGTGGGAGAGGTGTCGCACACACCCGGCCCACCGACACGGAATGCCTCACCGGCGGACTGCACATGTCCGCCGGAGTGGCAAGATGGAGGCTGTGGGCGGTGTTGTTGATCGTCCAACCAGCCTCCATAGATGCCATCCAGAATCTAGCTCTGGGCAGCTTTCCGTGCCAGGCAATCACTACGGGCGGCCACAGTGGCGGTGTCTTGTCGAATACTGTCCCCCATCATGATATTGTCCGCCCTGTACTGCGCGGGGGACAAACGAGACGCCGAAAGTCTCCGAAGTTCAACAGCTGATCATTTATTCTGTCCTGTGTCCAGGTTCATTCCCCACTATCCAAGTGGACATAGCATTAGAATAAATAGATGCCGAGCGCAGCGAGGCCATGCCCGAAGCGTGGCGAGCGAAGTGAGCCCGTGAGGGGCCCTCTTACAAAGCCTTCACTATTAAGTGCCCAAGCGCCGTGTACAGCTGATGGTCAGCTGATCAACTTCGGACACTTTCGGCGTCTCCTTCTCCTCCGTACTGCGCAAGCGCTGCGCCTGCGCAGTACGGGGCGGACACTATCCGATACGAGGACACTTCTCGTCAGAACACCGGGAAGGCTAAGGGGAAAAAAAAAACAAGTTTCTCAAAAGGAAAACGATAATAGAATATGGAAAAAAGAATAATTCATCCACTTTATATAGTGAATATGTTGTCTGATGCCCATCTGATTATTGGCGTGAGAACAGCAAAAACAGTTTACAGTAAAAAGTTAGTTTTTTTTTTGTCAAAACATACTGCATCTCTGTTACTACTTGTTTCAATCTCCCATCTAGTATATAAGTTACTGTCTTAGCCTCCCAATATATTTAGAAACAAGTTTAATATTACTATATTCCATGATTCAACCTTCTTGTACTTCCTGCTCTATATATGTATATGTATATGTATATTCCCCTCAAAAGATCTATACTTACCCTTTGATGTTCCTGGCGCTTGCCTGTGGGCTTGTCTATGGGTCCGTGTGTGCATGGCTAGTCCATGCGCACGCGGATACACACCCCTACTTCATTACTAAATGCTAGCTGTCTCATTAGTATATTATATCACAGATGTATATACATAGCTACTATTTCCAACAGAGAAGCTGTCAATCTATTATCCTCTTTTTTGCCTGCATATTCCTTTGTCTCGGTACTTCCTTGTATTGTTGATGCATATACTATGCTGAATAATTAACCCTGTTTATTTCAAATTGTTACTTATAACAACAATATGTTATCCCATGTTCTTTGTAACTGTATTGCTGCTTACTGTAAACTGTTTTTGCTGTTCTCACGCCAATTATCAGATGGGCATCAGACAACATATTCACTATATAAAGTGGATGAATTATTCTTTTTCCCACATTCTATTATTGTTTCCCTTTTGAGGAACTTGTTTTTTTCCCCCCTTAGCCCTCCTGGCACTGTGGGCCCTCGTAGTGATTGCCCGGCATGGAAAGCCGATCAGAGCTAGATTCTGGGCGGCGTCTATGGAGGCTGGTTGGACGATCAACAACATCGCCCACAGCCTCCATCTTGCCACTCCGCCGGTGAGGCATTCCGTGTCGGTGTACCGGGTGTGCGCGACACCTCTCCTACGTGCTGACGCTCGCGCATGCGTGGCAGGTGATGCGCCACACACACTCGGCCCAGGGGGCAGTCATAGGTCTCCCTGACAACTATCTCCAGTTCCAGCTGAGTGCAATTAATTGCGCCAGCTGACTGGAGTTTCCTTCCTTTTAAAATCAGACCGGCTCACTCCCAGATCAGGCACTGGACAGCCCGATGCTGGGACGTGTGGCAGGTCGCTCCAATCCATTTTGTCTAAGGTAACCTTACTTTAATATATTTTTGCCTGTATGCAAACCTATACTTCAATATTACTCCATTTAATCACTGATCAGTTTTCTGCTTATACTCTTGCTTAAAAACTCCTTTTCTTAGAAGTAAGTATAGATTAACTCAAACTAAATGTTACTTTTTATTATACTCTCCACTACCCCATAAATTGATTAATCAATCCACACACATAAAATTTGATATTTATTCAAAAAAATTCCCTAACACAATACTTACTGTGTTTTAAAAGTTGATGGCAATAGGCAACTATTGTCTTTCTGTGTTTTACAACACAACTTACACAGTATTACTCTAATATTTTGTTAGTTGCCTTTATATTTGAATATACCCTTAAATATCTTATAATTATGCCTTCAATCCTAAATTAAATAGATCTCTGATGGCAGTATTATGTATGTGTTTCATTTTTCAGTTACCAAATCCATCCCTCCTTTTTGATCCTATATTGCTTTTTACCATCTTATTCCTATATACAGGTATTTATATATCTTATTAATTGTTTGAATATTTAGACCATATGCCCAGCTAGGCCCTGAACTTATTTTTTCTTGATATACTTCTCTACATCCAGGGACTCCATTTGCCCCAGTATATCGCTCTGGCCGCCATCTTGCTGCGGAATGTGCGCCGGGGGGGAACCCCCTCAATTTAAGGACAACACGATTTGGTACATATTAACAGACCTCTCTGATGCCCACGTTATCGCTAGACAGCAAAATTACCAGTACCAATATCCGGTGTTATGTTGATTCTAACCTTCTAATGTGATTCAACGAAACATTGTAACAACTATTGTATCATCCCATATTATGTAAGTGTCAGCATTATACTACTTTTAACATACAGCATTATGCTCCCAGATGCTATGGCAAATTCATTAACCATATATCTTAATTACATCTTAGATAAATTCCTCTCTTCTCTCTCTCTCTGCACCCCTGAAGAAGGCATATACTATACCCGAAATGCGTTGGGTATGAGAAGAGTCTCTCTTTTTCATTTTTTCATTCTTTTTGTATGGTGATATAAATGAACTATTTAGATATGTTTATGTTTCGTTGCATTGTTTTTAATGTTGTTTCTAAATAAAATTTGTTTATTTTTACACTGTTGTACATTCCGATACATTTCTACCTAAGTCAAACATTAAGTCCCTTTAAAGTCCGCCTAGGGGAATCCCTTTCTATATTTATCCTTTATATTGGATGTGGCACTACTTTAATAACCCAGGTTAGCCTCTCGCCCCCTCTTTTTACTAGCTGCAAAAGGTGGTCCAACTCAATTTTGAACCCTATGGACCAAGACTGGGATGCCATTAAAGTCCATGTGCGGGGGGCGTGGCCTAGGGCATGGAGCCGTAGGACGTGTTTCAGGGCAGCTCCCGGTCCTGATGGCCTCCGCAAGGCAGTATCTCCTACACCGTGGTCCACATCTCTCCCAAACCGTTCCGATGGGCAAGGGAATGCCCAAGGAGCAGCCCAAGCCTGACAGCGACCGAACACAGGGCGATTAAGGAAGATTCCCAACCTGGGCTTTTGCGGCTTGTATGTCGCAGGGAAAATCCAAGATGGTGCTGGCACCTCCGTCCCCAGCCCGCTCCGAGCCTGCAGACATCCTACAGGTACGCTTCAGGGGCCACTCAGCCTCCCTTGCTGATCTTGAGCCATTCCTGCAGAGCCCCCATAACCACTCACAGGCCTCCCTACACTCTGGAGACGGATGGGACATGGAATCGCAGATGCAATCGTTACACTCATAAATGCGTTCGTTACCCACAAAATCTGACTTTAAGCAGACATACAGGCAGGAGATAACAGAGCTCAAGAAAGACCTAGGGGTTCCCATGGAGGACATAGAAGGCACCACAAAGGTTATATGCAGTACTCTGCACTCCCATGAGGAAACCCCGAACTCACACGCTGTCATGCTGCAGCAGCTCATGTACTACCAAGATGACACTGAGAACTGTAACTTACGGAACAATATAAAAATCTGGGGTATCCCTGAAACCATAGAACACAAAGACCTTGCTGGTGCAGTCACTGTCATTTTTAATCAGTTACTCCAGCAACCTAAGGATACCCATATTGAGCTGGACAGAGTGCATAGGACCTCAGGTCCAAGGAATCCTGACTCCTCCTTCGTCCGTGACAACTTATGCAGGGTCCATTTCTATAAAATCAAAGAGGACATAATGTACTACCAAGATGACATTGAGAACCGTAACATACGGAACAATATAAGAATCCAGGGTATCCCTGAAACCATAGAACACAAAGACCTTGCTGGTGCAGTCACTGTCATTTTTAATCGGTTACTCCAGTAACCTAAGGATACCCATATTGAGCAGGACAGAGTGCATAGTACCTCGGGTCCGAGGAATCCTGACTCCTCCTTGGTCCGTGACACCTTATGCAGGGTCCATTTCTATAAAATCAAAGAGGACATAATGCGAGCCGCCAGCACGCAAGACTCCATCAGGCTGAATGACACCTCTATGATGATGCTCCCAGACCTCTCCCAACAAACCCTGGCCATGAGACGCTCTCTCAATTCACTCACATCTCTCCTATAGGAGAGACACATTAAAAATCAATGGAGATTCCCATTCCAGCTACGGGTCCATCACGAGGGCAAGACGGCCCTCTTCCGCTGTCTAGGAGACCTGCCACGGTTTTTGAGCACCCTGGAGTTGTCACAGGTCTTAATCCCAGAGTGGCCTCTTCCAACTACCACGCCTGGCCTCCCATACAACTCACAATGGCAAAGATCCAGCAAGCAGAAGCGCCCCAGATCTACCTCCCAGAAGCTGCCTGATGACTGATTCCTCCAGGGGCCCCAAGCCTTGAACACTCCTTCCCTGGAGCTCAGTTTGGGGACTCCTTTGGCTCTCCCCGGGCATATGCAATGATGATGTGGAGGAGCACCTGTTTCCAGTAGTGTATTTATGCCAGCACCAGTTTAGCCATATGTGAAATTGTTAATTTCTATCTAGTCTATAATGTTTTACCTCATGGGGCCCAGGACTAGGAGGCACTTCATGTGCTTACCACGTTTACCCCCACTTAAGACTGATAGTGCATGTGTGTGCACTGTACCATGCTTAGTTTGTTCTACATTTTAGTGTTGCTAAGTTGTTTTACTGTTGGTTTAATGTTGCCACCTAGTGGCCAGATAATTTCTTTTCTTCTTTATCTATAGGGGTCCCACCACTCTAATGATCTATGATTCCACACCCTGGAGATGGACCCAACCCACCCCCTCCTATTAGCTGTATACCTTACTTCTTACTCAACTCTACTCCCCCATCCTGTTTATTACCCTTCCTCCTTTCTTCCCCCCCAGGTTGAGCAGTCCCCTGGGCACAGATGATGTTGTCGGCCATTAGAGGGAGATCTAATGTCCTTTCCTTCCACTACCATCATGCAATCCCTTTACCATGTAACTTTATCCTCCTATAACTGCAGGGGCTTTAATACACCAGAAAAGAGAAGCCAGATCCTCCTTCCATTTTCACAAAGCTAAAACCCAAATATTGCTTTTACAGGAAATGCATTTTAAGAGTTCGGCTGTCCCGACCCTTAAAAATCCTTACTATCAGCAGTGGTTTCACAGCACAAACCTACAAGCTAAGTCCAAAGGGGTATCAATAGCTTTTCACAAATGATTTCACCCAGAAATTTTAGACTCCCTGATTGACCCCTTAGGTTGCTTTCTCTTTCTCAAATTGAAATCAAACTCCTCTATTTTTACAGTGGCTAACGTGTATGGACTGAACCAAGACCAGGGTGGCTTCTTGTCAATGGTCCTGAACAAATTACTCTCTTTTGGAGGCCCCTGTTTCATTTTGGGTGGAGATCTCAACGTGACCCTTTCTCCAGCTGTGGACACCTCCTCCAGTAAGTCCTCCATCCCACACTCCACTCTAACACACATAAAATCACTCTTGCACTCCACTCAACTTGTAGATGTTTAGCGAGTGCAACACCCATTTGAAAGAGACTACAGCTTTTACTCCGTTGCCCATAATTCCTATAAGAAATTGAAGTAATACCGCGCAGTATCAGAAATAAATAGCTGCTACACTAAATGTGACGAACATCAATACAAATGGTGAGAAAACAATGTAGCAATGTAGCGCTTAATAGAATGAATATACAAATATTATGTGCATTAATATAAAAATAATGTGTATAAAGTCCAACATATGAAGTGATATAGAAGTGAGTCTCTGGTCACATCAAACCAAATGGGTGTGGGAAGATTCCTGAAGATGTGAAAACAAAGATATATAACACTAATGCCCCGTACACACGGTCGGATTTTCCGACCGTGTGTGGGCTCCATCGGACATTTTCCATCGGATTTTCCGACACACAAAGTTGGAGAGCAGGAGATAAAATTTTCCGACAACAAAATCCGTTGTCGGAAATTCCGATCATGTGTACACAAAGCCGACGGACAAAGTGCCACGCATGCTCAGAATAAATAAAGAGATGAAAGCTATTGGCCACTGCCCCGTTTATAGTCCCGACGTACGTGTTTTACGTCACCGCGTTCAGAACGATCGGATTTTCCGACAACTTTGTGTGACCGTGTGTATGCAAGACAAGTTTGAGCCAACATCCGTCGGAAAAAATCCTAGGATTATGTTGTCGGAATGTCCAAACAAAGTCCGACCGTGTGTACGGGGCATAACACTGATGAATCCCGAATGTGAAGACAAATGGGTCCTCTTTTTTTTTTAATCAAAAAATATCGTTTATTGAGCATTTTAGAAGTATTAACAGACGGGTTAGAAAAAGCTTAGGAAAAATTATAGAAAATATCTTCCTTTAACAACAATAAAGTAAGTGCAACAGGCACTACATACAAAATGATCACATTGACATACATTGCTTCATGACGAGGTACAAGGGATTTCGAATATGCAAGAGCTGATGAAATACCATATTTATAAAGGCTGGGTGAGTAAAACATATTAGTCATGCGAGAAAGTAGGGGGTAGAGCATGGGGGTGCATCCTTAATCTGTGGCGTTGCAGGTGGAGGAGTCTGTAAGCCATCTGTCCCATATTTTGTGGTATTTGTTTGGACAGCCCCTGCGGGTGTACAGTGCTTTTTTTATAAGGGAGGGTGCTATTGACAGCTCGAATCCATTGCTGCAGCGTGGGGGGGGGGGGATTCCCTCCGCCAAAGTTTGGCGATCTGTAGCCTAGCCAGGAATAAAGTTTCTTGCAAGAATATGTTTAAATACTTTTCACTTTCAGATAGTGAGAGGAGTCCCAACACACACTGTCTGGGGCACACAGTCAGCGGGGAGCCCATGCGGTCATGAAGGAATTGGACCACCTGGACCCAGTATTCCTGCATAGGGGGACAGGTCCAGAGCAGGTGGTAGAAGGTACTGATAGGGTGAATGCATCTGGGGCAATTAGGGTTGTGTCCAGGGTTGTATTTGGAGATGCGGTGGGGTGTGAGGTATGACCTGTGTAGGATGTAGAGGCGGGTAAGACGGTCTGACAATTTAGGAGATACGGTCCTGGAAATGACAAGTGCCTCCTCCCAGTCTTCATTAGATATTGAGCCCAGGTCGGGCTCCCATTGGGTTTTAAGTAGGGAGGCAGTGGTTTGTGCCATGGGTAGCAGGAGGTAATTATAAATCTGTGAGATAAGTTTTTTGGAGTCTGTCCCGGAAATTACGTCCACCAGTAACATGATTTCAAGGATTGGGATGGAGTCCCTAAATTGAGTATTAAGAGCGTGACGGAGCTGAAGATATCTAAAAAACATATGGTTAGGTAGAGCAAAGTTCTCTTTCAGGGCTTGGAAGGATTTGACCGTACCGTTGGCTATTACTTGCGTTAAATATATAATTCCCTTGTAAATCCACAGGACATGGTCAGGGATGGATGCTAGCTCTGGCAATTGTGGGTTATTCCATAAGGGTGTGTGTGAGTGAGGATCGGGTGCCCCGCTGAGACGCATAACAAGTTGCCATATTTTGCAGTGGTGGAAAAGCATGTGATGCCTGTCAATGGTGCAGAGCAATCCGTGGGGGCCGCAGAAAAAAGTCTGAAAAGGATGGGCTACTGAGCCGGGGGTTTGGGAGCATATTAGGATGGAATATCTCTCCTTATCTTCATGATTTTAGTAAAAGAAATGGGAAAGCTGGGAAGCTACATAGTATGTGAAGAGAACTGGTACCGCCGCGCCGCGGAGGTCAACCGGGCACTTGAGAACCCGCCACGGCAGTTTGTGCCGGGCGGAGCCCCAAATGAAAGTATTTAGGATCGATTCCATGGATTTAAATATTCGTTGAGGGATGTAAAGTGGGGCTTGCCAGAAGATGTAGAGTAATTTGGGGAGTATGATCATCTTGACTAGGTTTATTCGACCCATAACCCCCAGTGGGAGATGGGATCATGTTTGTGTTTTGGTTTTGAGGGTCGAGTATAGGGGTTCAATGTTAAGGGCTAAATAGTCTTGTAGGAAGCGGGAGACCTGGACACCCAGGTATTTAATGTTACTTGTTCTAACTAGTGGGAGCGAAGCTTGGTCAGCGGTGGGGACATCAAAGTCTAAGGGGAGAATTTGAGATTTGTCCCAGTTGATTTGCAAGCTGGAAAATGCTCCAAAATTTGTAATGAGCTGTAGAGCTGTCTGAAGGGATGGGCCTGCGTCTGCTAGGTATAGGAGCATGTCGTCCGCGTATAGGCTAACTGTCTCTGTCAAGTGTCCGCGTCTGAAACCATTAATGTTGGGATGCCTTCTGAGAGCAATAGCTAGAGGTTCTACATCCAATGCATATAGTAGTGGTGAGATGGGGCAGCCCTGTACCGCGGGAGAGCGGAAAGGAAGGGGAGATTCTACCGTTTACAAGAATACGTGCAGTAGAGCCCTGATATAAAAGCTGGAGCCATTTAATACATTTTGGGCCAAATCCAAATTTGCGAAGGCATTCCCATAGGTACCTCCACTCCACAGAATCAAACGCCTTAGCGGCGTCAAGACTAACTACTACTCTGGAACCTGCGTTGTCATGATGGGATTGTAGATTCATGTGGAGTCTCCTGAGATTGAAGGCCGTGTTTTTGTTGGGCATGAACCCGGTTTGGTCAGGGTGGATGAGATTGAGAATAACTTTGTTGAGGCGTAGGGCTAGAATTTTAGCGAGTATTTTGACGTCCAGCTGAAGGAAAGAGATCGGACGATACGATTCGGGGAGATGGGGGTCCTTACCGGGTTTGGGTATCAGGACGATGAGTGCCTCACCCATAGAAACTGGGAGTGTGTCAGTATCGAATATATGAGAGTACAACTTACATAATTTAGGGACAAGGATTTCTCCGAATTGGTTATAGAATTCTAGGGGGAGTCCATCAGAGCCGGGCACCTTGGAAGCAGGAAGTTGAGCCAGGGCCTCCGCTATACAGTCCGTAGTGATAGGGGCATCTAATTGAGCAATTTGTGGCGGGGTGAGCGTGGGGAAGTCAATGCCCTGCAGAACAGCCAGTAGCTCCTCTTGGGAGTACCTAGGCTTGGAGGAGTACAGGTTGGAGTAAAAGGTAGCGTTGGCGGCTGTTGGGTCATTTTGAAAGGTTTGCTCAAGCGTATTTAAATGGTCCTCTGACTGGCGGAGCAGTGCTTTGGAGGTGGCCTTGTGTCTATTAATGTGTGTGGAGAGTATCATGCGAGCATGTAATTTAAATGTGTCCCAGACGTTCCCAACCGAAGGGGAGCCTTCATTGGTTCGGAAAAACTGCTCCCATTCGGATTGGATAGTATCTAGGTTGGGTAGTATGGATAGCCAGAATGGGTTAAGCCTCCAGATATGTTCTGATGGGGGGGAGGGGAAGCGTAGGGTGATCCAGTATGGAGAGTGGTTGGAGAGCACTCTGGTGTCAAAGCCCGCATCCTGGAGATGTGGCAGGAGGGGGGGTGGTAAGGAGAATAAGGTCAATTCGAGACATGGCAAGGCGGGAGGGGGTGAATCAGGAATAGCGTGGGGTCGACGGGTATTTGTGTCGCCATGTGTCGGTGAGGGCAAATTCCATGAGGAACTTCCCAAATCTGGTGATGCCAGGAGGAGGAGTAGTGAGTGCAGTGGGGGACAGTCTATCCACGCTCGGATCTATAACCATATTGATATCTCCTGCCCATATGGCAGGCACAGAGGGGTGTTGAGCCATGAAGGCTATCCCACGCTGCAGCAGGGTAAATTGAAATGGAGGAGGTATGTACAAGGCTAGAAGAAGTATCTCCATGCCATATACAGTTGCATGCAAAAATAAGGTGTGGCCCTGAGGATCTGACTGCAATGAGTGGAGCTGGAACTGGGTCGATTTGGCTATGAGGATCGCAACCCCTCTGGAATTGGTAATATAGGGGGCTTGATACAACCAGCCCACCCAAGGTTTTTTAAGGCTCGTTTGTTTTTGACCCGCTAGGTGGGTTTCTACCAGAATTGAGATATCTGCCTTGTGAGACTTAAGGTGCGATCGGATTACCACCCGCTTGGCTTTGTCACCAAGTCCCCGGACATTCCAGGTTACAATTCTAAGGGAGGCCATGAGGTGAGAGGGAAAATGGAGGTGAGCAGTCGGATCCCCAGGGAGCATCCCATAACATAAAACATCAGCACGTAAGTAAAGCATTGCATGAGGAAAAAAACATAAGTAATCGGTGGTACATATTGGAAAAATAAAAGAAAAAAGCAGGAGTCCATAAAGTACATCAAGGCAATGTCAAAAATGGAAAAAGAAAAATTATAAAAAATAACAAAAAGTAAACGTTCTGCAAACACTCTTGACCAGCGGGGCAGAATGAACACACACCTGCCTGCTACGGTGGTAGGGGCAGGGGCAGGCCAGGGAAACAGCATTGGAGTTTTGGTGTTCAGGGGTGGCATATATGCCAAGTTCCTGGGGTGACCAGTGGAGTCCTTAGGACGAACAACTGGAAAACGCACAACGGTGCAAAGATATGTCCAGTGCAGGGGGGTGAGCGTGCAGGTGAGCCGCTCGAGACCTACAGTTAGCGCATGGTAGAAGGGGGATTGCTGCGTGCTCCATAGGCTGGGGGAAGATTGGAGCATGAGCTTAGGCCCAAGGAGATGAGGGGAAGGAGAGGCATGGAGAGGACATTACAAATGAGAGGCTGTCAACTCACGGTTACAGAGAGGTGTGCGGAAAGAGTATGCCCGAAGGCCTTCCAGTGACACGCGGGGTAGAGTGTCGTAGATGGGAGCCTATGAGCAGGTCGGGCCGGCCGCGCCTCGCTGCTCCAGCCAGGAGATAACGGTCTGCGGGTCCTCAAAGAATTGTGCTTTGCCGTCGCTCACCACCCGAAGCCTTGCAGGGAAGAGCATTGCATAGGGTAAGTGTTGGATCCGTAGCTGCCGTTTGGCCTTGGTGAATCTCGCTCTCTTCTTTTATACTTCGGCTGAAAAGTCCGGGTAGACTGCCACTGTTACGTTGCTGAGGGGGATGTTGCCGCGCTCCCGAGTGAGTTGGAGGATGGTGTCCCGATCTCTATAGTTCAAGAACTTGGCAATGAAAGTGCGCGGTGGGGCGCCATTAGGAGGGGGTTTCGCTGACAGGCGATGAGCGCGCTCCACCACGAATGTTGAGGAGAATGCCTCTCTGCCAAACGTTTTGATGAGTAGGTTCTCAAGGAATGTTGGGGGGGTCTGTGCCCTGAGATCTTTCAGGGAGCCCCACGAAACGCAAGTTACACCTGCGGAGGTGGTTCTCCATGTCATCCTGCTTGGAGAGAACCGCATTGAGTTGATACTGGAGTTGTTCTGTGGTGACTTGGAGCAGGTGGATGTCGTCCTCCACGTGGCTGACGCGGCGCTCGGTCTCAGATACACGCTCCCGGAGCTTGGGAATGTCCTGTCTGATCAGGGAGATGTCCACCTTCACCTCCTCAATCCTAGAGGTGAGCGTGGATTGGCACACGGCGATGGCTTCTAACACCCTGGCTGTGTCTCCGGAGGCCTGTTCCTCCTCCCCCTGGAGCGGAGGGGCGCAATCTTCGTCTCCAGGTTCCCATTCCTCGTTACGGTATTTGCCAAGTTTAGCAATGGCACTCACTTTTTTCGGTGGGTACATGTTGCTGCTGAGTCAGGCAGGCAGTCTGTGGTGTTCTTGCAGCTGTAAATGGGGAAAATAGCCCCCAAGATCAGGTATTAGGATATCGCTCCAGCGGAGCTTTCACTCTGCACGTCCTATTCCATGCGGCTCCAGACCACGCCCCCACAAATGGGTACTCTTACCAGAATCAGTGGACCCGGATGTCAGCGACAACGAATCATAAAAGCTTAGGACTCAAATCCATGGCACTCTCAGATGGAAGTAGAAGTGGCACTCTCAGATGGAAAGAAGGCTCAGAATCTTCTGAAAGTAGACTCCAGGGGATCCAGATGGCCCGACCAGACCAGGAAACAAGTAGCATACAGGAGCCTCAAAGACAATTCTCATCAGAAACTATCAAAAAGAGAAGAGAGTAGGGGCTCCAATAGTGCGGATCAAAAAGGTAGGTTTTATTAAAACCACAATGACAAAAAATCTAAAATGTGATCACAATGAATAAAAAGCAATGTGGTGAGCAATAAGCGTAGTCCAACGCGTTTCATCCACATAAGACATCTACAGGGGCTTATAACAGCTCCCCCACATTGCACATATATATATATAAATATCAATACAAAATATATCCAATCAGTATCAATCACTTAGACATACATGAATTATGGCTTGTTATTGGTGGGAAGGTGGCCAGCAATCCCCATCAAACCAAGCCTCATTTGGATTACCCAATAAAAATATAAAATAGTAAACCATCAACCAATGGCCAACCTAGTACTTAAAAATATGTCAAAATGAAAAATGGCTCCAGCGCGGTGTGTATACCGTCAAAAAGCCCGCAAAAATAACTACACTTCCTTCTAACTAAAGTGGGAGTGTATAACCCACATCGTGGCCAATAAAAAATTCCCAATGTAATGGTATCCAACAAGCATAAGGAAGAACATGACCTCCCGGTTTATGATTGGCGTACATGAAGGGCATAGCTGTGTTAGCACAGCCAATGATGCGCTGCGGCCAGAACATGGTGTCCGCAATGTAGCACCACGTCCAGCCGCATAATTCGTTCAAGGCTTCCGTGGGAACCTCGGCGCCCGGGACGTAATGCGCAACCGCGTCTGCGCACGTCACGCCGTCATCTGTGTACAGCGGTCACATGACCGCGGGACACGTGACAGAATCCATGACGTGGGAAGACGTGTGAGCGGCACTCCGTCTCCAGTTTGGAGACCCCACGTAACCGGGACTCAATTAGGGACAAATTTGTCGATAATCAGAAATTGAGTACCGGTGGGGTCTCGATTATGGTGTTTCAAATAATGTCTCGGGACACTGTGATTGGTTTTACCGGCTCTGATATTGATCAGGTGCTCATTGGCATGGATGGAAAAAGTTCTAATCGTACGCCCAATGTACTGTTTTTTACAGGGACAAGTCAGTAAATACACAACGTACTTAGTGGCACAGGTGGTAAAGTGTTTCATGGGGTACACTCGTTGTGTAACTGAAGAATGAAATGTCCCCGTTTTCCATCTACCACTAGTATTAGTAAGACAAACGTTACATTTCCTGCATGGGAAATAGACTTTACACTGTTGGAAAAGGGAAATGGTTTTAGGAGGGCCTATAACATTGGGAGCTATCTGTCCCTGAATAGACCTCGCTCCCCTGAAAATGACACCAGCTTGATCTGGAATAACTGGGCCCAAAAAACTGTCATTTTGAAGAACTCCCCAGTGTCTCCTAGTGATATTATGGATCTGTTTAGATTGTACTGAGTATGTAGTGAAAAAAGACCATTTAGATTTATCTTTAACGACTTTAGGGCGTATTTCCAACAGTCTTTCAATAGAGAAAGCCCGTTGTATTTCCACATCCAGCTCCGTAGAATCATATCCCTTCTCCAAGAACCTAGTTCTTAGGATCTGAGATTGGGTCAAGAAATCTTCCATCTTGGTACAGTTCCGTCGCAACCTTAAAAACTGGCTGCGTGTACCAAATATCACCCCCACACAATTAGACAATCTGAACGCCCCTATCACACCCACAGAGGTTTTGAATGTAATTAAATCTTTTAAATCGGGCTCAGCCCCCGGACCTGATGGATTCTCCTCTCTATATTATAAGAAATTCTCCCCCCTCCTCACTTCTAGATTGGTCCATCTATTTAATTCAGTTTTACAGGGTGGTAGTTTCCCCGAAGAGATGTTATTAGCCAACATGTCCCTGATTCCAAAACCTCAAAAGCACCATACCCTGCCCCAAAACTATAGACCTATCTCGGTCATTAATAATGACTTGAAAATCTTTAGCAGGATTATGGCTGACAGATTAGCAGTAGTTATCCCCTCGCTTATCTCCCCTTACCAGGCTGGCTTTATTCCCCATAGACTCATCACCGATAACATTCGCCTTGCCACAAATATAATACAAGATGCCAACCTGTTTTCACGAAAAATCCTCATGCTCAGCCTTGACATACAGAAGGCATTTGATAGTGTCTCCTGGACATACATCACTACACTCCTACAACGTATGGGCTTCCAGGGAGCATTCCTACAAGCCTTCTTGGCCCTCTATCAGAACCCGAAAACTAGAGTTAGACTCCCTGGATGTAACTCTAAGTTTTTTAGCCTAGCCAAAGGTACAAGACAAGGATGCCCGTTGTCACCTTTAATTTTTGCGTTAGCCCTCGAACCCCTGGCCATTGCCATACTCCAAAACCCCAATATCTCTGGTTATCTGAAGGGCCACTCGACATACAAATTTGGGATGTATGCAGATGACGTTTTGATGTTCCTCACCAATCCTCTTGTATCCCTACCGAACTTATTTCAGACTTTATCAAAGTTTGCAGAGATTTCAGGCCTTTCCATAAACATGTCAAAATCAAGTGCACTCCCGATAGGCTACACACCTGTAGAATTGCTCCATCTTAAATCAGTCTATGCTTTCACCTGGGCAGACTCCCATCTCCCCTACCTAGGAATCAACCTGACTAAAGATTTTTGCAGACTCTTTGAAGCTAACCTCCCACCCATGGTGTCTAAACTTAAAGGTATCCTTAAACAGTGGTCACATCTACACATTTCATTTCTTGGTAGAATTACGGCATTTAAGATGACAAATCTCCCCAAACTCCTCTACCTTTTTAGATCCCTACCACTTAAAATTTCTAAAACCTACCTACACTCTATTCAGGTGATGTTTAATAGATTTATTTGGAAAGACAAGCCTCCACGTTTTTCCAGGGAGGTCTTGTACCGTTCCTCTAAAAGGGGAGGCTTAGGGGTTCCTCAAGCATGGTATAACTACTTAGCCAGTAGATACACCCAACAAGCGCAATGGAACATACATAACTCCAGAGTCCCTTGAGTGCAATTTGAAAGCGAATCCATCGCCCCTTTATTTCTCCCAGGCCTTATGTGGTCCAACAATCCAGCTAGATCAGAGGTGGGTTCTAAAAATTTGATCACCCAGGCAGGCCTTCAACTCTGGGACACATATAAAAATACATACAATCTAGTTTCTGCCGTACCTCTAGGTGCCTCATTTCTAGGAGATTCTAGATTCCCCTTAGCCTATGATAGACCCTCTTCCTTCCAACTCTGGATTGATTTAAAATTGACTACATTAAATAAATTTCTCCTAAACTCAAAATTTATTTCATTTTCTCAACTACAAACCAATTACCACATTCCAAACAGCGAATTTTATCATTTCCTGCAAATACGTCACTTCTTCCAAAAGCATTACTCTGGCCCTTCTTTGTCCTCCACGACTTTGTTTAAGGATATTTGCCATGATTCACCTAGCCAAAAAGGCCTTATTTCTCTAATCTACATCAATCTGGAGGCTAACACTGAGGCACCAACCCTAAAGTATAGGTCGCAATGAGAATCGGAGATGGATCTGGAGGACATTGATATAGACTGGGTAAAAGGCTGGCAAAATTTACGCAAGTGCACCAAATCAATTATGGTCCGTGAAACTGCCATCAAACTATTGACACGCTGGTACTACACCCCAGCGCGGATCCACAAGATCTTCCCACAATCTTCCCACCTCTGTTTCAGGGGCTGTGCACAACAAGGCTCTTTTCTCCATACCTTTTGGGAATGCGAGAAATTACGTCCCACATGGACGGAGATCCTGAAAGTGATAGACAAGCTTGCAGGTAAACCCCTTAACATCTCCTTTCAACATTGCCTGTTGTTTCAATAGCCTCCAGATTCCTCTAAACCGTCGGTAAAACTGATCCATTCTATCTGTGTAGCCATGCAATGGGTGATTGCCCTGCATTGGAAATCACCTTCTGTTCCTTATGCACAAGTTATTGCTAGAATAGACCGTATGATGTTGGCTGACAAGATTTATCACACCTTGCATGACACTATCCCTCAATATGATGCTATTTGGAATCCTTGGTTTCTATTTAGGCTCCAAACTTGATGGGTTTTTTTTAAATTTTATTTTCTCCTTTTATTTTACCGCTGTATGTTTTTTTTTATTAGTATCTTTTCCTTATTTAAATGCTTTATTTTCTTTTCGATTTAATTTCTAGCCATACTTTATGCATTTGACTTAGCCTAGACTTTCAGTCTATATTGACTATTATAATAGATTTATTTTCTCAAGCAGTAAATGTATATTTCTAGTCTTGGCATATAATTTTTGATCCCTGCATCTATGGCTCTGTCTATCTTTGTTTTATATTTGTTTTACTTTGGTTCTAAAATAAAAACATTTTGAAAACAAAAAAAAAACTGGCTGCTTGGAACAGATTTAAGCCACTGAGCGTGATGGCAACTATCCATTGGAATGTAACCATTCTGGTCGGTAGGCTTAAAGTATGTACTGAATTCTAGATGTTGGTCAACAGCCATAATCTCTAAGTCAAGAAAGTGGACAGAGGTAAGACTGGCCTCATAACTGAGGCGTATCCCACGATCATTGGAATTGAGTAGGGCCATAAATTCATCCAAAGATGCAATGTCTCCTCTCCAAAGGAGGAGGATGTCGTCTATATATCGAGCCCAGAGAACCAATTCGGGTCTCTTAAGGATTTCGTCTATGCCCTTAAGAGACCCGAATTGGTTCTTGTCATCTATGCCCTTAAGAGACCCGAATTGGTTCTCTGGGCTCGATATATAGACGACATCCTCCTCCTTTGGAGTGGAGACGTTGCATCTTTGGATGAATTTATGGCCCTACTCAATTCCAATGATCGTGGGATACGCCTCAGTTATGAGGCTGTTGACCAATATCTATAATTCAGAACATACTTTAAGCCTACCGACCGGAATGGTTACATTCCAATGGATAGTTGCCATCAGGCTCAGTGGCTTAAATCTGTTCCGCACAGCCAGTTTTTAAGTTTGCGACAGAACTGTACCAAGATGGAAGATTTCTTGACCCAATCTCAGATCCTTAGAACTAGGTTCTTGGAGAAGGGATATGGATGTGGAAATACAACGGGTTTCCTCCATTGAAAGACAGTCCTTGTTGGAAATACGCCCTAAAGTCGTTATAGATAAATCTAAATGGTCTTTTTTCACTACATACTCAGTGCAATCTAAACTGATCCGTAATATCATTAGGAGACACTGGGGAGTTCTTCAAAATGACAGTTTTTTGGGCCCAGTTATTCCAGATAAAGCTGGTGTCATTTTCAGGGGAGCGAGGTCTATTCAGGCACAGATAGCTCCCAATGTTATAGACCCTCCTAAAACCATTTCCTTTTTCCAACAGTGTAAAGGCTATTTCCCTTGCAGGAAATGTAACGTTTGTCTTACTAATACTAGTGGTAGACGGAAAACGGAGACATTTCATTCTTCAGTTACACAACGAGTGGACTCCATGAAACACTTTACCACCTGTGCCACTAAGTACGTTGTGTATTTACTGACTTGTCCCTGTAAAAAACAGTACGTTGGGCATACGATTAGAACTTTTTCCATCCGTGCCAATGAGCACCTGACCAATATCAGAGCCGGTAAAACCAATCACAGTGTCCCGAGACATTATTTGAAACACCATAATCGAGACCCCACCGGTACTCAATTTCTGATTATCGACAAATTTGTCCCTAATTGGAGAGGTGAGTCCTGGTTACGTGGGATCTCGAAACTCGAGACTTTTTGGATACACGAGTTACGATCTTTTTCCCCTCATGGTATGAACATAGAATGGGACATCAACTCGTTTATTAATAAGTCTTGATTTATTATCATTTTTCATTCACAGATCGTTTATTTTGTTTTTATTTTTTCAGTAGTTAATTTTTTTGAAGGGGATGGTCCCCTTCTTTTTCTTGGTTCTTTTACCCAGTTACTTGGGTCAACATTTTTTTAATTTTATTTATTGGGTCAACACTATATTCATTTTATATATTGTTTATTTTATTCATTTACTTGATTTATGTATTTTTAAATGTCACCCTGTTGACCCATACATTACATTATATTTAGTATATTCACTGCCTTTATACTATTTGGTGCCTTCTTTTGATTTTTCATGGCCATCATGCACTTCTGTTTTTTATTTTTTCTTATTATATCTTTCTTAGTGTCCCCATATTGTATGTGTTAAGCATTTCCGCTCGCTTGACATGTCGGATGGCGCCTCCGTTGTCTATGTCTGGAGGAGACGGAGTGCCGCTCACACATCTTCCCACGTCATTGATTCTGTCACGTGTCCCGTGATCATGTGACCGCTGTACACAGATGATGGCGTGACGTGCGCAGACGCGGTCGCGCATTACGTCCCGGGCGCCGAGGTTCCCACGAAAGCCTTGGAGGTATTATGCGGCTGGACGTGGTTCTACATTGCGGACACCATGTTCTGGCCGCAGCGCATCATTGGCTGTGCTAACACGGCTATGCCCTTCATGTACACCAATCATAAACCGGGAGGTCATGTTCTTCCTTATGCTTGTTGGGTACCATTATTGGCCACGATGTGGGTTATACACTCCCACTTTAGTTAGAAGGAAGTGTAGTTATTTTCGCAGGCTTTTTGACGGTATACACACCTCGCTGGAAACATTTTTCATTTTGACATATTTTTAAGTATTAAGTTGGCCATTGGTTGATGGTTTACTATTTATATTTTTATTGGGTAATTCAAATGAGGCTTGGTTTGATGGGGATTGCTGATAACAAGCCATAATTCATGTATGTCTAATTGATTGATACTGATTTGATATATTTTGTATTGATTTTTATATATATATCTGCAATGTGGGGGAGCTGTTATAAGCCCCTGTAGATGTCTTATGTGGACGAAACGCGTTGGACTACGCTTATTGCTCCCCACATTGCTTTTTATTCATTGTGATCACATTTAATATTTTTGTCATTGTGGTTTTAATAAAACCTACCTTTTTGATCCGCACTATTGGAGCCCCTCCTCTCTTCTCTTTTTGATCATTTCTGGTGAGAATTGTCGCTGAGGCGCCTGTATGTTACTTATTTTCTGGTCCGGTCGGGTCATCTGGATCCCCTGGAGTCTGAGAGTGCCACTTCTACTTCCATCTGAGAGTGCCATGGATTCGAGTCCTAAGCTTTTATGATTCGGTGTCGCTGACATCCGGGTCCACCGATTCTGGTAAGAGTACCCATTTGTCTTCACATTTGGGATTCATCAGTGTTGGTGTTATATGTCTTTGTTTTCACGTCTTCAGGAATCTTCCCTCACCTTTGGAAGACCATTTACATATTTTTTCATTTGGTTTGATGTGGCCAGAGACTCACTTCTATATCACTTCATATGTTGGACTTTATACACATTATTTTTATATTAATGCACATAATATTTGTATATTCATTCTATGAAGCGCTACATTGTTTTCTCACCATAATTCCTATAGTCCTATTGTCTATTTCCTGGTCTCTCAATCATCCCTGTTGGATGTTCCAATTAAGACATCCCTCGGCAGCATATTATGGTCTGACCATGCCCCGGTGCATTTAAGCCTGGCCCACCCACCTAAATTTTGTAAATCATTCTCCTTCTCGAAGGCTCGTAGAGAGCTACTCCGCATCTTAGATGCCCACTCCCTCATTGCCAGGGATAGGGAGCGTAACTGGCACTATATCTTAGTCAACAAATGTAGACAGCATCTCGTGAGGGTTCTCCACCCCCGCCCCCCACGTCGACCCATCCCCCACATCTGCACTCCTGAACAACAGAAGATTAGCAATCCTCAGGGTATAGAAGGCACCTTACAACGATCTTACTCCCAACTATACAACCTGCTCCCACGGACTAGACAAATACCTGAGGGAGCCCCACACCTTTCCAATATGCTAGACTACATCTCAGAAACAGCTCTACCACAAATAGACCCCAATTAGTCTGCAGACCTGGACAACCCTTTAACAGCGCCTGAATTTTTGTCTGCTATCAAGGGACTGAAATTGGGTAAATGCCCAGGTCTAGACAGGTTCTTCCCTAAGTACTACAAATCATTCGCCCAGTCTCTTGCCCCACTATTAGTCACAGCGTTCAACCACATAGACGACTCCCATCTCCCCTCTAAAGACCTCCTATTTGCTAACATTTCTGTCATACCCAAACCGGGCAAAGACCCCTCTCAATGCAGTAGTTACCGACTGATTTACCTTCTTAACCTGGACGTTAAGCTTTTTGCAAAAGTCCTAGTGAACCTCTTCTCCCCTCTACTACCCGCGGTTATTCACAGATGCCAAGTGGGGTTAGTCCCTGGCAAGGAGGCCAGGGACAACACCACTAAAACTATCCACCTTATTTCCTACATTCAGCGACATAACCTGAAGGCATGCCTTTTGACTCAGAAAAGGCGTCTGACCGGGTCAATTGGCAGTTCTTATGCCTTTGCCTAGAACAGATAGGCCTTGGTCTCTGCTTTTGTGTCCAAGGTTATGACATTGTACTCCCGACCCTCAGCTTCCATTTTAGTCAATGGCACCTCATTTACTCCGTTTCACATCTATAACGGTACCCGCCAGGGATGCCCCCTCTCCCCTCTACTTTTTTTCTTGGTGATAGAACATCTAGCACAAGCAATCAGACAGAACAAAACTATAGTAGGGATTCAGACGTCCTCAGCCGACCACAAACTTTCACTCTACACGGATGACCTCTTAGTATATATCCAACATACTCACACATCCCTCCCTGATGCATGAATTCCACAGATTTGGGGAATTTAGAAATTTTAAACTAAATATGTCCAAGACGGAAGCACTTAATATCTCCTTACCACCTACTACCCTTGCCCAAGTGAAGACCAACTTCTCCTTTCAATGGGGTTCCAGAGGCATTTCCTACTTGGGGATAACGATCCCATCCAACCTACCGAACCTCTATACCCTTAACTATCCCCCCTTACTAACCCAGCTTAGGAAGAAACTAGACACCTGGAACCTGGCCCCGCAGCCCTGGTTTGGGCGTATTAACACTATTAAAATGGACACCCTCCCCAAATTACTTTATGTATTTCAGACAGTGCCTATTTCTGTCCCCAAACACTTTTTTAAATCTCTACGATCCATGTCCATACGCTTCATCTGGCACTGAGGAATGTCTCGTATCCGCAATACGCTACTTACATACCCCAAAATTCAAGGCGGAGTAGGCCTCTCAGACTTTGAACTATACCACAGGGCAGCGCTGCTTTCTAGGATATTGGAATGGTTCCCCCGGACCTTTCCCAAAGCATCCACTATGGTGGAACAAGATCTCTCCAGTTTTGACCTCTGGGCACTACTATGGGGCTATGGACAGAAGCTACACCTTCTCTCCACTTCCTCCCCACTAACAACCGCCGCGCTACACCTGTGGTACAAAAACGGACTGTCATCATTGCTATCCTCAGACCCCTCACCACTTACATCGCTATTTTGATTCTGCTCTCCCTCAAGGTGTGGGAGCCGGCAAAGTAGGCCCATATCTTCAGTCAACTTGGCCATTGGCAAACTCCTTTGTGAACCCAACCTCAGGTACACCTGTGGTGCAGGGAGATCAGGGCAACTGGCTCACGGCCCTGCATATCTCCTCTTTTTGCTTGGATTTGTTTTCCTCCTTCCAAATCCACAGATCCCTAACAGGATACGAACAGCTATGCTCTCTCTCAGAAACACCCAGACACCTACTCTCCACCATTTACAAATTACAACACTCACTGATACACGATCAACCCCCCTCTTACACCAGGAGGTTGGCCACAGACCTGGGAAGGGAACTCTCAGTGATTGACTGGCAAAAGTCATTCCTCTTCACCCACAAACCCTCAATCTCTTGATAAACCCAGGAAAAGAACTTTAAACTCTTATCTAAGTGGTACAGGGATCCTCAATCTCTCAATAAAATTTTCCCATCCGTACCTCCCTCATGCTGGAGATGTGGCTCAATGGAGGGAAATTACCTCCACATCTGGTGGAATTGCACGGCCATACAGTCCTTCTGGTCTCAGATTTTCACCATATACAGCAGCCTATATGATCGGCCAGCGTTACCATCCCCAGAGATAGCTCTGTTATCTATGCTCCCTGGTTCCATAGCCTTCCAGAAACGTACTGTGCTACGCTTCTTCCTATCAGCCGCTAGACAACTTATCCCCCTTTTCTGGAAGCTAGAAGACCACTAACACCCCCCCCCCTTATCCGCTTGGGTCTCGGCAGTCAACATCATCATGCGTATGGAGGAAATGATAGCCCTAGACAATGACAACTTCGACAAATTTAAAACCCTCTGGCTTATTTGGATGGAATATTCTACCTCTGACTCCCTAAAGGCGATGTTGACACCTCTTAGCTAATCCGGACCCACCCCCGAACTCTATTTCCCCAGCCTGTTGCTCAACCCTCCCTAACCTCCCTCCCTCCGTGTCTCACCAATCTCCCTCTCTTTTTTCCTTTCTCCCCCTCCTCCTCCATTCCTATGTTTCTTTGACTACTACTCAGGTGTTTACCCCCCCATTCTCTATAATTTATCATGCAGTACACCATGGTTCCAAACCGCCACTTCTTGAAAAACGGGTACGCTTGCATACCCCAACTGGATTACACCCTGACATGTCACTGTATTGCCTTCTACATGGAACATCTGATCATTACCCATGTATTGTTTTATCTTGTAAAATGCAATAAAAACATATTTGACTCTAAAGTTCATGTGCATGTAAAGGCAGGATTCCAAATACATTTGGTAATATACAACAAAAATTGGTACCGATTAATGGTGAAACACCCAATATAGATGAGTAGATTAGTACTAGTATTTGGTAATATAGTGTATGTGAAGCAAGACAAAGGAGCTGTCCAGCATTCCTGGAAGGTTAAAGAGAAGACTTGATAGTAGAGCAGGAACTGTAGATTGCTTAGTTGCAGGTCTGTGTGACAGTTTTACTTTAATTGGGACCTACATCCAAACATCAACAGCAGCATATTAATTACCTGTCCAAACATCATATTGCATAGGTAGCACTAACTTGTTCTCCTAAAATTACTGGAAATGTAGGGAACATTTCAATAAACCATTGTAGACATCCGATAGACATCCAATGTTCACGCAGACACACATGCAAATGAGAAAGCACTAAAATAGTGTAAAACCGTTAAAACACCCCAGCTTGCTCACCTTCTGGTGGGCTGATCCTGAGAATTGCGACCTGATACTAATAGAAAAGCAGAAAAACCCATCTCCATCATCAGGAGCTCTGGTGAACACCAGTTGATATTTAGTCGCTGCACCTCAGGCGAGTATGTGTCATGCGCCAGAGTGACCTGCTTCTGTACTTATCCAGCTGGTTGGTGGGTGCCTTGCTACTGCTATAGCTACTAGTCTTCAAGCCTGAACCCTGACTGTGACGGACCGCCTGCACCCAGCCTAGGTGCCTCCGCCATGATACAGCTTCCCCAACTCTGGAACCAGAAACCAGATATTTTACCTGAGAATTGCACCCAAGAACTAGACCACATAAGCTTAGATGCAATCTTGAACTGACTTTAGTGTAAATTCACACAGAATATATATCACACAAAATCAGATAAGAGCTTTATCATATTATCCTAAACAATGCAGAGTGTAAACAGTAATATCTTTAGTACATCTAACAGTACATCCAATGAATAGCTAGCATAAACATCTTACAGTGCTTCAGTAACAAGGTGAAGCGGACCTAATAAGCTCTAACGAGCAGGGCCCTCTGATTCCTCCTGTATTGAATTGTATTGTACTTGTATTGTCTGCCCTAATGTTGTAAAGCCCTGCGTAAACTGTCGGCGCTATATAAATCCTGTATAATAATAATAATAATAATAATACTAGCAGACAGACAGAAACAATAGGTGACTCAATTAACAATGGGGATTTATACAATAAGAGAAAGACACCTTAATAAACAGATTATACATAACAGCAGGAGACACCAGCATCAGGTTGTTTTGAGCTGATTATATTAACATCTATTCTGAGTCTCTGAGTCTAGGAGCGGGTTGAAGCAGTCATTGCTGGTTTGGGCACAGAGGCCACAAATCTGTATCCAGGTACTAAGATCCCAGAGTCTGTGTGTTTCGGGGAGACATGGACCCACTCCAAAGGTCCCTCCAGGCACACACCTCCCAAAGAATAGAGCCCCCTCAAAAGCCAGGGATCATCAGTACGCAAGAGGCTACCCTGTAGTCCCCTCCAAAAGCCCCTGTCCTGGTTGGGTCTGTTACACTGACCATGACAGCTAATCTTTCCTCATAGCTGAGCTCCTCCATGCGTCCTATAAGTTTGGTTGGCCATATTTTTCTAGTTTGCCAAAATCATCCTTGTGAATTGTTGTCCAAAACTGAACTGTATATTCAAGATGAGGTCTTACTAATTACAGTGACGTTATCAGTCTTTCATTTCTTTAGTGTGTTTGGATCATGGACAGCTTGGTTTGTGCCGAGGGCCTGATGTTTAAGTGGCGGCTGGAATGTCCAGCTTGAGAGTGGAGAAGAATGCTTTATATTCATATACAAGTTACGCCATTTGTTGCTCGGCGGGAGATGGATTTCTAATGAGTGCCTATCACACGCTTTATGAATTCCAGGGTGTATGCTCTGCAGTCTACAGAAAGATATAAAAAATGATACAAACCAGCCACTATGTTTAATGTCCTCTGTTTGTAGAGGTGAATTTTCCAAGCCAGTTACTTTGGTTGAGTGATTGTTCAGTAATTAAGTGTACATTAATTTGCCATATTAAAATGATTAATACCGCATTCCTTCTATAAAGAGTCCATGTAAAGTGACGCCCCCCACTGCGCCTGCTTTATTTCAGCACTTACATATACAAAATATAAATGAGAATAATTACTGCACAATGGCAGATTGGTGCGGAGACTGTTCTGCCTCAGTGAATATAACACCTTTGCTCGGCGCTACGAACGCATTTTGCTATTGTGTCTGACTAAATTAGACGTGATATGCCTTTGCAAAACTTTGCTGGAGGACAACACATAAATGAAGTCTATTCATGTATCTGTTGTTGTTTAATATCGTGTACGTTTAATCCCAAACTTAATTATGTTTGTAAGTAATTGCTTTAATAATTAGACGGAGCCTCGGTGCATGTTTTGTAGCGCCTATGGCGGAGTAGCATATAGGGAATATATTCGGTGACTGAAGCACTAAGTAATTGCTGCTGCGTTTACTGGGAAGCGAAAAACAATTCTTAGAATAAAATCCAAAGACTAAGTAGAACAATGCTGGGAACAGATGTACACCAGGAGATGGAGGTTACTTGGAATGTGGAGCACACATGCATTAAAAAATCCTTTTGAATTGTATCAGTGTTGGAGGAAGTGGATATGTTTTCTATACCAATGTTCTTTTTTTCCCCCTCATCAAATGTTCTTTTATTCTCAGAGAACATAACATTTTTCATCAAAAATAAAATCGCTAGTTACTCATTCAGTCTTAAAGTCCATCCGGTGTGATGTTTATGTTGCTTTTGAAAAGGAATTTAAAACAAGCACAAAGTTGTAATACAGTATTATGTCTGCCAAAGGATTTGTAGTTCTGTACAGCAAAGCTTCAAAGCTTGGGGTTTACACACATCTGCCACAGTGCACAGCCGCATAGGTGACATGCTAGCTTACTAATTCAGCAATTCAGGATTCTATGATCTGCTTTGACCTGCTCATCGGATAACAAATCAATATCATCACCTCTGCCCAATAAGCATGTAACTGATACAGAAAGCAATAATGCTAAACTGAGTCGTAGCAGAGTGGTCAGCTAGAAGAGTGATTGATGACCAAAATGACAAATGGTAGTTCTCTCCTCCTAGACTACACAACCCCCCCCCATCTCCATAACATGAGGGCAGTGCCAGGACAAGGTCATCCAGTGCCTAGGAAAAGATGGCAAACTGTGACCCCTTGGATGGGAGAGGGGATGGGCATGGGGTGTGCAGTCTATTGCATTAGGGTGTTCACCTCAAAGCTCAAACACACATTAATTTCTCTGCAGCTTCAGCTGCACTGTACAGTAAATGAATGGGAAGCGCTCTGTGCTAAGCAACGTCCTGTTCATTCAGAAATGGAAGCATAGTAAACACAGTTTAAAGGTAAATGCCATATTTACTAGCCCCTTCCCCGCTTGCTATCCCGAAACCATAGTTGCCAACAGGAAAGAGAGGGATGGAAGGGGAAAGAAAGAAAGAAAGAAAGAAAGAAAGAAAGAAAGAAAGAAAGAAAGAAAGAAAGAAAGAAAGAAAGAAAGAAAGAAAGAAAGAAAGAAAGAAAGAAAGAAAGAAAGAAAGAAAGAAAGAAAGAAAGAAAGAAGGAAAGAAAAAAAAAAGGAAAAGAAAGAGGGATGGAGGGAAAGAGGGAGAGAGAAAGAAAGAAAGAGAGAAAGAAAGAAAGAAAGAAAGAAAGAAAGAAAGAAAGAAAGAAAGAAAGAAAGAAAGAAAGAAAGAAAGAAAGAAAGAAAGAAAGAAAGAAAGAAAGAAAGAAAGATGGAGGGAGAGAGAGGAAGATAGAGAGAGAGAAATGCCGCCTACAAAATACACTTTCTTCTTCAAAGACAGACATTGCAGTGCTATTCAAACATAAGACACTTCTTCCACATCTGAACCAGTAACGGGGGTAGACGGCAACTCCATGCACGCGGCCACTAATCCACAGTGCACCCATTGGCTGAAATGCGGTGCAGCCCGCCTCCTGCTACCGCCTCGGCCACTAGCTGCCTGAAGTTGTCTCTTAGATCCCTCTCTCTCCCTTCATCACCCAGTCCCGACTCTCAGCCCACCCACCTTAAGATGTGGGCAGCCTGGGATGACACTGAGTGACGGTGGAGCAGTGTAATTTTTTTTAAGGGGGAACAGACACCCTGGCCTAGTCTGTCCCTGCTCAGGACAAAACCAATTTTCTGGGATTTTCCGGTACATCGTGACTGTTGGCAACTATGTGAAGCACCCCCCCAACAGCTGGGGGGAGAGGAGAAGAGGGAATCCAGCAGCACTGCGGGATGTGGGGGCCAACACGGGGGGGGGAGAAGACTGTGCAGTATGGGGAATTGGCACCACACGTAGTGATTGGGGTGTGCCCAGGCACACCTGGCACACCCTCTGTGCACGATTATGGGGATTGGCCTTATAGTGGCACTCACTGTAGAATGTAATGTTTCAGGCATGCACTGGCATAGTACCACTAGTTGTACACTGCAGCAAAAGGAATATTTAAAGATAGATGCACAAATAAGGGGCTAACAATGGCAAAGAAAAACAATGCCCCTGCGTTGGTGGTTTTACTAGAAGAAAATAATGTCAATGAATCAGTGGTGTCCAGAGGCAGTGTGTCCATAACCCTCTTTCCAGCCACCCCCTCTATGACCAATGGATAGATTCATGCATAGCATGAATCTATCCATGGCTGCTGCTGCCACCCCCTGTTCAGCAGCCTGGCCCCTTTTCGGCGCCGGGCGCCTGAATTACAGCGGCAGGGTTTTTTTTTTTAAGTACCTGATTAAAGCCATAGGCTCTAATAGGCGTCAAAAAAGGTGAAATGCGAGTGCCATGTTTGGTGCTCGCAGTTCACCCAGGTGTGTTAGAAAAGCGAATGAATAATCGTTTTCCTAACACTGAACCGCCTCTCCGCCAATCAGGTGCTCGGGTCTGTTACCCGTCACCTGATTGGCTGAAACGACAAGTGCTGTGATTGGATGCCTATCGGGAGGAGAGGACAGGAAGAGATGCATGGAGGACACCACTCGCCGCCGTCACCCGCTGCCCCACCGAGACAGGGTAAGTGCCGGTCAGATGGTGAGCAGGTGGGGGGTCACAGTGGTGGCATTCGATGGCACAGTGGCAGCATTTGATGGACACAGTGGCAGCATTTGATGGCACAGTAGCAGCATTTGATAGGCACAGTGGCGGCATTTGATGGGTACAGTGGCAGCATTTGATGGACACAGTGGCAGCATTTGATGGCACAGTAGCAGCATTTGATAGGCACAGTGGCGGCATTTGATGGGTACAGTGGCAGCATTTTATGGGCACAGTGGCAGAGTTTGATGGCACAGCGGCAGCATTTGATGGGCACAGTGGCTGCATTTGATGGGCACAGTGGCTGCATTTGATGGGCACAGTAGCAGCATTTGATGGGCACAGTGGCAGCATTTGATGGGCACAGTGGAAGAGTTTGATGGCACAGTGGCAGCATTTGATGGGCACAGTGGCTGCATTTAATGGGCACAGGGGCAGCATTTGATGGGCACAGTGGCTGCATTTGATGGGCACAGTGAGGCTGCAATTGACGTTTTTTTAATAGAATTTTTCAGTTTGTTTGCGCCACCCCAAAAATTTTGAGCATCAGCCGCCACTGGTGGTGTCACTGGAAGGGAAAAATTGTTCTGTGTCAGTGGTGTCACCGGAGGGGAAAAATGTCCCCATGTCTGTGGTGTCCCTGGAGGGAAAAATCTCAGTGGAGTTACTGACTGCAGGGTGGTGTCACTGAAAGGAAATATTGCCCCTGTGTCAGTGATTTCACTGAAAGGAAAAAATGTCCCTGCGACGGTGGTGTCACTGAAAAGGAAGAATATGGTCAGTGATGTCACTGCATCCATGTCAATGGGGGAAAATGGCGCTGCATGGCTGGTGTCAGTCTGAAGAGGACGGTGTGACGGGAGGGCCCGTGAAACTCAGAATCTCTTGTTAAGTAGGGGATGCCCTTGTTTCAGCTCCCCATACACCTCTTATGTCTAAGTCACCCTGTGCTATACTGGCACAGGGTGAGTGAGAAAATATATCTTGGACTACTTAAAATGGGACAGTAATATTTGTCCACAATATCTCCCAGGATGTATGTAGAGACTATTCTTGGTTTGATTGATTCTGAACTCAACCTGTTAATTGAGTGAGCTGATCACATTGTCCTCTATACAATGTAGGAGACTGGCCGACACCTATTGGAGCTTCTGCTATTGTGAGAAAATGTCCTGGGGTTGTACTTATGATAATTAACTCTGTTACTGTGTGAAGCTGGGTGCCAACAAGTCTGTGTCCTACAGGTCATTTCTCTGAGTCATCTGGTCTGGGTAAATGATTTAGTAAACTAGCTCATGTTAATTAGGTTAATTAGGTTACGTTTGTATTGTTAGAGTAATATGAGCAGGGGGAACCTCATCTTCTCCTGTATATAAGACTGTATTCTGGTTCTAATAAAAATATAGTCCATGTTAGCATCTAAGCAAGTGTCGCCTTGTTTTATGCTTGGGAGCGGTTGGAATATCTGATATCTGTATCCAGACTACAAGGAAGTGGTATACTGACGGAAGCACTCAAGCGGAGTGTGGGGCATTCCATGACAGACGGGAAGGGGTGGTGGGCTCTGACGGGTGGGTGGACATAAAGTGAACAAGGGGGGCTCTGAGGGAGAAAGGGTGGCTGAAACGGTTCTAAGGGCTTGTTCAGATGTGCGACTATCATTGCTGCCTCTCTGAAAACCAATCCATTGTGTTTTGCTTTTCAGAGGGAGTGTGACAGGCGGTGAGGAGGAGATATGTAAACATGTGGCTCAACCACCTGCATTTACTGCCCCTTGCCTGTCCATGTGAAAGAGCCCTAAGGTTGAACTCCCTGTTTTTACTGCCTCCAAGCTGCAATGGCAGGGATAGGGATATATATAGAATAAAATCATCCAGTCACATTCGACTGGCAACATAGAACGCAACCCATATAAGTGAATTGGGCTGCACTGCAACAGTACCACAACAGCATGCAATGTATGCAGTTATAGCAGGATGTGATGGTGCGGGATGCTGCAGTCATTCTTGTCAAAGGGGAGTGCATGCCTCCCCCCTCAACACAGCGACCTGGCCACTCTTTGTCCAGACCCTGCATGGGTTGAGGGGGTCTGTAGTCCACTGGACAGGGTTGACAATGCTGCTTGAGATTTTAGTGCAGCAAATACAATGTTTTGCCAGCTTATATGGAAAGTTGGGATCACACTGAATTTCATAGTTAATAGTAGCTCCCCCCAATACTCACCTGAACCCGATTTTTGTCCAGCGCTGTTTAACTCTGCAGCAGCTCTTCTTCTCTCTCTAGGCTCTCACAGGCTTGGCTGAGAGCAGCGCGTGCCATTGGCTCCTTAATCAAAACCTGTGAGCAGAGAGCGGGGGCAGGGCCAAGTTGGGCTGTGTGTCTGAACAGATGCAAACTGCTCGGCTCAGGATTGAGCATGCATGAGTGCCCCCCATGGGAAGCAGCTTCCTATAAGGGCATATTGGGGCACTCACGTGGGGGGGGGGAACCAGAAGAACGACGTGGAAGCACATAAGAAGATTTACGCTGCTCTGTGAAAAACCATTGCACAGAGCAGGTAAGTATCACGTGTTTGTTGTTTGAAAAAAAAATCAAGGTTTACAATCACTTCTATATTAATGACCTGTGATGGCTTTGAAAGCATTGCCTATGTACAATTTTGGGTACTGTAGTTTGTCACCATTTCATGGCATGTTTTTAGGACTTGCCTACTTGAACTACGAGGCTGCTGTTGAGCATTCTCGTTGTCCATTGAGCTTCGTGGACTGAAGTCACTAGACATTTGCAGAATGGAAAAATTTGTTTAGTTTCGTTTCAGATAGATTCGTTATGTTACTAATTTCATTTCGCTATGGAATTTGTTTATTTTGGTTTCAGAATCAGTTTAGTTTCATTTAGTTTTCATTAAATTTGGTTTAGTTTTTATTAAAATTTGTTTCATTAATAAATTTTCTAACAAATTCCAACTTTTCAGAACGATTAGAATTCAGCTTGGTCGAAAAACTATTGACTGATCTGAATTCTGTGTGAAGAAATAGCTGGTTGTTAACGTGAGAAGGGGCAGTGCCACCGTGTGACGTAGCCGGGTGGCCCCACCCCTTACCCATATAAGAACTGTCAAAGCGCAGAGCGGGCAGGTTTTTATCCTATTTTTTGGGTTGGCGGGCATCGTATTTGACGATGGATTTACATCATGGGACACTATTTTTTAATATTTTAATAAAGGACTTTGTCAAAAACAGTTTCTTGTAGTTATTACTTTTTGACACTTGTTTGGTGAATAGGTAGGGATACGATGTACCCGATGTACCACGATGTACCCATTCACATGGTGGGGGGGATCTGTGTTCCAGATCTTGATAAGCCCCCGCCCGCAGATCCCGACAACCACAGCCCAGGGTTGTCGGGAAGAAGGCCCTTGTCCCCATCAACACGGGTACAAGGTGCTTTAGGGTGGGGGAAGACCCTCCCCTGCCCCAGAGCACCCACTCCCCATGTTGAGGACATGTGGCCTGGTATGGTTAAGGAGGGGGGGTGCTCGCTCGTCCCCCCCCTTTCCTGACCTGCCAGGCTGCAAGCTCGGATAAGGTTCTGGTATAGACTTTGGGGGGACCCCATGCTGTTTTTTTTTTATGTTGGCATGGTTCCCCTTAAAATCCACTGGGGAGGGGGGCCTTACGCTGTTTTTTTAACATTTTTCTATTGCCGGGCAATTTCCGGAATTGATTTCTTTACATTCACCTGTCACTGGGGAAGTCCGCTGACAGATGATCACTTATGGTTGGTAAAGAGGAATTCCAGGCCCCTACGAAAAAATTTAAAGTCAGCAGCTATAAATACTGTAGCTGCTGACTTTTAATACTTTCCTGTCCAGGGTTCCTGTGATGTCGACACCCCAGCCGATTTTGGATCAGTTTCCAGGTGCTGTCGCCGCCAATCGTTGCCAGGTAGTAAAGCATTTCAGCTGCACAGCCGGTTCCCTACTGTGCATGTGTGAAGCATGCTGCACTCTATAATTGGCCCGGCGGCAGGGGGAAGGAGGAGGGAGGCCGAACTTCCTTGGGACGGTGCCACGGCAGTGTCTCCTGGAAATGGGGGCAGGCACCTGTCGAAAAAGGTACCTGTTCCCCCTACCCTGCAAAGGTGCCAAATGTGGCACCGGGGGGGAGGAGTCAGTTATGTAGTGGTTCCACTTTTGGGGGGAACTTCGTTTTAAGGATGCAGGCAACCAGCTTCCTGGCCCGCTGCTTAACAACCAGCTATTTCTTCACACAGAATTCAAATTGGTTGATCGTTTTTCGACCGATCCGAATTCTAATCTTTCTGAAAAGTTAGAATTTGTTAGCAAACAAATAAACAAAATTAATTTCAACTGATTTCAAAGAAATTCGTTACTATTCCTTATTATTTCATTTGGATAACCAAACATTTCTTCGAATTTGTATTCGGACCGAAACAAATTGCACATGCCTAGAAGCAACTGGCTGGCCATATCAGAGGTATGGGCAGACAGCTACACTGACAGTTTGCAGGAACCTGACATTACACCTGCAATCTGCCGATCACGGGTGCAATGCTTTTCAGGCTCCTAAGAAGAAAAAAAAATGGTAAACATTTTTTTACCTCCAAAAAATGTGCATTTATTATTTTTTTTAAAAAGGTCAACTTATCCTTTAACTTCAGCATATTTTTTTTTACTAAAAATATGGGTTTGATAAGCATGGTAATACCACTGAATATAACAAAATTGCAACTACTACCATGTTATTCTCCAGGGTAACTGTTTTCAGAAAATATATATTTTGGTGTTTCTAGTAATTTTCAAGTCTAAAATGTGCATTTTAACGTGTGCAAAAAAAAAAAAATACTGGCTCTGGCATCAAAAGGGTTGATGCAAAAAAAAACTAAGAAGGACCTACCTCCAAATCAGCTATACAATGTCCACAAGCTACAATGCCTGACATCTCCAGCTGATCTTCTTCCAGGTTTGGCACTTTCCACCATTTTCATTGGATGATGTAACCCCTGCACATGTGCGTGGAAGTTATTTCATTCAGGCACAAAGGCATGCTGAGAAGATTATACACTGAGCTGTACATGTGAACCTCAGTGCACAATCTAAATTTTCTGAACAGCCAAGTAAGAAGCATTTATTTTTTGCAAGTAAACTATTTCTAATTTCTAATATTGTATAACTAAGTTCATAAAATATTGACTCCACTTCTACTTTCTCCTTTTCTGCTTCTGCAGAGAAAGCCATCTTGTCCACCACCACCTTATGCATGCTCAGCTCTTGCACACCCACAGATCCCTGTGATGACTTTGTTCTTCCATTAGCAACACATCAACACCTACGGCATGAGCACCACAGCAAGATGCATCAATTGATATCCTATAGAGTGCTGAGGACCAGTCAAATAAATCAAAGTCGTACAAGACGGGAGGCCTGTAAGTCATTAATGTGTCACTGTTTTCTTCATTTACAGTATGGACGTGGGTGTTCAGCAGAGCAATAGGTTTGGCGAAAATCCCATTAGCTATTTGCATTCTGATTATTTGTTTGGGAAGTATATAAAATACTAAAGATCAGCAGAATTTATGATACTTTTGTTTTTTCAGGGACTAAATTTGTAACATTTCCTTGTGTTTTTTCAAACACAAGTTTCTTTTAGTTTCTCAAATCTTTGTTTTACATTTTCTTGCCTTCAGCCTGGAAACAGCTAGAACCGCAAACTTATCATTGAAAACCGGCTGCAGAGACAATTAGTTGGAGCCAATTAATGGGAGCCAGGCTTTTACTTCAGAGTCAGTTCACTGTGCATTTAACAGATTTTTTTTTTTTTTTAACAAAAAAATGTATTAAAAAAATACCAAACTAGAAGTGGCAACATTGTTGTAAGCAAAACTACATTTAAAACAAATATATGCAGTATGCGACAAAAGTATTGGAAAGTAGACTTGAGGCTTAGATATGGCTTATAGCTTTTGTACTCAATATAGGGAAGCCTCGGTATGATCACTGTTGCATCACAAGGAATTCAACAATTATAGAAGAGTGCCAAATTCCCCTATACATTATTCCCGCCCCTGATTGATGGCTCAGAGGCATTACCACCTGCAGTTTACAGCTTCATCCTGTGACTCAAGCTCAAATCTGCAGCTCAAATCCCTCTGCTGACTGGGTGTATGCGCCGTTATGGATATTTATTTAAAGTGTTACTACACCCACAACAGTAAAATCAGTCTCTATATGCAGTAAAGCATGTTTGTTATACTCACTGTGGAACCTAATGCGCTAATCTTCTGCATTGTGTAAAAAGGCTGTTTGATCCTGTCTTCTCTGATCCTCCCCTTCTTTCAGAGTCCCCAATCCAACTGCTGATAGAACAAAGCATTAGGGGACAAGCTGCACATGTTCAGTTTGGTTTGTATTCCTAGAGAGTTTAAATTTTTTCTTGGGAGAGTGCATGTGATCAGCACAGGGCCAACCAGCACTGTCCAGATAGAGGGTCAGGGGTCCTGCAGCCTAATAGGACAGTCAGAGTTGAATGAAAACTCCTCCTTCAAGCTTTAGCCAGACACTGATAGAAGTCACAAGACTGCTATATACTGCTGATTAAAAAGGGTATTTAGCAGTTTATATTTACTAAAATAATTGCATTTCCATGTTCTGTGTACTGTGGGAGAGCAGATATAGTAAATGCAGGTTCCTGGGTTTAGTAACACATTAAAGCATAACTTTAGCCAGCATTTTATTTTATTTTTAGAAAGATTTGGGAGGGTTAAAGCAGAATTATATATATAGAATTATATATTTACTTTCACTTCCTGTCCCATAGCTAAAACAGGAAGTACTTTCACTTCCTGTCCCATAGCTAAAACAGGAAGTGAGAGGAAATACCTGCAAATTAAGGGATTACCTTGGGGACTCCCAGGTCACCAGAACTAGTGCCCCCATTAGAAAATTTCCCCACTATTACTTTTCTGTGGACAACCCAAAATTAGGGATTTTACTTTTCTTTCACTTTCAATGATAATGGTAAACAGCACAAATTTATCTCTAATGGGGGCACAGATAGAGATAAAAACTGACAGGTGTTTAAATCCAACTCTACTCTATCCAAAACTAAAAAAAAAAAGTTTGCCTTTACATATACTTTAAAGTTACTGTGAGATTTTATATTTATGTTCATAAAGCCATAGGAGGGTTTTTCACTCAACTCCTATTGCATGACATCAGGACACCGAATGGGGGAACAGTTGTCATTGGGACAGAAAAGAAAACACAGCAATAGGAAAATGTCAGTTGTTCGAGCATCCAGATCAGATGACTTCTGCTGCTTTCACCTGGAGACCAGTCAGTGTCCACCACAGAACCTGTCTACCAGCAGATCACTTCAGGAACCATCTTAAAGAAAGCCTTCTTTACAGACACAGTGGAGCTGGTGAGTGGGATGTTGACCCCATTACTGATCCATCTTGACTTTATGCTTAATCGTTTAGAGAACCTTAGTGCCCCTTTCTGTCACTGGCATAACCCTCATATATTTGCTGCTGAACTGTGTCCACCTTGTGCATCTATATATGTACAATATGTAGCATTCTGTAGTTTAGGCAGGGAGCTCCTCACAAATTTACTTGCCAAGAGTAGTTATCTTGGTTGATTGATAGGGATCTATTGATTTCTCCATAAGTTTGGCCTTGTTGCACTTTTCTCTTCTACCACTAGGTGGCCGGGCACTTGGTGGTACTAGTTACAAGAAGGGCAACCCAAGATCAGGTTATGGGTATATGGGTATCTCAGCCAATGAGCGGGGGTTTTCTTGAATCTCTTGGCCTGCTGGGAGAGCCTATATATTCAGGTGAGGTCAGGTGATCTGTGTTCTGTGCCACCTGGACGGCTGTCTGGGTGGACGTGTGTTGTCTGCCCTGGGCTGCTAGGCTGGAGATTGGGTCTATCCCGGGGGCATCTAGCTGCCAGGCTATGTGAGGGCCTACCCAGAAGTAAGAGGGCAGCGCAATGTTGGGACTGCGGCTTGCAGTCCAACCAAAAGTGACGGTTCTGCCGGCTGGAGAACCTGTCAGTGGTCGGAGGTAGAAGGGAAGCTGTCGTCACGAAGGGAACAATCATTTTTACCAGGGACCACAGTGAGTAACTGATGAAAGTACCGGAATCATATTCTCACTGAAAGGGCACAATGGAGAATCAGGAAACTTCAGGTGGTAATCAAGTCAGGGACCCAACCAGCAGAGTAGATGCTTGCAGAGCAGCCTTGTGTGTCAAGCTAGGGACCGAGCCGATCAGCAGGGGTGACTCTTGAAGGTATCCAAAGTGCCAAGCTAGAGACCCAGCAGGGACATGTGGGTGACGCTTAAGGGAGATACCACTGCAAACCTTGGAGGAGCTCAAGGGATTCATAGTCAGTGAATCAGAGGGTCTAGTGAGAGACCAGGAGCTCAGTATTGAAGAACTACAAGGGGCAGTTGTAGTGGACCTGAAAGAACTGTCACATTTGAGTTAGGAACTGTTAAAGGAATGTTACCATAGGAGACAGCATTCCTGCACGTGCAGAGGTGGCGCCTTGCTGGGGCCTTTCCCTGTACGGCTGTCCTCCTGTTGAAGTCTCGGAGTCTGCCAATTGAGTTTGCAACTATCTAAGGGTTTCCTGGCCCTAACCCTCTTTCCCCCAAAATATATAAAAGGACTGTCAAAAAAAATAAAACCTATTTTACATCCAAGAAGTGTTTGGCGCCCAGTGACTTTCACCAGCTTTGTACCCACTATGATTCACAACCCACCACATATTGAAAGATGTCAGCTATCTTTGGCCTTGGAGATTCTCATTAGACCAAAAGAGGTAAAAGACTTTACTACATTTGCTGCCCAACATTGGGCTAACGTGTAGTCTTTGCAGCAGTCGCCCATAGCAACTGGCTTCAGCTCCATTGGGAGTTCACCTGACTCCGTGGGAAGGTGACAAGTAACATTTACCCTTCTTATAGACTGTGTTGTCGTGTGTACTATCAGTGTGGTGAAGAACCACCAAGTCTCATTGCTCATAAGAAAGAATTAGCCTGGTCTTTTGACACTTCCCGCCAGCGCTGTAAGGGTTAAAACAGTCCCCAAAATGGACTCTATGACAGTTTTGGCGTGATGCAGCAACAGTTCCCGAGAAACATTTGCACCAATCCGTTGGCAGGGGGAGGAGCCGCAGAGTGCGGTATATACTGAATGGTCAGCTTGCTTTTTACACAGCTGGAGGCTATGAGTCCCTGGGATTGATCTGTGGAAAACGTTCTGGCCTTAAGACACAGTTAAGGCCTTGGATTGTCTGTGGACGTTGCGGGGAGCGTCTGCTCGAGGTTGCATCCCCAACCCTACCTCCAAGAATCTTACCAGTGGATTGGGACAAGAACGTGGCTGTCCCTTCGTAGAATGATGTCTAAAGCCGGCCGGTTGTTGTCTAGGTTGTGCCAGAGGCTGCTACCTCTACCACAGCAGCTACTCCAGAACCCAGCGCACCGACCACTGAGGCCATGCTAGGTTGCTTGCATTGATGACCGAGTTATCCGAGAGAAAAGTACCGGGGCCAGATAAGTCAGCAAGCAGTGAGCGTGGTGTGCCTGTGGGGGAAGTGATGCCAGTGGCCATGAAGGGAGTTGAGATCGAGGTGACAGCTAAGGTGAAAGCTAGGAGAAATTATTTCCTGGTCGAAGAGTGTTCGACTATCTCGGATTCAGACGATTTGTCCGATAAATTATCGGAACTCTTTTCGGACACCCTGTCTTACTCTGGGAAGTGGGGAGAGAGTGATGAAGAGTTAATCGCTAATGTTCAGGAAGATAAGACACCTGCTACTACTACTGCAAGTGTGCAGATTATGCTATCAGCAAGTGCCGCACCACTGATCAGCATTTCCAGATCCTTAGAGGAAGACCCAGGGGCTCAGTGGGTCCCTACAGCTTGGTCAACCCATGTTGAGCTCAAAAGCAGGCCGTAAGCCTGAGGAAGTTGCTGGGTGCTCAGTCATGCTTGCCCCAGATGCACGTGTCCTACCTGGGTACGGAGACCCTAAGACCCTGGCTGTCTAAAATACAGCGCATTATAATAAAGAAGGTAGAGTCTGAATATGAATACTTGTACCCGTACATCCCGGCTCATCTGGAAGATGAGATATTTGAGAAAGAGGCCCAGTGGGTGGATGAGGCTGTGTGCAGTTTCCTACATATTCCTCTGCACTTGGACTTTCATAAGTTGTCACCCAAGATGGCTGCAAAATACCACTCTGTAGTGAACACCTGGGGTCACGGCCGCAAAATCAACCTGGACAGTGTTAACCTCTGTAGGCCAGACAAGCGAGTTGTTAAATACCATGTTGTCACTGTGAATGCCAAAGAAGAAGATGTGACACTGCCGGATCCCAGATATTACTGGTGAAATCTAGTCAAAATGATATCTTGTGGGTTACAAATATGGGTTGTGTGATGCAAAGGACGCTCTGCTGACAGTTACCTTGCACACCCTTTAAAATGTTACTAATGGGAAAATCCCAGAAAGCTGTAACGCCAGGACTGTGCTGGACTGAAGTTATTTGCTATGAGGTGCCATGTGAACTTCCAGTGACCAGTATGAGAGATTGAGAGTGATAACATCAAATTTTACACACCTGCTCCCCATTCACATCTAAGACCTTGTAACAGTAATGAGTCACCTGACACTGGGTAGGGAAAATGGCTAATTGGGCCCAATTTGGACATTTTCACTTAGGGTTGTACTCACTTTTGTTTCCAGCGGTTTAGACATGAATGGCTGTGTGTTGAGTTATTTTGAGGGGACAGCAAATTTACACTGTTATACAAGCTGTACACGCACTACTTTACATTGTAGCAAAGTGTAATTTCTTCAGTGTTGATAAAGAGTAACTGTAACAAAACAGAGTGGTACTGTGGATACAATAAAGGTGAACAGTGCCACATCCCATTTAGTTATGAGGAAATTCAAAGAAGAAAAAGGGCTTGGACTTTTTAGGCATGACCAGACAAATTATACAAAAATGTATTTTTATTTATCGACATATAACATTTATATTAAAATCCACATTAATGAATCAAATACTAGTTGAAATAAATCAACTGTAATATAACCAGTTAACAACTACATGGAATCTGGAGGATGAGGATTTTATTCCATTATAATAGTGGATCCACGAGTGCGGCTATATTGCAGATAAATGATGTAGAAATGATCTTGGCTCTGCATGTTACACGCCTTGCGCTTCTTCAGGAGAATCACAAAGACTAACAAATATGGAAAAGAAAAATATCAGTAGAATACAATAGATTATAAATAAAAATGAAATAAAACATAATTGAAAAAAAGGCATTCCGTTTCAAATCTCCCAAAGGTGACTAGTCCACAATGCACCCACAGGAAAAGGACCAGCAAACCAGACAACTATGGGAGCGTACATATCAAAATAGCTAGTATAATCAGGGAGTATATGGAAAAAACATGGGCGAAGTGTCCATAATTTAAATGAGGTGTAAACTGCATTTGAAAAAGAAATAAGGAAGGGAGGGTGAAAGGGGGGGAGAGATGGATGGGGAGGAAGAGAAAGGGGAGAGAAACCGAAGGGAAAGAAAAGGAAAAAGAGAATAAAATAAAAATTGAGGGAGGACGCAGGGGTAAAATTAGGGGGGGAGAAGGGGGAAGGAAAGGGTAGGAAGAAAGAGGGGGGGATTGAAAAAGGAAGAGGGGGAGGGGAGGATGGGTGAAAAAAAGGGGGGGGGGACAGGAGGATATTGGGGAAGGCCAATTGTATTAATGTACATTGAGTTAGGCTGTAGAGAAGTCATGTATAAAAGAAACTAGAGCATATAATAACTCAATAAATACACAAACATAGTACTTACTATATAATGTGGCGTATAAAGGGTATAATCTTACAGCTAAAAACAAGCCAAGGAAGGCAGAGTATAGGGCAGCTGCTGGGGGGGTAATGTAATCCCGTCAGAAATTCTAGTTTAGGTATAAATCTATAGCAAACAAAAACAAATTATAAAAAATATAATGGAATTTTGTCCATATCTATTCATAGGCGAGGAAATGTATCCAAAGCTTTTATAGAGCAAAAATCAACAATTCAGTAGATACCTATCAATGTAAAGTGGTGAGGAGAGGAAGAGGTTTCCTTTGGAGATATTACTGTCAGACCACAAACGACATAACAGACATGTATCAGAGAGAAACAGCCACTGGGCAGGGTCCTCACAGAGGAATCGTAGCCAACACTAGTTCGTGCACAGCTGGTGGCAACAGCCTTACCACTGAGCTAAGAATGCCAGGTGAACTAGTGAATAGTCTGAAAAGACAAAGAATAACAGGGGGAGGGGGGACGGGAAAAAAGGTGGAATTAACTAGCATTCAGAGTAGCAAAAATGGAGTGATAAAAGCAGTAGACATTTGTTTCGTTTCAAATTCATTTTTCAACGAATTTTGACAAATTCTTTCATTCCGAAAATTCGAAATTTCAGAAATTCGGAATTCGGGAAATTCGGAACTTCGGATATTGGAAAATTCGAAATTTCGGAAATTCAAAATTTCAGAAATTCTAAATTGGAAATTCAGAAATTGGATATTTCAGAAATTGGAAATTTTGGACATTTGAAATTCCGTAAATTATAAATTTCGCAAATTTGAAATTCGGAAATTGAAAATTTCGAAAATTTTGGAAATTCGAAAATTCATAAATTTGAAAAATCTAAAATTTGTAAATTTGAAAATACAGAAATAAGAATGAAAATCTGAAAATTCAAAAGAATGAAAATCTGAAAATTTGAAAACCCAAAAATCTGAAATAATAACTAACTAATAATATATATTAAATTATAGGTATTGGAATTTCCTTTCAAATTTGGCTGTTAGTGAATGTAACGAGTACGAATTTATCCGAAGTTATGAATTATCTGAAACAACGAATGCTGTATCTAAACAAATGGAACATATCGATCTAATAATAATAATTAACAATAATAATAATAAAACCTTTTTATTATTATTATTATTTATTATTAATTTGTTCCATTCCATTTGTTTAGATGCAGCATTCATAATTACAGATAATTCGTAACTTCAGATAAATTTGTATTTGTTACGTTCACAAACAGCCAAATTTGAAATGAAATTCCAATACCTATAATTTAATAGTTAGTTATTATTAGTTGGTTATTATTTCAAATTTTACTGAATATCCTTCTTTTCTTTCAGATTTTCGAATTTTCAGATTTTTTAGTTTCGGAAATTCGAAATTCGAAATTTTGAAATTCGGAAATTTGAAATTTAAAAATTCGAAATTTGGAAACTTGCAAATTCGGAAATTCGAAGATTCGGAAATTCGAAATTTGAAAATTCAAAAATCAGAAATTCAGAAATTTGAAATTGGAAAATTTGACATTGGAAAATTTGAAGATTCGGAAATCCAAAATTTTGAAGATTCGGAAATCCAAAAATTCGTAAATTACGAATTTAGTAAATGACGACAAAGACTCATCAGAAAAAAGGGCACGTTCCCACCCTCCCAGGTACAGGTTGACGTAGGCAGGTGCACAGCAAGTGCCCATAGCCACCCCCTGCACCTGGAGGAAGTGGGACTCCTTCCACCTGAACCAGTTATGCGTCAAGATACATCAAAGAAGATCCAGCGTAAACTCACAAAAATTTCAGTGATGGTGATCCTGCTCACGTAGGAAGGTACAAACCGTCCCGATGTCCCGCTCATGAGGGATGCTGGAGTATAAAGCCTCAACATCCAATGTCATGAGCAGGGTATCAGGAGGGACTACCATTCCCTCAATATGTTTCTTTTGTTCAATAAGTTTTTATTGAAAAAATATTGAAAAAAAAATATTAAACAGATAACAATCACGATACAGACATTAGGAAATGATGATCTCTATACCATTATACAATATCAGCCTAATTAAATTGACCTCTTGTTATATATATTTCCTGTCCCGGACTTATCTCTTCTGTAGTGACCACAAAGAGCAATTGGTAGGTGGTTAATAATCATATGATATACCTTACATTTGGCATATAAGGTGTTCCCTTGCATCTCTTACTGGCGCGTATAAAAAACAATTCCTAGGGTCCAGGAACCTCCATAGTCCAATTCCAAAATGTCGTATCTTAAAAACTTATAATAATTAAACCAAACGAAGAAGAGAAATTTGGGATAAAAGAAAAAAGGTAGTGGAAAAAAGAGAGAGCAGTGGGGAAAGAAGGGGGAAAGAAGAGGGAGAGGGGAGGGGGGGATTTACAGCCATTGCAGTATGTTGCCCCTAGACACATCCCTCAATATGTTTCAGAAGATCAAGTGTGTCAGGTATTGGCTCATTTACAGAGAACGCAAGTATTAGAGACACACTTGATCTTCTGAAACCATGCGCTATGTTAGATGTGCTACATCAATGACGTATTTGTCATCTGGACGGGCATTCCAGCTTTATTAGCCACATTTGTTGATACCTTGAACCAGAACCAGTTTAACCTTAAATTTTACAGTTGCTAATGACCCTCATCAAATTACATTCCTGGATCTCACTATATTCAAAGATCAGGACAATTGTCTGGCCTCTATACTCTTCAGAAAGCAGACAGCCAGAAATACATTATTGCACGCTGAGAGCGCCCACCCCATGCTCAATACTTGAGGCTGCACCACAACTGTACCCATCTTGAAAAGTTTAAAATACAGGCTAACCTACTTCATACTCGACTTCGTGCAAGAGGATACAGGAAATCACTACTTCGCAGTGCTTTTAACAAAGCATTGCGTCAATCTCATAACTTACTCTTGTTTAAGACCAAGGCTGTCAAACCCAACTATACATTTAAATACATTACAAGATACTCTCAACAACATTAAGAGTTACGCAACATATTAGCAAACTATTGATCACTATTACAAGAGGACCCAATCTTTAATAAATACATCAGCCCCTGTTCAGAAATTACTTTTAGAAGAGCTAGATCGCTAAAAGACAAATTGGTATCCAGTCACTACTCTGTTAACTCTAATTTTAGAATTCCCCAACGCGGCATTACCAGTTGTGGCAAATGCGCTTTTTGCCCATGGATTGCTGTAGGCACCACATTTTTCCTCCCTAAAGGAGAAATGTTCACTCCGAATTTTCATTGTGACACACAGGGAATTGTATATCTCATGTCCTGTAGATACGGCGCCTTTTATGTGGGGAAGACAGCCAGGCATTTCCGTTCCAGAATAAAGGATCATGAAAAATGTTGACCACCGTGAGTAGACGCCTGGGCTTGTATCTTAAATTTGATGTATCTCTGGTTTTGTTTATTGTGCTGGCTGTAATCCCCAAAGATCCTAGAGGCAGGGAGTGGGATAAACATATTTTCCGGAAGGAGACTATCTGGATTGAGCGCCTCAATGCTATCCATGCCCCTGGCATTAATGAGGCCCAAACATATAAACCTTTTCTATGAAACACCTATATCCCCATTATCATCACCCTCCTCTACTCTGGACAAACGCCCTGTTCTACCTTTTGTGTGGCCTATTTGGGGCATCCCCATCATTATTTTATTTTAGGTTCATTGATTATTTTTTTATTTACTTTTTTGATTTTTGATCAATTGCATTTGATTTTTGCTGTTAACTTAATGGTAGTTTGTTGTTGTTCTCCATCTAAATCAATATGCTGTCAAACCGCATGTTTCCTGTCCTTGCTTTAACCTTCAAAGCTGGCAATAATTATTGTCTGTATATCATGCTCTTTGTTAAAAATTTCCCTTTTCCCTATACTATGCTAACTGATTATACTAGATAATGTCTTTTGACATTTAAATTATTATCTCTATATTGGATATCCTCCCTTTTTTGTTATGTTCTTATGTTTTGATGTTTGAACAATGGCTACTGCATTATTATGCTGCTATATATTTTGCTTGATTTGGCCTTCTGTTTTTTTCTCTTTCCCTTGGTGACTGTCTTCCGAGTGCCCCTGTGGCAGGTACTGGCTCCATCCCAGCACTATGCCGCAGCCCAGCTTCACTGCCTGCCCACCTCCCTCGTTCTCTGCGATGTCATCACCCTTCGTTGGTGTGCAGGCACGGGATTCCTTTGGGCACATGCGCAGTGACGATTTGAGGCCGGTCCGAATGACGTCACCTTGACAAGGCAATTGGTAGACCACGGACGGGACGTGCATACTTATGCACACATTTTCAGTATCACGTTTAGCTACACGCATTCGGCGTGGTATTACAGCAGCGGCTGTTACACGTGAGGGGTTCCTTGTGTTAAAGTATTGTTAGCTTATAAGCATGCTAAGGCCTGCTTTTATCACTCCATTTTTGCTAATCTGAATGCTAGTTAATTCCACCTTTTTTTCCCCTCCTCCCGTTATTCTTTGTCTTTTTAGACTATTCACTAGTTCACCTGGCGTTCTTAGCTCAGTGACAAGGCTGTTGCCACTGGCTGTGCGCAAACTAGTGTTGGTTACGATTCCTCGGTGAGGACCCTGCCCAGTGGCTGTTTCTCTCTGGTACATGTCTGTTATGCCGTTTGCGCTCTTACAGTAATATCTACATAAGAAAACCTCTTCCTCTCCTCATCGTTTTACATTGATAGGTATCTACTGGATTGGTGAGTTTTGCTCTATAAAAGCTTTGGATACATTTCCTTGCCTGTGAATAGATATGGACAAAATTCCGCTATATTTTTTTAAAATTAGTTTTTGTTTGCTATAGATTCTTATACCTAAACTAGAATTTCTGACGGGATTACATTACCCCCCCCCCCCCCAGCAGCTGCCCTATACTCTGCCTTCCTTGGCTTGTTTTTAGCTGTGAGATTATACCCTTTATACTCCACATTATATAGTACAGTGGTTCTCAACTCCTGTCCTCAGGACCCACTAACAGGCCAGGTTTACAAGATAACTGATATACATCACAGGTGATATCATTTGCTGCTCAGTGATTGCAGTATTCTAGTCTGCATCTCCCCCAAGGTAATACATAAAACCTGGCCTGTTAGTGGGCCCTGAGGACAGGAGTTGAGAACCACTGATATAGTAAGTACTATGTTTGTGTATTTAATGAGTTATTATATGCTCTAGTTTCTTTTATACATGACTTCTCTACAGCTTAACTCAATTGACATTGATACAATTGGCCTTCCCCAATATCCTTCTGTCTCCCCTCCCCCTTCCCCCTCCCTTCCTTATTTCTTTTTCAAATGCAGCTTACACCTTATTTAAATTATGGACACTTCGCACATGTTTTTTCCATATACCCCCTAATTACACTAGCTATTTTGTTATGTAAACCCCCATAGTTGTCTGGTTTGCTGGTCCTGTTCCTGTGGGTGCGTTATGGACTAATCAGCTTTGGGAGATTTGAAACGGAATGCCTTTTTTTCAATTATGTTGTACCTAATGTATTTCATTTTTATTTATACTGTATTATATTCTACTGATATTTTTATTTTCTATATTTCTTAGTCTTTTTAATGCTTCTGAAGAAGTGCAAGGTGCGTAACATGTAGAGCCAAGATCATTTCTACATCATTTATCTGCAATATAGCCACACTTGTGGATCCACTACTATAATGGAATGATATCCTCATCCTCCAGATTCCATGTAGTTGCTAACTGGTTATATTACAGTCAATTTATTTCAACTAGTATTTGATTCATTAAAGTGGATTTTAATATAAATGTTTTATGTCGATAAATAAAAATATATTTTTGTATAATTTGTCTGGTCATGCCTAAAAAGTCCAAGCGCTTTTTCTTCTTTGAAATTCCTAATTTCTTTAGTGTTGTCACATGAAAAGATAAAATAAAATATTTACAAAAATGTGAGGGGTGTACTCACTTTTGTGAGATACTGTATATAACATAAAAGCTCATAGCTGTAGCATGTACTGGTAAAAGTTTATTGAAAGCATAACATAGTTCACTAACATTTCAGAAGAAAATGGCATGCGTCTCAATATCATAAAAGATTCAGCTAACAAAAATGTTGATGACAGAGTCTGGTGGCCGCTGTATATGGTGACGTCACGTTAGGCACCGCCCAGAGCATTTCGTCTTATGTTTGACGTCGTTAGGGGTATGTCCTGTTGCATACACTTACCGTACTGTCTGCTCACAGGATTTGATTGACAGCAGCAGGAGCCAATGGCTGAAACTGTGAGAGAGGGAGAATGAGCCAGCTTTTTACAGAAGGGAAACAGCGCTGGATCTGGTTTGGACTCAGGTAAGTATTTAGGGGGACAGAGGGGAGGTGATACTGAAAGGTTCATGCCTTTTGAACCACTTTAATGATTTCCCAGGCCCACGCACTGGCCTGCTTCGACACAAGCGGGTATCCGAAGCTATAACGTTCATTCGCATTGAGTCCTTTAGGAGCAAAATCATCATTAGTGGGCTATTCTGTTTGTGTTGTAAGGACTTCAGGGCTTCATTCTTTATGAGTGATAATGGATCTGCATCATTTGACAGCATGATTGGCAATGTATTTACTCTGTATGACATTTTACTTACAAAAATGATGTACCCCTTACTTATTCAAGTGGAGTAGGAGTATGTGGGGCCTCCTTTTTATTAAAACCACCCACATCCAATGGGCCTGGGATACAAGGAAAAAGCTGTCCCCATCAACATAGGGACATTGTACTTTGCTTTGAGACCCCCCCCCCGGCAAAGTTTTTTTTTTCATTCAAAATTTATATCATTCAAGGATAAGGGTATGGTGTGGATCTTGGGCAACCCACACAAAAATATTTTTGTTTTTTTTGTGTGGAGTCCCCTTTGAGATCCATACCTGACACACACATACACACATACATGCATACAAAGAACATTAAATAAAAAAAAATACACAAAAAAACCCTACAACTTCTAACTAAAAAGAGTGGATTTAGCTTATCTAAAAGCTTGATGAGTAGAATAGAATAGTTCCGGCTTATGCGAAATCAGTAACTTTGCTAACACAAGTTCACAGGTGTGAATGAACAGTATAACCACTGTTATACTAGGCTTTCATAAACGCAAGGTAAGTGCAAGGTAAAATATTTTTATCTTGTACTTGGTTGTAGCTCAAATGTGCAGATCAAGGCTTGTCTTTTCATCTGCTCACAATGTTAGATTCAGCAAACCTTGAAGTAAAAAAAAAAAAGAGTTGAATAAAATGTGTTCATGTTTAACTCCTTATGACTGCTTAGCAGAACTTACTTTTGCAGCAATATTCACCTTCAATCAAGAGATTTCCCCTGCAGAGTTTTTTTTTTCTTTTTTTAAATACATTTAATGATGTGTAAATTATCACATAGCTGTTATTTGTGTCTTTTACGGTATATCTGTTTATTTCATTGTAAACAATGTTGTCTTGCTTTCTACTAGAAACAATGTTAGTGACATTATAAACATCACACGTCAATTTGTATTTTTAATCTACAGTAACACTGTTTGTTTTAAAATGCAACTGGTCATGAAGGATTTTTTTTCTTTTACCATTACTTTTACAGATATTCAAGACAACTCTACCAAAACCCCCCCCCCCAAAAAAAAAACCATGTTTGTCCCAAGCTAGAAAACCATAGAGGTATATTAAATAATTGACAAAAGTTATGGCTGAATCAAATCAGTGGCGGCTGGTGCTGTATATTTGGGGGGGGGCAAAAGAAGAAACCTGCCACCACCACCCCCCCGGTCGGTCACTCAGTCAAACCCCCCACTGTCGCTCGCTTGTCCCCCCACAAGCCCTGCACTTACCCCATGTAGGTTGCAGGCAGCTTCAGCTCCTTTCTGCGTCTCTTCCTCCTTGGCAGCGGCTTTCTCCTTGGTGGCTTCACTCTGCATCTCCAGGTTTATGGCGGCTTCCTCCTCTGCGGGTTTACCCTGCATCTCCGGCTTCCTCCTCGGCAGCTTTCCTTCTCCTTTCCTCGGTAGCCAATATGGTTGCTTCTCATCTTGGCCAATCGGGTCTTAAGACCTGCTTCCTGATCGGCTGGGAGGAGAATCAGGAAGACAATAGCGAATATTAATTCGCTATTGTCACACAAATGGGTCAGCTCAGGGCGCAGAGTTCTGCACCCAGAGCCCAACCTTTTTTGAAGCCAATTATAGGCTCAGGCTCTAATCATGTGCTTAAAAAAAAAAATTGAAATCCATGTGTCCGGCGCCCTGCATGTAGATTAGGGGCTGGATGCATGGATTGAAGGGGGGCGGCTCCCCTGCGCCCCTAATGAATGGGCCACCACTGGCTCAAATGTAAAATATGTCCTGTTCCATAATAGGTATGCAAGTGCAAAAATTCATGTTGTTAGGTCTAGCTGCATAGTTGGTTTGTGTTTGTTTATTGCTATTATTATTTTTAAATTACCTTGATGTATTGCTATTTTTTTTAAGTTTTGTTGTATACCCAAGAAGAAACAAGAACATAAAAGAGAATATCCCTGCAAAAGCTTGTGTGCCCAGATTATGTGCCTGATTGATCTAGGCCAGGGATGGCGAACCTTGGCACTCCAGATGTTCTGGAACTAATTTCCCATGATGCTCAACTACACTGGAGAGTGCATGAGCATCATGGAAAATGTAGTTTCAAAACATCTTCGGTGCCAAGGTTTGCCATCACTGATCTAGGCTATGGTGCTGGAGGATGGGGACTTGAACACTAGCATTATATACCAGGTATTTGTTTTTATTTAACACCTGTATATGTTTTTTTGTATCCTGTGGAAACAGATAGCACAGTTGTTACACCCAGTGGTAGCTGGTTGTGGAGGATCAACAAGACAAAAGCTTGTATGAAAGTACTGAAGCTTTTTGTTTTTGTATTTTTTTTCTCTTCCACTTGACTGTGATGTTTCTTTTATGCTTTCTTTTTCCTTGTTTCTTCTGTACCCTACCCATCTGTCCCAGTTTTCAGGAAACAGCATCCCAAATAATCCTATAAAAAAAGTCACACAGGTGCAGTATGCCACAGCCCACTTAGTAACTGAAGAAGACTATAGGCTCTGCTGGAGCCAATGTAGGAGGTTTGTTCCATATATATATATATATATATATATATGTGTGTGTGTGTGTGTGTGTGTGTGTGTGTGTGTACACTATATTGTCAAAAGTATTGGGACACCTGCCAGTCTTAGTCCGTGGGGTTCAATATTGAGTTGGCCCACTCTTTGCAGCTAAAACAGCTTCAACTCTTCTGGGAAGGCTGTCCACAAGGCTGCTTCTGGAAGAATGATCAAACATTCCCATAGACACACTCCTAAAACCTTGTGGACAGCCTTCCCAGAAGAGTTAAAGCTGTTATAGCTGCAAAGGGTGGGCCAACTCAATATTGAACCCTACGGACTAAGACTGGGATGCCATTAAAGTTCGTGTGCGTGTAAAGGCAGGCATCCCAACACTATTGGTAATATATTGTATGTTGCGTTTTTACCTTCACAATACCACTGGACTTGTGATGTGGCAATGCATGGTAATACATTATGCACCATGCATGATGCTTTACACTCAAATGCACTTATGATGTATACTCCGGTGTGCTGCAGTAAAAAATGAAAATAGGAGATTTTTCTACTGCATTGGTGCTCCTTAAAAACCATGTAGCATGCCCAAAATGTAGGATAAGTTACCACAACATAGATTGGTGTGAACAGGCACTGTATTTAAATTAACATTTGCTTTTATAGACAAAATTAAGCACTTTGCTATACAATAGAGCCCGGCTGACCGACACTGCTAACCCTACCTCTCCTAATCCCAGTGCTGTGCAGAAGATAACAGGAAGCTGTTTATGAAATAGGCTCTTATGCTAAATACAATTATTGTGTTTTAATGTATATATAACTGCATCAAGTAGTGTTTTTTATATACAGTATCTGTGTGGAGTTCATTTTTAAGCTTATTATTCAATCTCTCCAACTGCCTTTTCCTATTGACCTACTTAAAATCCAATTAAATTGTACTCTTATTTTTAATGCATCTTCAGATTTGCTTCTTATGATGTGCACAGTATAGATAATGAAGATTATCTTAACCTTTGCCAGTCCCATTTTCACATGTGAAACTAAATCAAGCTGTGGTCTTTTTAATTGCACACATATTTCTTATTTAAGTTTACTGTAAAACAGATACAATATTGCACATATCCCTGCTAATTTGCAGGATGAAATAGGATACAAATGAGTGTATAATATTTGATCACCTCCAGTTTTTTGGAGAACAGACATTTTGGGAGGCAGGAAATAAACACCAGCCCTACCTGTTTATAGTGTTCTGCAATTTTTACAGCAGTCAATCCTCAGTCACCAGGACATGAGTGCTGATATACAGAGGCAAAAGCAAAAAAAAAAGCTAAAACATAAGTATTATTATTACTCTACCCCAAAATTTTAAGTCCTAAAAAATGGGAAAACACATGTGTTAGAGTCAGAAAGCCTCACACCCCAGAAAAAATGCAAAATGGGATAGTCCCCCCAAGGGTTTTTTTTTAGTGGCGTAATACATTAATTTAAAAAGATGTAAATATAATACAATAAAATCTTTTATTGTACAAAGGATAAAATACAGGCTAGTAATGCATTTAAAAAAAGTAAATTGTATTTATTATAAAATTGACATCCACATAAATACCCCAACGCGTTTCAACCTGTACTGTCGCGGTCTTCTTCTGGGAGATTTATATTCTGGTGAGATATATTAAAAAAATCATGATACTGACAATCTATAAAACACTGACATCTGTGTATATATATTAATGGTATATTTACTGCTCAAAAGATGAAATTCAAAAACTATGTTACATAACCAGAGATTTAAAATTAAATGCAATGATCCAGGGATCTCCATATGCCGTTTCCCACTCCTCCAGGCGAAAACCAACTCCAAAATCCATTAGTAGCCTGTATTTCATCCTTTGTACAATAAAAGATTTTATGTTATAAAATTTTAAGTCCTAACCTACTAGCCAGGCCTTAATAGTTACTTGCCACCAGTTGTCGCACCCAACCCCTATTCTTGCCCTTGATTCTGCCCATAAACATGCCCTTGTAAATTATCTTTTGTAATTACACTGTTAAATGTTTTATGCAGAATTATGTAACAAAAATAATTATTACCAAAAACAACTTTAACAATAATAACATAAAGCAGATTTTTTTGATCTGACTGTGATAAATAAAATAAGGATAAAATATGATTGGCTACTATAGGCACTGTACACATCATTCCTGCCTTGTTAAGTAACTATGCTCCCCACGTACAGAGTTCAGGGTTGAGAGGTGCACTACGTACCGAGTGCAGGGTTGAGAGGTGCACTATGTACCCAGTGCAAGTTTGAGAGGTACGCTATGTACTGAGGGCAGGGTTGAGAGGTGCGCTATGTACAGAGTCCAGGGTTGAGAGTTGCACTATGTACAGATTGCAGGGTTGAGAGGTGCTTTACGTACCGAGTGCAAGGTTGAGAGGTGTGCTATGTATCGAGTGCAGGGTTGAGAGGTGCGCTATGTACCAAGTGCAGGGTTGAGAGGTGCACTATGTACAGAGTGCAGGGTTGAGAGGTGCGCTATGTACTGATTGCAAGGCTGAGGGGTGCTCAATGTTCTGAGTTCAGGGCTGAGGGATGTGCGGTGTACTCCCAAGGGTAGGTGGCAATTTGGGTGGCAAGTCGTTATGATATAGTCACACCAGATGCGGTGGGACTGTATTGGGTGGCTATGCCAGCACAGTCCCACTGCGTGACAAGGCAAAATGCCTTGTCTCTGGTATGTCCAGTTCACACCATTGCGTTTTCAGCACTGTGTTCACCGCACTGCAGCCAGTTGAACTTTATGAAATGTCAGTGTGACAATTCAATAAAGTTTGTTAAAAAAAAGAAAAGTACAGCAAGTTTTAATGCATCAGCTGGGGTGAATAAACCCTTAGCCCTTGTAGACACAGGTGCGATTTGTCATGCAATTTGACAGGTCCAAATCGCATTACAAGTCACACCCCATTGCCGGCATTGCTGTGACTCATGATACAGTGATTATGAAAAAGTTTCCTGCAATACTTTTTTCTGATTTCTTTGTGATTTACATAGAATTCTGTTAAATGAAGTCGCAAGCTGCAATGAAATTGGCGGTGCAAATCGCATTGATCTGCAGCTGTAAATTGTGCTGAAGTAATGCAAATTCAAAACCACACAAGTGTGAACCAGGGCTTTGCTGACAAGGCAGTAGCTGGGGGTGTGCACATGTTGGAGCCAAGCCCAGCTGTCCCGCTGCTAGTTGTCACTTGTACGTGCAGTGCCAGTGTGCAGAGCCATCAGAGCCCAGACTGCAGTCATATTCCTTCCATCTGGTCTCAGCACTGCCGTATCCCACAAGATCATTTATTGGACCCTCCCCCTGCCCAAACTGAGCCAGTAAACTCGCCCTCAGATTATTTCCACTCCCCAAATGCGAGCAGGCGAGTGGAAATTTTGAGAGTTGCCCTACCCTATTTATTAAATTGCCTAAAGCGGAAGAAAAGCCTATGTTTAACTATATTTAAAAATGTTCACTTCCCCCTCCTCTTACCTATTCTGCCTAACCTGTATAAAAATAGATGTGTGTATTTACCTATATTTAATCCGCTCTGGTCTGGTCACATGATCCCGCAGCTCCCATTCTCCTGTGTCAGTGAGCTCGTATTGCAGGGAGAGGAGGAACAATAGTTTGGCCATGGGAGCCTATGACTTCATGGTTCCCAGAATTCTCAGCCAGAGCTCAGAGCTCCAGAATCAGGTGATCGGAATGGAATAGATGAAAAATAGGTAAGTACACACCCCTTTTTTAGGCAGGTTAGGTAGGATAGGTAAGAGGGGGGGGGGGGAACATTTTCAGGAATAGTTAGAGTTAAGATAGGTATACACATGCCGAGAGGACCTCCCCTGCCATGCTCCCATCAGAATACACAGATCAGTGCTTGCAGACATTGTCTCCAAACGCTGGTTTTTCAACACAATCGTTCCGAGTTCGGTTGTTCCTGCTGAACTGGACGATTTTCGATTTGTGTATATCCTGCTTTAGGCTTTTCTTCCAATTTAAGGGAGAAGTGTAGCCTGAGCTTTTTAGGCTGGGCTTCTCCTATGGCCTATGGGTCACAGGAGTACTTCTCTTTTAAACTGGAGGATTAAACTGAAGGCCTAGTTCACACTGTTGCATTTTGATGTGCATTTTGGAACAAACTAAAACACGTCATAAAAATACATTGAAACCACTGATCTTGTTTACACTTTTGCGCTGCGTTGCAGTGATTATACAGACACACATGAGGCATGCCTGATTTTAGAAGCATTTTCATGCATTTTCAAATCCATTGAAATCATTGGATGCACATAAACATGCATGCATTGCATGTTGTGGGAGAGCATTGCATGTTGTGGGGGAGCACATGGCAGAGTGTGGTCAGCACCAAGTCAGGCAAGATGGCTGCAGTCTTAAGTCTTAAGCCCCATACACACGATAGGACTTTGTACAAACTTTCCCTTGGATTTTTGTACAAGGGGCATTGGCCATAAGTTTGTATTGCATACAGACGACAGGACTTTTCCAGCCAACTTTCACCAAATCACGTGGTCAGCTTTTTACCACCACCCTTTGGTCAACTTCTGTATTGTTGTCTGATATTGTGTCAATCTCGCCACTTTTATCAGCGAGATTGACACCTTGCAAGCCGGGTTCACACTGGTGCGGGGATCTGACTTGGATCCCCGCCAATGCCAGGCACTGTGTTTGGTATGAATCTTGAGTGGGAACTCCATGCCAAATTTTAAATAAAAAACTGGCATGGGTTCCCCTCCAGGGGCATACCAGGCCCTTAGATCTGGTATGGATCTTAAGGAGAACCCCCTACGCAGAAAAGACGGCGTGGGGGTCCCCTTCAAAATCCATACCAGACCCAGCCCCCAGATCCTGGCCCCCTACCCTATGTGAATGAGTATGGGGTACATCGTACCCCTACCCATTCACCTAGGGGAAAAAAGTGTCAATAAAAAAACACAGTACACAGGTTTTTAAATTAATTTATTAGGCAGCTCCGGGGGTCTTCTTCCAACCTCGGGGGTCTCTCCGGTGTCTTCTCCCGGTGTCTGGATCTTCTGCCTGCTCCTCCGCAATCTTCAGCCGCTCTTATGCTAGCGATGGCTCGGACTTCTGGATCGTCTTCTTCCCTCTTCTCTTCTTCCTATGTTGGCACAACGCTCTCTCCAGCTGGAATGCTCTCTGAGCGCTCCGCAATGGACTTATATAGGCGGTGATCCCGCCCCCTTATGAGGTCACAGTCCCAGGGCATGCATGGGACTGTGATCTCATAAGGGGGCGTGATCATGTCATCCGATGACCACACCCCCTTATGAGATCACAGTCCCATTATGCCCCGGGACTGTGATGTCATAGGGGGCGGGGCCACTGCCTATATGAGTCATAGCGGAGAACCCAGACAGCATTTCAGCCGAAAGAAGCGTCGTGTCAACATCTCTGGAAGAGAAGAGGGAAGAAGACATCTCTGAAGACTGGGCTCCTCCACTAGCAAAAGAGCGGCAAAAGAGCAGAAGATAGCAGAGGAGCCCGGCAGAAGGAAGAAGGCACCGGAGAAGAACCAGAGAGCGCGGAGGCGACACCCGAGAGAGGCCTGAGAGACCCCTGAAGACGGAAGAAGACCCCCGAGGTCGGTAGAAGCCCCCTGGAGTCGGAAGAAGACCCCCGGAGCTGCCTAATAAATTACTTTAAAAACCTGTGTACTGTGTTTTTTATTGACACTTTTTTCCCTAGGTGAATGGGTAGGGGTACGATGTACCCCATACTCATTCACATAGGGTGGGGGCTGGGATCTGGGGGTCCCCTTAATAAAGGGGGCTCCTGGATTCCGATAAGCCCCCCGCCCGCAGACCCCGACAACCAACGGCCAGGGTTGTCAGGAAGAGGCCCTTGTCCTCATCAAACACAGGGTGCTCCCCTCCCCCAAAGCACCCACCCCCCCATGTTGAGGGCATGCAGCCTGGTATGGCTCAGGAGGGGGGGCGCTCGCTCGCCCCCACCCCCTTTCCTGACCGGCTGGGCTGCGTGCTCGGATAAGGGTCTGGTATGGATTTGGGGGGACCCCCACGCCTTTTTATTCGGCGTAGGGGGTTCCCCTTAAAATCCATACCAGACCTAAGGGCCTGGTATGCCCCCAGAGGGGAATTCCCCCTCGCGTTCGCCGCATACTGTAGTTTGTACAAAAGTCTGATGCTTTTGTGTACACACGATTGGACTTTGCTCCATCGGACTTTTGTTGCCGGAAAGTTTGTGCGTTCGCACAGCCAACAAAAGTCCGATGGAAACAGAAAAAGTTTGTCTGATGGAGCGTACACACGGTCGGATGTTGCTCCAAAACAGCTAATTTGCATGTTTGTTGTCAAAAAGTCAGATCGTGTGTACAGGCCTTTACTTTGACTTGATACACTCATCAGGAAGGCTCCCCCACCTCTATGACCCCTCCCAATGCTATTTCAAAGACAGAGACAAATGCAAAAGAGGCTGGGAAGGCTTGGCAGATACATTTTTTCCCAGTGGAGGACATATTCTTATGCAGCAGCTGCAAACAGCGGCGTAAAAACAGCCATGCTTCCTCAAAACCAGGAAACACATTCCCTCATGTTGTCACTACAAGAAAAACATCCTCCTTGGCTAAAAACAAAAATGTGAAACATACAAAAACTCATATTAAATGCACAAAGGCACACATAAGAAAACACTATGAACAATATAGTGTACATTTACTAAAACTAGTGCACTCAAAATCTGGTGTAGCTGGTTCAATTAAGCATTGGCAATAAAACCAGGAAGCTGATTGGTTTCTGTGCAGAATTGCACCAGATTTTGCACTCTTCAGCATTAGTAATTAACCCCCTATGAAAAATGCACAAAAACAGACATGGATAAATGTCAACAGGGTCTAAAACTGCTATGCCTAACAGCTGCCTTTCTTATCAGGTTTCTTAGCTTCAGGTTTCTAAATTATCTGTGCCACTGTTTAAAACTATGCCCATTTACAAAATAATTACAACCCAACTCTACTTGTAATAAAGAAAAAAAAATAATATTACTTTAAACATCTGCTTGTAAAGTAGCGCATCTTTCCGATGTTTATTACAGTCCCACAGCAAAATGACATTTCTAAAGGAAAAAGTGTCATTCAAAATTGCTCACGGCTGTAATGTATTGTCAGCTCCCGGCAATATAAATAAAAAACTATTGAAAAAAAACTGCGTCCGGTCCCCCCCAGTCCTTCTGGCCTGGTATGGCTATTAAGGGGAACTCCATGCCAAAATTTAAAAAAATGGGATGGGCCCCCCCCCAAAATCCATACCAGGCCTTTCAGGTCTGGTATGGATTTTAAGGGGAACTCTGCACCAAAAGAAATAAAAAAAGCGTGGGGCTACCAAAATCAATACCAGACCCTTATCCGAGCATGCAACCTAGCAGGTCAGGATGGGGGGGAGAGCGAGCGCCCTCCCCCTCCTGAACTGTACCAGGACCCCCCCAAAGCACCTTGTCCCCATGTTGATGGGGACAAGGGCCTCATCCCCACATTCCTTGCCCAGTGGTTGTGGGGGTCTGTGGGCAGGTGGCTTATCGGAATCTAGAAGCCCCCTTTAACAAGGGGGCCCCCAGATCCCGCCTCCCCATGTTGAGGGTATGAGGGTATGGTTCAGGAGGGGGACACTCACTCCCCCCCCCCATCCTGACCTGCCAGATTGCATGCTCGGATAAGGGTCTGGTATGGATTTTGGTGGGGACCCCACGTTATTTTTTTTTACATTTTGGCACGGTGTTCCCCTTAACCACTTCAATACACTGTGTTATATATATTACAATGCCTGCACTGACTGAATATAGAGTCTACAATGAATATCTAGTCTACACTAAATGCAGAGTATATATATGTATCTATATATAGATATATAGATATATATATATGGGGTTGAGCTTGTACATCACCCACTATGCCTAGTAAGCTGCACCCTGAGAAGGAATGTCGGCCCTCTCTGTCTCTGGGGTCACCAGCCAGGCCCCTGCAAATTGGGGAGGAGGAGCTACATTTTGGCAACCAATGTGGGGCTCGACGTTATTTTTGCTGTGGTCGCCCCTAGCAACAGACTGCAATTACACAGAAATTTCATTTGGCTCCATGGAAGAGTGGCAAGTAACGTCTGTGTGCCTCAGAGACTGTGCTATTGTTCTTTTAAACCATGTAGGGAAGAACCAAATAGTCTTTTTGCAATTGGGAGAGTGTCAGCCTGGTCTTTTGTCACTTTATGCTAATGCTGAATAGGGTTAAGGCAGACTCCAGAAGAGTTTTGGCGCGCAGCTGGAAGAAAGGCGCAGGCGCTGAAGTTTCTGCTGAGCAGCCGGACCAATTCCCTGGCAAGGGGGGAGTCGCTGCTCTGCAGAGGAGGAGACGCAGTTGTGTGCACCGCCATCACGAATCCATGTGCATACTGCTACCTAGAGAGAAGCATGGCAAATCTCGGAGTCTCCATGCCTGAATTCACCTGGCCTGCCTCAGCTGAGTATGACAGCTAGGGATGAGCTTCGAGTTCGAGTCGAACTCATGTTCGACTCGAACATCGGCTGTTCGCCAGTTCGCCGAACAGCGAACAATTTGGGGTATAAAACAGAGAGGTGATAAGGGCGCTCTGGTGGAGGTGGGTAGCTGGTCAGAGGGATGATAGTGATGAACTGGCACTTCTGGCAGCACTTTGGTTAGAGGAGAAGCAACTCTGAAGATATAAAAAAGGAAAAGAAAGGCGCCTCTAAGTGCAGTATGTCAAATTTAATAAAGTGCACAAAGGGTTAAAAGCACTTACAAGATTGTTGAGTGTTAAAAGACATGATAAAATCAGGAGTCCTCATCTGTGGCATGTGTCCATCCTCAGCACGGTGGTAGAGAGCAGTGTAGAGCCGTCCAGCAGCTGTAAAGCGTTCTCATGCATGTTGGAAAGAGGAGGCAGCAGGGAAGCCTGTATTCACTGCGGGACACACAAGGCTGATGGTGTCAGTGTAGAGAAGGGGGTGGTAACGCGTTTCGGAGCATGTGCGGCTCCTTCGTCAGAGGTCGAAAGCCGCGGAACACCCTTTAAAAGTCTATGGGAGAAATCAAAAGTGCTAATTTTAAAGGCTTATATGCATGGTATTGTCATAAAAAGTTTTTGGGGACCTGGGTCCTGCCCCAGGGGACATGGATCAATGCAAAAACAAGTTTGAAAAACAGCAGTTTTTTCAGGAGCAGTGATTTTAATAATGCTTAAAGTGAAACAATAAAAGTGTAATATTCCTTTAAATTTCGTACCTGGGGTGTCTGTAGTATGCCTGTAAAGGGGCGCATGCTTCCCGTGTTTACAACAGTCTGACAGCAAAATGACATTTCAAAGGAAAAAAAGTCATTTAGAACTACTCGCGGCTATTAATAAATTGCCGGTCTGACAATACACATAAAAGTTCGTTGATAAAAACGGCATGGGAACTCCCCACAGGGGAACCCCGAACCAAAATTTAAAAAAAAAATGACGTGGGGGTCCCCCTAAATTCCATACCAGGTCCTTCAGGTCTGGTATGGATATTAAGGGGAACCCCGGCCAAAATTTAAAAAAAAAAATGGTGTGGGGTCCCCCTCAAAATCTATAGCAGACCCTTCAGGTCTGGTATAGATTTTAAGGGGAACCCCACGCCAAAATTAAAAAAAAAATGGTGTGGTTTCCCCCCAAAAATCCATATCAGACCCTTATCTGAGCACGCAACCTGACAGGCCGCAGGAAAAGAGGGGGGATGAGAGAGCAGCCCCCCCCTCCGGAACCGTATCAGGCCACATGCCCTCAACATTGGGAGGGTGCTTTGGGGTGGCCTCATCCCCACAACCCTTGCCCGGTGGTTGTGGGGGTCTGCGGGCGGGGGGCTTATCGGAATCTGGAAGCCCCTTTAACAAGGGGACCCCCAGATCCCGGCCCTCCCCCCTGTGTGTACAAAAGTACCCCTACCATTTCACAAAATAAGTGTCAAAAATGTTAAAAATGACAAGAGACAGTTTTTGACAATTCCTTTATTTAAACGCTTCTTCTTTCTTCTATCTTCTTTCTTCTATCTTCTATCTTCCTTCGGTTTTTTCTCTGGTGTTCTCGTCTGGCATCTTCCTCCGCTGCGTCTTCTTCCCTTCTTGTTCTCGGGCCACTCCGCATCCACCATGATGGGAGGCTCCCGCTGTGTGACGCTTCTCGTCTTCTGACGGTTCTTAAAAAACGGAGGACGGGGCCACCCGGTGACCCTTCCTCCCTCTGATGTCACGGGGAATGCCACAGGGAAGTCCCCGTGCGTCAGAGGGGGGCGGTGTTACCCTTGTGGCCCCACCCCCCATTATTTAAGAACCATCAGAAGACGAGAAGCGTCACACAGCGGGAGCCTCCCATCATGGTGGATGCAGAGCGGCCCGAGAAGAAGAAAGGAAGAAGACGCCGCGGAGGAAGATGACGGACAAGAACACCGGAGGAAGAACCAGAAGAAGAAGATGGAGGAAGAAACCAAAGGAAGATAGAAGATAGAAGAAAGAAGATAGAAGGAAGAAAAAACATTTAAATAAAGGAATTGTCAAAAACTGTCTCTTGTTATTTTTAACATTTTTGACACTTATTTTGTGAAATGGTAGAGGTACATTTGTACCCCCTTACCATTTCACACAGGGGGGAGGGCTGGGATCTGGGGGTCCCCTTGTTAAAGGGGGCTTCCAGATTCCAATAAGCCCCATGCCCTCAGACCCCCACAACTACCGAGCAAGGGTTGTGGGGATGAGGCCCTTGTCCCCATCAACATGGGGACAAGGTGTTTTGGGGGCTACCCCAAAGCACCCTCCCAATGTTGAGGGCATGTGGCCTGGTACGGTTTAGGAGGGGGGGCTGCTCTCTCATCCGCCCCCCTTTTTCCTGCGGCCTGCCAGGTTGCCTACTCGGATAAGGGTCTGGTATGGATTTTAGGGGGACCCCACGTCATTTTTAAAAAAAAAATTGGCACGGGGTTCCCCTTAAAATTCTTACCAGACCTAAAGGAGCTGGTATGGAATTTAGGGGGACTCCCACATCATTTTTTTTTTCAATTTTGGTTCGGGGTTCCCCTGTGGGGAATTCCCATGCCGTTTTTTATCAATGAACTTTTATGTGTATTGTCGGACCGGCAATTCATTAATAGCCACTAGTAGTTTTAAATGTCTTTTTTTTCCTTTGAAATGTCATTTTGCTGTCAGACTGTTCTAAACACGGGAAACACGCGCCCCTTTACAGGCATACTATAGACACCCCCAGGTATGAAATTTAAAGGAATATTACACTTTTATTCTTTCACTTTAAGCATTATTAAAATCACTGCTCCTGAAAAAACAGCCGTTTTTAAAACTTTTTTTTGCATTGATCCATGTCCCCTGGGGCAGGACCCACGTCCCCAAACACTTTTTATGACAATAACTTGCATATAAGCCTTTAAAATTAGCACTTTTGATTATTCATGTTTGTGTCCCATAGACTTTAACGGTGTGCGCATGTTCAAACAAATTTTTGGCCTGTTCGCATGTTCTGGTGCAAACCGAACAGGGGGGTGTTCGGCTCATCCCTAATGACAGCTGAGTATTGCCAGTCTTTTCGCCTCTGGAGAGACTATTACTTATATGGGCCTTCGGCTGATGCCTGTCAGGTCATCTGTATCCAGGTGACAGATGCACCCCGTTGGGGTAGTGGACCCTAAGGCTGACTGCTGCGGATGGAACTTGGGGTGGTTCAGGAAGGCAGGTCCCCTGGAGCACCAACACGGATCCCACAGTGAGTTAGAGCATAGATTCCCCAGGGCACGGAGTCTAAGAGCCAGCAGGTGTTCACCAGAGCCTCTAGTGGCGAGGATGGACTGGGCCACAACTGGCTCTAGGTCATGGCCCCCAGGGTCTCCCAGCTCACGCTCACGGTAGGCTACAGGAGGATGGAGAGGAAACAGCAGCCCAGGACAGCAAGGGATAGAAAGCAGGTAGCCAAATGTCGGGGCGACTAGCAGACAAGGATAACAGAGAACACGCCAAAAGTCAGGGTCACAGGCAAACAGGGATAGTTGAGAACGCGCCAAAGGTCAGGGTCACAAGCAGACAGGGATAGTCGGGAACACGCCAAGATCTGTAACAGAGACAAACTAGAGCACATGGCAAACAGGAAGCCAAACACACAATATTGCACGGCAAGGCAGGCTTGGAGAATACGGTGTTAAATAGTGGTTCCTGTTGAGGCTAGGGTGGAGCCACACTGAGGGAAGATTACTTAAGCATGCAGGTGTGAGAGTACAAGCCTCAAGGCTGATACACAGACCAGGTAAGAGACAGACAGGTCATGAATGTATTACTGCAAGGTCATGATAATGCCTCATGGGAAGATAACACTGTGCATCTCTCAAAGTTCTGCAACCATGGGAATCGTTTGCAGGCGATGTTCCGGTTTTGCTGTGTTTCTGTGCCCTTGGAGTCGATGTTACCATTGCGGAGAATTGCTGCTGGTGGCTGCTTGCCAACACTGCCATCACAGGTGATGAAGGTAGATTAGGCCCGTGGGTACACCACTGTTCAAGAAGCCAAGTCTACCACCGCTGCTGCTGATTCCAGTGGGTTCATTTCTGCTGGCATTGATCCAGCCTTGTCGTCCATGCAGTGGAAGTGTTAGTTCCCACTGCCACTGCTCCTTTTGAGTCCTTTGCAGCCACCAATGGCTCTGACCAAGTAGTGCCTGCATCTACGGCTACTACAGGTGAGGTTGCAACTGAGGACTGTAGACTCTCTGTGACTGTCCGTCGTGTTCTTTGATCCCGTGTCTTGTCACACTGATGTCTGAAGCTGGTAAGCCAAACCATAGTTACATAGTTACATAGTAGGTGAGGTTGAAAAAAGACACAAGTCCATCAAGTCCAACCTATGTGTGTGATTATATGTCAGTATTACATTGTATAGCCCTGTATATTGTGGTCGTTCAGGTGCTTATCTAATAGTTTTTTAAAACTATCAATGCTCCCCACTGAGACCACCGCCTGTGGAAGGGAATTCCACATCCTTGCCGCTCTTACAGTAAAGAACCCTCTACATAGTTTAAGGTTAAACCTCTCTTCTTCTAATTTTAATGAGTGGCAACGTGTCTTGTTAAACTCCCTATCGCAAAAAAGTTTTATCCCTATTGTGGGGTCACCAGTACGGTATTTGTAAATTGAAATCATATCCCCTCTCAAGTGTCTCTTTTCCAGAGAGAATAAGTTCAGTGCTTGCAACCTTTCCTCATAACTATTATCCTCCAGACCCTTTATTAGCTTTGTTGTCCTTCTTTGTACTCGCTCAATTTCCAGTACATCCTTCCTGAGGACTGGTGTCCAGAACTGGACAGCATACTCTAGGTGTGGCCGGACCAGAGTCTTGTAGAGCTTGAGAATTATCGTTTTATCTCTGGAGTTGATCCCATTTTTAATGTATGCCAATATTCTGTTTGCTTTGTTAGCAGCAGCTTGGCATTGCATGCCATTGCTGAGCCTATCATCTACTAAGACCCCCAGGTCCTTTTCCATCCTAGATTCCCCCAGAGGTTCTCCTCCCAGTGTATAGATTGCATTCATATTTTTGCCACCTAAATGCATTATTTTACATTTTTCTACATTAAACCTAATTTGCCATGTAGTTGCCCACCCCATTAATTTGTTCAGATCTTTTTGCAAGGTTTCTACATCCTGCGGAGAAGTTATTGCCCTGCCTAGCTTAGTATTGTCTGCAAATACTGAGATTGAACTGTTTACCCCATCCTCCAGGTCGTTTATGAACAAATTAAATAGGATTGGTCCCAGCACAGAACTCTGGGGGACCCCACTACCCACCCCTGAACTCGCCCTTGTAGCCAGTTTTCAATCCATGTACTCACCCTATGGTCCATGCCAACGGACCTTATTTTGTACAGTAAACGGTGTCAAATGCTTTTGCAAAATCCAGATACACCACGTCTATGGGCCTTCCTTTATCTAGATGGCAGCTCACCTCCTCATAGAAGGTTAATAGATTGGTTTGGCAAGAAAGATTCTTCATGAAGCCATGCTGATGCTAATGATACCGTTCTCGTTACTAAAATCTTGTATATAGTCCCTTATCATCCCCTCCAAGAGCTTGCATACTATTGATGTTAGGCTAACTGGTCTGTAATTCCCAGGGATGTATTTTGGGTCCTTTTTAAATTATGGTGCTAAATTGGCTTTTCTCCAATCATCTGGTACTATTCCAATCAGTAGACTCAATTAAAATTTGGAACAATGGTCTGGAAATTACTTGACTGAGTTCCCTAAGTACCCTCGGATGCAAGCCATCTGGTCCTGGTGATTTATTAATATTAGACTTGTTCCCAAGTCTAATTTTAATTCTGTTCTCTGTTAACCATGGAAGTGCTTCCTGTGATGTGTCATGAGGATAAACACAGCAGCTTTGGTTACTGAAGCCCCCGATTCCCTTGTGAAGACTCAGGAGAAGAATAAATTCAATACCTTCGTCATCTTCCCATCCTTTTCTGACCAGATGTCCTTCTTCATTCTTTATGGGGCCAATATGGTCTGTCCTCCCTTTTTTACTGTTTACTTAAAGAATTTCTTGGGATTTTTTTTTTGCTCTCCTCCGCTATGTGTCTTTCGTGTTCTATCTTAGCTTCCCTAATTGCACCCTACATTTCTTGTTGCATTCTTTATAAAGTCTGAATGCTGACGATGATCCCTCAACCTTGTATTTTTGAAGGCCTTCTCCTTTCCTTTTATATGCATCTTTACATTGGAGTTAAGCCATCCAGGACTTTTGTTCGCTCTTTTAAATATGTTACCCAATGGGATGCATTGGCTAATGCCCTTATTTAATATGCTATTAAAGCAAACCCACCTCTCCTTTGTGTTCTTTGTTCCTAAGATTTTATCCCAATTCATGCCTTTTAGCAAGGTTCGTAGTTTAGGGGAGTTGGCTCTTTTGAAATTCAGTGTCTTTGTATTTCCCTTATGTTTCCTATTTGTGTGATTTATACTGAAGCCAATTGACCCATGATAGCTGTTTCCTAAATTGCCCCGTATTTCCACATCCATGATCAGGTCTGTATTTTTGGTAATCAGTAGATCCAGTAATGCTTTATTTCTAGTTGGTACGTCTACCATCTGAACCATGAAAATGTCCGGCAACACATATACTAACTGGTGAAACTTAGACGAATGCGTGGTTCCCTCCGCCCAGTCTATGTCTGGATAAATAAAATCCCCCATTATGATAACACTTCCCATCCTTGCTGCTAATCCAAATTGTGATAGGAGATCTGTCTCCCCCTGCTCCCTCAGGTTAGGGGGCCTATAGCATACTCCCAGTATTATTTTCCCCTTAACTTCATCCCTCTGGAGCTCTACCCATAAGGATTCCACTTCCTCCCTAGCTCCCTTAGTGATGTCATCGCTCACATTCACTTGTACATTATTCTTGATATATAGGAATACCACTTCCCCTTTTTTACCCTCTCTATCCTTGTGATAAAAGGTATACCCTTGAATGGTTGCCAGCCAATCATGACAGCTGTTGAACCAGGTCTCTCAAATTCCCACAAAATCCAAATCCTCCTCGTACAACAGTATCTCTAGATCACCCATCTTGTCTACCAGGCTCCTGGCATTGGTGAACATGTCACGTAGTTTAGACAGTTCGCATACTATCCTCTTATTGGGTGTTCCAAGATTGCAACTAGGACTTGTTACTATACTTACCTTGGGTTTATGTGTTTTAGTCAACCTACCACTAATGCCCCCAATACTACCCTCTGGAACATGTTCCACGCTGACTATCTCTACCTCTGGGCCCTCGCCCCTGTCGCCTAGTTTAAAAACCCCTCTAACTTTTCGGCCATCTTCACTTCATTCCGACCGTGTGTATGCCCCATCGGACTTTATCTGTCGGCATTTCCGCCAGACAAGCTGCATGCCTGGGTAAGGGCCCGGTATGTTTTTTTGGGGGTTACCCTACATAATTTTGTTAATTTTTTTGCATGGGTCCCCCTGAAAAACCAGTCCCTTATCTAGGATGACCATCTGGTATGGATTTTTTTACCTTTTGTTTGGCTTTTTGTGTGGGGTCACCCTCAAAATCCATTCCAGACTCCTATCTAAGATAAGGGTCTGGTATAGATTTTTAAGGGGAACTACTTTGTTTTCTGCATGGACTCCATCTTAAAATCCATATCAAACCTTTACTCAGGCATATAGCCATGATACCAAGCCACATGCCCTGCTGAAGAAAAAAAAAAACAGTGTGGGGTCTCCTTTAAAATGCTTACCAAACCCTTATTTAAATAGGGATCTGGCATGCATTTTTAAAGGGAAACCCTACACAAAAATATAGCTTAGGGTCCCCCCAAAAACAATACCAGACCCTAATCAGAGATGGGGTCTGGTATTAAAGTCCACAAGATACTTGCAACAGATGACAAAATCCAGCAGAGTAAATATTACAATGAACATCAGCCTTCAGAGTACCAATTGTTATTCATAACTTAGCAAGCATAGAGACACTACAATCCATCATAATATGTCCACCTATAATATGAACCTAGGTAGCTTCCATGCATACAATCTAGACCTGTGCTTAGATCATGATGTATGAATGTGTGTATGAATGAATGCGTGCCTCTAAGCTCAAAACTTCACCTGAAATACTGGTGTTTGACACTGGAGGGGTTCCTGATTGGTTGACAACATACGTTTGATCTTAACATGAAAAGACCCTATTTCTAATTACTTACAATAGCATTTAAGGTCTCTAAAATGTTTACTAGGCAAACATATCACCATTTCCCATGAATACCCCCCCCCCCCCAGTCTAATTACCATCAATAAATACTTCATGTATGGTCAAAAATGCTTTCTTTCTAAATTGCATTAATTACTCCCTTTACTATTCCTTTCAAGTCTGATCAGACAAATTTACATTTTACAATCTCCTGTAGGTAACTTATTTGGCCTTTTGATATGTAAAATGCAACTTGTCTGCCAGCTGTGTTAGGCCTAGTACACACCTACGTACACATTAAAAAATTGTAATTACACTAACTAACTTTTTTCTCCCATATGTAAAGAGGGAGGTTTAAGATGGGGCCACAATAAATAAGAAGACCTTGCATTAAGTACAAGGTTCATTTTAATATGGTTGTAATAGGCAAGTGGAGCCTTATGAATGTGCATCACTATTCATATACACATACCCATGGCAACATGAATTATAAATATGGTTCTGTGTATGACATCATTACTTTGCAAAATTACTAATGTCATTACTTGTGATACTGTCAAATATTCTTGTTAGATTTTTAGGATCAGCACTTTTTTAAATAAAATATCTTTAAATCAGTACCATATGCAGATATTCTTAGAGTTTCATCTTTCTTTCTCTAACACCGTGCTGAGTTTTGCCTATATAGCTACATTTACTGTATAAGAGTGTTAGCACATGTTTAAATTATTATGCTAATCTATGCACTCCCACGTGTCACCAGTTCTAAACTTATTAGCATTAAGGAGACATAAATGTCATGCTTGTTACTCTGATAACCGGGTTATAAGGAGTGATAGCTGATTACTTATCCAATACAATACAAAATTATGATCAACATTTTAGAATCATACTCTCTCATCCCTATGTGTCTGGGATTGCGTCATTGCTGCTATGAAGAGGGTAGAAATAGACATCATTAAAGGATGGAAATGAGGTTTTGATGATAGCTGTGAGTTTGATGGCATTGTTAGAACATCACAGAAATACATTTTGCATATATGAAATAATACCATACAAGTAGGATTCGTGATCCATCACATTCACACAGGGACAACTGTCTTTACTTTATTCATTTTTTTAAATGTGTTAGGATTGTGTATGGTTGGATGCTACAGTTCCGTTACCATGCATATACCCTATAGATGTCATAGTGGACTCCTAAATTGGAGCTCTCATGGACTAGTTTTTCAGACTGTGGCGCTTGGTAGTAGCCATCCAGATTGTCCTTTTATGATACAGGAGTGTAAAAAGAAGAAGCCAAAATCCAAGGTTCCTATGGATCATCACCAGTAAATGGAACTTTAAAGTAGATGTAAACTCTAACTGAATGATATTTAGTTTGCTAAAGCACTCTGCATCATAAATAATTGACACTTTTTTTTTTTTTTAAATAAACTATGTTTTCCTCTTTTTTCCCCACTTGGTGCATGTCAATGTTTCTGATCTCCTACAGACTCTTTACAGCCACGATCACTTTGCATAATCAGCAGTGTTAATTTAGTTGACAAAAACGTTTTTGTCAGCGCCCCTTTTACAGTGACGAAAACTAAATGAAAAGTACAGCACATTTCCGTCCACTGACAAAAACAATGACAAGTTACGAAAATTAATTCCATTTTTGTTAACAAACAAAAAGGAAACAAAAATGTGAGGCAGGAACATTTACCCTCGTGAATGTCCAGTTTACATGGAGCTCTGCCTGCTTCCGCTCCCAGCAAGCAAGCGACTCGAGCCCATAGCATCCTTAGCTTAGCAGCCATTGCAGAACTGTGCATCCAGCATTACAGGCCTCTGAGTCCTCAGACGACTGTCCAGATCAGCACTGTGCAACAGGCCTCCCGACGAGAGTACCACTTCCAATGACGACCATCCAGTGCAGAGAGCACTGTGAGCGTGTACATTACAATTACAGGCCTCCCCTCAGAACACTGTCCATCCGGAGCACTGTGTGTGCATTACAGGCCTTCTCTGGCCACTGACATCCAGAGCACTGTGCATTAAAGGCCATCCCTCAAACCTGAGACCACCATCCAGCACTGTGCAGCATTACAGGCCTCTCAGAGTCAGACCACCATCCCAGAGCACTGTGCATTATAGGCCTCCCCTCAAACCACCATCCAGAGCACTATGCAGCATTACAGGCCTCTTATACCACCATCCAGAGCACTGTGCAGCATTACAGACCTCCTCAGACCACCGTCAAGCGCACTGTGCAGCATTACAAACAAAGCCCATTCAGAGCACTGTGCAGCATTACAAGCCTCCTCAGACCAACGCCCAAAGCACTGTGCAGCATTTCAGGCCTCCTTTAGATCACCATCCAGAGCACTGTGAAGCATTACAGGCCTCCTCAGACCATCCAGAGCTGTTAAATCTGTGGCTGTGAGTTTCAGGTTCAAACCTTAATACTATAAATAATACCCTAATATTAGATTTTTTTTTTCTTTTACTCCAGGAGTATATAATGAGTTTGGAAATTGTAGAGAAATGCTTAAAGAATGCATCACAATTTAACTAAACTCATTTGATTTTAGACGACTAAAGAGAGTTTTAGTCGACTAACATGTAGGACATTTTAGTCGACTAAAATGTACTAGACCTTTCAGTCGACTAAAATTTACTCGATCTTTTAGTCTACTAAAATGTACAGGACATTTTAGTCAACTAAATACGACGAAAACTAAAACAGTTCCAGATGACTAAAATGGGACTAAAATGGGACTAAAACTAAAATTGCATTTTAGTCAAAAGATTAATGCTGCATACACACGATCGGACTTCTCGGCGGAAAAAGATATGACAGCTTTTCCTGTGGGATTCCGCGCAAGTTTGCCTTGCATACACACGGTCACGCAAAAGTTCGCTGAACTTACGACCGTCAAGAACGCGGTGACGTACAACACTACGACGAGCCGAGAAAATGAAGTTCAATGCTTCGGAGCATGTGCTGAATTGTTTCCGAGCATGCGTAGGAAATTTGTGCGTCGGAATTGCCACAGACGATCGTATTTTCGGATAGGATATTTTTCTGACCAAAAAATTGAGAGCATGCTCTCAGTCTTTTGCTGGCTGGAATTTGGCCAGCAAAAGTTGGGTGAAGCATACACATGGTCGCATTTTCTGATGAAAAACTCTCATCGGTCTTTTGCGGGCCGAAATTCCGATCGTGTGTACGCGGCATAAGACTAAAACTAAATCCAAATTTTGCTGCCAAAATTAACACTGATCATCAGTAAATCATTCAAGGCTTGATTTCACTTTAAACAGTTTGTTTGAGCCAGGCTGGCCCAAACAAACTATTTCCATTACTAAGCAATGCAGTCGCTGTGTGTGCCAGAATGTGTACTGCATGCTTAACCACTTCAATATCAGACACACTTTCTGCCCAGGCCAATTTTCAGATTTTAGCACTGTAACATTTTGACAATTACTCAGTCCTGCAACACTGTACCCAAATGAAATGTTTTATCATGTTTATTTTTTTACTATATTTTTCTTTCTTTCTTCGTTTTTTTTTTACATACTCTGACCAGAGCAGACCATAGTGATACTGTACTGCTCTGGGGAGGTGATCAGGATTTTTTTCCTTTTTTACTATGATTGCTTACTACAGTGATGATCTGATCACTGTTATAAGCAATCATCTTTATTCATATGCTGGACCATAGCACTTTATGCCGCATACACACGGTCGGATTTTCCGGCGGGAAATGTTGGATGTGAGCTTGTTGCCTGAAAGTGCGACTGTGTGTATTCTCCTTTGAACATTTGTTGTCGGACTTTCCACCAACATGTTGGCTAGCGGGTTCTCACATTTTCCGCCAACAAAACTTTGTTTTCGGACTTTCTGATCGTGTGTACACAAGTCCGTCGCACAAAAGTCCACACATGCTCGGAATCAAGTACGAGCCGGAAGTGCTCGATCTTGTAGAACTAGCGTTTGTAATGGAGAAATCACGTACGTCTTGTACGTCACTACGTTCGTAATTCTTGGCCAACATTTGTGTGACCGTGTGTATGCAAGACAAGTTGGAGCCAACATCCTTCGAACAAAAATCCACGGTTTTGTTGTCGGAAAGTCTGATCGTGTGTACGGGGCATTACTGTATGTAGTTAATGCTATTACAGTATGATACAGCGCACACAGGGGCTCCATTGTTTAGTAATATATTAATAACAATAACTATTTAGGAAACATGGCCAAAACAAAGGGCAGAGCATTGTCACCCTAAATCACAAACAGTGCCTTAATAAGGAGCTTTTGAAATTGCATTAAAATTTTAAATCTTTGCAGTGGGTCAAAAATATCCTCACAGTGGGGCAAGGGTAAAGTTTATATGATATTTCGATTTTAGTGATTGGGTTGACATTTACTTTAATTCATACTTTAAAATGTATAAAATCCAAACCAAGGCAATCCCAACAAATTTTGCTTTTCATTTGATTCCCGAATGTTTTATGATTGAAGTTGTTTCAGAATCCTTGAAGTAAAATTGAAACTGGATCCTTTGGCCTACCATCTAGCTTGCAAATAGATTTCTAGCTCTTTATCTGTTAATTTTGTTATTCCTGTTTATATCTTCTGTATTGTATGGCTGATATGAAATGAGTGGATGCAATATAAGGGCAAACAATTGGCCCACAATTTTCAAACTTGCATATATTTATTGCAATGCGAGAGGCACTGGGTTATAAAATCTTGTTGGTGGGTACATGGGGTCCCAGAAACTCTCCCCATAGCGGCAGCAATGGGTCAGCAGGACAGGAGGAGTCTGGGTCCAGAAAAGGCTGCTCTAGGTAGAAGGGTCCTGTCAAGTAAGCTGTATAGGGCCCCTCATGATTTCTATGATTTCTAATGGTGGCACTGATTAGCCCTGTTGTCTGTATTCTAGTAGATTCTTGCTTTCATATCATTGCTCAACAAAGCAACCAGTACTGGAATGTGCTTTGCTGGATGATCATTTTACCATATCTGTGTAGTATCCTCCTAGCATAGGATGTTAGGTAAATTTAGTTTTGGCTCCTTCTGTAATCAAGGGAGCAGTGATTGTTTGTTCCGGTCTGTTCAGGGCTTCACAGGCTGGGAATTTGATTGCTTTCCCCTGCTTCTGGAAGACGCTTCCAGAGTTTAGGGAGAGAGATGTAAATGACCAGCCTGAATATTTATTGTGCTTTAGCCAATTCCTAGGTAGGAGTGTCCAGTAGGGGGTTGGAAAGGTGATAAATAGTCTGATGCACTGCAGAGCTGATTTTTCTCTCCCCAGGAAGGTTCTAAGCCCAAGGGGCTGCTGCCATTGAGTATCCCATGGACTGTGAAGCTGTTCTTGAGGCCTTAGTGGAATGAGGGCCTGGATGGATCTTGCTAGTAGCTGATTGCACTCACCGGACCATGTTCGAAGGAACCTGGAAGGTATAGCAGCTGTCCTGGGGACTTCTGAGTAAAGACACTAAACTGATCCCTGTGACTGTGTAGTGTTCTGGAGATTGCAGCAGTTGTGTAGCCAGATGCCAAAGAGACATGCCTCATGGTCTTCAGATGTGAGGCCTAGACTGCTCAGAAACCTGCCTCATGGCCCCCAATTGTAAGGTCTTAGCCTGTTGAGAAACTTGCCTCATGACCCCCAGTTGTCAGATCTTAGCCTGTTGAGAAACTTGCCTCATGGTCCCCAGTTGTAAGGTCTTAGCCTGTTGAGAAACTTGCCTCATGGTTCCCAGCTGTGAAGGTCTAGACCAGTGATGGCGAACCTTGGCACCCCAGATGTTTTGGAACTACATTTCCCATGATGCACATGCACTCTGCAGTGTAGTTGAGCATCATGGGAAATGTAGTTCCAAAACATCTGGGGTGCCAAGGTTCGCCATCACTGGTCTAGACTGTCCAACACTCACATTTACTTACGGACATGATTGTCCTCGAATTGCTATGTGCTAATTGTTCTGAAATAGCTCAAGCCCTAACCCCTCTTCTGTTAAGTTTCGTCAAACAATAAATTGTATAAAAAAGATATCCCCTAAACTGTGATGAGCAGCCTCTGTACTTTTAGGGAGAAAACAGTTATCACCAACGGCCCCTGTGGGGGTAGCACTAAACCTGTTACTATTGTTTTAGACCTAAGCAATAGAGCAGATACATTATAAGCACCGGACAGCTTTGTAACTTAATTTTAATGTATATAGTGTTTTCCCATTGTTTCTTTAATGTGAGGAATTATTGTTCACATAGTTAACATCTGCCATCCTCCTTTAAAAACATCATAGGATCAGTTTTTACATGTGTACTGTTACTACTAGCATTTTATTGCTGTTTTTTTTACTTTTGATTTTCTTTAGCTCCATAACTACAGCTTTCTTATACTTACTGTATATATTTCATTTAAGTATGCAATTATATTAACAATATGCCTCTTGTAGAACCATATCCTTTTATAATGGATCCCCCCATCTTAATTAAAGTATGTTCTCCCCCTTACAATGGCTTTCTGGCGCATAGTAAAAAAAAAGTGTCCATGGAAATGTTTTTGAAATGTTGGCATTGAAATGTTTTGATAGGAAAATATAGAAGACACAAAAAGTAATCTGGAAATTAATTGAGCATGCTAGCCTCTATGCCCTATGTTTCTTTTTTCACATATAGGTATCAAATTATCTTTTTCTGATCCAAATACTACAAGTTTCACTTTTCTCTTGAAAAGAGTTTCCGTGGAATTGAAAATCTTTCGGCAGTAAGCAGGTATTTTAAAGTCTGTGGTTCCAGGCACTGTCAGGGAACGAACAACAGAAAAGTCTGACAAGCACTTGTTTCGATTTTTATTTGACGCTTTTATATTTTACTTATCTAAGTATTAAACTTGTATGTGTGCAGAGTTTCTTCACTCTTAATGGAGTTGATATAAAAACACTGGAGGTTTGTTACTCTGGGAATCACAAGCCATTACAGAACATCAAACGTGAACTAGATATGAGTACTGTGTGTTCTGCTCAATGATCTTTACTAGATATAAAGGCATCTTTTAAGTTGGCATGTACTTTCAGCACTTAAGGGGGTCCTGTGGGGAAGGAAATGTTTCTTTATACTGACTTATAATTCAGTTCACCTTATTTCGAAGTCATTTGTCTGAATTTTGCTTAAGTAGTTTGGCTTCCAAGTTGCACCATTCCACTTCTCTTTTTCATACTGTGATGGAGCTAATGATTAAATGTATAGGATTTACAGTAGAATAAAAGATCACAACACTGGGGAGAAAGGGGGTAGGTAATTACACTTCATGGCTGCAGAAACTTGCCCCTTCCTTCACCCTCTAGGGGCAGAGCTTTTTTAAAGAGAAAGTACATTTTGAAACATCTTAAATATATATAAGCAAATTAAAAAGACAAATGCCACCTTGCCCAAGCAGAGTAAAGTGGCAGAGTGCCCAGAAAGGGCATCCCTTGACCCAATTATACTCACCTCACCTGCATTCCATCACAGCTCCTTGACCAGCACTTCTGGGTATGGAAAATCATGTGATCTGCTCCCCTGTATGGGTGGATGGGCCAAGTAGTAAAAGCTTAGGCCAGTTACATGACTGTGGGAGAGACACTACCTCTCCCCCGGATCGCCAACACAGACAATCCCATTGCCATCTGCATAGGAGCAAAGCTTTGCCAGGAGAAGCTAATGAGGTAAGCATAAGTTGTTGGAGAATGTCCCTTTCCAGAGATACATCCACCTTGTCCACTCTATTTGATTTCACTTTCTGTCTTCCCAAAGTAAGACCCCTTTTTTGTCTACACAAAAAATAAAATAAATATGTCCGGCTGGGGGACATGTAGGAGGTTGATTACCAAAAGTGTATTAAAAAACATTTTGTGGTGTCCATAGAAACCATTTACAAACTGTCATTTTTGCAATAGGTTCATAAAGACATGGATGAGCAAGTTTGGGGTGGAGGAATGGCTGTTTATCTATCCATCTTTTAGTTTAACTTCGCATTATACTCCTGATGAGTGGCTGTAATGCCATGAAACGCATTGAGTCTCTCAATCCAAGGGTGCCAAAAACTCTGGCTTATTATCATGTATTATAATCAATTGTTTATAATCGCCAACTGACGTATGTTTAACTTATGAATTTATTTTATCAACTATGTCTGTTTGATGTATTATCAATTTTGTGCGTTCACTATACTAATCATATTCCTTGATCAATTGTAATGCCTATTGTATCAGTTATATTCAATATGTGAGTATCTTGATTGTATTGCATCATTGTTCATTGATTTAACATGTTTTTTTTAAGATATGGAATGCCCAATGTAATTGTGCCAATAAATTATAATAATTTTATTTTTTATGTATTCATCATCATTGCTAATGACACGCTTCATATAAAGTCCCACTATCCCTTTCCTTCTTTTTGTTGGGGTGGAGGAACTTGACTGGCCTGCACCTCAACCCAGTAGAACACCTTTGGGATGAATTAGAGCAGAGATTGTGAGCCAGGTCTTCTAGTCCAACATCAGTGTCTGACCTCACAAATGCACTTCTGGAAGAATGGTCAAACATTCCCATTAGACACACTTCCCAGAAGAGTTGAAGTTGTTATAGCTGCAAATGATGGGCCAACTCAATATTGAACCCTACAGAGGAAGACTGGGATGCCATTAAGTTTCATGTGCGTGTAAAGGCAGGCATCCCATTACGTTTGGCAATATAGTGTATATCCACATTGTCCACTGTGTTTCCCTTCACTTTCTGTCTTCCCAAAATGAGATCCCCTTTTTGTCTCCACAAAAAAATATGTCCAGCTGGGAGACATGTAAGAGGCTGCTTACCAAAAGCATACTAAAAAACATTTTGTGGTGGCCATAGAAATCATTTAGCAACCATAATGTTTGCAATCCAGGTTTAATAGTGAACCAATGAATCTGACTGGTTGCTATAGGTATTTTTTTCTGTTTATTAGTATATCGATCATACATAGCCTCCTATTTACTCTCAAGTACATTTTTAAATAATACACATTTGATACATAAACTTACTTATTATACTTTACAGTCCATTTGAAATCTTAAACTTTTTCTTTAGGTCCTATACCGCTTTAAGTTATGAATTGCAACTGACTGTCGCTTTGAAATTCATTTAAATTGCTTTTCTTCTTAGTGAAAATGAATTTCCTGCTCTCCCTCCATGACAGAGGTGCAACAGAAATAACTAATGAATATACCGCTCAACACATTATGTGCCCTCATACAGACTTCTATTGCTGAGGAAGAGAGAGGGTGTTTCTGACCAGGTTCGATAGATCATAGAGTGCACTGAGTAACATGTTTAAACAATGATGTTTACTGGACTATAGAAGAAGAGACACGCTGTGCAGAATGTGGAGATAAGACAATGAAATTAAGGCCTCATGTACACTGAGGCTGTTAAACATACGTTCAGAGGCAGTTGGATGTTTTTTTCAACTGCCCCTGAACTCATTCAATGTTATCCTATGTGACCATGTATACAGTTTCGTTTACAGTCATTTTTAGGTAGTTGCGTTTAACAGCCTTTCTTTGAAGGCAAAAAAATTAGTTCAGACGCCAAAGATTTCCACGTGTCAGATGCCAAACGCGGCTACCTGCGTTTAGCCGCATTTTAGTTTATAAGCGTTTTTTAAGGTGCCCTATTTTTTTTACATTAAAAATCTCAAAAATTATGGCAAATGATGAAAACCCATTACAAAATATGTTAAAAACTTGTAATTGCTTGCAATGAATCATAGACTATTTATATACCCCTAATGAGCCCTTGATCCAATCCAATACACCACTAGCATTGCTGTTATCCGAAGTATAATTGTAATTTGACCCATATGTTGTTAGATTTGAACAAGCAACTTGTGGCAGGTGATGTGGCAAGTGGACAATCCACAACTTGTGGCAGGTGACGAGCAAGTGACAAGCCACAACGTTTGGCAGGTGACGTTGCAAATGGCAATCCGCAACTTGTGGCAGGTGACGTGGCATGTGACAATCCGCAAAATGTGGCAGGTGACGTGGCAAATGACAATCCGCAACTTGTGGCAGGTGACATGGCAAGTGGACAATCCGCAACTTGTGGCAGGTGACGTGGCAAACGACAATCTGCAAATTGTGGCAGGTGACGTGGCAAGTGGACAATCCACAATGTGTGGCAAGTGATGTGGCAAGTGGACAATCCACAACTTGTGGCAGGTGACGTGGCAAATGACAATCTGCAACTTGTGGCAGGTGACATGGCAAGTGGACAATCCACAACTTGTGGCAGGTGACGTGGCAAGTGGACAATCCACAACTTGTGGCAGGTGACGTGGCAAGTGGACAATCCACAACTTGTGGCAGGTGACGTGGCAAATGACAATCTGCAACTTGTGGCAGGTGACGTGGCAAGTGACAATCTGTAACATGTGGCAGGTGACATGGCAAGTGACAATCCGCAAAATGTGGCAGGTGACATGGCAAATGACAATCCGCAACTTGTGGCAGGTGACATGGCAAATGACAATCTGTACCATGTGGCAGGTGACGTGGCAAGTGACAATCTGCAAAATGTGGCAGGTGACATGGCAAATGGCAATCCGCAACTTGTGGCAGGTGACATGGCAAGTGGACAATCTGCAACTTGTGGCAGGTGACGTGGCAAATGACAATCCGCAACTTGTGGCAGGTGACGTGGCAAGTGGACAATCCACAACTTGTGGCAAGTGACGTAGCAAGTGGACAATCCACAACTTGTGGCAGGTGACGTGGCAAATGACAATCTGCAACTTGTGGCAGGTGACGTGGTAAGTGGACAATCCACAACTTATGGCAGGTGACGTGGCAAGTGGACAATCTGCAACTTGTGGCAGGTGACGTGGCAAGTGGACAATCCACAACTTGTGGCTGGTGACATGGCAAGTGGACAATCCACAACTTGTGGCAGGTGATGTGGCAAATGACAATCCACAACTTGTGGCAGATGATGTGGCAAGTGGACAATCCACAACTTGTGGCAGGTGACGTGGCAAATGACAATCTGCAACTTGTGGCAGGTGATGTGGCAAGTGGACAATCCACAACTTGTGGCAGGTGACGTGGCAAGTGGACAATCCACAACTTGTGGCAGGTGATGTGGCAAATGACAATCTGCAACTTGTGGCAGGTGACGTGGCAAGTGACAATCTGTAACATGTGGCAGGTGACATGGCAAGTGACAATCCGCAAAATGTGGCAGGTGACGGGGCAAATGACAATCCGCAACTTGTGGCAGGTGACATGGCAAATGACAATCTGTAACATGTGGCAGGTGACGTGGCAAGTGACAATCTGCAAAATGTGGCAGGTGACATGGCAAATGGCAATCCGCAACTTGTGGCAGGTGACATGGCAAGTGGACAATCTGCAACTTGTGGCAGGTGACGTGGCAAATGACAACCTGCAACTTGTGGCAGGTGACGTGGCAAGTGGACAATCCACAACTTGTGGCAAGTGACGTAGCAAGTGGACAATCCACAACTTGTGGCAGGTAACGTGGCAAATGACAATCCGCAACTTGTGGCAGGTGACGTGGTAAGTGGACAATCCACAACTTATGGCAGGTGACGTGGCAAGTGGACAATCTGCAACTTGTGGCAGGTGACGTGGCAAGTGGACAATCCACAACTTGTGGCTGGTGACATGGCAAGTGGACAATCCACAACTTGTGGCAGGTGATGTGGCAAATGACAATCCGCAACTTGTGGCAGGTGATGTGGCAAATGAGAATCCACAACTTGTGGCAGGTGACGTGACAAGTGGACAATCTGCAACTTGTGGCAGGTGACGTGGCAATTAGTCAATCCACAACTTATGGCAGGTGACGTGGCAAGTGGACAAACCGCAACTTGTGGCAGGTGACGTGGCAAGTGGACAATCCACAACTTGTGGCAGGTGACGTGGCAAATGACAATCCGCAACTTGTGGTAGGTAATGTGGCAAATGACAATCTGCAACTTGTGGCAGGTGACATGGTAAGTGGACAATTCGCAACTTGTGGCAGGTGACATGGCAAGTGGACAATCTGCAACATGTGGCAGGCAACGTGGCAAGTGACACGCTAAATACAAGTACACTGCTGCTCTCTCAGCTGCTGGTACTCACTCTGGTCTCACAAAATGGCTGAAATAGTTAAATAATACTGTTTTTTGAGTTTGGGGAGGGTCTTATGATGTTATCTAAACTAAACGCTTCAAACGCTTAAAACGCAGCTAAACGCGGCTAAATGCGGCATGCAAACGCGGCTAAATGGGTGTTTTAAATGCCGGTTTCAAGGTATCAAAAAAAAATATTTCAGAGGATTTTGCCTCAGCGTCCCGTGTACATGGAGCCTTAAGGATGTTCCAAAAATGTCCCTCATACAATATAGCTTTAACGGGGCTTTAACGTGTTGTAGTGTACCATGAAGTCATCTAACAATCTTGATTTTTCTGAGTACTTCTATCACATTTCATTTTTATTTTATTATCAAAAAACATATTTGTGTTACGTCCCTGTCCAACAAATGATTTTCCCATTGGAATAAATAAATAAATAAAAAGATTGCATATTGAATGGAAGTTGAAGGTTCAATATTAAATTATAAAAAAAATATTAAATAAATTAAAACAAAAAAAATGAAAATAAATACATTTAATGACACATCTTTAAAATCTTTAAAATTAAATTAGAGTTAAATCTCATTAAAATAAATAATATATATATATATGTGTGTTTGTGTGTACAGTGACTTGAAAAGGTATTCATGCTCCTTGAAATTTTCCACATTTTGTCATGTTACAACCAAGAACATTAATGTATTTTATTGTGATTTTACAGTATGTGATAGACCAACATAAAGTGGCACATAATTGTAAAGTGGAAGGAAAATGATAAATGGTTTTCCCAATTTTTTACAAATAAATATGTGAAGTTTACCCTGACCCTGAGTCAATACTTTGTCGAACCACCTTTTGCTACAAATACACCTGCAAGTCTTTTTAGGGATGTCTCTACCAGCTTTGCACATCTAGAGAATGACATTTTTGCCCATTCTTCTTTGTAAAATAGCTCAAGCTCTGTCAGATTGCATGGAGAGTGTCTATGAATAGCAATTTTCAAGTTTTGCCACAGATTCTCAACTCGAATTTGGTCTGGACTTTGACTAGGCCATTCTAACACATGAATTTGCTTTTACCTAAAACATTCTATTGTAGCTCTGGCTGTATGTTTAGGGTCATTGTCCTGCTGGAAGGTAAACCTCTGCCCCAGTCTCAAGTCTTTTGCAGGGTTTTCTTCTAAGATTGGCCTGTATTTGGCTCGATCCATCTTCCCATTAACTCTGACCAGCCTCTGTGTCCATGTTGAAATAAAGCATTTCCACAACATGATGCTGCCACCTCCATGTTTCACGGTGAGGATGGTGTGTTCAGGGTAATGTGTAGTGTTAGTTTTCTGCTACAAATAGCGTTTTGCTTTTAGGCCAAAAGTTCAATTTTGGTCTCATTTGACCACCTTCTTCCACATGTTTGCTGTGTCCCCCAGATGGCTTCTCGCAAACTGCAAACAGGACTTCTTTTGGCTTTCTTTCAACAATGGCTTTCTTTTTGCCACTCTTCCATAAAGGCCAGATTTGTGGAGTGCACAACTAATAGTTGTCCTGTGGACTGCTTTTCCCACCTAAACTGTGGATACCTGCAGCTTCTCGAGAGTTACCATGGGCCTCTTGGCTGCTTCTCTGATTAATGCTTTCCTTGCCCGGCCTGTCTGTTTAGGTGGAAGACCATGTCTTGGTAGACTTGTGGTTGTGCCATACTCTTTCCATTTTCGAATGATGCATCGAACAGTGCTCCATGAGATGTTCAAAGCTTTGGATATTTTTTATAACCTAACCCTTCTTTAAACTTCTCCACAACTTTATCCCTGACCTGCCTAGTGTGTTTCTTGGCCTATATGATGCTGGTTGTTCACCAAGGTTGTCTAACAAACCTCTGAGGGCTTTACAAAACAGCTGTATTTATACTGAGATTAAATTACACACAGGTGGACTCTATTTACTAATTAGGTGACTTCTGAAGGCAAATGGTTCCACTAGATTTTAGTTAGGTGTATCAGAGTAAAGGGGGCTGAATACGCCACACTTTTCACATATTTATTTGTAAAACATTTTAAAAACCATTTATCATTTTCTTTCCACTTCACAATTGTGTGCCACTTTGTGTTGGTCTAGCACATTAAAAACCCAAGAAAATACACTAACAATTGATGACAAATTGTGGAAAATTTCAAGGGGTATGAATACTTTTTCGAGGCACTATATATATATATATATATATATATATATATATATATATATATATATATATATATATATATATATATATATATATGTGTGTATATATGTAATATACAGCATATATTTAAAGACAGGTGGGGTACACATCCCACGTACCAGTTGGATGCACTGCCAATTCAATACGGTTTATTTTGCTTTGTTCAACTCCCATCATCTTAATATATTATAGATCAATCTCCTCATCCCCATCCTCCCCTCCCCCCCTCTCCCTCTCACCAACCCCTCCACTTAAGTCATCATACAGTAGATTGCTCGAGTCAATCCAGTAGTGCCGAATTTTGCTAAATTTCTGGGGGACTCCTCTAAGTTTATATGTTAATCTTTCCTTTTTTAATATATAGTTTATCTTATTACTTCACTGTTTGTGAGTTGGTGAGATCTTATCTGTCCATTTTTGTAGGATAAGTTTACAGGCTAAATAGAGAGATCTAGTCCACATTATCTGCATATCCACAGGTAAAATTCCATCTGGAATTATTCCCAGTAGTGACAATTTAGGAGTATCTATTATCTATTATTGGACATCGCCAAAGCATGTGGATAAGGGAACCATTCGAAACTAAACACTGTGGACATAAAGGTGAATCGTTTTTTCCCCACACAAACAATTTTGGGGGGTATAGTGAGTTCTGTGTAGAATGAAAAGCTGAGTCAATTGCTGAGATGGTGAAATAGATACCTCAGGAAGGATCTCCATGGCACGAGTCCATTCATCTTCATTAAGATCTTTTTGCCAATGAATAAAACTCTTAGCCTGTCCATCTGCCTTCACTGTATTTAATAAGATGTGGTAAAGATCCCCTATTAATTCCCGTTTCGCGTATTACCTCTATAAGAGGTATGTCTGGTTCCGCTCCGCTTCCCCAGCAATTTGGGGGTGATCCAGTCCAATGCAGAGGGTTTCTCAACCAGGTTGAGATATACTTTGAGATTCTGCCCCAGGCTTTTCCCACGGACAGAAGCAAAGTAGGTCTTGTGATATTTTTGCTTTCAGAGAGAGCCTTGGCCTGGGCAAACGCTCTATGGGAGACGCAAAAACCTGTTGTCTTGAGTTACCCTGAGTTTGTGACTTCTTTTAAAAGGGTATTTGATGTTCCCGCACACTCCTCTTCTGCTGCCAAGTGCCTCATGTCCATCAAACAGAATAAGAGAACTGTTGCCGACTACGCGATTGAATTCCGTACTCTGGCAGCAGAGGATGCTGGGAACAATGAGGCCTTCGTGGCTGCTTTTTCTCATGGATACCATCATCTTCATCAGATTGAGATAGCAGCCCAAGATATACCCACTGAGCTGGAGAAGTTGATCACATTTGCCATCCTCATTGACTCCAGATTCAGAGAAAGACTTCCTATTAAGGAGCACTTGTGGAAGCCTCCTATACATTTGTCTCCAAACTTTGCAGACCCACCCTTGCCTCCCTCACCTCCCATGCCTCCTGGTACCGAGTCGGTCTGTGAAGATGAACCCATGCACTTGGGCTTCACGCGTCTCTCTGTGGATGAGAGAACCCTTAGGAGGAGAGAGAGATTGTGCCTTTATTGTGGCCAGGCAGGTCACTTTTTGAAGTCTTGTCCTACCTGTCCAAGGAATGCCCGAAAATTGAGGTTCTGTCATGGACAGACCTTAGGTGGCGTTGTGTCGTCCCGAGTTATCCAGAGGGATAACCCCCTGGTTTTAGTTACCCTTTCTTTGGCTGAGTCATCCGTCGAGATACAGGCTCTATTCAACTCCAGGGCTGCAGGCCTGTTCATTGATGCTGCCTTTGTATCTAAGCACTCGATTCCGCTGCAGCTACAAGACACTCCACTTGCCATTGAGGCTCTTGATGGGAGAACTCTACAGGCTGCCCATATGACTCATGAGACTGTTCCGTTGTCCATGGCCATATTGGTTATCCTTGGTTACAGAGGCACAACCCCTCTTTTGATTGGCTCTGTGCTGAGGTACTCTCCTGGTTGCCACAATGCAGTACCTTGGCTAGCCAGAAGGTAGCCAAGGTCCTGTTCACCTCTTCACTCTCCTCCCTGCCAAAGGAGTACCGCAATTTTAGCGATGTCTTTGACAAAGGCCAAGCCGGTAGTTTGCCTCCACTCCGGTTGTATGATTGCGCAATTGACCTTCAACCTGGTGCCATACCCCCTTGTGGCCGGGTTTACCCTTTGTCGGTCTTGGAGGATAAGGCCATGGAGGAGTATGTTGCAGTTGCACTTTCTTGAGGTTTAATCTGCAAATGCTTGTCTCCTGCTGGTGCTGGTTTCTTCTTTGTGAAGAAGAAGAGTGGTGAACTGACACCTTGTACTGATTATAAGGGTCTCAAAGGTTTCACGATTAAGAACGCCTATCCGATTCCATTGATTACGGAGTTATTTGACCACCTCAAGGGAGCGACGGTTTTTACAAAGCTTGATTTGAGAGCGGCATACAATCTCGTGAGGATTTTTGGCCTTTGTAAAGCCCCGGCAGTTTTCCAGGAATTTATTAACAATGTCCTCTGAGATTTGTTGCAGTTATGTGTGGTGCTTTATCTCGATGATATCCTCATATTTTCCAAGTCCCTGGAGAGCCACCACACAGATGCCTGTCGTGTGCTTCAGAAACTAAGAGAGGACAATCTCTATTGAAAATTGGAGAAGTGGGAATTCCATTGTGAATAGGTTAAATTCCTGGGTTATGTCATTTCCACTGCTGGTTTTTGATGGACCCAGAGAAACTTTCAGCAGTCCTGCAGTGGCCCCGACCCATGGGTTTACATCCTCTGCAGCGTTTTCTTGGCTTTGCCAACTATTATCGGAAGTTTATTCGTAACTTCTCATCTCCGGTCAAGCCCCTGACTGATATGACCAGAAAGGACGGTAACCCACAGAGTTGATCTCCGGAGTCCATTAAGGCCTTTGAGAGTCTCAAGGCTGCCTTTGTTTCTGTTCCTGCATTGGCACATCCTGATCCTACGTTACTTTTTGTCCTTGAGGTTGTTGCTTCTGAGACTGGAGTTGGCGCCCTTCTGTCTCAACGTCCTACCTCTGAGAGCGCTATGCATCTTTGTGACTACTTTTCCAAGAAATTGTCACCTGTGGAGTGCAATTACGAGATTGGTGACAGAGAGCTGTTAGTGATCATTTTAGCCTTGAAAAAATGGAGACATATCCTCGAAGGTACCACTGTGTCGGTTCTCATTCTTACTGACCATAGGAATCTCACATTCTTGTCTCTCTCCCAGAAGGGCGCGATGGGTTCTTTTCTGGTCTAGTTTCAACTACATTTTCATTCTTACGCGGGACTAAGAATGTAAGGGCTGACACTTTGTCATGACAATTTTCCTCCACTTCCAAGATGGATTCGGTTCCTGTTCCTGTGATTCCTCTTGATCGTATTCTGGCTACGGTTCCCACCAGTCTCACTTCTCCTTTGCTGCTCAGGTCCATGCTCCTCCTGAGGTGACCGCTGCTTTGTATCAGAGAGTCTCCGTACTGCCGTGCTCCGGACTTACCATTCTTCCAAGGCTGCTTGCCACCCTGGGAAGAATAAACTCTTTTGGGCCATTTCCTAACAATTCTGGTGGCTTAGTTTACGTGCTGATGTAACTGCCTTTGTAGCTGCCTGTTCCATGTGTGCTCAGAGTAAAACTCCAAGACACCTTGCAGTGGGCCTCCTACAACCCATACCCAATGGAGAAAGGCCCTGGACCCACCTGTCTATGGTTTTTATTGTGGAGTTACCCAACTCCCAGGGCAACACAGTTAGCCTTATGGTGGTTGACCTCTTCTCTAAAATGTCCCATTGTATTCCACTTAAGAAGTTGCCCACTTCTAAGGAACTGGCTTCCATTTTTGCTAGGGAGATCTTTCGCTTACATGGGCTACCCAAGGTGATTGTCTCGGACAGGAGTAGTCAGTTTGTGTCTCGGTTCTGGCGAGTCTTTTGTGCACACTTGGGAATTCAGCTTGCTTTCTCCTCTGCGTATCATCCACAGTCTAATGTGGCCACAGAACGAGCCAATCAATCCTTGGAGCAATTCCTACATTGTTATATTTCTGATCATCACAACAACTGGTCATACCTCTTACCGTGGGCAGAGTTTGCTCACAATAGTGCCTGAATTCTGCTTCCCGATTGTCCCCGTTTAGGGCAAACTATTTTTTCCAACCTTCCATGTTTACTGACTTGTTTGTTCCGCAGAGTATTCCTACGTTAGAGGGACATCTCCATGGTCTTCGTTCCACTTAGGCACAAGTCCAGGAGGCTTTGCGACATGCTAATGATAGGTACAGACTCCATGCTGACCGCAGACGCCTGCCTGTGCCTTCCTAACAGGTTGGGGACAGGGTCTGGCTGTCATCTCACAACCTCCGACTTTGTGTTCCCTCTCTGAAGTTCACACCTTGGTTTATTGAGCAAAAAAAGAATAGTTGCTCTACATAAAGATTGGCCTAGGCTATTAGAAGATTGGCAAGAGCCTGAAACTGAGCTGCAGCACAGTGGCCAGGACCATACAGCAGTTTAATAGGACAGGTTCCACTCAGAACAGCCCTCACCATGGTTCACCAAAGAAGTTGAGTGCACGTGCTCAACATCATATCCAGAGGTTGTCTTTGGGAAATAGACGTATGAATGCTGCCAGCATTGCTGCAGAGGTTGAAGGGGTGGGGGGTCAGGCTGTCAGTGCTCAGACCATACACCACATACTGCATCAAATTGGTCTGCATGGCTGTCATCCCAGAAGGAAGACTCTTCTAAAGATGATGCACAAGAAAGCCCACAAACAGTTTAAAGAATACAATCAGACTAAGGACATGGATTACTGGAACCATGTCCTGTGGTCTGATGAGACCAAGATAAACTTATTTGATTCAGATGATCTCAAGCGTGTGTGGCGGCAATCAGGTGAGGAGTACAAAGACAAGTGTGTCTTGCCTACAGTCAAGCATTGTGCTGAGAGTGTCATGGTCTGGGGCTGCATGAGTGCTGCCAGCACTGGGGAGCTATAGTTCATTGAAGGAACCATGAATGCCAACATGTACTGTGACATACTGAAGCAGAGCATGATCCCCTCCCTTCGGAGACTGGGCCGCAGGGCAATATTCCAACATGGTAACGACCCCAAACACACCTCCAAGATGACCACTGCCTTGATGACCACTGCCTTGAAGAAGCTGAGCATAAAGGTGATGGACCTGCCAAGCATGTCTCCAGACCTAAACCCTATTGAGCATCTGTGGGACATCCTAAAACGGAAGTTGGAGGAGCGCAATGTCTCTAACATCCACCAGCTCTGTGATGTCGTCATGGAGGAGTGGTAGAGGACTCCAGTGGCAACCTGTGAAGCTCTGGTGAACTCCATGCCCAAGAGGGTTAAGAAAGTGCTGGAAAATGATGGTGGCCACACAAAATATTGACACTTTGGGACCAATTTGGATATTTTCACTTAGAGGTGTAATCACTTTTGTTGCCAGTGGTTTAGACATTACTGGCTGTGTATTGAGTTATTTTGAGGGGACAGCAAATTTACATTGTTATACAAGCTGTACACTCATTTCTTTACATTGTAGCAAAGTGTCATTTCTTCAGTGTTGTCACATGAAAAACACACCTCCAAGATGACCACTGCCTTGATGACCACTGCCTTGAAGAAGCTGAGCATAAAGGTGATGGACCTGCCAAGCATGTCTCCAGACCTAAACCCTATTGAGCATCTGTGGGATATCCTAAAACGGAAGTTGGAGGAGCGCAATGTCTCTAACATCCACCAGCTCTGTGATGTCGTCATGGAGGAGTGGTAGAGGACTCCAATGGCAACCTGTGAAGCTCTGGTGAACTCCATGCCCAAGAGGGTTAAGAAAGTGCTGGAAAATGATGGTGGCCACACAAAATATTGACACTTTGGGACCAATTTGGATATTTTCACTTAGAGGTGTAATCACTTTTGTTGCCAGTGGTTTAGACATTACTGGCTGTGTATTGAGTTATTTTGAGGGGACAGCAAATTTACATTGTTATACAAGCTGTACACTCATTTCTTTACATTGTAGCAAAGTGTCATTTCTTCAGTGTTGTCACATGAAAAGATATAATAAAATATTTACAAAAACGTGAGGGGTGTACATATATATATTTTTTTGTATTGTAATATACATATTTCATATGCCTGTTTTGTATTGTAATATACATATTTCATATGCCTATGCTTTAGCTTTTTAGAGTGTTTTTCTTTTAAATAAAATACTTTGATTTTCCAGAATTCATAAAAATATTCCTTTAACAAATTCACACATAAAGTGACTCTCAGCTACAAAATTTCACATATTTCAGATGTCTCCAGGGAGCGCTCCCAGAGGATTCACATTTTACAATAATGTGTGAAAAAGAACCTTGTTAATAAAACTGACAAAGCTTTGTGAGACATCATCACCAAAGCTTGTTTAGTTTAAAAAGATAACTCATTATTTTGTTCCAAAAGTATTAAAGTAATCTTATGGCATTGTATTTATTTCTGTTGCACATAGACTTGGAGGGCTGGGGAGTTTGCAGGCTTCAGACGATAGAAGGATGGATGCTGCCCCCCATCCTTCATTTCACTGCCCCATACATCACAAAAAATATTCTTTCCCTGTGCCCTTCTCCTCTCTGTACATATCAACAGCACAACCATTGGTCCCTCCACGCATGCCAGGGTGCTGTGTGTAATCCTAGACTCTGCTCTCTCCTTCAGCCCCCACATCCAATCACTTGCAAAATTTTGCCGCCTTAACCTCCGCAACATCTCCAGAATTCACCCCTTCCTGACTAACGACACCACAATGCAACTTATTCACTCCTTGGTTATTTCCTGCCCCAACTACTTAAACTCTCTCCTTAATGGCTTACCCTTACACAGGCTATCCCCCTTCAGTCTATTATGAATGCTGCTGCTAGACTAATACACCTTACTAACCGATCCGCTCCTCTCTGGCAATCCCTTCACTGGCTTCCCCTACCACACCACATAAAATTCAAAATACTAACCACAACATACAAGGCCATCCACAACATCGCCCCCAGCTACATCACCAAGCTCATCTGCAGATATCGCCCAAATCGTCCCCTCCGCTCCTCCCAAGACCTCCTGCTCTCTAGCTTCCTTGTTACCTCCTCCCATGCTCGCCTTCAGGACTTCTCCAGACCCTCTCCCATCCTCTGGAACTCCCTGCCCCAGTATGTCCAATCAGCCCCTACCCTGTCCACCTTTAAGACATCCCTGAAAACCCGCTTATTCAGGGAAGCCTATCCCACACCCACCTAAGAACTGTACCCAAGCCACCCCACCATATCATCCCCCGCAGCCATTACCTTTTGTACTACCACCACCCCCCCTTCCTTTAGAATGTAAGCTCTACAAGCAGGGTCCTCCTGTCCCTCCTGTATTGAACTGTATTGTATTTGTGCTGCCCCCCCTCCCACATTGTAAAGTGCTGCGTAAACTGTTGGCGCTATATAAATCATGTATAATAATAATAAATAATAATAATATTTGTAATACTATAAAATGTTCACAAAATCTTCTGAACACCCTTGTGTTGTACGAGGCTATAATATTTAATTATAATTCAGTCCATCACCACATGATCAACAAAAGAAAAAAAAATGTGGCGATGGACAAATTTCACATTAATTTTACTTTTATGCAGCCCTGACAAAGCTCTCTATTAAAGTGGTTGTAAAACCTTACAGACCACTTTTACCTATAGGTAAGCCTAGATTAAGGCTTACCTGTAGGTGCAAGAAATATCTCCTAAACATGGTTTAGGAGATATTTCCAAAAGACAGATACCGATGTCTATGGCGCATGCGCTGTAGACAACGGCGCGCAGGCGCACTGAGCGTGCCATCTCTAATGACGATCATGTCGTTAGTGGCAGCACCAGCGCGCATGCTCCAATCACAACGCCAGAGCCGCGATACCGGGAAACAAGATGGACGCTTCATAGGAGAAGGGACAGCGGTGACATCGCAGGCTCCCTTGTCAGGTAAGTGACACATAATGGCTACTATGCGATGCATAGTAGCCCATTATGCTTTATCTTTGCAGGGAAAGATAAAGCATAAGATAAAGCCCATCATGCTTTATCTTTGCAGGGAAACAAAGAGGAAGTAAACTCATCAGGGTTTACTTCCTCTTTAACCACTTGACCCCTGGAAGATTTACCCACCTGCCCGACCAGACCATTTTTTGCTTTACAGCACTGAATTACTTTAACTGTCAATTGTGCGGTCATGCAAAGCTGCACAAAATTTAAATTTATATATTTTTCCCCACAAATAGAGTTTTCTTTAGGTGGTATTTGATCACCACTGAGTTTTTAATTTTTTTTGTACTATATACAAAAAAATAGCAACAATTTTGGAAAAAAAAAAATATTTTTTACATTCTGCTATTAATCCATTAAAAAAAAGAAAAATCTAATTTCTTCATAAATGCAGGCCAATATGTATTCTGCTACATATTATTGGTAAAAAAAAATCCCAATATGCATATATTAATTGGTTTGTAGCATCTACAAACTATGGGATATACTGTATTTTTAATTTATTTATTTTTATACTAGTAATGGTGGTGAACAGCAACTTATAGCGCGACTGTGATATTGCAGCAGACAGTCTGACACTAACTGACACTTTTGACAAAGGAGTAATACAAACAATTGGCTCACATCTAGCACATATGTTGGCACCATATCCCTTAAATATTAAACTGATCTATCAAACGATTGAATAAAAGATTGAATAGAAACTCTGATATTTAAACCACATAAATCAAGAGGCAGGCCCAGCCAATGGATCATCTGATGACCATAGAGAGTAAATAAGATCGTGTTTCTAACCGATGGAAAGAGGACCTAAAGCAGGGATGGAGGGACGAATGAATAATTTTTGTTTGTAGAGATTTTTTATGTAGAGAAAATGATAATGACGTCATTATCATTTTCTCTACATACAACCCTGTCCAGGTATTCAATGTCATTTTGAGGAAATCTTGGGATACTAATTTAGGTGCCATTTTTGGTCTAGATTTTTGATTGGCTTCATTCTTTTCTCTTTTAGGTTCTCTGTCTCCCCCTTGGGGTTTATTTGGGGGTGACATTGACCAATGTAGAAAAATAGCTTGGATTGGTGGTTTGATGTTTGGTATTTCCATCACAGGTAAAACTTTTGTATTTTTATTTATTTATTTTTTTAAATGAAAAATAATAAAAAATAACAAGAATTATTCTTTTGTCCCTCCATCCCTGCTTTAGGTCCTCTTTCCATCAGTTAGAAACGCAATCTTATTTACTCTCTATGGTCATCAGATGATCCATTGGCTGGGCCTGCCTCTTGATTTATGTGATTTATTGGGCCTGCCTCTTGATGTGATTTATTGGGCCTGGGCCTGCCTCTTGATTTATTTATAGATCTATCAAACAATTGAATAAAAAATTGAATAGAAACTCTGATATTTAAACCACATAAATCAAGAGGCAGGCCCAGCCAATGGATCTTGATTTATGTGGTTTATGTGGTTTTTGTGGGTTGAATAGAAACTCTGATATTTAAACCACATAGATCAAGATCTATTGGCTGGGCCTGCCTCTTGATTTATGTGGTTTAAATATCAGAGTTTCTATTCATTTTTTTATTCAATTGTTTGATAGATCTATATACAGGTAAATATATTTCTTTGGCTACAGTATCGCATTGGCAGATTAGATGTGTGGTATCATATTACATTTTGTATTTTGATTTATTCATTGTTTAATTCATATATTTTTTGTTTATTTTGTAATTGTTGTGTATTATTCTTTTTAGTGCCTGATAAACACTATTCTCCTGAAGAAGCCACGGCATGTGGTGAAACATGTTGAGAAATAAATCCCTCAGTTGCACTATTCAAAAATGTATTGTTATATTGAATGTAAACTCTTTTTTACTGACATATTTTTACAAATTTTTCTAAATAAAATTAGAATTTTTATATAATCTGTGTGTTACCCATTGCACTTTCAAATTCCCAGCCTTCTGTTGTTTTGCAGTTTGACACTTTTGACACTTTGAGGGGAACCAGGGACACTAGTACAGTGATCATTGCTAAAAAAATATGCACTGTAACTGTACCAATGACACTGGCTGGAAAGAGGTTGAACATCTAGGTTGATCAAGAGTCAAATGTGTGCCTAACCAGTGTTTATGTGTACTACAGTATGTGGTGCTTTCACCACATACTGTAGTACAGGGATGTGCTGTTTTCTATTCTCTGCTTTGCGGGGGCGGGGGGGAAATCTTGTTTACATAGACAGAGCTCTGTCCTGTCATCCTCCTTGCCAATCAGTGGGTGTCGGCAGTCATCCATGGGCTAGCACCCGCTGATCGGTTTCTGCTGTTATTAATCACAGCACAAGCAGCGTGCACGTGCGCTCCCTACCGATAAGAGCAGAATTACATATATATATATACACATAATTCTGCCCAACCGGCCCGCACTGCAGCAGTAAAACCACAGTGAGCAGTTGGCAAGTAGTTAAGAGAGTGAAATATGTTGTTGTTTTTTTTTCTTTTCTTCTATGTCACTAGTTTGTGGATATATCTGATGGGCATATGCTTTCTTGAGGGGTGAATGGGGACCCTCCATTCCTCTTAGGTAAATGAGCTTTGATCTAAACTATGAGGGAAGTCAGCAATAATGCAATTTGGGCAGAGGCTGGGACAGTTAGACCCCTTTCACACAGGGGCGGTGTGGGCGTTAGCGGTAAAGCGCCACTAGTTTTAGCAGCACTTTACCACTGTTATAGCGACACTTTTTGGCCACTGGAAGGGCGCTTTTAACCCCCGCTAGCGGCCGAAGAAAAGGTTAATAGTGCCCATGTTACGGCACTGCTGAAGTGCTTTGCAGGCACTTCGGTGGCACTGCCCATTTATTTCAATGGGCAGGGCGATTTTGGAGTGGTGTATACACCGCTCCTGCACTGCTCCAAAGATGCTGCTTGCAGGACTTTTTTCCCGTCCCGCAAGCGCAGAGTCCCAGTGTGAAAGGACTCAGGCTTTCACACTGGGACTGCAGTGGAGGTGTTTTTTAGGTGCTTTACAAGCACTATTTTTAGCCCAAAAGCACCTGAAAAATGCCTCAGTGTGAAAGGGGTCTAAACAATAGCCCTTTGGGCAGATTACAGAGATATAAACACTTTCAGATCAGACTATATGAGCTCTGGACATGCCGAGTTATTTATTGGTATAGAAATTTGGGAATCCCCATCCCACCCCTTATGAGTCAAATATATATATACATTTGTTCGATGGATATCTTTTAAGAAAATATAATAAAATGTAGGTCTAAGCCTCGTATACACGGTCTGATTGTTGGACGACCGAGCGTCTGATTTTTGTCAAAAGGGCATGTGCAGGATTTTGTCTAGCATACTAACGATACGCAAATTGTCGTTTGACAAACACGAACGTAGTGACGTATTATGAGAGTATAAAGAGGAAGTTCTTTTCTCAAGTGCCACCCTTTGGGCCCCTTCTGCTAATTTCATGTTAGTAGAAGTTTGGTGAGCGTTGATTCGCGATTTTCAGATCATACAAAACAAATGCCTTTTAAAATAAGTTAGGCATAACTACATGCAAAGCAGCTTCATTATTATCTCATTAAAGAAGATGAGAATTTTGACATTTCATCAATTGCCGTGTCAAGAATGTTAATTCTAGATTACAAACAGTTGTTTACAAGACCAAACTCTTCTCAGTCGTTCCTTGATTCCGAGCATGCATTTGTACTTTTGACTTTTGTGTAATGGATTTCTGTACTGTTCTGTACTGAGTTCACATCAGACCAAATTTTTATAGCCCGCACATCCAGCTTTTGTCTGATGTAAAAGTCAAATCGTCTTGTCGAATGCACCATACTAACGATCCAAAAATCCGCAGACAGCTCGTCTTCAGATATTTCTCTTCTGATTTTCGTACCATGTGTATGAGGCCTTAATACTGGTGGCCTTTTAGTGCATGGGTATGCACATCCTTGTTTTGTTGTAAGACTATCCCAGAAAGAGCAGCATGTGGAAGGCAGTCATCATCCTGAACAAGATATGATTATTTGTTAGTATATATGCAGTTCTCATAGTACATTCTTTATTTAATGCTATTGAAGGCTTAAGGGCTCATTACATTTCTAAAGCCTCGTACACACGATCAGACTTCAAACAAACTTTTCCGTGGATTTCTGTCCAAAGGGCGTTGGCCGAGAACTTGGTATGCATACACACAGCAGGACTTTTTCAGCCAACTTTCACCAAATCACGTGGTTTTTCAGCTCATTACTGCCACCCTTTGGACAACTTCTGTATTGTTGTCTGATCTTTTGCATTGGTTCTGAGCATTCGAGTTTGTACTTTGGACTAAAGTCCGATGGATTTGTGTACACACGATCGGACTAGCTGACGTAGGACTTTTGTTGCAGGAAAGTTTGTCTGTTCGCACAGTCGACATTTGTCTAATGAAAACCGAAAAAGTTTGTCCGATCGAGTGTACACACAGTCGGATGTAGCCTTAAAACAGGTAATTTGCATGTTTGTTGGCAAAAAGTCCGATCGTGTGTGTGGGCCTTTATGCTATGTACATACGATAGGATTTTCCGTCAAGAAAATCGTGGATTTTTTTCCGACAGATGTTGGCTCAAACTTGTCTTACATACACACGGTCACACAAATCTTGTCGGAAATTCCGAACGTCAAGAACGCGGTGACGTACAACATGTACGACGAGCCAAGAAAAATGAAGTTCAATAGCCAGTGTGGCTCTTCTGCTTGATTCCGAGCATGCGTGGACTTTTGTGCGTCGGAATTGTGTACACACGCTCGGAATTTCCGACAACAACTCTTGTTGTCGGAAAATTTGAGAACCTGCTCTCAAACATTTGTTGGTGGAAATTCCAACAACAAATGTTCTATGGAGCATACACACGGTCGGACTTTCCGACAACAAGCTCACATCGAACATTTGTTGTCGGAAAATCCTATCGTGTGTATGGCCCATTACAAGCTTAATAAAGCATGCATCTAAAAAAAACAAATGAAGTGCAGCAGCCTATTGAGTAAAATAATGTCAGGAGAAGAGGTTTAATTAAGGATTGGTGTTTCTTGAACAGTTTATATTAAAGGCTTCTAAATACACAAATTCTGGCCCACACCCTTTGTTTTCCATACTGCATCTAATTCATACCAAATGACCTCTACATAACTGCATGGTATATTTTTCTGGACAATGAAAATTTTGGAAAAATGTTGAAATAATTGTATCAATCAGATTCAGTTATCATACATGCACACCACCTGGGCTCACAATACCCTACTGCAGAAAAAGACACAAGGTCATCATGTCAACGACTCCTTCTGAAGTATTGATGCCCATTGGTTGAGGGCCCCAGAAAATCACAGGAGCAACCAGAAGACACCTTCAAAGGTATGTGTACAGGTCAGGAAACTTTTAAAAATGGGTTTTGGATGGTGGCAGACTGGGGGGAGAGAGGAAAGAAGGTTTTAAAGAAAAACCTAATTTTTGCAGAAAAACTGATATACACAACCAAAGCCACGTAATGCAATGTTATAAAAATGCAATTTTCATTTCAATCTACAGATACTGTAACTTTCTAAAACTGTAAAAAAAAAAAAAAAAAAAAGGTTTCATTTTTGCTCATCCACTGCAAATACTACAGCTTTTCTCATTACCACACTGAGATTGCTCAGATGCAATTAGGCTTTCTTTCTGCAAAAAGGTTCACTTCATCCTGTATCCCGAGTGAAGTGTTAAGGAGAGCTACAGTTTATTTTTTCATTTCATCCCCAGTGTGATGGTATTTTTTTCATTGGGTAGCCACCCCTATTCCTACCCCCCTTTTTAGAAGACAAATGATATCAATATTTAAATGCTAAACTTCTTCTTTCTTTTATGTAGAAGCACAAAAAATAACTGAATTGTAAAAAAATCAATGAAATGTCGATCCCTGATTTTTCCGATTAAACAATATATTCTGGAAAGCAGTGTGCAGAAGAGTCTGCTTCTCTCCGCCATTCTGTTGCACTGTTCTTCTTAGTAATCGAAGCCGTTACATCATCACATCATACACGCTTTTGCTTCTGCCCTTATGTCTGCTGTCACTGTTGTTCTGAAATATTCAGCACCATAGTGACCAGATTTATGTTGCTATTTTTTTTTTACCAGCAGGAACACATGTTGAGCGGTGGGGGAAGGTTGTTACTTCTGACAAATTCCTGAAATTAAATACAAGAAAAAGCTAGTTTATAACCTTTGCTCATTTATATACTACACACTGTGCTGTTTTCATTACTGTACAGTAGAAAAGTAACTACTGTTGATGCTCAGGGACAAGGTTATATGACCAAAGGAAATGTTAGGCTAAGCATACATGGGCATTCTTCAAGGCGGTAGTGACAGTGTGCACTTAGGTCTATCACCATAGCATTGGAAAGGTTACATTAATGCTAATGGCAGTGTTAACTGAAGCCTACCAGGTGAGTAAAGCTACAAAAACAGACAAGAAGGTGCACTCACCTAATAAAAACACCACATAAAAACATTTATTGATGATAAAAGGCCACTACAAGTAGCAGCTGATATAAGCCAATGAACCACAAGATGCCAAATAGTGCGAACGCACGTACTCCGATTACATCACAGGGTTGATCCAACTTGGCCTTGGCAGGAGCGCTGTGGGTCCGGTGTATGGGACTTCCGATTTCGCACTTCCGGCGCACAGGTGCCCCTTGTGTTCCGAAGAATGCCGTTTGCGTTCCAGCAATACTGCTGAGTGCTGCACAGGGTAAGTCACCATTTGCTCTGCAAAATATTTTGACTACATAATACTTTAAATACATAAGCCTTATCAACAAGCATCCAATGAAACATTTTTTAATTTCTAATTTCCTTGGCAGTCTGTGTCAAAACATTGGTCTGTGTGTTTTTTTTTCTTCTTCTACCCTCTCTATCCCCCCCTCCTTTTTTTGGGTGGGACTTTACAGTTGTGACCTCATTTGTGAGCCTGTGCAGTGCTGCCTTGAGTAGTCTAGCTCTGGGGAAGGGGGTGTGCCCCCGAAACGCACCAGTTGACAACCCTATGATTTAATTAGATTTATTTTTAATATTTAATAGAATTTAATTAGATTTAATATTTAATATGATTAAATTAGATTTAATCGGAGTACGTGTGTCCACATTATTTGGCATCTTGTGGTTCATTGGCTTATATCAGTTGCTACTTTGTGAGTATCCACTTGTAGTGGTCTTTTATCATCAATAAATGTTTTCGATAATAATAATAAGGTAAGTGAGCCTTCTTACATAGTTACATAGTAGGTAAGGTTGACAATAGTCCATCCAGTTCAACCTGTGTAGGTGCATGTGTGTCAGTGTCTATAATTATTTCCCATATCCCTGTATGTTGTGTTCTTTAACCACTTAAGCCCCGGACCATTTGGCTGGCAAAAGACCGGTGCGTTTTTTGAGATTCGGCACTGCGTCGCTTTAACTGACAATTGTGCAGTCCTGCGACGTGGCTCCCAAGCAAAATTGACGTCCTTTTTTCCCCACAAATAGAGCTTTCCTTGATCACCTATAAACAAAAAAATAGTGCCAATTTTGAAAAAAACGTATTATTTTTTAGTTTTTGCTATAATAAATATCCCCCAAAAATATATAGAAAAACATTTTTTTTCCCTCAGTTTAGGCCCATACGTATTCTTCTACATATTTTTGGTAAAAAAAAAACGCAATAAGCGCTTAGTGATTGGTTTGCGCAAGAGTTATAGCGTCTACAAAATTTTTTACTAGTAATGGTGGCAATCAGAGATTTTTATTGTGAATGCGACATTATGGCGGACACATCAGACACTTTTGGCGCTATTTTGGGACCATTCATATTTATGCATCGATCAGTGCGATTAAAAATGCATTGATTGCTGTGTAAATGTGACTGGCAGTGAAGGGGTTAACCACTAGGATGCGCTGTAACCGTTAAGTGTGTCCTAGGGAGAGATTACAGGGAGCTGTGATCAGTGTCCTGTCACTAGGCAGAACGGGGAAATGCTTGTTTACATTACAGCAATTCCCCGTTCTTCCTCTCTGTGAGACGATCGCTGGTATCCCCGCGGACATCGGGTCTGCGGGACCCACCATCACACTCACGGAGGTCGCGGCGGGTGCGTGCCCGCAAACTGCTTCTTAAAGGGCAATGTACAGGTATGTTAATCTGCCTGTACGTGCCCTTCTGCCGGCGTATATCGGAGTGAGGCGGTCAGCAAGCGGTTAAGATGCACATCCAAGAGTCTCTTACAAATATCCATACTCTGCGCTGACACCACCAATTGTGGAAGAGAGTTCCACATCCTTATTGCCCTGACAGTGAAAAACCTTGTGCGCAGTTTAAGGTTAAACCGCTTCTCCTTTAATCTCATTGTGTGGCCGTGTCCTCTTATACTCCTTAAGACTGAATAGTTATTTTCCTATCCTGGGATCACCATTGAAGTATTTGTAAATTGTTATCATATCTCCTCTCAAGCATCATTTTTCCAGCGAGAATAAATTTAGTGCTTGTCTGTTTGTTTTTGTAGTTTTATTTTGGATCACCCTGTCTGAGGAGGGCTGCATCTGCCTAGAGTTTGGCTTTGCTGTCGGTCATTTTCCAACCACAGGGGACCCCATAGCACTGGAAGTGACTGCTTGAAAAGCCTACCAGGAGCAAGGCTGTGGATATGGATTCTCTGAGTGAGAATCTTTAAAGTCTTACTAAACCCAGGAACATGCATTCACTATATCTGGTCTCCCACAGTGCACAGAACATGGAAATGCACTAATTTTAATAAATATAAACTGCTAAATACCTTTTCTCATTAGCAGTATATAGCAATCTTGTGACTTCTATCAGTGCCTGGTTAAAGCTTGTAGGGGGAGCTTTCATACTGCACTGGCTGTCTTATCAGGATGCAGGACCCCTGACTCTCTGTCTGGACAGTGTTGACTGGCCCTGTGCTTATCACATGCATCCTCCCAAGAAAAAATAAAAAAAATCTCTAGCAATCGCAATTAGCAATAGCAATCTGTCTTATCCGGACATGTTTTGCGAGCAATGCAAGAAGGGTAGGATCTGTGCATACAGGATCAAACAGACTTTTTTACACAATGTGGAGGATTAACCCCTTAGGTTCCACAGTGAGTATAACAAGCATGCTTTACTGCATATACAGACTGATTTTACTGTTGTGGGTTTAGTAACACTTTAAGACCTCCCTTCTTTGACCTGCTTTCGGAGAGTATGGGTGATTCAGATAGAGATCAATACTGTAAAAACTTGAGGATTTGTCACATGCCTGATATATCTATTTTATCTGTAAGTGTAAAGAAATTTAGTTTCATTTATCTTTTTTTTTTTTTTTTTCAACTCATTTTTATTTAAAAAAAACTGCATATCAATCTTCCAATATACATGGAAATGTAACAATGCCATGGGGGTTATTTATTAAAGGAAAAGACACTGTGCACTTCCAAATGCACTGCAAGTGCACTTAAAGGTGCAGTCGCTGTAGACCTGAGGGGGACATGCAAGGAAAATAAAAAAAAACAGCATTTTTGCTTGTACATGGTTGGATGATAAAATCAGCAGAGATTCCATCATTTCAGATCTTTCCCTCAGATCTACAGTGACTGCACTGCCAAGTGCACTTGTAGTGCAGAGTGGATTTGCCTTTAGTAAATCAACCCCCATAAATTCAATAGTATTGGCAGGGGTGCACGAAGAGTAAAAGTAACAAAACCTAAAAAGATAAAGCAAAAAAACAAACACAATTGTCCGTAAATTGACAGGGTACATAAAGTTTAATTTATCTTTATTAAACCAACTGTCTGCACTATCGAGTGCACTCTGTTATTTATTTAGTGTCAAGTTGCATACTTTCCAAAGTGCTGCAAGACTAGCGCAGGACTTGGTGGGACTAATTTAATCCCCGGTGAGTGTGCTCCATTGCTGCTGTGGAGAATGAACTATCCTAATTACTAGCACCAGGTGCTGAAGCCAGGTGTAATTTCCCTTGTAGTAGTGCCTACTATAGAGTACAAAGACTTTCAGTTACATACTTTGCAGGAGGAAGCTAAAACATGAATGGCACAGGTGCACTAAAGAGCATATATATACATATATATATATATGTATGTGTGTGTGTGTGTGTGTGTGTGTGTATATGTATATATATATATATATATATATATATATATATATATATATATATATAACTATATATATATATATATATATATATATAACTATATATATATATATATATATATATATATATATATATATATATATATATATATATATATATATATATATATATATATATAGTTATATATTTGAAAAAGACACAAGTCCTTCTAGTTCAACCAGAAAAAAAAAATATTTATACATATGTATGTGTATATATATATATATATATATATATATATATGTGTATATATATATATATATTTATATACTGTATGTATGTGCGTGTATATATATATATAGTTACATAGTTGAAAAAGACACAAGTCCATCTAGTTCAACCATAAAAATAAATAAAATAAAAAATATCATACAAACCCATATACTCAATCCTATACCCACAGTTGATCCATACATTTATATAGGCTTATACAGTAACAGTTGTAATTGAAATGCAATCATGTTTAAAACATATTTATAGTGGTTTAAATAGATTTCCTTTTTGAATTAATTACTGCCCGAACTAAAATATACATTTTATTTTTAGTTAGATAGATAAGTGATTTAGGCTGGGTTCACACTTATGCGAATTGGACGCGGCTTACACCACATCCAATTCGCAGAACATTTGAAAATATGTTCTTTTCAATGGGTCTGGTTCACATATGTGCGTTGCATCCTCACTCCACATTGCACAAAAAAAGTGTGCGTTTTCTAAGCAGTGTGGTGATTATTGCAGGCACATACTCTTCAATGGGAACGCATCTGATTCGCAGATGTGTTCGTTGTGAACAGGAATTTTCTCCCCTTCGTCACTACACCTCCCCCCTCCCCAGGTGGAGCTGTGGGCTCTATTTTGCCTGTATACCAGAAAATATATAAACTCTGAAAAAAAGTTTGTTGTTTATAGAGCTCAATACCTCAAGTTGAAACTTATACACTTAAAGCCATTATGTTGTGTCTTTAGTTTTGGATAAAAGTGGCAAAAAAAAGCAAAAAGTACAAAATATTGTGTCTTTTTCAAATTTGACACTCTTTTTTTTGTTTATAGCGCAAAAAATAAAACCCGCAGAGGTGATCAATCGTCAGTTAAAGCGACGCAGTGCCGAATCGCAAAAAATGGCCTGGTCATTGAGCAGCCAAATCTTTCGGGCTGAAGTGGTTAAAATCCCAACAAAACATTTCTCTGTAGTTTTGGATACAGCAGGGAAATGTCAAACCCCCTGTTTGTTTCTTTTGGAGAGATTTCTTTCACTTCCTGTTCTAAAGAAGAAAATAGAATTGTGACAAAAGCTCTCTTTAGAATGAGGGGAAATTCCCGCTTAAACAGTAGTTGTCACTGAAATAAGTGTTCCCCATTGGACAATTTACCTTCAGTCCTAGTGACAATGGTCACTAGAACAAATTTACAGGGTAAAGCTCTCCAATGGAGACACAACCAGCAATAAGGACCTGGCAGGGTTGCTAACCGTTCCCTACATACACTTTAATTTCAGCTTCCCCATTAAGTATAATGCTTGATTTTAAATGGCAAAAATTTTGCAAAAGTATCCCAATTTTCAGAGACATCTTAGAATATGAGAACTCACAATTTCGCTCACCTGAATTTGTTACTGTGGTAGTTTCCATCTCTGTAGACAGTATACTATTCTGCATTTTTCCATTGCTTTGCATATTGACAGGATGGATCCTTAAAGTAGAGGTTCACCTTAGCTAAAATCCCTAAATCTACAGGAATCTACGATCTAAGACTAACCTATCTAGTCCTGTAAAGAAGGAATCGCCATACATACGTTTTTTTAAACCGCTCCAGTCCAGTCTCCAGTGCCGGAAGCTCTACAGAGAAGACAGCCGGCTGGGAAATTAATGGGAAGTGATGTGACAAATAGAGTTACTATAGGTCTTCCGTTGTCGGCTGCTTTTTTGAGTGGTTTTCTTTAAAACAAAAAACTTTCCAGAATTCATAAAAATATTCTTTTCACAAATTCACACATAAAGTGACTCTCAGTTACAAAATTTGTCTCCAGGGAGCGTTCTCAGAGGATTCACATTTTCCAGTAATGTGTGAAAAAGAACCTTGTTAATAAAATTCACAAAACTTTGTGAGACATCCTCACCAAAGCATGTTGATTTTAAAAGATAACTCTTTATTTTGGTCCAAAAGTATTAATGTAGTCTTAGGGGCATCATATTTATATCTGTTGCATGTAGACTTGAAGGGGTTGGGGAGTCTGAAGGATTGAGACTATAGAAGGATGGTGGAGGAAGCTAAGAGAGAAAGTATTTGCTGCCCCCATCCTCCATTTAAAGTGTTATTAAACACAAGACCCTGCATTTATATATCTGGCCTCCCACAGTACACAGAACATGAAAATGCAATTATTTTAGTAAATACAAACTGCTAAATACCTTTTCTCATTAGCAGTGTATAGCAGTCTTGTGCCTTCTAGTAGTTTCTGGTTAAAGCTTGTAGGAGGAGTTTTCATTCTACTCTGACTGTCCTATGAGGCTGCAGGACCCCTGACCTTCTGTCTGGACAGTGTTGATTGGCCTTGTGCTGATCACATGCACCCTCCTAAGAAAAACTTGGCAATACATACCAAACTGAGCATGGGAAGAGTGATTCCAAAGGCTCTGTCTTATCAGGAGATAGATTTGGGAACAGTGGAAGAAGGGGAGGATCAGAGAAGGCAGGGTCAAACAACCTTTTTACACAATGCACAGGGTTAACCCCTTAGATTCCAAAGTGAGTATAACAAGCATGCTTTACTGCATATACAGACTGATTTTACTGTTGTGGGTTTAGTAACACTTTAAGTGCCCCATACATCACAAAAAATGTTCTTTGCCCGTGCCCTTCTCCTCTCTACATATCTGTAATACTATAAAATGTTCACAAAATCTTCAGAACACCATTGTGTTGTACGAGACTACAATATTTAGATTTAATTCAGTCCATCACCACAATGTGGCGATGGACACACGTCACATTAGTTTTACTTTTATGCAGCCCTGACAAAGCTCTCTATTAAGAGAGCGAAATATGTTGTTGTTTTTTCTTCCTTATTCTTTTGTGTCACTAGTTTGTTGGTACATCTGATGGGCACAAGGTTTTTTGAGGTTTTAATTGGGGACCCTCTATTCTTCTCAGGTAAATAAGCTTTGATCTGATCTATGAGGGAAGTAAGCAATGGTGCAATTTGGGCAGAGGCTGGGATAGCTGATGTGACAATTAATTGAACCCTTCATTATTTACCAGTCTGGTCTCCAGCAGTGGAAGCTCTGCAGAGGAGACAACCGGCTAGGAAATGAATGGGAAGTAACGTCACAAATAGAGTTACTTTGGGGCTTCAGTTGTCAGTTGCCGCAGCTGACAGCTTAGGGCGGGACTGGATTGGCTTCAGAAAAGGTATATATAGTGATTTCTTCTTTACAGGGCTAGATAGGTTAGTCTTAGATTGTGGATGCCTATAGATTTACAGATTACAGATGTTAGAGTGAACTTCTACTTTAAGGGCCTTAAAGTGGTTATAAAGCCAAGGCATGTTTTACCTTAATGCATTTCCTGCATTAAGGTAATCAATGTTCCAGTAACAGTATTGCCCCCTCACCTCCCTATGTACTTATCTGAGTCCTCTCTCGATCCAGTGCTGTGCCCACCTGTAGCGGCTCTCTTCACTTTCGCTGCATTTACAGGACAGAGAGGCTTATAGGACAATGGCAACCATTGGCTTCTGGTGCTGTCAATCAAATCCTGTGAGCAGAGTACAGGGGGTGAGGCTGAGCCACTGTGTGTATGTGTGTGTGTGTGTATGTACGCACACAGCCCAGCTCAGGAGCAAACCCACACATCTCTCCCATAGCAACTGGCTTGCATTGGTGGCAGACACTGAAGAGGAGGAGTCAGGAGCCCTGGCAGGGGACCCCAGAAGAGGAGGATTGGGGCACAGAGCAGGTATGTATAACAAGTTTATTATTTTAAGGGGAAAAAAAAGCCTTTAGAACCACTTTAGCCTTGTGACAGCTTTTCCTATAATATGAAACCTGTGTAACAGACTTATGTATAGCCATTGGCCAGATATTACTTCATATAATAGCTTAATGATGTACAAGTCTTACGTTGAGCCTCTGTGTTTTTTTGGGGGGTTTTTTTTATTCATTTTTTTACAACCATTATTATGTGTTATTCCTTTACATTACAGAAATGTACTGGCCCAGCAAATGCTTTCTTACAGCAGAGCTGAATCAGGAAGATGTAGCAATCTTGTACTTTATCTTTGAAGCTTGCAGCTTCTCCCCTGGACCCCTGCAGCTACTATTAGCTTCCAGCTTGTCTCTTTGAACTTCTATCTAACACATGTCGCTTCTATATAGCAAAGATATTTACCAGCTATGCTGAATGTGGCAGCAAGCTGCTTCAAAAACCCTAAGATAAAATTGGGTCTGTGAGAACTGAAGAAAGAATTTCAATTAATTAGTGATTAGTGGATATGGAGGAAAACATTCATTATAAACAAGAATACCAATCCAAAAGAAAATTATTTCGGCATTGAGAAAAGAACTTGAAAAAAAACTATTATCTTTTAGTGGTACTTGTCAACCATTCTTATTTTTGACAGTTTAGCTAAAACATTATTGTTACATGTTGAGCTAGATCATAGTTTTGTGGATGATTCAGTAACAATGTCGAAAATGTTCTTAATTTTACACTCTTTTTACATTTGCGATGAACAGCTATGATAAATTAGCTGTTTTTGTGCATTTTATTTTACACTTCTAACCCCTTTGCTTATAGCTGCTTAAGTCAATATGAATTATAACTTGCTGTCCCCCAACTGCTCCCCCTAAAACTGTAAAGACAGCAGATGGGGGATGTACATATGCTGCGACCACGATGCTTTGCACTGGGGTGTGGCAAATTGTTTCCCCACAGTCATGCTCAACTGAATGAAGCCATGAATGATGCAGCAACCCTTCAACCAGATGCATTGCAAGGTAGAGGTAGAGTGCATTTTTGGGGGTGCAAAAGGCAGTGATGAGGCAACATAACATCTCCTTACCTCCTGTCAAATGCCGTCTGAAAAGTGATCCACTCGATAGCACTCTTTAGATGGCAACGCAAGTGTAAGCAAACCCATAGTCTGGGACTTAATTAGTAAAGCAAATGGATGGTTAATGACTGAGTACACCACTGCACCTACACTGTTGAGCTGCATAGAGCTCTATAGGCTGCCTGAAGAAATCTTAGCAGTAGACCAGTGCAGGCACAGTGCTAGTGTAGTTTATTGAGTTTAGTGCGTTTCTTTAGCAGCTCAGATAGGCCACAGCTGATGAGGCAGCAGAAGGTGGGCAAACGATCTGCAGCCAGGTAAGAGACCCTCCACTGTCAGAACCAGTGTGTGTACAGCTGGGCCAGAGCCTAACAGCATGCATCTTCTCCATAAGAACCAACTACTGTGAGGAACACCTCCAGAGTACACCAGTTCCATTGGGGTGGCCCTTTGTTCTTTGTCTTTTTGTCCTTGTTATGTGCTGTTTTACTGAAGTAGTTATTCTCTGCTAGACTCTCTGTTGCTATAGAATCATACAGAGACTATGCTATACAGCCACTCCATGTTTGTGCAACTTTCATATGTTTTATTATTCTGTAGCATATACATGTTTTTTGCATCCTGAACTTGTTTTGCATTATTGGTTCTAACTGTGCACCTGTTTAATAAACTGTACATAACAGTTACTTTTTTGTCTGATCATTCGGCCAAATATCTATTTTTTTAAACTACTCTCAGAGATACCTGTAGGCAGTACGCTGAGTAGTTAGAAGGTCCCTCACACACTTGTCTGATCTGATGTCTGTGTTCCTATTCATTTGTGGGGTCTGAAAGGACAAGTTTGGAATATTTTTCTGTAATTCCAGTTGCGCTTTAAAATAGAAATACGTGAATTGGGGTTTTTGCAGATTCATACTTACCTAGCTGGATGCAGATAGCTGAAACTGAGCGATCAAACACCACCTATCTCTTGGTTCTCACAGCTCCCTGAGCAGAGAGCTGGTGACTGTCAGTCACCAGCTCTCTGCTCGCCCCCCTCCCCCCCATACTCACTGGAATGCTGGGCTGTGGATGGGGCAGGAGCGGCTGGCTCAGGTTGAGCAGGGTGCCTGTACAGGCATGTGGGTGGATCCCGACCATATGGGCATGATCTTGCTTAAGCCTGGACCAGCATTTCAGTTCACTGTCTGCTGAAAATGGGTCTCAGGAGTGTAGAACGAACTGCAAACAAACTTTGGCTGTACTTCTCCTTTAAGACATTTCTGAGCACACACATTCTAGGGAGGATCTGATTTGCCCAGAATATGACTTAGGAATGTTGACAACAGTGGGTTAAGTTGATAGCAGTATATTACACAAAATTGTTCTTTTTCTGAATAATTTCCATCTAAAAGTGAAATATAAGTATTTCTATATGTCATGTTAAAAGCACTTTTCAAGCACAATAATTAAAAAGAAAAATTAAAGAAAATCAGAAATCATCTATACAGATAAGACTACAAACTGTGAAACTAGAAACATAATTAAATTAGAAAATTTCAATTAAGATGCGATTTAAGATATTATAAAAGGGGACAAAAGAAACCAAAGGATCCAGAACCCATGTGACTAGGGGTTGTGTTTTTATATAGATGTATGCATGGAATAAATTTAAGATTGTAAGTATGTTAGATATCTTTGTTGTAAGGAGCCTTAAAGATATATTTAGACCACATTTAATTTGTGTTTCCACATTGGTGTGATTTTCCTTGGTTAGTTTAAAGAGGATTAGGCACTTTTTAAAGTCAACCTGAACTTAAAGCGGACCTTCAGTCATTTTTTCAACTTTCCATCTATTAAATCTTCTGCCCTTGTTATTTTAACTTTGGATAGCAAAACATTTTTTTTCTGCCCGTAAATACCTTATACAGCCCACTTTCTGTTTCTTGTCTGGTAAAACGCCTAGGCTTATGACATCATGCACAGCTCTCTCTCACTCACTCTCGTGAGAGTTTGTCAGGAAGGGAGGGGGGATGAGTCATAAGAAGGCCAATGAGAGCTGCAGGGCTACAGAGCTAGAGGCGCGCCTCTGTGTGTGTGTGTGTGTAAATCCAGGAAGTGAACAGGCTGCCAACAGTTAAAATGGTTGCAGCCAGACTCAGTGGAGGGATATTTCTGCAGCATATTTGGCAAGTACAGAATCACAGTATATATAAAATAATATGCAAAGTGGTTGGAGGGAAGCTTCAGAATGGCAAAGATGTTTTTATTACAAATTATGTGATCAGACTGCAGTTTCACCTAAAGTGTTACTAAACCCAGGACCCCGCATTCACTATATCTGGTCTCCCACAGTACACAGTATTTGGAAATGCAATTATTTTAGTAAATATAAACTGCTAAATACCTTTTCTCATCAGCAGTATATAGCAGTCTTGTGACTTCTAACGTGTCTGTTAAAGCTTGTAGGAGGAGTGTTCATTCTACTCTGATTGTCCTATTAGGCTGCAGGACCCCTGACCCTCTGTCTAGACAGTGCTGATTGGCTCTGTGCTGCTCACATGCACTGTCCCAAGAAAAAGAAAAAACTCTCTAGCAATACAAACAAACTGAGCATGTGCAGAGGGGCTCCAAAGGCTCTTTATTATGAGGAGATGGATTGGGGACAGTGGAAGAAGGGGGAGGGGATCAGAGAAGACAGGATCAAACAGCCTTTTTTCAACATGCGAAGGATTAACCCCTTATGTTTCACAGTGAGTATAACAAGCATGTTTAACTGCATATAGAGACTGATTTTACTGTTGTGGCTTTAGTAACACTTAAAAAAATGATTTTCTATCCTATAAAAAACATCTAGAAATGTTAGGTATGCCAAGCAGAACCCTAAAAAATTGAATTCCTTTCCTGAATACCTTCTATAAGGACACAGGACTGTGTCTAGGCACTTTAGTTCTGTAGTATTATAGCTGTGAATAGGGTTGCCACCCATCCCATATTATATAGGATTATCCCGGATTCCAAACCAAAATGCTACGCTACATCCTATACTGATTATTGAATCAATACAAGATGTAACGTAGCATTTTGATTTGGATTCCACACTGCCACACTGCCCACATGACGGGGCCTTCGTTCCTATTGCTAAAGTGCAGATGGCCCCTGTTATCTATACAGGTGGCTCTTTCTACCTCGTGTGCTCAACAGACATGCATGAAGATATGGGACACACTGTGTCTTGTGTTGACCATACACAGTGTGTCCCATATTTTCATGCATGTCTGTTGAGCACATGAGGTAGAAAGAGCCACCTGTACCCTAGAAATGCTAGATAACAGGGACCATCTGCTACTTAGCAATAGGACCAAAGGCCATGTCATGTAGACAGTGTGGAGGACACATCACTATTTAAGTGGAGGCAGAGCTGTACTGGACCCCAACAGGAAGGCTTTACGGGGTCCTATATTTCTAATGAGGGGACTCTGATGTAAAGGGGGAAGTTCCCCTGCAGCACCAGAGAGAGGGTGACATCATCATCTAATGCAGATGTCAGTGTCCTTTAGCCCAAAAACACAATGCGGCATGACACTTTAGGCATGCCATTATTGGCCCCACCCAGTAGTCCATCCCCCTTCTCCACCTACTATTCAGTTTTTTTGAATGAGCAAAGGTGGCAACCATAGCTGTATATCAGCAAGGTGAGATCGACTCAGGTACTCCTGCCTTTAACTACTAGACTCAAGTTTTGAAATTAAATTTAGTGATGTCACTCCTGTGCTGCTCACTGTTCTCCTGAGGGCTGAAGAGGAAATGGACCCAATGATCTGGTTGTGCAAGGATTTCCCTGTTTCTGCTTTATTCAGTCAGTGAATTTGTGCTTTGTCTCTTCCTGTCATTACCCCTACCAGTCATAAGATCACCAGTCACCATGGGAGCAGCTCTGACATGCGGAAACAAGGCCTTGCATCTCTACCAAGATGGCCACCTCCACACAGAAGAACTGTGTGTTGAGGCATGGAAAGGCAGTAATGAGCAAAAGATCTACTCTCTGTTTGCTTTTAGGGGCACAGTTTTTATAGGTAATGGACTGAATCCTCCTAAAAGATGAAGGTCAGAGGCATGGTACACCTACACATTTCTTACATGTTTTTATGCCTGCAGATTTCTCCACAGTTGAAAAACTAAATTAGAATTCAACATCTAGAGATTTGATTTGTAGGACTTTTAGGAACGTCTATAGCAGGTGGGTGAAATTTGACTCTAAAGATCTTAGAGTTAGAGCACCAAGAGATGTAGAAGACTGTTAATTGATCAACTTGTCTACATATAATACATAATAAAACAAAAAGTGACCCTGAACCCCCCTGATATAGCAGAGACATACCTCCATCCCTGGAAAGTATATACAAATAAAAGAAATGGACATGGGACTTTAGATGAGGTCTGTCTCTGTAATAAGGAATAATGTAGCTAAATATATTGTTACATAGATAAACACTTTTGATTATAGCCAATCCCCAATGGGCAGTCCCTATCATGGATATCCCAAACAAATATTACGTGTGTACAATATAGGCACGATATAAACATATTCAATGGGCAATAGTCACATATTTATTCAAGTATAAACAGAGGAACATGATTGGTATTAAAAACAATCGTGAATAAAAAATCTGGTACATAGTTATAATAATCATAAACAATACATGATAGAATATAAAGTTAAACAGAATATACTGAGATGAATTCATCATAATATAAGCCATAAACCTGGCATCCTTGAGTATGGACTCAATGCGTTTCATGGCGCTTAAAGCCAATCGTCAGGAGTAGGATGCTATAGAGATGAACAAAATAAGGGAAAAATGAGTAAATGGACCTAGGTACAGCGTACAGATACATACAGCTCTATTGAGGGGGTAAATTATTGATGGTACTTAAACTGTAGTGTATCTACAAAAACACATGAGCCTGCAGTAGCTAAACATAGCCAAGAGTAGTATGTCTCCTCTGGGGTTGAGACGGGAGAACCCAGACCAATGACAGTCCCTCACCGCAACGCCCGGTGGATCGGGCACAACGAGTGGGGGATCACGAGGCCAAACAGCTGGGGGCAGGGGCGGACGACCACCAAACAGGAAGCAGAGTAGAAGGTCTAAAAGCCCAAGGTGTATTGATATGCCTGAGTAATGGGTCCATCCATGGAAGGAATGTCCATATGGTGACCCTACAAAATATATAATAACAACTAAGTATAAGGTAATATATTAGGTATATATGAATAGAAATTGCTAAGAAAAAGGTGTAAATGAATAAGTGTATGAAATTGGGTAATTGTATGTGTTGGTATGTAAAGGTATAATGTATCAGTAAGTGTATGTAAAGAAATGTATGTGTATGTATGTAAATGGATCTATAGTCCTAGGGAGAAACCCTGTTTACCTGGAGATCTGGTAAAGTTGAGTATGACTCGTCCCATATGGAGAGAGCAAACTGAAGGCAGCCATCGGCTCCCTCACGGCTGAAGTACCCGTGCAAAGGGGGTGGGACCCCGCCAACGTCATGCGTCAACGCAAAACGGCAAGGAGGAGCTCCACAGTAGCAGGAATAGCATTCAGCTGGTATAATAAGCCATTAATAAAAAACTACACTCGTTGTAAATGTGTGATCAAATAGGTATATACCTAGATCTGATTAATCTGCCTATGCAGACTCAAATAAAAAATGTAAATATAAATATATATAAACTGCACTAAAACTTAATTCTATGGATATTTGTGAATAATAAATAAATATAGATGCGAATATGTATAAGGTGGGGTAAATGGGGTCACAAATTGAGCTGGGTGTCTTCCACCCTGAATTCCATATAGCGGAAAAATCAGATCTAGCTTAGTCAAACTTTTTAGAAAGGCTAATTATCAGGACCTGGGTCTGAACCTACAACCTCTGCTGTGTCTGGTGATGTCTTTTCTTGCTGAGTCACCTGGGATGCTGGACAGCTCCCTAGACAATTTCATGATTTTGCCTTGAACCTTGTTTATCTTGAATCTTGAACCCTTTGCTCCTCCCATGAACTTCCTATTTTACCCATGCCTGTTTGCCAGAATATTGTACCCTCAAGAGTTAATCTCTTGCTCTTGTCATTCCTGTTGCCATCCATATTTTCACTACTACTCATTACCAACCTTTGGCTTGTTCTTCGACTACGCTTCTGCTTGATCCCAACCTGTGACCGTTGTTACCAACCTTTGGCTCATTTACTGACTACGCTTCTGCTTGATCCCTACCTGCTATATCTGCTACTGAACCCTGGCTTGCTCACCTCCTGGTGGGGCTATCTTGAGGACCAAGACTTGGTACATAGCAAAACTCATCTCCACCATCAAGAGCTCTGGTTAACACCAGTTAGTGCTTATACTTTGCACCTTGGGTGAGTCCGTGTCATCCGCCAGGGTAACCTGCTGCTGCACCTATTCGGTTGGATGGTGGGAGCCTCTCCACTGCTATAGCTACTGGTCTCTGAGTCTGATCCCTGACCAATACACTAATGTAATAATCAGCAAATAGATATTTTTTTCCACCCATTTACCCACTTTGGAAATCCCAGATTCTCATTTAGGGTTGTTTGATAGGTCTTAACGCTGATGTTTCAACTTCTGAAAGGTCTCCATTGCAGGGATGTCAAAGAGATAAATATTATTTTCCAAGCCCTGAGAATGGACCAGCTTTTAAGCCTACCTCTGGGAAATCTTCAATGCTACACGTAGTGAGATCAATCTAGTGAATACGGAAAAACAAAATCTATATTTTTGACAGGTTTAAAGCAAAATGCTGCTTTCATTAACGGAAACATCATATACGCAAAAAGCGTATACATTAAACCATGCTGACAGCTTCGAAGGTCTTTTGCAGCTATTGATTTTTATGCAATCTTTAAACCTGAATGAAGGCACACAGTAGTATTGTGTGGCTTACAGCGTTCATTTCCACATTATACTAAAGCTTCTTGATGGAACTGAAAAATTGGAAATAAGCTTGTAGGCTTTCACAGACTGCCATAATAATTCTACAGTCTACATAAGGTGCTATGCCAAGTGAATGGCTTATTCAGTGTTACTTGGTGATTCTCTCACTGGATGACATTATCCTTTTTTCATTATGGGCGATAAGAAAGAAATTCCAGTCATTCGTGAAGAAAGAGGTCATCCACAATTTCTCCAGAGGTGCGGAACTTGGGAGTGTAATAATCATCATCATAATAAATATATCACAGTAATCTCTTCCATCTACACTTTCTCTTCTCTTGAGGTTATGTGTGTAAGGCAAGATTTTTTATACATGTTAAGAAGAAACTCTTTATACAGTTGTGTTCATAAGTTTACATACCCTGGCAGAATTTATGATTTCTTGGCCATTTTTCAGAGAATATTAATGATAACACAAAAACATTTCTTTCACTCATGGCTAGTGTTTGGCTGAAGCCATTTATTATCAATCAACTGTGTTAACGCTTAATTACAACAGAAACTACCCAAATGACCCTGATCAAAAGTTTACATACCCTGAAATGTTTGGCCTTGGTACAGACACAGAAGGTGGCACACACAGGTTAAAATGGCAATTAAAGGTTAATTTCTCACATTTGTGGCTTTTTAAATCACAATTAGTGTCTGTGTATAAATACTCAACAAGTTTGTTAGGTCTCACATGGATGCACTAAGCAGGCTAGACACTGAGCCACTGAGTTAGAAAAGAGCAGTCAAAAGTAACAAGGTAATGAAACTTTACAATATGCCAGTCAGTACTGTTCAATCACTTAAGAAGTGGAAAATTTGGGGATCTCTTGATACAAAGCCAAGGTCAGGTAGATCAAGAAAGATTTCAGCCACAACTGCCACAGGAACTGTTCGGGATACAAAGAAAAACTCACAGGTAACCTCAAGAGGAATACAGGCTGCTCTGGAAAAAGATGATGTGGTTGTTTTTAACCACTTGCCACTCGCCCACCATCAAATGACAGCTGGGCAGTGCGGTTCTCGTTCTGGGTGGACGTCATATGACTGCCTCCCAGAATGAAGGCTCGCGCGCACCCCTGGGGGCACCCAACGCGGCGACCGTGGCTGCGCCGTGTTGCTAGGACACGGCGCCACCCTGATCTGTGTAAAGAGCCATGGCCGCGGCTCTTTAACCATGTGATCCATGTGAACCATGTCCACAGCCGGTCACTGTGCCCACAAGTGGCAGCAATCAGTGCCCACAAGTGCCAGCAATCAGTGGCCATTAATGATGCCAGTCAGTGCTGGCTATCAGTGCTGCCCATCACTGCTGCCCATAAATGCTCATCACTGCTGCCCATCAGTGCCGCCCATCAGTGCTGCCTATCCGTGCTGCCTATCTGTGCCCACCAGTGCTGCCTATCTGTGCCCACCAGTGCCGTCTATCTGTGCCCACCAGTGCTGCCTATCTGTGCCCACCATTGCCACCCATCAGTGCCGCCTATCAGTGCTCATCAGTGCCACATTATCAGTACCAGCTATCAGTGCCCATATGTGCGGCATATTCTTGCCTCCTCATCAGTGCCCATAAGTGCCGCCTCATCAGTGCCCATAAGTGCCACCTCATCAGTGCCCATCAGTGCAGCCTACGAGTGCCCATCAGTGCTGCCTCATCAGCGCCCATCAGTGAAGGAGAAAAATTACTTATTTACAAAATTTACTGACAGAAACTAAGAAAAACTTTTTTTTCCCTAAATTTTCGGCCTTTCTTATTTTTTTTTAGGAAAAAATAAAAACCCAGGAGTGATTAAGTACCACCAAAATAAAGCTCTATTTGTGTGAAGAAAATTATAACAATTTCACATGGTTACAGTGTAGCATGACCGCACAATTGTCATTCATAGTGTGACAGCCCTGAAAGCTGAAAAATGGCCTAGGCAGGAAAGGGGTGTAAGTGCCCTGTATTGAGGTAGTTAAGGAGCACAATACGATGATACTTGAACAAAAAGAGCTGCATGGTCAAGTTGCCAGAAAGAAGTCTTTACTGTACAAATTCCACAAAAAAGCCTGGTTACAATATGCCCAACAACACCTTGACATGCCTCAATGGCTTTTTTTTGAGGCATTGGCGCAGTAATGGCTTCCTTCTGGCAGCTAAACCATGCAGTTTTTTTTTTGTTTAAGTATCATTGAATTGTGCTCTGTAAAAGAAAACACACCGTCTTTTTGGAGAGCAGCCTGTATTTCTCCTGCGGTTACTTACGGTGGGTTTTTCGTTGTATCCTGAGCAATTCTTCCGCCAGTTTTGGCTGCAATCTTTCTTGGTCTACCTGACCTTGGCTTGGTATCAAAAGAGCCCCTAATTTTCCACTTCTTAATAAGTGATTAAACAGTACTGACTGGCATATTCAAGGCTTTGGATATCTTTTTATATCCTTTTCCATCTGTGTAGTTTCATTACCTTGTTACACAGGTCTTTTGACTGCTCTTTTCTACCTCCTCATGGCTCAGTGTCTAGCCTGCTTAGTGCATCCATGTGAGACCTTACAAACTCATTGACTATTTATACACAGACACTAATTGTGATTTAACCACTTGCCAACCACCCTCCGTTGTTTGACAGTGGCAGACTGGCTCCCCTGCGCGAATCGGCGGCCGCTTTAAGGGGTATAGGGGGCGTGCGCGTTACTGAGGAGCCGATGCGTGTGCCTGGCGGCTGCAATGTCCGCCAGGCACACGCGATCGCTCCTGACAGAGCCAGAAGGAGGATCTGTAGGTGTAAACACACAAATCCACGTTCTGACTGGGGAGAGGAGACAGATCGTGTGTTCCTAGTATAAAGGAAGACCAATCAGTCTCCTCCCCCAGGCAGTCCTATCCCCCCCACAGTTAGAACACACTAAGGGAACACAGTTAACCCCTAGCCTCGCCAGTGTTAACACCTTCCCTGCCAGTGACATTTATACAGTAATCAGTGGTTATTTTTAGCTCTGATCCCTGTATAAATGTCAACGGTCCCAAAAAAGTGTCCGATTTGTTCGCCGCAATATAGCAGTCCCAATAAAAATCACCACCATTACTAGTAAAAAATAAATAAATAATAAAATTGCCATAAATCTATCCTCTTTTTTTATAGACGCTATAACGTTTGCTTAAACCAATCAATATATGCTTATTGTGATTTTTTTTTACTAAAAATATTTAAAAGATTACATATCGGCCTAAACTGAGGAAAAATTTTGTTTTTGTTTTTTTTAATTTGGGGATATTATAGCAAAAAGTAAAAAATATTGGGGGTCATTTACTATAACTCCAGGAAGTACTGGGCACTATGGCAAATAATAGAGCCAATTTTAGCCAAATGGAAACAAAACGGCGAATTTGCGCATGAAAATCAGCGATATAAGCGGAAAACAAACGTTTGTAAATTCTAAATTGCCGCGAATTAGCGCTTCCGCGTATATACAAATGCCAATTCTTATCAAGTTGTTATATAGCACTGTACTGTAGCCATGATCCATGTATGTGAAAGAAACATTTTTTATCAGAGATGTGCTCTAGTTCCCGTGCATCTATTGATTTATATTGCAATTAGTATTCCTAGTTTTTTTTCCTTCCTTTGCTAAGAAATGCAGTTCTTGATTATTACATAGTAATGTCTGCTATTCTGTAAAGTTGCATGTATTAATCATTTAGGTTACCTATTTGTTGTATGTTGTTTTTTTCATGTTTTTGATTTATTATTTATTAATTTAGTTGACTATAAAGCAGTAATTATTTATGTTCATTCTTTAATAATACTACACTATTATGTAGGTCTTGTACTTAGCACAATGGCTTAGTGGTCTGCTTGGATATCTCCACACCACTCATGGTATGAGTTCAAACAACAGCCAACCTACCGTCCACCAGCTGTGTTTATTTTTTCAGTGCACAAGTGAATTAAAATAAACAAATAAATGTAAACTGCCCTTTAGCTAGTGTGTGGTGTTTGGAATGTCACATCATAATATAATTGAATACTTACATACCATTGCATGCATTTAAAGAGTTAATACAATAAAAACTTTCACATTAAACTGCATTGGCTACTTGGCAATCAGCTATTTTCAGTAAATATATATACACGTATATTTGTGTTGCTTTGGCTAATTGGCTAACTGGCATTCTCCTTTTCCCACCAATGCAATCTTTTAGGATTTTTCTGTGGGTTTTGAACCCATGAGTCTTTCAATACCTGAATGTTTGAAGGTAGAGGTGCTAACTGATAGCCTATTGGGCTGAGCACAATTATACATACAAAATACTTTTACTAGTGTTTGATGTGTTATATACTATACAATAAAGTTTATCAAATGTAAACTGCTTGTTAGCTAGTGTGTGGTTTTTGGAGATTCACACCATAATATTAGTGAATACTTACATACCATTGCAAGCATTTGAAGAGTTAATACAATAATATCAACCACATTAAAGTGTATTGGCTACTTGGCATTCACTGTATGCTGCTTTGGCTAATTGGCTAACAGTAATTCTCCTTTTCTCCACCAATAGTAATCTTTTAGGATTCTTCTGTGGGATTTGAACCCATGAGTCTTTCAATACCTGAATTTTTGAAGGTAGAGGTGCTAACTGCTAGCCTATTGGGCTGAGCACAATTATATATACAAAATACTTTTACTAGTGTTTGATGGTTTATATACCATACAATAAAGTTTATCAAATGTAAACTGCTTGTTAGCTAGTGTATGGTGTTTTGGAGATTCACACCATAATATTAGTGAAGACTTATTTATTTTTATTTAAGGTACTTCTATAGTGCCGTCAATTTATGCAGTGCTTTACATATACATTATACACTAATATGGGCCCCTACCCTCAAGGAGCTTACAATCTAAGGTCCCTAACTCACATTCATATACTAGGGCCAATTTAGACAGAAGCCAATTAACCTACCAGCATGTCTTTGGAGTGTGGGAGGAAACTGGAATACCCGGAGGAAACCCACGCAGGCACAGGGAGAACATGCAAACTCCAGGCAGGTAGTCTTGTTGTGTGGTTGGGAATACGAACCAGTGACCCTTTTTACTGCTAGGTAGGGATGAGCAGACCCCCCCCCCCCACTGTTCGGTTCGCACCAGAACATGTGAACAGGAAAAAAGTTTGTAGGAGCACGCGAACACCGTTAAAGTCTATGGGGGTCATTTACTATAGCGCCAGGAAGTACTGGGCACTATGGCAAATAATAGCTCCCATTTTAGCCAAATAAAATTTCAACAGGCGAATGTGCGAATGAAAAACTAGCACTATTAGTGAGAAACACATGTTAATAAATTCTAAGCTGGCGCTAATTAGCGCTTCCGCGTATATGCAAATGCAAATTCCTACCAAGCTGTTATATAGTACTGCACTGTAATCATGATCCATGTATGTGAAAGAAACATTTTTATGTGAGATGTGCTCTACCTCATGTGCATCTATTGATGTATGTTGCAATTAGTATTCCTATTTTTTTCCTTCTTTTGCTAACTAATGCAGTTATGAATGATTATTACATAGTAATGTCTGATATTCTGTAAAGTTACATGTATTAAACATTTAGGTTACCTATTTGTTGTATGTTGTTTTTTATTTTTTAATTTAGGTGACTATAAAGCGGTAATTATTTATATTCATTCTTTAATCATACTACACTATTATGCAGGTCTCATACTTAGCACAATGGCTTAGTAGTCTGCTCAGATGTCTCCACAGCACTCATGGTACAAGTTCAAATACCAGCCAACCTACCATTCCCCAGCTGTATTTATTTTTTCAGTGCACAAGCGAATTAAAATTAACAAACAAAAAAATGTAATCTGCTGCTTTGGCTAATTGGCTAATAGTCATTTGCTTTTTTTCACCAATTCAATCTTTTAGTATTTCTCTGTGGGATTTGAACCCATGAGTTCTTCAAGGTAGAAGTGCTGACCGCTAGCCTATTGGGTGTAGCACAGTCATACATAGAAAATACATTGACTAGTATTTGATGTTTCTTCTCCCAGAGCTGTCTCTCCTGCTGCCACCATCTTCTCCCGCTGATGTGTTCTTCAGTGCAGCCGGTTACCCACTAATAAAAAAAAAGCCGCTCTTCTTGTGGCGGTCTTCTGTGGCCATCCGATAATGTCACCCGGAGAGTCCGCTCCATGGCTATGTAAGAGACGCCACACAGCGGTTGACAACACAGCGGAGGAAGACCACCATGGAAGAAGAGCAGCTTTTTTTTTATTAGCGGGTAACCAGCGGTGCGGAAGAACACAGCAGATGGCGGCAGCAGGAGAGACGGCTCTGGGAGAATACAGCTCGGGGAGAAGATGGAGGAGGGAGAGACAGCATCTGGAGAAGATGGCTCAGGGAAGAAGACAGCTCGGAGCTATTCTACAATAAAGGACTTGTCAAAAACCGGCTATTAATTTTTTTACATTTCACTGCTTTTTTTGGTGAATGGGTAGGGGTAAAATGTACCCCATACCTATTCACATAGGGGGCAGGATCTGAGAGCCCCCTTGTTAAAGGGGGCTTCCAGATTCTGATAAACCCCCTGCCTGCAGACCGACAACCACCGACCAGTGTTGTTGGGAAGAGGCCCTTGTCCCCATCAACATGGGGAAAAGGTGCTTTGGGGCATGTGTCCTGGTAAGGTTTAGAAGGGGAGGGTGCTCACTCATCCCCCCCTATCCTGACCTCCAGGCTGCATGCTCAGATAAGGGTCTGGTATGGATTTTGGGGGCCCCACATCAAATTTATTTTACATTTTGGAGTGGGGTTCCTCTTAAAATCCATACCGAAGCGCCTGGTATGTACTAGGGGGACCCTACAACATTTTTTTCCTTGAATTTTGGAATTTCATACCATATTATTGAATAAGTACATACCATTGCATGCATTTGAAGAGATAAAATATGGAATAAAGCAAGCTGATGTGCTTTGGCTAATTATGCTTCTGAGTACAATGCACACTTCTAGGAGGTGATGCTGTCAGTGGGATTTGAATTCATGGCTTGAACTTTTGGGGGCAGCAGGGTATACCGCTATGCTACAGAGCTGAGCACTTACCTACAGAGAAAATACATTTACTAATGTTTGATTCAATACAATAATGTTTTGCATTTCAGGCATTACTATTATAGTAACAACCATGCTCATGCCGATTTGGCATTGGCTAATAGGCATTTGCCTCTTTTCAGCATATGCTGCTGAGTACAATGCAAGCTTTCAGTAGGTGATACCATCTGTGTGATTTTCAGCCATTTGAGCACAATTATATTGAGAACATATGTTTACTAGTGTTTGATGGTGGGACTACTTTATATTCTAGGTATAAACTAGTACTCAGCACAGTGACTTAGGCACCTTTCACACTTGTGTGACCTGAAAGTTGAGAGATTTTAATGCGACTTTAAGCAATGCCTGTGTAATCTTGAGGTCTATGGACGCAGGAGTCGTAGAGAAAGACACGCAACTTTCCCATGATTTTGCATCAGCAATTTTGCCGCAATTCCAGGGAATGCCTGTGTAAACTTGAGGTCTATGAACCTCAACTCGCATCAAAGTCAGACCAAAGTAGTACAGGGACTATGTTGAAGTCAGTGTTACTTGAAGTCGCACAGATATGAATGGTACACATTAAAAATCATGGGGTATGACTTGTCATACGACTCTGATGTCCAAAGTCGCACAAGTGTGACTCAGCCCGACTTTGTCAGCGATTTCAGAGACATCAGTGCACTTTCCTGCACAGATGTCTAGTGAAATCACATAGGTCCCAACTGTTCTCCTTTAAGAAGGTGTCCTATGCCTACCTACTTTTGCTAATAGGTGTCCCTTATACCCATCTCAAAAAGTTGGGAGGTAAGAAATCGCCCCCTGAAGTCGCCCAAAGTAGTGCAGGAACTACTTTTGGGAATCGTTGTGGCATTGCACCAATTCGGACAGTTCCATTGCCATCAATAGGCGCCGATTTGGCTTACAATTTGACATGTCAATTCAGACCTATGTGAACATGGGTGACGTTGCATAGGTATGAGAGCTGCACGGTTCTGGCCAAAATGAGAATCACAATTTTTTTGCTTAGAATAAAAAGATCACGATTCTCGCAACATAAAATCTTTCACATTATCCCACAAAAAATTGGGCTAACTTTTCTTTTTTTTTTTTTAATTCATTAAAGTACTTTTTTCCAAAAAAATTGCATTTGAAAGGCGCAAATACAGTGTGACATAAAATATTGTAACAACCACCATTTTATTCTCTAGGGTCTCTACTAAAAAAATATATATAATGTTGGGGGGTTTTAAGTAATTTTCTAGCAAAAAAAAAATGATTTTAACCTGAAACCAACAAATGTCAGAAAAATGTTTAGTGTTTAAGTGGTTAAACTTTCCTCACTTACACAGAATTCTATTTAATTGACAAATTGTTACAATGTTTCTAGTTAAGTTCACTGATAAAGAATGTTCTAATTCTTGGCAGACTTCCTGGTTTTTCGGCCGTGGCTTCAGAAGAGCAGAGAGAGTTCTTTGCATAGCAAGAATCGTGAAACTCTTTTTTCAAGATCGTAAAGGGGAAAAAAAAATCACGATGACGATTAATCGTGCAGCTTTAATAAATATGCATGGAAATCAAGGGGGACAACTTTTCATGTGACTCTGAGGTCCAAAGCTCCATGAAAAGTCACCCAAGTGTGAAAGTAACCTAATGCGATTAATTGATAACACCTTTGAATAAGGCCCCATTTGCACTTGTGCGACCTTAAAATTGCACAGCTTTGTCATGACTTGAAGCAATGTCTGTGTAATCTTGTGGTGTATGGACCTCAAATTGCATCAAAGTCAAACCAAGGTAGTGCAGGGACGAATTTGCTACACCTTCAGGATACACAAGTGACAATAGGGCCAAATTCAAAGGTGTTATCCTTGAATCTCATTCACACTGCTGCAACCTGAAAGTCACACTATTTTGCTGCCACTTTGCCGCTGCAACTTGGCCCCAACTTCTGGGAATGCCGGTGTAATATTGTACCCGATATACCTCAAGTCACACCAAAGTAGTACAGGGACTACTTTGAAGTTGGTGCGACTTAAAGTAGCACAGATATGAATGGTTATCATTGAGAATCATTGGGGTACAACTTGTCATGCAACTCAAAGGTCCAAATTTGCTGGAAAATTTGCCCAGCTGTGAAACAAGTCATATATATTTTAATAAAAGGATCTCTCATTTATACTTGCATAGTCCTTACTGATTTACATCAGCAGAACAAATGCAGGAAGTGATGTGTGCACATGGGACGGAAGCAAATGTGTGGTGATGCCAAACAAATCAATGAACCCCACCCACACCAAATCTAACTATGACATCCACCCCCGCATTAAGTACAAGTACATATCCTACACTTACCCGGCCAATAAGCAGCGCCTCCTCTCTGCTAAAGAGACCTCGCCATGTCCACCTAGATGGAGATCCTGACCAGCACAGGAACTTCCGGGTGCATACATTGACTAATTTCCAGGTCAGAAGGTGAAACCACACTTTTGATTGCAGCTGCGAATATTTGATCTCAACCATGATTAGTATTTTTTTATTTTCAGATATGCAAATCTGTATTTCTACATATATTTGAAGGTAAACTTAAGGGAGTTTGCTAAGAAATGGTATCCCTAGGTTAGCAGCAGGTAAATTAAAAAAGGCAAAAGGCCCAGTTTGAGCCCTGGTTCACACTGACAGCAGGAGGAAAGCGTTCAGCTGAACTCCCACAATTTCATTCCTGCATGTCAGTCCCGACTGTGGGGGCAACATCAGAGACATCAGTGCAGGTTTCTGCACCAATAGCAAAACAAATCGCACCAATTAGAACAGTGCAATTGCCACAGATTTGACATGTCAAATCACACCAATGTGAACCAGAGCTGACACATTCAAACACTGCCTATCCACCAGCTGAATTCATTACCTGCAATTCTCCACAGCTGTTAATGATAAAGGTGGAATCTTTATATATAACTTGCAGTTGTGCAGAAGCCTAGGTTTACATTGGAGCGATTGGTCATGCGATTTGAGAGATCAAATCGCATGACTATTGGCAATGGCACTCTTCCAATTGATGCAACATTTTTTTTGTGGCACCGCATCAATTTGCTAAAGTAGTTCCTGCACTACTTTTGCCGATTTCAGGTGCGACTTCAATAGACATTTGTGTATGAAGCCACCTGAAATCACACTGACCTTGCTACTTTGAAATCGTGCTACTTCAAGTGAAGTAGCACAATTTCAAAGTAGCATGTGAACCAGGGCAAAGAGATTAGTTTTTTGGTGCACAAATACATATTGAAATAAAATATAAAAGATATTGCACTTTCCCAAAACCACCACCCACAAAAACTAAAGAAAGAAAAGTATAAGAAAAAAAAAAAAACCCCACACACCACAACAAGAGCTCAATGTACTTTTATTTTACCAGCAGAAAAAAAAATAAATTTACATTTACTAGCTTCAAAAAAATTTGGACAGGATATATGGTACTACATTTAGCAACAGAATTTTAAGGGCCCTGCTCATAGGAGCTTACAATCTAAAATTAGACAAAACCTTAGAGTGGACACAGCTTTAATTTCAGTGTATAACGGGCAACACATCACATTATTATCTGAAAGATTATAGAAACATACTTAACAGTCATTCTTACAAAGCATTCCAACATAATATTGCAAAAGACTTATTCAAAACACCCACCACCAGCCCACAATCCACACATACATACATTGATGACCATGTTCTGCTGAAAGCTGCATTTCGGTGTACACGATTAAACGAGATCAAAAATAGTAGGGCAGCAAATGCTTCCAAACGATGTTTGCATGATCAGACAGGAACAATACACACACAACATTGAAAGTATGGCCACATAAACCCACTTTTGATTGAAAAAATGCACAAGAATTTCATCAAATCTTCCAATATCATTCCTTCTCCATCACAACAAAAAACCTGACCTTCTCAGGCCAAACGAACCCCCCTACTGCAGGCCTTTATATAAGAGAGGTTGTATTGTTAGCACACTGACACACCCAATAGAAGTACACGCCCACCAGTATCTTTCAATCTGTCTCTTCATGTATGTCTAAAGTGATTGCACCTGATGAGCAGGAACACATAATAGTATTCACAACTCTGTTATCCCTTGGCTATGTGCATCAAATCTCCAACTACAGGACAAAGATCAAAGTCCATTTGCATCCACATAAACAAAGCAACAGTTTTCTAAGCATATGTACCTGCGCAGTGTAAACCCTAAAATTTGAAATGTCCAAGTCCCTGGGCATGATTAGTGCTAATAAACATTAACATCAGTCCCTGGCTGCAATGAGCTTCCAATATAAAGTCCAAAATTAATGTTCTTACATTAGAACCTATTTTGACAGGAGACAAATAAGATGCCAGCATGTCTTTAGATTGTGGTGAGAAACCCACATAGGGAGAACATATAAACTTCAACACAAGTATTAGCATGTTGGGGAATTGAACCACCATCTCAGGTGCTGCTAGACAGAACTGCTACCCACTAAGCCACCAGGCAACCCCACACATGTTCTCTGCATCTCTGTGGTGTGAACCAGCCCTAAGTCCATAGCCATGCTCAGTGTCACAAGAAATATACAGTATATTGGCCTAAGTATTGGGATGCCTGCCTTTAAACACACATGAACTGTAATGGCATCCCAGTATTAGTATTGGGTTCAAAACTCATTTGGCCCACCCTTTGCAGCTATAACAGCTTCAACTCTTCTTGTCCACAAGGTTTAGGAGTGTGTCTATGGGAATGTTTGACCATTCTTCCAAGTGCATTTGTGAGGTCAGGCACTGATGTTGGATGAGAAGGCCTGACCTACAGTCTCCTCTCTAATTTATCCCCAAGGTGTTCTGTTGTGTTGAGGTCAGGACTCTGTGCAGGCCAGTCAAGTTCCTCCACCCCAAAATCACTCATCCATGTCTTTATGGACCTTGCTTTGTGCACTGGTCCAAATGATTTGGTGGAGGGGGATTATGGTGCGGGGTTGTTTTTCAGGGGTTGGGCTTGGCCTCTTAGTTTCAGAGAAGGGAACTCTTAAGGCGCCAGCATACCAAGACATTTTGGACAATTTCATGCTCCCAACTTTGTGAGGACAGTTTGGGGAAAGCCCCTTCCTGTTCCAACATGACTGCACACCAGTACACAAAGCAAGGTCCATAAAGACATGGATGAGCAAGTTTGGGGTTGAGAAACTTGACTGGCCTGCACAGAGTCCTGGCCTCAACCCGATAGAACACCCTTTGGCTGAATTAGAGTAGAGACTGCAAGCCAGGCCTTCTCATCCAACATCAGTGCCTGGCCTCACAAATGCACTTCTGGAAGAATGATCAAACATTCCCATAGGCAGACTAAACCTTGTGGACAGCCTTCCAAGAAGCTGTTCTAGCTGCAAAGGGTGGGCCAAATCAAATTTTAACCCTACGGACTAAGACTGGGCTGCCATTAAAGTTCATGTGTGTGTAAAGGCAGGCGTCCCAATACTTTTGGCTATATAGTGTATCTGGAAAAGACTTACAATGGTGGTGGAACCCTCCTACACATAACTACTACATTTAGACATAATTATAGGACCTGGGAGATGAGACAACTTCTTCACATGCAGTAACATGGTTGGGATTTGAACCCAGACCCTCAGAGATACTAAGCAGAAGTTCTAACCTCTAAGCCACAGAGCTGCCACGTGTGAGACCCTCCTACACAAAACTACACATAAATACCCATAAATACTGCATTTCTATGGACATACAGGTGATGGAATTACATTACTCAAGAGTTATTCTTCTTGATTTATTCTGTGATATTTGGTGTTTTTTTGTGGGTGAGAGTAGAATATTACCCTCAAATTTTTGGGAATTACATTTTGATTTCTGATGTTGGTACACATATCACATTTTTTGGGCTCAAATTATGAATATTTGGAAATAATACAAAGCACAAAAAAATGTGATTCATTTTAAATTTTCATCAGCAATGTTATTGTTTGTGGATTATAAAGACACCTGTGTGAGTTTGGGGTGAAGATTGTTGTGAGATGAAGAATAACAAGTGAAAGTGACAGAGAAAAATATATTTTACCAAAACATCAAAACATTCCACATTGTAGCATTCTTAAAATCAAAATATTTTAAGTAGAAGCAACAATGTTGCAAAGGAAAATGTATTTCACAGAAAGATACATTTCATCTCAACATTAAAAGGTTTTTTTGTGAAAGTTAGAATTGTTCCATTAGAATCAATGACTGAAACTTCATTTGGACTAAATTAGAGCAGATTTTAACTCCCAAAAAATGCTCTCTAATTAGCTCTCATTTTGGTATTTACTATACCTCCAGGTAAAAAAGACACTTGAGTTAAAATGAGAGTTATTTTCAGGTCTGAGCATGCTCAGTTGTGTTGGCACCTAGTTGTCCAAAACGGGGAATTTTTCACTTTTCAGACTTTTAAAGATATTTCAGTGTAGAAATCACTTTTTCACACAGTTTAAAAGCAGATAATCTTTAAATAATATACCGCATATTTCAGTACCATTTAGGCAATTATATCATGCTCTAAAAATTATTTCCATGTGCAATTCTCTAGGTTTTAGCAGAGTAAGGGTTTGGGCTCTATTTAGTTTTAGGGAGCTATAGTAAATTCGATTTTGGGAGAATTTTCTCACCAGCGCTATAGTGAATACCGTTTTAGCGCGAATTACCGCTATTAGCGCTAATTCGCGCTAAATTGCCGCGAATTAGCGCTAAATTGCCGCGAATGAGCGCTAATTCGCGGCAATTTGCGCGAATTAGCGCCAAAGCGCTATAGTAAATGACCCCCATTGTGTTTTTTATCAAAATTGTCGCTCTTTTTTTGTTTATAGTGCAAAAAATAAAAACTGCAGATCAAATACCACCAAAAGAAAGCTCTATTTGTTGGGGGAAAAGGACATCAATTTTTTTTGGGTACTGCGTCGTATCGAAAAAAATGGTCCGGTCAGGAAGAAAGTAAATCCTTCCAGGGCTGAAATGGTTAAAAAGCCACAAATGTGGGAAATTAACCTTTAATTGCCATTTTAACCCGTGTGTGCCACCTTCTGTGTCTGTACCAAGGCCAAACATTCCAGAGTATGTAAACTTTTGATCGGGGTCATTTGGGTAGTTTCTGTTGTCATTATGATTTAAAAAGAGTAAACACAGTTGATTGATAATAAATGGATTTAGTCAAACACTAACCATGAGTGAAAGAAATGTTTTTGTGTTATCATTAATATTCTCTACAAAATGGCCAAGAAATCATAAATTCTGCCAGGGTATGTAAACTTATGAGCACAACTGTATCATATCCCTTAGTACCACAATGAGTGCTCTTTTCACTTTATTTTGAGCCTCATGTTCTACCAGTTCTAAAAGAAAAAATATCAGTTCATAATATTTTGTGCATTGGGAGGCCGTAGCCAAGGTTGGAAGGAACATCGGAATGTAAATTGCAAAATACAGTAGCAGGATTGTGTCAGATTCTATTTCTGCTACATTGCCTACAAGTGTGAATTTTCCTTTCACCTTCAAAGAATATGTTTAAAATAATTCTATTTATATATTCTATTTATATTTAATGTGTGCTTTGTCTGGTATTTTGTGTTTAAGTATATTCAAACTTAAAAGCTAAATGTGTGTGTGTATACTGTATATGTGTATGTATATATATATATATATATATATATATATATATATATATATATATAATGTTTGCCCATTTACAAAGAAATTAAAGGTCTATACGTTTTATCATAGGTGAATTTTAAATGATAGAGACAGAATATCAACCAAAAAAACACATTAAAAAAATGCTATAAATTAAGTTGCAGTTCAGTGAGTAAAATAAGTATTTAGTCCCCAAGCAAAACATGACTTAGTACTTGGTGGAGAAACTCTTGATGGTAAGCACAGAGGTAAGACATTTCTTGTAGTTAGTGACCAGTAGGGATGAGCTTCGAGTTCGAGTCCTTGCATACAGCGGTGCCGGTTTTACTATATTCTCTATTTGAGGCTTGCTATTGTGGACTTTTTGGCTTATATGCAATAAATACTTGACATACTTCACGAAGGAAGCCTCCTTGTGTTTCTCTTGTCTCTGGATTTCCGGAGAGTTTAACAGACAAAAGTAACCTGGTCATTTTGGAGCACATAGCTTACCCTGGAGCATTTGTAAGGATCGCATAAATCAGAGGAACGGCAGCAGAACTGAAGTGATCATCAACCACCCTAAGGCACCCACTCTGTCGCTCGGTACCCCTGCAGGGGTGATTATTTCTGGTGAGTGGGGGAGCACTGGGGGGTGAGCACTTCAAGTCACTACCTGAATAAAACGCACAGAAGTCACTGGTGTATGCCCTCAAGGGTGAAATAAACAGTACATACACTGAATTTTGTTTTTCCATCTGGTTAAAAACTCTTTTACATGGATTATATATATATATAAAAAATCTTTTTAGAAACGGATCATCACCTGCTATAAAATACAAGAGACTGGAAACAATCTTTTATGTATGATTTCTTTGGGATTGTATATTTATTGTATGTAATGCTCAGGGAGCGATCTATTTGCAATTTACTTTATTAAGTTTTTTACACAAATAAGAAATTTCACTTCTAGTAGGCGCTTACTGTCACAATATTTTTGAACCGCGAGTAGTTTTAAATGACTTTTTTTCCTTTAAAATGTCATTTTGCTGTCAGACCGTTCTAAACATGGGAAACATGCGCCACTTTACAGGCATACTATAGACACCCCCAGGTACGAAATTTAAAGGAATATTACACTTTTATTGTTTCACTTTAAGCATTATTAAAATCACTGCTCCTGAAAAAACAGCCGTTTTTAAAACTTTTTTTTGCATTGACCCAGGTTCCCAAACACTTTTTATGACAATAACTTGCATATAAGCATTTAAAATTAGCACTTTTGATTATTCATGTTCGTGTCCCATAGACTTTAATGGTGTTCGCGTGTTCGAACAAATTTTTTGCCTGTTCGCATGTTCTGGTGCGAACCGAACAGGGGGGTGTTCGCTCAACCCTAGTGACCAGGTTTGCACACATCTCAGGAGGGATTTTGGTCCACTCTTCCTTACAGATCTTCTTTAAATCCTTAAGATTATTGGCTGTCTCTTGGCAACTCGAAGTTTCAGCCTCCTTCATAAATTTTCTATAAGATTAAGGTTTGGAGACTGACAAGGCCGCTCTTTGACCCTAATGTGCTTCTTCTTGAGCCAGTCCTTTGTTGCCTTGGCGGTATGTTTTGGGTCATTGTCATGCTGGAAGACCCATCCACGATCCGGCAAACTTACAAAATCTGCAGGGGATCAAATAATTATTTTCCCCACTGTATATATATATATATATATATATATATATATATATATATATATATATATATATATATATATATATATATATATATATATACAGTTGTGTTCAAAATAATAGCAGTGTGTTTAAAAAAGTGAGTAAAGCTCAGAATCCTTTATAATAGCTTTTATTTCCATACATGTAAATGCACTGGGAACACTGCACACTGACTATGGCACCTGTGAACAGGTATTCCAGCCCAGGACGATTGCACTACGTTCCACAATCCCTCCACATTTATTGGGTTTACCTCATAAACAGCATTTTTGATGTCACTCCACAAGTTTTCTGTTGGATTAAGGTTCGGGGATTGGGCTGGCCACTCCATAATGTTAATCTTGTTGGTCTAAAACCAAGATGCTGCTCGCTTATTGATGTGTTTGGGGTCGTTGTCTTGTTAAAAACATCCATTTCAAGGGCATTTCCTCCTCAGCAGAGGGCAACGTGACCTCTTCAAGTATTTTGATGTATTCAAACTGACGCATGATCCCTGATATGCGATACATAGACCCAACACCATAGTATGAGAAACATCCCCATATCATGATGCTTGTACCGCCATGTTTCACTGTCCACACAGTGTGCTGTGGCTTGAATGTAGTGTTTGGGGGTCTTCTGACAAACTATCTGTGGCCCCTAGACCCAAAAGAACAATTTTGCTTTCATTAGTTCCCAAAATGTTGTGCCTTTCTCTTTAAGCCAGCATATTGTAACCTCTCCAGCATGTGTTGTTTTTTCAACAATGGGACTTTGCGAGGGCTTCTTGCCGATAGCTTGGCTTCACATGGGCATCTTCTTTTGTTCATTACATCAAAGGTGGGCATCTTCTAATTGTTACAATATTCACAGGTAACTATAAGTTTTGATCTACTTACCTTTTTTCTGTCCGCTTCCTTTTTCCCCTAAAAGCACTAGTGACATAGCCCCAGCTGTAGAGATGCCCTCTTAGAAGGCAACATCGCTAGTATCTTCAGGTAGATCCCATACTTAACCACTTGCCGACCGCCTCACGCCTATATACGTGAGCAGAGCGGTACGGGCAGGCAAAATCACGTACCTAGTACGTGATTGCCTTCCCGCGGGTGGGGGGTCCGATCGGACCCCCCCCGGTGCCAGCTGCGGTCGGCATTTGGTTGGGAGCGATGACAGACGAGGGGGAGGCCATCCGATCGTGGCCCCCCCTCGCGATCGCTCCCAGCCAATGAGAAACATCCCCTGCCTCTGTATAGTACACAGAGGCAGAGGATGTAATGTCATCTCTCCTCGGTCTGGCAGTTTCCGTTCCAGCGCCGAGGAGAGATGACATGTAAGTGCACCAACACACACACACACACACAGTAGAACATGCCAGGCATACATTACACCCCCGATCCCCCCCCGATCGCCCCCCGATCCCCCCCCAATCACCCCCCCCCCCTGTCACAAACTGACACCAAGCAGGTTTTTTTTTTTTTTTTTTTTTTTCCTGATTACTGCATAGTGTCAGTTTGTGACAGTTAGCAGTGGTGGGACACTTAGTATTAGCCCCCTGTAGGTCTAGGGTACCCCCCTTACCCCCCCTAATAAAGTTTTAACCCCTTGATCACCCCTCCTCACCAGTGTCGCTAAGTGATCATTTTTCTGATCGCTGTATTAGTGTCGCTGGTGACGCTAGTTAGGGACATAAATATTTAGGTTCGCCGTCAGCGTTTTATAGCGTCAGGGACCCCCATATACTACCTAATAAATGTTTTAACCCCTTGATTGCCCCCTAGTTAACCCTTTCACCACTGATCACCGTATAACCGTTACGGGTGACGCTGGTTAGTTCGTTTATTTTTATAGTGTCAGGGCACCCGCCGTTTATTACCGAATAAAGGTTTAGCCCCCTGTAGGTCTAGGGTACCCCCCTTACCCCCCTAATAAAGTTTTAACCCCTTGATCACCCCCTGTCGCCAGTGTCGCTAAGCGATCATTTTTCTGATCGCTGTATTAGTGTCGCTGGTGACGCTAGTTAGGGACGTAAATATTTAGGTTCGCCGTCAGTGTTTTATAGCGACAGGGACCCCCATATACTATCTAATAAATGTTTTAACCCCTTGATGGCCCCTAGTTAACCCTTTCACCACTGATCACCGTATAACCGTTACGGGTGACGCTGGTTAGTTCGTTTATTTTTTATAGTGTCAGGGCACCCGCCGTTTATTACCGAATAAAGGTTTAGCCCCCTGATCGCCCGGCGGTGATATGCGTCGCCCTAGGCAGCGTCAGATTAGCGCCAGTACCGCGAACACCCACGCACGCACCGTACACGCACCGTACACCTCCCTTAGTGGTATAGTATCTGAACGCATCAATATCTGATCCGATCAGATCTATACTAGCGTCCCCAGCAGTTTAGGGTTCCCAAAAACGCAGTGTTAGCGGGATCAGCCCAGATACCTGCTAGCACCTGCGTTTTGCCCCTCCGCCCGGCCCAGCCCAGTCCAGCCCACCCAAGTGCAGTATCGATCGATCACTGACACTTTTTTTGGTAGCGTTTTGGTGAACTGGCAAGCACCAGCGGCGTAGTACACCCCGGTCGTAGTCAAACCAGCACTGCAGTAACACTTGGTGACGTGGCGAGTCCCATAAGTGCAGTTCAAGCTGGTGAGGTGGCAAGCACAAGTAGTGTCCCGCTGCCACCAAAAAGACAAACACAGGCCCGTCGTGCCCATAGTGCCCTTCCTGCTGCATTCGCCAATCCTAATTGGGAACCCACCGCTTCTGCAGCGCCCGTACTTCCCCCATTCACATCCCCAACCAAATGCAGTCGGCTGCATGAGAGGCATTTATATATCCTCCCGAGTACCCCTACCCAACGAACCCCCCAAAAAAGATGTTGTGTCTGCAGCAAGCACGGATATAGACGTGACGCCCGCTATTATTGTCCCTCCTGTCCTGACAATCCTGGTCTTTGCATTGGTGAATGTTTTGAACGCTACCATACACTAGTTGAGTATTAGCGTAGGGTACAGCATTGCACAGACTAGGCACACTTTCACAGGGTCTCCCAAGATGCCATCGCATTTTGAGAGACTCGAACCTGGAACCGGTTACAGTTATAAAAGTTACAGTTACAAAAAAAAAGTGTAAAAAAAAAAAAACACAAACAAAAATAAAAAAAAATAGTTGTCGTTTTATTGTTCTCTCTCTCTCTATTCTCTCTCTATTGTTCTGCTCTTTTTTACTGTATTCTATTCTGCAATGTTTTATTGTTATTATGTTTTATCATGTTTGCTTTTCAGGTATGCAATTTTTTATACTTTACCGTTTACTGTGCTTTATTGTTAACCATTTTTTTGTCTTCAGGTACGCCATTCACGACTTTGAGTGGTTATACCAGAATGATGCCTGCAGGTTTAGGTATCATCTTGGTATCATTCTTTTTAGCCAGCGGTCGGCTTTCATGTAAAAGCAATCCTAGCGGCTAATTAGCCTCTAGACTGCTTTTACAAGCAGTGGGAGGGAATGCCCCCCCCCACCGTCTTCCGTGTTTTTCTCTGGCTCTCCTGTCTCAACAGGGAACCTGAGAATGCAGCTGGTGATTCAGCCAGCTGACCATAGAGCTGATCAGAGACCAGAGTGGCTCCAAACATCTCTATGGCCTAAGAAACCGGAAGCTACGAGCATTTTATGACTTAGATTTCGCCGGATGTAAATAGCGCCATTGGGAAATTGGGGAAGCATTTTATCACACCGATCTTGGTGTGGTCAGATGCTTTGAGGGCAGAGGAGAGATCTAGGGTCCAATAGACCCCAATTTTTTCAAAAAAGAGTACCTGTCACTACCTATTGCTATCATAGGGGATATTTACATTCCCTGAGATAACAATAAAAATGATTTAAAAAAAAAAAAATGAAAGGAACAGTTTAAAAATAAGATAAAAAAGCAAAAAAAAATAAAGAAAAAAAAAAAAAAAATTAAAAGCACCCCTGACCCCCCTGCTCTCGCGCTAAGGCGAACGCAAGCGGCGGTCTGGCGTCAAACGTAAACAACAATTGCACCATGCATGTGAGGTATCACCGCGAAGGTCAGATCGAGGGCAGTAATTTTAGCAGTAGACCTCCTCTGTAAATCTAAAGTGGTAACCTGTAAAGGCTTTTAAAGGCTATTAAAAATGTATTAATTTTGTTGCCACTGCACGTTTGTGCGCAATTTTAAAGCATGTCATGTTTGGTATCCATGTACTCGGCCTAAGATCATCTTTTTTATTTCATCAAACATTTGGGCAATATAGTGTGTTTTAGTGCATTAAAATTTAAAAAAGTGTGTTTTTTCCCCAAAAAATGCGTTTGAAAATCGCTGCGCAAATACTGTGTGAAAAAAAAAAAATGAAACACCCACCATTTTAATCTGTAAGGCATTTGCTTTAAAATAATATATAATGTTTGGGGGTTCAAAGTAATTTTCTTGCAAAAAAAAATAATTTTTTCATGTAATCAAAAAGTGTCAGAAAGGGCTTTGTCTTCAAGTGGTTAGAAGAGTGGGTGATGTGTGACATAAGCTTCTAAATGTTGTGCATAAAATGCCAGGACAGTTCAACCCCCCCCCAAATGACCCCATTTTGGAAAGTAGACACCCCAAGCTATTTGCTGAGAGGCATGTCGAGTCCATGGAATATTTTATATTGTGACACAAGTTGCGGGAAAGAGACAAATTTTTTTTTTTTTTGCACAAAGTTGTCACCAAATGTTATATTGCTCAAACATGCCATGGGAATATGTGAAATTACACCCCAAAATACATTCCGCTGCTTCTCCTGAGTACGGTGATACCACATGTGTGGGACTTTTTGGGAGCCTAGTCGCGCACGGGACCCCGAAAACCAAGCACCGCCTTCAGGCTTTCTAAGGCCGTAAATTTTTGATTTCACTCCACACTACCTATCACAGTTTCGGAGGCCATGGAATGCCCAGGTGGCACAAACCCCCCCCCCCAAATTACCCCATTTTGGAAAGTAGACACCCCAAGCTATTTGCTGAGAGGTATAGTGAGTATTTTGCAGACCTCACTTTTTGTCACAAAGTTTTGAAAATTGAAAAAAGAAAAAAAAAAAAAATTTTTCTGGTCTTTCTTCATTTTCAAAAACAAATGAGAGCTGCAAAATACTCACCATGCCTCTCAGCAAATAGCTTGGGGTGTCTACTTTCCAAAATGGGGTCATTTGGGGGGGGTTTGTGCCATCTTGGCATTTTATGGCCTTCAAAACTGTGATAGGTAGTGAGGAGTAAAATCAAAAATGTATGCCCTTAGAAATCCTGAAGGTGGTGCTGGGTTTTCGGGGCCCCGTACGCGGCTAGGCTCCCAAAAAGTCCCACACATGTGGTATCCCCGTACTCAGGAGAAGCAGCTGAATGTATTTTGGGGTGCAATTCCACATATGCCCATGGCCTGTGTGAGCAATATATCATTTAGTGACAACTTTTTGTAATTTTTTTTTTCTTTTTTTTGTCATTATTCAATCACTTGGGACAAAAAAAATAAATATTCAATGGGCTCAACATGCCTCTCAGCAATTTCCTTGGGGTGTCTACTTTCCAAAATGGGGTCATTTGGGGGGGTTTTGTACTGCCCTGCCATTTTAGCACCTCAAGAAATGACATAGGCAGTCAGAAACTAAAAGCTGTGTAAATTCCAGAAAATATACCCTAGTTTGTAGACGCTATAACTTTTGCGCAAACCAATAAATATACGCTTATTGACATTTTTTTTACCAAAGACATGTGGCCGAATACATTTTGGCCTAAATGTATGACTAAAATTTAGTTTATTGGATTTTTTTTATAACAAAAAGTAGAAAATATCATTTTTTTTCAAAATTTTCAGTCTTTTTCCGTTTATAGCGCAAAAAATAAAAACAGCAGAGGTGATCAAATACCATAAAAAGAAAGCTCTATTTGTGGGAAGAAAAGGACGCAAATTTCGTTTGGGTAGAGCATTGCATGACCGCGCAATTAGCAGTTAAAGCGACGCAGTGCCAAATTGTAAAAAGTGCTCTGGTCAGGAAGGGGGTAAATCCTTCCGGGGCTGAAGTGGTTAAAGTGATTGTAAACGATTGCCTTGTAAAACAAACAATTCAGTTTAAAAAAGAAATGAAAGGCAAAACAATTTTGTATAGATATAAAAAAAAAATGATAAACACCTTTTTTCCCTTTTTTATAAGTGATCATATTCCCTCTGTTCTCAGCTGCATAAGATGCATAACATGATAGACATTAGCATGGATTACCATTACCAATCTAGGAGGGAGGGTCAAGTTATACAAAAGGGTAATAGCTGTGGGGGATGAGCTAATGGAGAAAATAGTGCAGTTGTTAGATGGAGGCAGGATAGGCTTCTCTAAAGAGGAAAGTTTTCAGGGATCGCCTGAAAGTGGATAAATTTGGAGACAGTCTGACAGATTGGGGTAGGGAATTCCAGAGGATGGGCGAGGCTCGGGAGAAGTCCTGGAGGCGGATATGGGAGGAGGTGATGAGGGAGCTAGAGAGCAGGAGGTCTTGGGAGTAACGAAGAGGGCGATTAGGTTGGTATTTTGAGACTAGGCTAGTGATGTAGCTGGGGGCAGAGGTGTGGATGTCTTTGTAACCTATTGTTAGTATTTTGAATTTAATTTGTTGGGCAAGTGGCAGCCAATGGAGGAATTGGCAGACAGGGGTAGCAGACACTGTGCGGTTTGTGAGGTGGATGAGTCTTGCAGCAGCATTCATGATGAACTATTTAAAGGTAAGCCAATGAGGAGGGAGTTGCAGTAGTCGAGGCGAGAGATAACCAGGGAGTGAATCAGGAGCTTTGTGGTTTCATTGGTTAGAAAGGGAAGTAGTTTGGAGATGTTGCAGAGGTTGAGGTGGCAAGCTTTGGAAAGTGATTGGATGTGGGGCCAAAAGGAGAGTTCAGAGTCCAGGTTAACACCTAGCACGCTGACATGTGGGGATGGGTGGATGGTTGTGCCATTGTTCTTGACAGAGAAGTCAGAAGAAGAGGCATGTGGGGGAGGAAATATTATAAGCTCGGTTTTGGACAAGTTGACTTTGAGGAAGTGGTGTGACATCCATACAGATATGTCTGTTAGTAAGTTAGTGATGCGTGAGGGGACTGATGGAGTGAGTTGAGGGGTGGAGAGATAGATTTGTGTGTCGTCATCGTAGAAATTATATTGAAAGCCGTGAGAGGCTATCAGCTGACCCAGAGAAGAGGTGTAGATTGAAAATAAAAGAGGTCCAAGAACAGAACCTTGGGGGACCCTGATGGAGAAGGGAAGAGGAGTGGAGGAAGTAGAATTGTAAGTGACACCGAAGGTGCATTGGGATAGGTAGGATGAGAGCCACTGAAGAGCACAGTCATGGAGACCAAGGGAGTAAAGTTTTTTGAGGAGGAGGGGATGATCAACCATATCAAAGGCAGCTGAAAGGTCCAGAAGTAGGAGTACAGAATAGTGTCTGTTGGTTTTTGCAATTAGTAGGTCATCTGTGAGTTTTAAAAGAGCAGTTTCTGTGGAGTGTTGAGGGCGAAATCCAGATTGAAGGGGATCAAGAAGGTTATTCTTAACGAGGTGGTCACTCAGTTGGTTGTAAACACATACCCTGTTTCCCCAAAAATAAGACCTAGCATGATTGTCGGTGATGGCTGCAATATAAGCCCTGCCCCCCAAATAAGCCCTAGTTAAAGTCCTTGTAGGTCTTAGTTTCAGGGTAGGGCTTATTTTCAGGGAAACAGGGTAGGGCTTATTTGGGGGGTAGGGCTTATATTGCAGCCATCACTGACAATCACGCTAGGTCTTATTTTCTGGGAAACAGGGTAGTTTACATAGAACTATGTTCTGCACAGTTTAGAACATAGTTTATGCATCACATAATACAAGAAAGTAAATGTGTGGGGATCTTCACAAAGTAAGTTTACAAACTTCAAGATAGTTCGATAGGAGTAGGCTAGAAAAAATTGAATTCAATGTGGAAAGGAATATATGACTTTACATTTTAGATATGCTTTAAAGAGACAGACATATTTTTGGTCAGTGCCTTAACTTCCAATTACTGAAGCCATTGGACTAGACTGACAACTAGGATAGTATTATTTTTCGGAAGGGGAAGTGTCCACCATGGCATCCTCCATAATTTATTGGGACCCTGGGCTACTGCATCGCTATAATTAAAAATAAAAATAAATCGTTCTGTGGTAGCAGAAAAATATACACTGTATTTTCTATTGAAAAAGGTAGAATATTTGTGATTTTCTTCTTCCATTTATTTTATTATTTTCTGCGCAAACAAGCTGCAGGAATTCTCACTATGTGAATGTTACTTAATTAATACCAATCTTGATTTATTGGCCACAGGCAGCTTATTTCCTGGGACATTGTGACTTTTATATTTAATGCCAGCTAATCAATCATGAAGACAAAATTCACAGTTTGATATAAAATAACACATTGCACTTTTTTTTTATTAACATACCTTGTGCAAAAAAAATAATTAGACAGCAATTACATTACTACTTATTCCAAGGGGGGCATTTATCATTGTTAGGCTAAGTTGAGCTTATTGATTTTATCTGAGATTGTCTGACAGTTTCTATTGTGCATTTGCCCAATGGGCTTTGCCTTTCAGCTCCCCACATTGCTTTTATCTTGTGATCACCTTTTTTAAATACATCTATGGATTGATGTGGGTATTTTAAATAAACCCATCTGTTTTGATCTACACCATATGGAGCCATTTTTCCTTCCCATATTCCTTTGGATGAGAGTGTCTTGCTTCTACTGTCTGCACCTTGATTGATTGCCATCAGAGTCCCAGCTTCACCCCTATCCGTGTGAGTTCCAGGGTTCATCACTGGAGTTCCATGTTTTGGCGTTCTTAGCGTGATTGACTCACTGTCGCTGGCAAGTGAGTCCACTTCATTTGGTAAGAGTATTTACCCCTCACCCTGGGTGGAGGACGCACCACCCTTGGTGTTCTGTGTGCTGTCATGGCTGTTTCATCTTACTTCTGAATACCAATTCTGCTTCAAGGGTGGACTATTTCCATGTTTTATCTCATTTTAACTTACTTCACTATACAGTGATCCATTATTGGTTCTGGCCTTTGGAACTTTTTATTTTTGTTTCCAGCACTTTATATTTATTTTTATTTTTATCATACATGTTTTATATCATTGTATGACATATTGCACTAGTATATGTTTGCATCATTGTATGACATACTGCACCTATATGATTTATTATCACTTTAGCGCTACATTTTGTTACACATTTCCTTTAAATTTTGTCAATTTTTTTGTGAGCTGCTCTTACCAACATTTGGGTTAGCGGAGTGATTTCCCTTATCTTCATCACTAATATTTAGGAAGCTTTACAATCTTTTTTTTTTATCCAAAAAAAGGTTTTTATGTAGAATTGAATACATAAAGTCCAAAGATCAACAATTAGACCATATATAACAAATATATACATTCCAATATACAATGAAAACATTTAGTTTTTTACTATAGTCACCATCATCAATTATCATACGACCTGAAGTCAGGTCCCACAGCAGCCCATACCCATAATCTGGGACAGTCCACCACACCGACCTCAATCTATTAGTAGCACAGAAAAACTAGTGTATTTAGCCCACATTGAGTCTCAAAAGTCTATCCATGATTAGGTCATCTGGAGCAAGTCCCGGTGTTCCCAACCATTGGTGGTATATAACTTTTTCCATTTTCAGTGCATTACCTACTACAGTGATCCATTCCTTGACCGTGGGGGGTAAGTCAGACTTCCAGTGTAACATTATCAACTTGCAGGCCATAAAGAGGGCCCTTGTGGGGGCTTCTCTAGTATGGGGTTCCTATTCCAGCTCATCTAGCAGATTCAGTATACAGTATTTGGGGTCTAATGGGACTGACACCAGAAACACTGTATTTAGAGTGTCTGTCACCCCCTTCCAATATACGTGCAGTTTGGGGCAACACCACAGCATGTGTATCAAGTCCCCATGGTCCCTTTTACATCTAGTATATGTTGGTGTGGGCAGCAGTCCCATACCATGTATTCTATGGGGCGCGTAATATACTCTCAGGAGTGTATATAATTGTGTCAACCTTTGTGTCACGTTTAGTGAGCATATGGCTACTGACTGTAAAGCGTCCTCCCACTGGTTCTCATCCAAGGGTCCTACATCCGTTTCCCAATATCTTTTAACTGTGAAGGGATTTTTAGTGAGGTACTGACGAAGTAGTGTATCATAGCTCTGGGAAATAAATCCTTTAGAGGTCTCCGCTGTCTTAAGCTGAAAGAGGAGGAGTACAGAGTCCACATGCCACTCAGAGGCTTTTGATTGAGCTCTGAATGCATGTCTGAGTTGCATATAGTAAAAGTGCAAATTTGCTGGTAGCTTATATGTCTCCCTCAGAGTTTCAAAAGGCAGTAATTTACCATTACCAATATTTTGTGTCAGATATAAAACACCATACTTTTTCCACCTTTCTGCATGTTGCAGTTTGGCTAGTTTAGAATAAGAATCGTTTGCCCAAATGGGGCTGAACTCGTTAATACCTTTCGCCCCCTGCAGATACCTGGTTTTGTTCCATATCTTCTGCATTAAACTATATGTGGGGAAGCTTTTTTGGGGTTTTCCAAAAGCTAATGCCTCAAGAGCAGTTGGAATGGATTTTCCACCTACCGTATGTAGCATAATGCTTTCGGAAGCACTGGGGATTCTATCTGCTGGCCAAATAGTACAGCCATGGATTTGGCAACGCAAGGCCACTGTTGTCCTTAGGACATTGCAGGTGTTCTAACTTTATCCTAAGAGGTCAGTTTTTCCATATCAGCTTGCGAAATATGGTGTTCACTATCCTAAAAGTCTTTAGTGGGATCACTACTGGGGAATTATGCAGCATGTATAGCAGCTGGGGCATAAGAATCATTTTAATTAGATTCATTTTGCCCGCAACTGTCATACACAGAGTGTTCCAAGTTTTGACACGTGAGCGAAATCTGGCCAGCAGAGGGGAAATATTAAGTTGGCTGTAGTCCCTGATTCGCGGCATCACCTGTGTCCCCAAATATTTAAAAGAGGTGGCTATAGGCATATCTCCTATTCGGTCTCCGTGTTGCAATTGATCGTCATCTATTGGCATTAGGGCTGAAGTCACGAGGTCACGTGACGCAACGCGTAGGATCCCGTTCGCCACCCCACACGACATTGCACACTGCTCTAACCCAGAAGCTGTCAGTGTGAACCGGAAGCTTTGTACCAGGTGGCGGCGTTCCGCCGCCATCTTTACCTGTCACTGCTGCACACTGTATCCACAGTGTGTATACCTTTTTACCCATTTGTTTGGAAAGATTTTTTTGATTAAATAAAACTATTTTTAACGAACTACACTATTGGAAGCCCCCTTGTTCCTTCTCTCTCTCTCCTTACTTGGTTGGACTGGAGCCCAGGATCCTGAATCGTCCCTGATCAGAAGCGTCCTTAGTATCAACACACCAGGAACCACCACCAGGGGACATCCTCCAACCACTCCTAGATGATCACCTGCACCTACATCAAGGCTTTATTTAAGCCCTTTAAGGTAAGGGCAATGGGAGACTTTTCTTAAGGGAAGGAAGCCATGGAATCATTGATTTTATGTGAAAGTATATCATCCAGCTAATCTTTCACCAAAGTGTCCAACTGGAAAATAGAAGTTCACACCTTTCACCATTATTGGACATTTTTTTTGGTTTTTTATTGGTTTTACACCATTTATGTGATTTATTAGTATTTATTGAGTCATTTTTTTCCACTTTATGTGTTTGCGCGAAATCTTATTTACACACTATAGAAACACAAACCTTCCCTCAGGATCTATTTTGAAGCGTATTCCTGGTAGTCCAGGGATCTGTGCACCACAACACTCACCCACCGGGAAAATGAGGTGTGAGTGGAGTGGTACGCCCATCATATCCATGAGTATTTCAGGCAACTTTTAGTTTTGGTTGTCAGATTTGTTTCCTGAAAACATAAGACAGCAGGATAAAACTTTTTCAGACATTTAAATATCATTGTATGTTTAACGAGGGAGTTCATGCCCCTAACATTCCAGGAGATCAATGAGGTACCTGCCATCTCAGGGGCAGAGTCAGTATCTGGGTTGGACCTTTGGGCAACCCTGGTCTGGAGTGTCCATGAGGGGCAAAATTGATGGGGTGGTGGTGGACTGCTGTAGCATCAGGTTGACGGGTGGTCAGGAAAGTATAGTTCCTTGGACTGTAGGATAGTTTACGCTGTAAACAATAACAGGGCACAACGGTGCCAACAAGCATTAGTGCAGTTGTGGTTAGGTAGTCCCTTGCCCGGCATGTAACACTTACGACGGTAAGAGCAAGTAGAGGACTAAAAGGTAAAGTCAACCATAATAGCTCTGCCAAAGGGGCAAATCTATTCACTGCAACACAGCCTAATTGTAGGCTAACTGATTGTCTTTGCATTCCAGGTAGAACAAAGATTTAGAAGTGGTAGTAGAAAGGGTTGTCACAGTTAAGTTACTAGCATTTGTAGATATGTAGTGTCCCCCAGGTAAAGAAAGAGGAGCCGGATGGCATAAGGAGGTTTCAAGGAAGCAAAAAACAAGAACAGCATCTCATCAATGAGAGGAGTTTAGCAGTCAGGTAAGCTTTATTTTTCTTTATCACAAATATGGCGTTGGGGTCAGTCTCCTTCTGCATCCGCTCAATGGTGACGCAGGGCCTGTTTGTTATGATCCAGCCAGGCCGCCGCCTCCCTAGCCGACTCAAAGAACTGCGCATGCCCACCGGCTGTCACATGCAATTTAGCTGGATAGAGCATGGCATATGGTAATTGCAGGGCTCTCAGGCGTTTTTTTACATCCCCAAATTTTGCTAGACTTCTCTGTACCTCAGCTGAGAAGTCAGGGTAAATTGACACTCTGATTCTGTTGAATTTAACATTTGCCCGCTCCTGTGTGCAGCGTAGTATTACCTATCTGTCATGGTAATGTAGAAGTTTGGCCAGCATTGACCTGGGAGGGGCTCCCTGTGGGGGAGGTCGGCCCGGCACGATATGAGCTCTTTCCACAGTGAAAAATGGGGAAAATGCTTCCCTGCCAAAAATCTCTACAAGCCAGTTTTTCCTCAAAGGTAGTGGAGTCTTTGCCCTCAGATTTTTCGGGTAGAACGACAATGAGGACATTATTTCTGCGTAGGCGATTTTCTGTGTCCTCTGCTCTGTTATATGTGTCTTGGGCCATGCGGTGTGGTGCTCTGGCTTCTCGTGCAGGTGGAGGCAGCTTGTCCTCAATATCACACACTCTGCTCTCAACTGCTGTTGCTCTTTCTCTAACCTTTTGAAGGTCTTGTCTGAGAAGTGACATCTCTTCTCTTAGGCCTCCAAACTGATCCTTCATGATGTTAACTGTGGCTGTGCACATGTGAACGGCCTTCAATATTTCAGCTAACGTGGGTTGCTCCAGAGTCTCTGGTGTGTCCTCTGGGGGGGGGGAGAGGGGCCATAGAGTGGCTGGGAATGCTGTCTGTGTCATGGCCCCAGTCTGCCTGTGTAAAAAGGCCTGTATCTTCCCCTCTAGTTTCTGCCCCCCCCCGCATCAGTAACCACAGGGCCCTGCAGGTTTGGGCATAGCAAAGCATGTCTCTATAATGCTCCTTACCCTGTGGCTTCTGCGCTTTTCTGCTGCTTCCTTCTCTGGGTTTGTCAGCCATTCATGGCGTGCACTGTGCCATGGCCTCCGTTGCGGTGGCGCCATCTTGGGAGTCTGGTCCCGCCATCTTCAGCGGGCCTCGGCGGGTCTTCCCCCCGTGTGCAGAGGGCCAGCGGTGGGCCCAGGAAGCCAGCTCGGTAGCCAGCTGGGGAGCCGAAGAGAGTAGGATCAGGGATGCAGGGCCGGTGCTAGACTATTTTACACCCTAGGCGAGTCCAGCTACTTGCGCCCCCCCCCCAGAAAAAAAAAAAACTTCTGTACCGCTAAAATATAATTTCTATATCTCTATATGGTATAGAAAGGGCGCAAAACAGTCTAGCACCGGCCCTGTCTATACCCCCTGTAATGTTTGTTGCCCCCTCATTGAACTGCCGTACACAGCGAGCATAGTTTCCAACATTTCAAATTCTTTTTTTAGAGAAATGGGTGACAGCAGAGGGCTCGGTGACAGCAGGGCAGAGGACTGGGTGACAACAGGGGACTGGGTGACAGCAGAGGGCTCGTGACAGCAGGGGACTGGGTGACAGCACAGGGCTGGGTGACAGCAGGGCAGAGGACTGGGCGACAACAGGGGACTGGGTGACAGCAGAGGGCTGGGTGACAGCAGAGGACTGGGTGACAGCAGAGGACTGGGTGACAGCAGAGGGCTGGGTGACAGCAGAGGACTGGGTGACAGCAGAGGACTGGGTGACAGCAGAGCAGAGGACTTGGTGACAGCAGGCACAGGACTGGGTGAACACAGGGCAGAGGACTGGGCGACAACGGGACTGGGTGACAGCAGAGGGCTGGGTGACAGCAGAGGACTGGGTGACAGCAGAGGACTGGGTGAACGCAGGGCAGAGGACTGGGCGACAACAGGGGACTGGGTGACAGCAGAGGGCTTAGTGACAGCAGGCAGAGGACTGGGTGACAGCAGGGCAGAGGACTGGGTGACAGCAGGCAGAGGGCTGGGTGACAGCAGAGAGCTGGGTGACAGCAGGGCATAGGGCTGGGTGACAGCAGGCAGAGGACTGGGTGACAGCGGGCAGAGGATGGGTGACAGCAGAGGGCTGGGTGACACCAGAGGGCTGGGTGACAGAAGGCAGAGGACTGGGTGACAGAAGGCAGAGGACTGGGTGACAGAAGGCAGAGGACTGGGTGACAGCAGAGAGCTGGGTGACAGCAGGGCAGAGGACTGGGTGACAGCAGAGAGCTGGGTGACAGCAGGGCATAGGGCTGGGTGACAGCAGGCAGAGGACTGGGTGACAGCAGGGCATAGGGCTGGGTGACAGCAGGCAGAGGACTGGGTGACAGCAGGCAGAGGACTGGGTGACAGCAGAGGAATGGGTGACAGAAGGCAGAGGACTGGGTGACAGCAGAGGGCTGGGTGACAGCAGAGGGCTGGGTGACAGCAGGGCAGAGGACTGGGTGACAGCAGGCAGAGGATGGGTGACAGCAGGCAGAGGACTGGGTGACAGCAGGCAGAGGATGGGTGACAGCAGGCAGAGGATGGGTGACAGCAGGGCAGAGGACTGGGTGACACCAGAGGGCTGGGTGACACCAGAGGGCTGGGTGACAGCAGGCAGAGGACTGGGTGCAATTGGGTTGAAAACTGCTCTGCCCAATATCTCACAGTCAGGACACTGCTACAGGAAAAAAACAGATATTATCTTGATCTTTGTCAGATAACAGAACTTTTTTACTTATGTGCAAAAGTCTAAAGATAGAAATAATAAAGTTGACAAAGATCAAGATGACATCTGGTCTTTCCTGTAGCACTGTCCTGACTGAGATATCGGCAGAGCACTTTTCAACCCAGTGGCTGCATAAAAACAAAACAGCATTTTTAGAGCCTTTTTTTACCTCCATGTTGCTCTGCCCAGAAGGACCGTGTGATCATCCCTGAGGCTGGCCGCTCCGCCCCCTGCCCCCCAGTGATAGGCAGGATCACCCCTTGGCTGGCCACACCCCCTCACGAGTCCCGACTAGTGACAATGAAGGAGGCAGGCCAGCTCCTCAGCATCAATCAGAGCCCTGATCTGCCGAACAGCTCTGAAGCTGGGGGAGTCGGGGGAGGGATGAGTCAGTGTACTGCATGTGATACATCCCTCCCCGCGCCCCTGCATGATCCCCAGCAACAGACATTCCCTCACCTCCTCCGGACCTCCAGTACACACTCCTGCAGACCCGCCACACAGGGACAGCGGCTCCATAGGTTACATCCAGCAGGGATGAGGAGGTGACAGGCCATGGCTGCGCCCTAGGCAGCAGTGCGCCCTAGGCGGCTGCCTTGTCCGCCTAGTGGTAGCACCGGCCCTGCAGGGATGCCAGGGGAGGATCAATGGACAGATCAGGCAGGAGCTGTGAGAAGTGCATCCTCTCACATGCCGGTCTTGGCCACCCCCCCATCAGGAAGCTTTACAATCTGAACAGCAGAATTATTATAAAGTAGGTAGAAACATAGAAAAGTGATGGCAGAAAAAGACAGAGTAGTCCAGTGGTCATCAACCCTGTCCTCAGGGCACACCAAGAGGCCAGGTTTGCAAGATAACTGAAATACATCACAGGTGACATCATTTGCTGCTCAGTGATTGCAGTATTCTAGTCTGCATCTCCCCAAGGTAATACATAAAACCTGGCCTGTTAGTGGGCCCTGAGGACAGGGTTAATTACCACTGGAGTAGTCCATCCAGTCCATTTTCTTAGGGGGTTTTTGGTTTGCTTTTTTGTTAGTTTTTTTGTTAACTTTATTGTCTGTGTATAGATCTACATTTAACACAAGCATGTTTGAAGCCATTTACTGTTGAATGTCTCACTACCTCTGCTGATAGTTCATTTTAGACAACAAATACCCTTTCAGTAAAATAATACTTTCCTAAGATTAGTTTTGAACTTTCCTCCAGGCTGTATTTAAAGGTTTCAATCATGTCTCCCCTTTCCCTTCTTTCCTCCAGGCTGTACATACTAAGTTCCTGAAGTCTCTCTTGATATGTTTTATTACCCCAACCTTTCACTATTTTTGTTACCCGTCTCTGGACTCCCTCTATCTTATCAATATCGTTGTGTAAGTGAGGTCTTCAGAACTGGACACAGTATTCTAAATGAGGTCTAACTAATGATCTATGTAGAGGACTCAGGACCTCCTTCCTCTTGCTGGTGATCCTTCTAGTGATGCATCCTACAATTCTATTTGCTTTTCCCTCTGCCTGGTCAAACTATTTGCTCATTTTGCAATCATCTGACCAACACTGTCCCCCAATTTCGTACTCTCTCAAGGAATTATTTTTCCCTAGGTGCATTATTTTACATTTAGAAACACTAAACTGTAGTCTCCACTGCTTTGGCCAATCTCCCAGCAATGCCAAATCATGTTTCCATTTTACAGGCACCTTCAGGGATATCAACCCTATTACACACCTTTATGTCATCAGAAAAAATACATACTTTGCCCAACAAACCTTTAGTTATATCACTTACATATAGATTAAATAGAACAGGACCCAGTACAGAGCCCTGTGGTACTCCAAAAGTGACCACTCTCTGTTCTGAGTGAACTCCATTTACAACCACACTCTGGTATCTATCCTTAAGCCAACTCTTTACATGTGGCAGCACAGTGGCTAACAGGTTAACACTTCTGCCTAGAACTGCTGGGATCACTGGTTCAAACCCCAAACATGCCACTTCATGTAGAGAAGTTGTCTGTTCTCCCTATGGTGTTAAACATAACTCCTGACTCAGGTCCTTACATACATCATGCCTAAATGTAGTATTTATGTGTAGGAGGGTTCCACCACCATTGCATGTCATATGTTTTCCATGGGCAAGGACTATAATCAGCCTTAACATTTCCCCACCAGCACTAATTGTAGCCTCTTACAAAGCCAAACCCCACAAAATGACAGCTGTTTATCTCTCAGCATGCTGACAGTAATCAGCCATATCCAGTATTCAAAACGGATGGCATATACCAGAAACAGGTTGCTCAGTGTCTCTCTGGACTTGTACAGTACATCTGCATTGATTAACTTCTTGCACCAGTGGGACTTAGGACACTTTGACACCACAGAGATGCAGCCTACAAACATGTGGCAGCACAGTGGCTAACAACTTAGCACTTCTGCCTAGCAGCACTGAGGTCCTTTGTTCGAATCCCAATCCTGCTCCCTGGCTAAATGTTTCTATGTTCTTCCTCTGTTGTGCTGTAAAAGTTTCTTTTTCATGAGTGATTACATTTTTGATGGGTTTCACATAAATCAAGCAAATGTGGGCTCGCACCAAATCTAGAACTGGAGTGTTTTGGCCCAGATATGGAGGTGTGATCCTGCAGATATATTGTTGTATGCTTATGATGATTGACAAATGCGCTCTGTCACCAATTTGTGTGAAGCAGCCCTCACAAAGTTGTCATTTCCTGTTTTGGACCCTCCACATGCCCAACAACGTAAAAGTTTGATTTGGAGATTTTTGGGATCACTGATCATGGCCAGAACCTTGGACATTTGTTATTTTGAGGCTTACCCTGCACAGATATCTATGCTGATGCATTTTTTCATTTGTAAAGAGTGTGTATTCCTACTGACCAAGTGTTAGCACTTGAGACCTACATGAAGAGACAGAACCAATTACACTGATTACACTGGTGGGTGTATCTTTTACTGGGTGTGCAAGCAATCCTAGCTAGCTTATTTAAAGGCCTGCATTTTTGGCGGGTGTTTGGCCTGAATCTTTCTTTGCAGTGTGTATAGTGGGTTACAAATAGATATATTTTTTGTGTTTTTTTTTGGGGGGGGGGGGTCATGCATAATTCCCGACCCACACCCCACTAAGGCTGCGGTTTGATGATTGCTTCTAAATCTCACATGTTAGACTTGCAACTGCTATGTAATGTTTTAGATGAAAAGGAAGGTTCCTGCTAATTAACTCCTGCTGTGTGTGTCAATGTAGTTTGTGCGCTGCCTTTTTGACGTTTGTGTTCATTTTGTCTGTTTTTGCTTATGATAATCCCACCATTTAACTTTTTAGGGGTTTGGGGCGAGGACTTCTGATCACAAAAAAAAGATTTGTCATGGATGTTATTTGCTTGATTTGTATCCCTGCTTTTCTAATGTGATTTGTTTATTGTGTCTACTTTTTAATGTCCTACCCTTGTAGATTGTAAACTCTTTTAAGCAGGGCCCTTCTAACTATGTTTTTAAATGCTGGAGCATCATTTCCATGCCAGTGTCGCTTTCTGTACTCTGATCAATGAGATCAATCTGATCAATGAGATGGGCGTCTGAAAAGAGCATTTGAGCACCAATGGGTACTCAGAATTGCAAACATTTTGATGGATACTCCCTCCAGGGTTGTGCATTACAGCGTATGGACTGATACATCAACAGCACGAGGCATGAGGTCCGTTATATGCAGCAGGGTCTAGAGGGTGGGCCAGGATACTTGGTATGTCAATCCTAAAAAACCTTCTTTTTATATGCTCCGTTATATGATGCTTGTAGTTGGAATTTGTGTGTGCATGTGACTCTGCATTTGTGCACACACATTGGTACTACACTTTTTCATTTTTTTTCTTTATAGATTTTATTTTTGCACTACTGGAATCACCTGCATTTATGTATAATTTCTACAATCCTTTACTTTGAAGTAATCTTCAATTATGTAAGTACCCATCTTCTATAAAGAAACATATAATACATATCACCCTTATATTTGCCCCCATACCATCTCAAATATATGTTAACATGTTATAATTGTTTGTGTCCCCATAGGGGGGCCTTGCTTCTTGCCCCCTGGTGGTCATTTGTTCTGGGCCACACACCCTCCTGGACCCTATCAAAGTGATTGCTTCCATTGTTTATATCTGTTTATATTTTATGTTAGATATTATGATGTATTTATATGATGCCTTTTTATACATCTATTAGATATGCAAGGTCCTGAAGAAGCGCACCCACGCGCGAAACATGTAGAGTGATTTTTCTGAGAGACCTCCTACTACGACTCAACCACTTCACGTATCTAATAACCACTGAATGTATATTGTCATTACATGCCAAAATTATTGCACATTTTCTATGTGGTATTTGTGTATTAGAGGTGATACTAGAGTCTGTGAGGTCACTCAAATATGTTTTTTAATCTGTGTTTGTATATAATGGTTTTACCTTTATCCAATTAAAAAATTCCAATTTTTTACAAATGTATGTGTGTGCCTATAAAGACTATTTTCTAACAATTACTGTGGCATTGGCACACTGTTATCTGTGTATCCACAGTGTCACCCTGTGTTGATACATTAAAATCCATATTTTTGGTATGTTAGTTCACCTGCTCAATTTTCATAAAAGGGGGGCTTAAAGTGTCTCAAAGAGTAACCTGCAACTTACAGAGGTTGCCTAGAGTCCTACATCCCTAGCCAGGAATGTGCATGGTCCAAAGCCCTGCCCTTCTCCTTGCTTGCTTCCCTCATAAGAGGAGGCTAAGTAATAGATCCTTACAGCCTACATCGTCCTATAGCTTGGTCATCAGTGCTTCTCCTAACCAAAAGAGAGAGGTGGCTCCCCACCTAAACTATAGGATAACCTTTTACCTAGGGTGCGCCACTGCTGACAAGGTCAGGACTAGAGTTAACTCTATCATTGGCATCCTACCTATGCGGACCTCTACCAGCTCCTAAGGCACCTACACTGTCTATCAAGTGTTTGTTGGCTTATCCTAGTCTATTAACTCTGGCACCATCTTTTGGCCTGAAAGAGAAATTACACTGAGCACATTACCCTACACTGCTTATAAAGTAACTCCTGAACATGCACACAATAGATACATTGAACCCAGTACCCAGCTGCATTCTCAGCTTCTAACAGATAGTACACTACATTCCAAAAAAAAAAAAGTGACTTTATATACACTTTAGACTACTTTACCATTCAATATTCTCTATATCTAAAAACTATACATTAAATTGGAGTTCTCTTTTAAAAGCTGAAGTTTTATCCATACAAACAGACAATATTAGTGTAATAATATATAACAATTCCGTTGTATTTTTCTGCAATTGCCAGTATAATTAAAATGCACTTAATACCACTTTGAGAATGTATTTGGTTGGAGGATTGCCTGGTAATTACCTTCTGCATTACATTAGCATTTCAGATATGTCTATGATATATTTAATGAGATTAGGGGTAATCTTACTTATTAAAAGTATGCTGCAATATGCAACGCTGCATCTTATGGCAAACCATTAGTATTATCTTTTTCTATAAATAGTTTTTCTTCATAGGCAAAAAAAAATTCTCAGTTGTAGAGCCTATAATACATGTATAATAATTGAGGCTTGGAAGGTGGTGAATCTGCAGTCTTTATACAGGCGTATCCATTAACCAATTGCCAACTGGCTCATGCTGATATACGGTGGCAAAATGGCACTGGTTCGCAAAACAACGTATGGGTACATTGTCTCCTTTAAAAGCCAGCGACCACACACGATCGTGGACACAAAAGCCAGAACGGGGATTTGTGTGTGTAAACACACAAATCCCTGTTCTGTCAGAGAAGAGCAGACAGATCTTTTTTTCCTAGTAAATAAGAACAGTGATGTTTCCTCCCCAGTCAGACCCATCCCCATACAGTAAGAAACACTAACTAGGGAACACATTTAACTCCTTGATTGCCCCCTAGTGTTAACCCCTTTCCCTACCAGTGACATTTACACAGTAATCATTGCATTTTTATAGCAGTGATCGCTGTATAAATGTCAGTGGTCCCAAAAATGTGTCAAAAGTGTCCGATCTGTCCACCGCAATGTCGCAGTACCGCTAAAAATCATAGTTCACCACTATTACCTAAAAAATAAAAATAATAAAAATGCCATAACAATGCCATAAATCTTTCCCATAGTCTATAGACGCTATAACTTTTGCGCAAACCAATCAATATACGATTATTGTGATTTTTTTTAACCAAAAATATGTAAAAGAATATATATTGGCCTAAACCAGAGGTCTCCAAACTTTTTAACCCGAGGGCCGCATTGTAGATTTTACAAATATTCACAGGCCAAAAAAATTATTTATTTATAAATGAATAAAATTTAAATGATCTCATCAGAGCTTTTCCGCATGTCTGTGTCCCCGTCAGAGCCTTTGCACACGTCTGTGTCCCCGTCAGAGCCTTTCCACACATCTGTGTCCCCATCAGAGCCTTTCCACATGTCTCTGTCCCCATCAGAGCCTTTCCACATGTCTGTGTCCTCATCAGAGCCTTTCCACACATCTGTGTCCCCATCAGAGCCTTTCCACACGTCTGTGTCCCCATTAGAGCCTCCTTGCACATTGTGTTCCCATCAGAGCATTTCCACACATCTGTTTCCCCATCAGAGTCTTTCCACATGTCTGTGCCCCCATTAGAGCCTTTTTGCACCTCTGTGTCCCCCATCTGAGTCTCCCCAATACAAGTGTCCCCCATATCTGTGTCCTCCATCAGATTCTCCTCATCATGAGTGTCCCCAGCAGAGTCTCCTCATCATGAGTGTCCCCAGCAGAGTCTCCCCATCATCAGTGTCCCCATCATCAGTCTCCCCATCATCAGTCTCCCCATCATCACTGTCCCCATCATCAGTGTCCCCAGCATCAGTGTCCCCTTCATCAGTGTCCCCAGCAGAATGTCAAAATCTGCAGTCTCCCCATCATCAGTGTCCCCAGCATCAGTATCCCCATATCAGTGTCCCCAGCAGAGTGTCCAAATCATCAGTCTCCCCATCAGCAGTCTCCCCATCATCAGTGTCCCCAGCATCAGTATCCCCATCATCAGTGTCCCCATCATCGGGGTCCTCAGCGGAGTGTCCAAATCATCAGTCTCCCTATCAGCATTCTCCCCATTATCACTGTCCCCAGCAGAGTCTCCCCATCAGTGTCCCCAGCAGTATGTCCAAATCATCAGTCTCCCCATAATCAGTGTCCCCATCATCGGTGTCCCCAGCATCAGTGTCCCCAACATCAATGTCCCAAGGATTAGTGTCCCCAGCATCAGTGTCCCCAGCATCACTGCCCCCAGGATCAGTGTCCCCAGCAGTCTCCCCATGATCAGTGTCCCTAGGATCAGTGTCCCCAGCAGTCTCCCCATCACCAGTGTCCCCAGCATCAGTGTCCCCAGGATCAGTGTCCCCAGCAGTCTCTCCATGATCAGTGTCCCCAGCAGTCTCCCCATGATCTGTGTCCCCAGGATCACTATCCCCAGCAGAATGTCCTGTACATACATCTTCAGTACTCTTGCCTTGAGCAGACTTCAGCTCTCCTGCACCTCTCGACTCTCTCCCATCACATGCGGATCTCTAATACAAACAGCAGGCGGGACGCCTGATCACGTCACTGGTTGCTAGGACACCAGCGCTCCCAGCAGCCAATCCTTACAGCATGGCAGCATGGGAGGGTGTGGGGGGGAGCAGATTTGTTTGTGGGACCTGCCAGTCATACTGCCAATCTGCTGCTTTTAAAAGGCAGTGGATCGGCAATGCATGTTGGCAAATTCTGGGTGAGCCGCGGGCTGGAGAAAAGACACCAGCGGGTAAGATGTGGCCCACAGGCCAGGTTTGGAGACCCCTAGCCTAAACTGATGAAGAAATTTGTTTTTTAAAAACATTTTTGGGGATATTTATTATAGCAAAAAGTAAAAAATATTGTTTTTTTTTTTCTTTCAAAATTGTCTTTTTTTTTGTTTATAGCGCAAAAAAACAAAACGCAGAGGTGATACCACCAAAAGAAAGCTCTATTTATGGGAAGAAAAGGATGTAAATTTAGTTTGGTTACAGCATTGCATGACTGCGCAATTACCAGTTAAAGCGACGCAGTGCCAAATTGTAAAAAGTGCTCTGGTCAGGAAGGGAGTGAAATCTTCTGGGTCTGAAAATGTAAGCAAAAAAATTAACATATTAAGGGTTGTACTGGCCTATGTAAACAATGAAATGTCATACAATGGAATTCATGTCCATAAGGAACTTTTAAATATAATCATGGAAGAACAACAGCATTGGTAGACACAGTTGTGGATTCTTTTGATAATGAAGGTTTAATTCAGAACTCCAGCTACTATTATTATTATTATAATACACGATTTATATAGCGCCAAGAGTTTACACAACTCTTTATAATGTAGAGGGGGGACAGCACAATTACAGTACAGTTCAATACAGAAGGGACAGGAGGGCCCTGCTCATAGAGCTTACATTCTAAAGGGAGGGGGTGGTGGTACAAAAGGTAATAGATGCGGGGAATAATTTGATGGGGGTGGCTCTGGGATAGTTGTTAGGTGGATGTGGGATAGGCTTCCCTGAATAAGTGAGTTTTCAGGAAACTCCTAAAGGTGGGCAGGTTAGGGGCTGAGCGGATTTACTGGGGCAGGGAGTTCCAGAGGATGGGAGAGGCTCTGGAGAAGTCCTGAAGATGAGCATGAGAGGAGGTAACAAGGAAGCTAGAGAGAAGAAGGTAATGGGAGGAGCGAAGGGGACAATTTGGGCGATATCTGCAGATGAGGTTGGTGATGTAGCTGGGGGTGATGTTGTGGATGGCCTTGTATGTTGTGGTTAGCATTTTGAATTTTATACAGTGGGGTAGGGGAAGCCAGTGAAGGGATTGGCAGAGAGGGGCAGCAGTCACGGATCAGTTAGTGAGGTGTAGCAGCATTCCTAATAGACTGAAGTGGGATAGCCTGCGTAAGGGTAGGCCAATAAGGAGAATGTTGCAGTAGTCAAGGTGGGAAATAATCAAAGATTGAATAAGTTGCTTTGTGGTGTCATTAGTCAGGAAGGGTCGAAATTCTGGAGATGTTGCGGAGGTTAAGGCAGCAGGATCTAGCCAGTGATTGGATGTGGGGGCTGAAGGAGAGGTCAGAGTCAAGGATTACACCCAGCACCCTGGCATGTGTGGAGGGACCAATGGTTGTGCTGTTGATCTGATAGTAATGTCATGGGGGAGGGGGCGGGAAGGAGGAAATGTAACAAACTCAGTTTTAGAAAGATTGAGTTTGAGAAAGTGGTGTGACATCCATACCGATATGTCATTCAGTAAGTTTGAGATCTGTGAGGAGATTGAGGGGGTGAGTTGAGGAGAGATAGATCTGGGTGTCATTGGCATAGAGGTGGCATTGGAAGCCATGGGAGGTTATAAACTGGCCCAGGGAAGAGGCGTAGAGCGAGAATAGGAGGGGCCCAAGGACGGAGCCTTGGGGTACCCCAACAGAGAGAGGAAGAGGAGCGGAGGAGATGGAGTTGCAGTGACACTGAAAGTGCGCTGAGATAGGTAGGAGGAGAACCAGGATAAAGCAGAATCACAGAGGCCAAGGGAGTGTAGTTTGCTGAGGAGGAGCAGGTGGTCAACTGTGTCCAAGGCATCAGAGAGGTCTAAGAGTATGAGTATGGAGTAATGGCAATTGGTTTTAGCAGTTAGTAAGTCATTGGTGAGTTTTAGTAGGGCAGTTGCAGTGGAATGTTGTGGACGGAAGCCGGACTGTAGAGGGTCGAGAAGGTTGTTGTCTGTGAGGTAGTGATTCATTCGGTCATGGACAAGGCGTTCGATGAGCTTGGAGGCAAATGGGAGCAGGGAGATGTGTCTTAAGTTATTCAAATAGGTGAGGTCTAGTGAGGGTTTTTTAAGTATGGGGGTGACCAGTGAATGTTTGAGCCGGGAAGGAAAGGTGCCGGAGGAGAGGATGTAGGTTAGGGAGTTTAGTATAGAGCAGGAAGGTGGTCGCAGTAATTGTGAGGGGACAGGGTCCAGGGGACAGGTCGTGAGGTGGGCCACGGAGAGGAGTTTATCAACTTCATCGGTGGTAACTGGGCAGAAGGAGGAAAGTATTAAGTGTGGTGTTGGACCTGATGTATTGGGTAGGGGAGGAAGTTGAATGCTGCATATCTCCTTGCGAATTGTGTCGATTTTGCTTTTGAAATGGTTGGCAATCTGTTGAGCGGTAAGCAAGTTGAAGGGTGGGGGCATTGGAGGCGAGTTAAGGAATTAAGGGTAGAAAAAAGTTGACGGGGTTTGGATGAGAGGGTTTTGATGAGAGTGTTTTAGTAGGTTTGTTTAGCAGTGTGGAGGCAGGAGTTGTATTTGAGAAAGGCAGATTTTTAGAGGGTAAAGTTTTGCAGGGATTTAGATTTACACCATGCTTGCTCAAGAGCACGGCTACTTCTCTTGAGACTTCTGGTGTCATCTGTTTGCCAGGGTTGTGGCAGATGGGGCCTGGTTCTGCATGTAGAAAGAGGAGCAAGTAGTCTAGGTAGGATGACAGCCTGTTGTTGTAGATGGTAGTGGTTAGGCCTGGGCAGGACAGGGGTGCGATTTTGTCATAAAGGCCATCAGTAGCAGAATGAAGAAGGGAAGGGTTGAGGTTGCAAAGGTTTCTGCGGGTAGTGGTTTGTGGGTTGGCAGCATGGGAGGTAGGAGACAAAGATAGTGTGAAACGGATAAGGTTGTGATCATAGAGAGGAAAGGGGGTGTTAGAGAGGTTGCAGGGAGTGCAGCGATCGGAGAATATGAGGTGAGAGTATTGCCGTTGGAGTGAGTGGTGGTTTGTGTCCATTATGTTAGGTTAAAAGAGGAGGTTAGGTTGAGTAGTTGAGAAGTGGTTGCAGTATTAACATTGATTGGAATGTTAAAGTCACCTAGGATAATGGCAGGTATTCAGAGTAGAGAAAGTAGGGTAGCCAAGCAGAGAAGTCATCCAGAAAGCGTGACACTGGTCCAGGAGGCCGATAAATGACTGCGACCCTCAGACAAGCTGGAGAGAAAAGACGAATGCAGTGCACTTAAAAAGAGCAGGGGGAAAGAGAGGCAGGTGTGGGAAGAACCTGGAAGGTGCATTGTGGGGAGAGGAGAAGTCCGACGCCACCTCCTATTCGTCCACTAGGTCTGGTGGAGTGAGTCCAGAGGAGGCCACTGTGGGACAGGACAGCTGGAGAGGTAGTGTCGAATTCAATGTTGAAGACCAAGCGGGTATTCCAGAGGGCACATGAAAGAGGGGGGGCTGACTTGTGGAATCAAGGGAATTGGGATGAGAAGGTGGGAGTTACGACTACTGTTGGAGGAGGTAGACAGCCAATTTTGGGGGTGGGAATTGGGTGTGGGAGGGCCGGGGTTTGGTGCAATGTCCCCAGACATAAGGAGTAGTAGGAGGGTGAGCGTGGTAAGGCGGGAGTGGGATTGATAGGAGGGTAGTGGAGTGGAAGTGGTGCCACTGTGTGGGCTTAGAATGAGCAGGAGGTGATAAGTGCAGTAATATTGAGTGGGCAGAAGAGAGGGAGATATGTGCAAGTTGCGGGCTGGAGAGTGGGGTAAAGAAACGAGAGTTCGAGGAGAGAGTACATTATAACAAAGATTAGTGTGAGCATGTTGGAGGGTGGGGAGATGGGAATAAAAGGAAGGCTGAGGAAAGTTAGAGGATGAAGGGGAACTTCGTGTAAAATAGCTGTGGAAAACGAATGTCTGTACTTGTTTTTTTGTAGCAGTGCCTTAGTCAAAGTGCCCGTGTACAAGTGCCAAACGCTTGTCGTCGGAGTGACACTTTGCACAAGGAGTGGCCAGCCAAACCCTCGCAAGCCGTCCAAAGAAATGAACTACATTTATACAGGGATGGTGTGGGGGGAAGATTCACAATTTTTCAATTAGGAGCAGATAAAACCAGGCTCATGGGTGGGTGGGGTTTACAACTGGCCTGGACAGAGTGCAATGCAAGAGGGGGCAACAGGATAAGGTAAATGTTTAATCTTGTCCAAGGCAGCGTAATACAAAATAAGTGATACTCTCACAAATAAACAAACAAGTATAGACAGCAGATTCAAATTCTTAGTAAGGCAGAATTAGAGTTCAGTTAGGCAATATAGTCCAGTGTTTAAGAGAAGAGTGGAGTCTGTGCAGTTACCAGAGAGTATGAAGAGTCAGGTGGGAAATCGCAGACAGGTAGAGTGACTTTGTGTTGCAGGGAAAATCTATGCAGTTACCAGAGGGTATGAAGAGTACTAAAGGGTATTAAAATTATTATTATTAAAAAAAGCAGCCTTTGCTACAATACACATATTCAATATGGAGCTGTCCCTTACAATGCTTTTTTCTGTCACAAGATGTTCTCAGTCTTCCAAGTTGAATGACAGACTAGAGTCATCCAACCAATTTCCGCTGGACTCAGAGTATTACTCTACTCATTCAAAGTTCATTAGATAAGCTGCCCCCACAGTAATTCTTTTCCACCTCAAGATGTCTTCTACGTTGTCTTCTAAAAGTCTTCTACGTTGGCCAAAATCTTGCTGGAATTATACCAAAGTAGTACAGGGACTTTTTAAAAAATCTCCCCAGTTTCATTGATGTGCATGGGGAAATGCATGGGGTTCCCCCAAATCAATACCAGGCCCTTAGGTCTGGTATGGATTTTAAGGTTGCCTGCTGTAGTTAGCTAGCCAGCTGGGCTAGCCAAGCAGGGGGAGTTCATGTTTTGCCGCCTTCTCTGGGCAAGTTTACAGGCTTTTGGGTGTCCAGTCTTCTTTCCCTAGTGTTAGTTAGTTAGTTAGGTCTGGTATGGATTTTAGGGGGATTCCATGCCATTTTTTTTTTAATGACGTGGGGTCCCCCCAAAATCCATACCCGACCCTTATCTGAGCATGCAGTACGACAGGCTATGAAAGGCGGGGTGAGCGAGTGCCCCCCTCCTGAACCATACCAGACCACATGCCCTCAACATAGGGGGTGCTTTGATGGGGACCGGGGCCTCTTCCCCACAACCCTGGAGGGTAGTTGTGGGGGTCTGCAGACAGGGGCTTATCAGAATCTGAAAGCCCACTTTAACCCCCCAGATTTCTTCCCCCCCACCATTTGAATGAGTATGAAGTATATAGTACCCCTACTCATTTACCAAGAAAAGGATGAAAAGTAAATAAAACAGTAGACAGTTTTTGACACATCCTTTATTAAAATAAAAAAAAACTGAAGTAAATCCAGCATCAACCACGATGAATGGCATTCGCCAACTCAAAAAAACATGCAATGTTGGCCTTCCAGCAACTGACAGTTCCGGTCCCCACCATTGGTAAACAAATAGACGGGGTCACCTGTGACAGCGGGTGACCCCGCCTCTTTGTTTATTTAGCATCGCTAGGCACCCTCCAACTGATGGCTCAGGTTCCAACTGTTGGTAAATAAACAAAGGCCCGGGGTCACCCAATGACAGGTGACCCCACCCCTTTTTTTATTTATTGCCAGCACTAGGAATCGGCACTGTCAGTCGGCAGGTACCTAGTGACACTAAATAAACAAAGGGGCAAGTTGGTGGGCTTTTTGGGGTCCTAGCTCCTTTCCCGTGTATTATAAAAGGGGAGCTGTCATAGGTGACTCTGCCCCTTTGTCAAAATCTGTCTACTGTTTTTATTTACTTTTGACATTTTTTGGTGAATGAGTAGGGGGTCCAATGTACCCCTACTCATTTACATGGAGGGACATGGATCTGGGGGCCCCCTTGTTAAAGGGGGTTTCCAGATTCCGATAAGCCCCCTGCCTACAGACTCCCGCAACCACCCGGCCAGGGCTGTGGGCAAGAGGGACTAAATTAGGGTATTACCAAAGGCAATATCCTGACAAGGCCACCAAATTACTGTCCACTAACTCCACCACTAACAGGTTAGGAGTGGATTAACGTACCAATACAGGGGATAGAGTCTCCCAAAAAAAGCAGGTACTTTACTTGATCCAAGTAGTTTGAGAATTCAAAAAGAAGCTTTCCTAAAGACTTAAAACGAAGACAAAAATATGGAAAAGAAACCACCTTCAAAGCCACCCTGAAAAATAATAGTACCTCCACCCCACACAGAGTCGGGACTAATGACAATAAATGTGAGCTAATCACCGAACAATTCTCCAAAGTTCACCCACCATCTCAAAAAAGACCATGAATTTTTCCTTACCAAATATATCCATTAAAGGAGAAATACAGCCAAAGCTTATTTGGCTGTACTTCTCCTATGGATCACAGAAGTGCAGATTGTTCTGCACGCCTGTGACCCATTTTTAGCAGACAGTGGGCTGAAGTCCGATGTTGGCTGACATCACAGAGCCAGTCCAGGCTCGGGCAAGATCACGACAATGAAGTCAGGATCGGCCCACATGCCCGAACCGGCACCCAGCTCAGCCTCTTAGCTAGCCACTGAGAGCCTGAGCCAGCCGTTGTCATCACCCTCCATAGCTCAGAGCTTCAGTGAGCAAGGAGAGGGCAGAGCAGTGACTGACAGTCACCAGCTCTCTACTCACAGAGCCCTGGGAACTGAGCGATTAGTGGTGTTAGGTCACTCAGTTCCAATTGTTAGGTGGGGTGCAGCTGGACCTAGGTAAGTATGATTCTGAAAAAAAAAATACCATACATCTCTTTTAAATGGTAAGTAGACTGTTGCCCTGATTCATCAGGTGATCGTGCTCAAGTTGCAAGTTAGTATCAATTCAGCTCAGCAGAGTGAAGGAATTGTAGCCAAAACAAAATATATAAAGTGCAGACAAAAAAATTCTTAGGCTACATGTCCACGGACATTTTAAAAAAGGAGCTGCAAAGCTAGTACCGACACCAGGAAAAAAGCGGCGTTAAAAACGTGATTTTTTTTTCACGTTTTGCTTCGGCGTCAATGGCCATTTAGCCACGCTAGCTTTCAGCCACATTTCTCTGTCTCTATTAAAAATCAATGGTTCCCTATGGGAGCCCATTGATTTGAATAGAAGTCGCACCAGAAGTCGGATCAAGTGACTTGCGGTGCCACTTGTGTGCTGAGAATTTTGAAGGGGAACCCCGACAAAATTATGCGTGAGCTTCCTCCCCAAGATCCATACCAGATCCTTATCAGAGCAGGCAGCCTGGCAGGTCAGGAAGGGGGGGGAAAGCGAGCGCCCCCTCCTGGACCATACCAGGCCACATGCCCTCAACATGGGGGGTTGGTGCTTTGGGGCAGAGGGGGCCCCTGCACCCCCCAAACCCAAAGCACCTTGCCCCCTTGTTGATGAGGACAAGTGCCTCTTCCCGACAACCCTTGCCCGGTGGTTGTTGGGGTCTGCGGGGACTTATCATGATCTGGAAGCCCCCTTTAACAAGGGGCCCCCCAGATCATGGCCCCCCACCCTAGGTGAATTTGGTAGGAGTACGATGTACCCCATACTCTTCACCTAAATAAAAAAGTGTCAAAAATAAACACACTACATAGGTTTTTAAAGAATTTTATTAAAGCAGCTCCGGCTTTTCTCCCTCTTCTGGCGATGTGTTCTCCTCTCTCCGGGTCTTCTCCTCTCTCTCCGCTATCTTCTGCACTTTTGCTGGGTCTTCTCCCACTGCTCTTCTTCTGATGTTGACTCGACGCAATCTCCCAGTGTAATGCTGGGTCTGCCGTGTGCAATGACTTATATTGGCATGGGGCGGTGCCACCCGATGACGTAAGTTATAGGCCACGCCCCTTGTGATGTCATCACCCTTCCAGATCACGATAAGTCCCCGCCAGCAGACCCTGAAAACCACCGGGCAAGGGTTGTCGGGAAAAGGCACTCGTCCTCATCAACAAGGGGGCAAGGTGCTTTGGGGTGGGGGGCGCAGGGGTCCCCTCTGCCCCAAAGCACCAACCCTCCACATGTTGAGGGCATGTGGTCTGGTATGGTCCAGGAGGGGGGGGCTCGTCCGTCCCCCCTTTCCTGACCTGTGGGGCTGCGTGCACGGATAAGGGTCTGGTATGGATCTTGGGGGGAAATGCGGGACGGTGCATAAAGCTGTGTAAACAGTGTTAAGCCCCGTTAAATTGCATTTAACACCTTTTACCAGCGTCTGGCATTATTACAGCTCTAGCGCTGGAGCCTCGGAACGCACTGGTCCTGTATTTTTTTTTTTTGGAGCTTAAAAACGCCTATGCCACTTACAGCTCAAAAATGCCATGGTGGGCATGAGGTCATAGGCTAACATGGAGAGGCATTGTTAAGCTGCAAAAAATGATCAAAAAAGTGGCTTTAAAAACGTCTGTGGGCATGAGGCCTTATTGTTTGGAGTAGCAACTAATACTGCGTGGCAGTCAATGATATGCAGGATGTATAGACAAACTGGTATGCTTGTAATTTCCCAGTCAGCTGGGGTAATTGGGCCTTTTGTCTGTTGGCATGATTACGTTGCTTGAGCCCAAATTGGGCAGATCAAAACGGAAAGAAAGGAAAGTAATTGTAATAGCAGCTTTACTCCTATTTATTCTGACATCGAACAATCAGATCTCACACACCAGCCAAGGCAGCAGGGCAGATCCTGATTTCATAGGGGGAACATGCATCCACATATGAAATGTTAAGCTGCCACAGTCATTTCCATATGGGGGAGCACCAAATAGATGTAACAAGTAGATCAGCACAAGCATAAGTAATGGCAAGCCTGAATATAGGCATAGCGCAGACAGCCTAGGTGCTCACACACATTCAGTGATCCATGTCTATCATCCAGCCGGATCTATTGCTTTGGAAACTTACGCCCCTCGAGTCAGGCACCTCAGGCTGTCTCCCGAGTGTTCGTCAATCTTCAATGCTACCATGCATGTGGATCCAGGAATTTGCCTGCTGACATGCTTGACCTGCTGCTGGTCTGTCTGTCAGTGTAGCCCAGACTCTGTAGCGTGGAAACTACAGTCAACACGTTTCGCCCACTATTAGTACCCGCTGGCTTCTTCAGGACCAGAGGGGGTGCTCTAGGAACCTACATTTATAGGCTCCTCTCTGGTAATATCAATTTTGTAGAGATAGATGACAGACTTATCGTAGCACTACAAAGGAAGCTCCTTTCAATACCATTAATATTTAGGTACTGAAGAGAGCAAGGTGAACATAGATGTTGAGATCATTGAGCAATTAAACACATGTTTATTAAGTCAAGCTCACATCTTCAGATAAAACCCAGCCATTGCAGAAGGAGATCAAGAGCTGAATAATAAAGGGCATAACGTAAATAAGAGTAAAAAAGGGTAAAAATCATCAATTAACATCATATAAGTCAAAATACGGAATAGGGGGGAAAGACCATAAGCCCATAGGTAGCATCACCCGCAGCCTCTACTAGTCGTCCAAAAAGACTCCAAAGTTTAGTTAAATATTTAATCCAGAAGAGGTCAGGGTACCAAGGCTATAAATCCACCTCTTTTCATATTGTAGAAGGACTCTTGTGGGGAAAAGGTCCTTGTCTACATCAATATGGGGACAAAGTGCTTTGGGGGAGCCCCCTCTCCCAAATCATCTCCCTATGTTGAGGGCATGAGGTCTAGTATGGTACAGGAGGGGGGGTGCATGCTTGCTCCCCTCCTTTCCTGGCCTGCTGGGCTGCATACTTAGATTTTTAAAAATGTTGGCATGAGGTTCCCCTTAAAATACATACCAGACCCAAAGGCCCTGGTATAGATTGGGGGGGACCCCCATGCTGTATTAAAAAAATAAAATAAATGCCGGAACTTGTTTGTTTATATTCTGCTGTGAGTGGGGAATGCTGCTGACAGCAGATGAGTCATTGCTGTTAAGGATGCGGCGGCTGTCTGCCCCTTAACAACCAGCTATTCTGGGCTGTTTTGTCCACAGCCCACTGACAGCAGATAAGTCATAGTCGCTAAGGATGCGGTGGCCACCCGCTCCTTAACAGTAAGCTATTCTTTGCAATGAATTCAGGTCAGATTCGAAAATATCGAATCCTTCCAATACAAACGAATATATGAAATGAATACTGAAGATACGAAAGGAATACCCAAAACAAATCTGTTCAACATATAACAAATAACAAATCTTCACTTATCGAATTAAACAAAAATGGAATTAAACAAAGATTTAAACAGTGCACATGTCTATAAATACTGGCTGGATCACTAGGGGAAAATAAAGGGAAAAAGCCTGAAAAAAAAACAAACAATGCAACCGCCACAACTTAACTGGTAAGCTGAAATATATTAAATGTGTTTTTCTTCGGTTTAGTTATTCTATATATTTAGCATATCTATTAGTTTAAGATCCGTGAAAAGGTTTTTTTTTAGTCATGCATTTCATATATTAAATGATTTATGGTCTTTCACTATCGTGCTTCGTGATGTGATGCTTATATGTCTGTAAGGCCAAGCACAGTCATCCATACCTTGGATAAAAGTGGTAAAATGTGGATAGGTTTGTTTTTTTATAACCTTGTTGTACACATGGGCATCATCTGCCAAAGTGATTTATTATTGGAAGACATTCACAAATCTTTGTCATTATTCTGTAAATATGCCAGATGTTGTGATTTGCATCAGTTACTGTTCTTCCTGTGCTCCGCAGTGCACTGTAAAAAAAGTAATATAGAAGCTGGATTGTACATGCTCAGGTGATTTTAAAGCAGCTTGCAGAGAATAAAAGTGAAATGGTTAGGAATTCTGTCCCATCTGTTCCCTGATTTTACATCTCTACTGGATTTGATGAGTGTTTTTCTTTGATAGATTTTGATGAAGTTAGGGCAGGGTTGTATGCCATTTTCTATCAAGGAATGCTTCAAGATAAAGTTACGTTTGAAACGCTATGGAGTGTTAGGAAAGCTGTGTGGATTTAGGCCAACTGTGAGCACAGCCCAACAATGGTGGTCCCTGGGCCCTTTCTATGCTTAAATGACAGTTCATCTATTTATGAAGTATTCACTAAGAAATTGGAGGGGGGAGGGGTTTATGTACCACCTACATGTCCGTCCCCGCAAAGGGCAAGTTGGTGGTTGCCCCTCTCTCTGGTGAACTTGTAAGGGGGTGTTAGCACAATTTTTGGTTCAATCACTAAGTTGCATCCTATTATACATGGTAAATTAAGTGCAGAACTACATTAAATGATTACATTAAATTACGAATTATATTAATTTAAATTCAGTTCAGGTAGAGATGTAGACTAGAGAAAATGGAGTTGGCCCTCATTGGACGGGTTGGGGTCCTATTCACTGCGATGTAACTCTGGAAGTGTGCAGCGTTTCCCATCTAGGGAATATCTGAAGAGGTCATGGTACCCTAGTTGGGAGTAGTAGTAGGTACAGGACCAAACATGCCCACTCTGGTGAAGGTACTAAAACATCTGCTTGAAATGTGAGCTCTTGTCTGCAATACCATTTCTTAAGTAAAGCATTGAAAATCTATTGCACTTGTCTCCTCCTTTTTCCTGGCCTATTCTTATCTGGAACCTGGCTCAGCTGGGCTCAGCTGGGTGAAGTGCCGTGCAATGGTAATGTAAATGTGCCATTGACTTGTACACTATATATGCTCCCTCAGGAAGTGGGGACTCTAATGAAAAAATAGGGCAAGAGATAACTCAGGAATGAAACCTTATGCAAACATTATTTTCGGCTCTGCCTATAAACTGGTTTTAGAGGTTCCTCAGACTCAGACCCCCAACCAGATCACTATGAATTTGAGTAAGAAAAGTCAATGAAGAAAAACATCACACACCATCACATACTTGCCTTCCAGATTTCAGCGATGTCAGAGCATGTCCTGGGCATCTTATTCAGTGGCAGAAGGATGGAGGAGAGGGCTCCCCCCTTGCTACCCACATTTATTCAGAAAGGGATGGGGAACCCTTAATTTTACAGTTTTCACTGTAAAGATTTTTAACATAAGAAGAAATCTTCAAAAAGGAAAAAAAGGGGAGTTCCAGTGACATCTGTTTTAAAGAGTATTTGGGAAAATGTCCTCTTTTTTTCTAAAGGGACACAGCAAAAAAAAAAAAGAAGAGTTCTACCACTTATAACCTTCGATATTTCATCCAAAATAAGAAAAAAAGTTTAGCTATTCATATAATGCATACAAGTGTTGGGGAAAAGGTCAAAGCGGTGTTAAATCTAGTTTCAGTAACACATTTTCTGCCTTATAGTGTCTCCACTGTGGATGGGGGTGAAATAGAGACACCTTTGGACAGCAGTATTGTCAGTCTGGGGGGGAGGGTAGTGTTCGATGTACTAGCATATTTAGTCTAACTCCAGCTAATACCTTTTAACCCCCCTGGCGGTATTCCCGAGTCTGGCTTGGGGTGGATTTTCAATACCAAAAGCGGTATCCCCGAGCTCGGGTTCGCATCGCTGGATCCATGTAGAGGATACTTACCTTGTCTCCTGGATCCTGCGATGTCTCCCCGCTGTGATCGGCGAGCCGCCATGTCTCTCTTGATTCACAGTGCTGAGCTCTGTTCCCTGCGAGCGTTGCGATGCATGGGGACGGAGTTCGGCGCCAAATTCAAAAAGTGAAACACACAGTACAGATACAGTATACTGTAATCTTACAGATTACAGTACTGTATCAAATAATTACACTTCCCCTTTGTCCCTAGTGGTCTGCCCAGTGTCCTGCATGCAGTTTTATATTATAAAAACTGTTCTTTCTGCCTGGAAACTGGAGATTGTCCATAGCAACCAAAACTGTCCCTTTACATCAAAAGTGGCTTTAGACCAGCTAGAAAACAGCGATAATAAATTAGAATCACTCGCAGAATTGAGTGATAGTGATTTGTGGGGAAATCCATCACCAAACACTAAAAGTAACGAAAGCGACAATTCTGCAACTGAGCAAATTTCAGTGTTTTTGATTTGATTACATTATTAAATAATTTTTATTATTATTATTTGATATAATTATTTATAGTTATTTATTATATTATAATTTTTGATTTCGTTTTTCAAACTTTATCATACCCAGGATGTCTACTAGACTCTTGTTTGGACAGATTTAAGTGAATTATTCCTAAGAATTACAGGCCTATAATATAAAATGACAAATTTCTGTGCAAAATAATTGTACCGCTTTCAGCACCTAAAATCTGAAATAATCATACCGCCAGGGAGGTTAAGCAGTTTCAGGAACATTTTTTTTTCCTTTTGGGATAAAGGTTTCACATAAATGAATAAAAACTAACCATTGTATGCATAAACCTGTCTACCCTGTCTATGCAAAATGGTTTGTCTCATACTGCCCTGTTTGCTTGTTTGCTTTCAGCTCGGTCTGCTAAAAGATGTTAAAAAACATGGTAAAAATAAAGGAAAAAAGCCTATGTAGCCATCACATCTACAAACTATCAAGCTGCAATTTGGCCATGCTTCAAGCATTCACGGTATTGCCAGAGCATAGAGTATGAATTTTCCTTAGCAACGAATAATAGTTCAGAGCAATGCAAGGGTCCAGCTCAGAAGATTTTGACACATTTCTATTTGACCTCATTGGTGATATCTCACTGGATCATTGGCAAGTAGGTATAAGAATAAAAGGAAGGCATGGTGGGAAAAACGTAAAAAAGGAACGGTTATACTTCAAGTGTTTTATTGTTGGGAGATCCTCTGAAAGCTAGAAACAGGAGAGCTTTAGGATTTAAGATAGAAGACGCCGCGGAGGAGATGCTGGACAAGAACGCCGGAGGAAGAACCAGAAGAAACAGAAGAACCAGAAGATGAAGGAAGATAGAAGAAAGAAGAAGCATTTAAATAAAGGAATTGTTAAAAACTGTCTCTTGTCATTTTTAACATTTTTGACAGTTTTTTAGTGAAATGGTAAGGGTAAGTACCCCCTTACCATTTCACACAGGGGGGGGCCAGGATATGGGGGTCCCCTTGTTAAAGGTGGCTTCCAGATTCCGATAAGCCCCCCGCCCGCAGACCCCCACAACCACCGGCCAGGGTTGTGGGGATGAGGCCCTTGTCCTCATCAACATGGGGACAAGGTGTTTTGGGGGGCTACCCCAAAGCACCCTCCCAATGTTGAGGGCATGTGGCCTGGTATGGTTCAGGAGGGGGGCGCACTCTCACCCCCCCTCTTTTCCTGCGGCCTGCCAGGTTGCGTGCTCGGATAAGGGTCTGGTTTGGATTTTTGGGGGGACCCCACGCCGTTTTTTTTTTTTTTTTTGGCGCGGGGTTCCCCTTAAAATCCATACCAGACCTGAAGGGTCTGGTATAGAATTTAGGGGGAACCCCACATCATTTTTTTTTTAATTTTGGCCGGGGTTCCCCTTAATATCCATACCAGACCTGAAGGGCCTTGTATGGAATTTAGGGGGACTCCCACGTCATTTTTTTTTTTAAATTTTGGTTCGGGGTTGCCCTGTGGGGAATTCCCATGCCGTTTTTATCAATGAACTTCTATGTGTATTGTCAGCAATGCAATAGCCGCGGGTAGTTTTAAATGGGTTTTTTCCTTCGAAATGTCATTTTGCTGTCAGACTGTTCTAAACACGGGAAACATGCGCCCCTTTACAGGCATACTATAGACACCCCCCAGCTACGAAATTTAAAGGGATATTACACTTTTATTGTTTGACTTTAAGCATTATTAAAATCACTGCTCCTGAAAAAACGGCCGTTTTTAAAACTTTTTTTTGCATTGATACATGTCCCCTGGGGCAGGACCCAGGTCCCCAAACACTTTTTATGACAATAACTTGCATATAAGCCTTTAAAATTAGCACTTTTGATTTCTCCCACAGACTTTTAAAGGGTGTTCCGCAGGATTCGAATTTGCCGCGAACACCCCAAATTGTTCGCTGTTCGGTGAACTTGCGAACAGCCAATGTTCGAGTCGAACATGAGTTCGACTCGAACTCGAAGCTCATCCCTACTCCAGAGCTTAGTAAATGAGCAGAAGCTCTGCTGGCTTCCTTCATCCAATCATGTGCAAACAAAAATGTTGTTTTTTAAATTGTCCTTGCACATGATTGGTTGAGGACACACAAACCTGTTATTGCAACTATATCATTGGTACTGATTGCTGCAGCTTTCCTATTTATGCACTGAACTTTTTGGCAATTTGTCTAAGTGCATTTGGCATCTAATAAACACCTTTAAGAAGGTATTTGTTTACACTATTGGAGCCCCTTGTTTATTTTTGGGCATCGCTGTGTGTCCTGAAGTTTATGCACAGTGCTAGAGGAACAGCTTATAAGATACGCATCTTCCGCACTACATCTCCGGGATATAACCGGGATATCCAAAATGCCTATTTGACCTTCCATAATAGAGGGTCCATTACTTGGGGTAAGAGCACATCTTGACCTTAATGTTGGTGACGACACAAGGTGGAGAATTTTCTTGGATTTAGTTCAACACAAGCACTTCAGTTCATTTCTATTTATTTTCATTTATATTTATTTTGTTGCTATTCAGCCTGTGTTGCTGTATTGGACTTAATGAACACATTTAGACTTTAATGGTCTGCTCGTATTAAGAGCAACTTTATTTACTTTCACGTGATTGGGTATTCTTTTTAAAGTGAAGCTTTTCTCATTTACTAAGTCCTGGAACAACTGCACTTTGCAAAGTGCACAGTCTATTTGTCTGTAGTAAATCAACCCCACTGTTTTTACTAAGGTACTTCTGCAGCATTATGACTGGGCAGTATAAGCAAAACAGTCCACTTTAAGCTGTAGTTTGAGATACTTCAGTTTTCTCTGTTTTGTTTGTGCCCTTTCTCCTGTCTAATATACTATTACAAGCAGGTAGTGATTTTGCTGGAATTCTCAATTACTGCAGACTGATTAATGCAGGCAGCTACCTTTTATCATTTAAAGTGAAAAAATCCAATTTGACTCTCATCTATTTTCCACATAAGTTTAGGGAAAAATGGCTTTGCAAAATGCATTCTACATACTTTCAATTGATTGTACAACAGACTCAATTTCACTTAACAAGAAGGAAAACACATTGCATATACATTAAACTGTCGGGCGAGATCACATTGTAAAAGTACCTTTCATAGAGAGGAACAAACTTCACAAGCAGGCTGCTTTGTGGACACTGAATGGAATTCTTAATTAGGAGCAGACCACTATAGACTTACTATAGTGGTTGTTCATGTTTCAGGGAAACATTGTTGATGATTATCGACCTAATGGGCAGGACACAAGACATGCTGAGCCCAAACCAGGTCCAGCAAATCAGCCATATGCCGCACATCTATGGAAACACAGCATACTACACAATACTTTATCTAGGCTGCAACTGCATAATTCCTGCTTTGAAAGGATATCCCTTACAGGAAAATACTGAATTTCAATGATAAAAAAAAAGATACATGTACAGTTCTTCTGTTTTCTACATGTGTCTGTGTTTTTCATTTTGCCATATCCACACCCCACTGTCCCTGCATTAAATTGATACCTTCACCCACAGTCCCTCTCTGCCTAGACTATCTTCCCTCATACTTCCAGACTCTCTTCTCTTAAACCTACTGCCTGCTGACCTAGTGTCAGCATCCTTCTCCTGCACATACTGCAACTGCCATACTCTTTGCAATCCTCTTCTGCACATACCAACTGGCATCATATCTTTTAGACTCTCCTGCCCATACTGCCCCCATCACACACACACCACCCTCCTATTCTGCGAATAACACATTCAACATACAGTCCACATTCCTCTCCTGTACATAGAGCACTCATCATTCCCTACAAACTCTTATGCACATACTGCCCCTCGTAATACTCACTGCACTCCTCTTCTGCATATACTGCTCCCATCTCACCCTCTGTACCCCTCTTCTGCACATACTAGCTATCCTCATACCCTCTTCATCCTTCTCCTGCACATACAATGTCCTGCCATACCCCTTGCACTCCTCCTTCACATAATGGCAGCTGTCATACCATCTCCTCTCCTCTCCTCCATATTCTGGCCACCATCATACTCTCCACACTTGTATTCTTTAACTTCTGCCCATTGTCACACCCTCCCCAATCCTCTCCTGAATACACTGCTCACTGTCATTCCCTCCACAAACCTTTCCTGCACACACTGCCCATTGTCATTCTCTCCGCAATCCTTTCTTGAAAACACTGCCCATTGTCACACCTTCCACAATTCTCTGCTGGACACACCGCTCTCTGTCATACCCTTCACAATCCTCTCCTGAACACACTGCCCATTGTCATGCCCTCCCTAATCCCCTCCTGAACACCCTGGCCACTGTCATATACTCAGGGAGCTATGGGTTAGCTTCTCTTCTCTTGTCCACAGTTCACCTCCTCCCCCCACACAGCTCACCCTCCTCCCCTTCCCCACACAGCTTACCCTCCCCCCACAGCTCACTCTCAACCCCTTCTCTACAGCTCACCCCCCCACCCACAGTTACCTTCTCTTGTCCACAGTTCACCCCCCCAGCTCACCCTCTCCCGCTCTCCACAGTTCAAGCTCACCCCCCCATCCACAGACAGATCACCCTCCCTCGCCCCCACATTTCATCCACAATTCACATTAGCATGTGCAACCCCCTCCCCATCCACAACTCTGCTTTTAACTTCTGTCAGCATGTCACCTCTGCACCCCCCATCCACAGCTTACACCCCCAGTCAACAGCCCCCTCTGCACCCCCATCCACAGCTTGTCTTTCCCCCCTCCACATTTCACTTCTGCACCCCAATCTAAACCTCTACAACTCCTCATCTTCCACCTCTGCACCCCAAGTCCCTCTCCCCCCACAGCACTCTTAACCCTGTACAAATTACTCTGCCCACAACTCCCACTTTGCACAATCTAACCCCCCCCCCCCCAGCTCTGACATCTGCAGAACATCCACAACCTCACAGTCTCTACTCTCACTGCACAACCAACCCCCCTTCCCCTTTCCCTCTGCAGCTCTCTCACCTGCATTGGTATTAGAGCAGTGCAGAAGACTTCCATTCTGTTCTGTCAGATTCAGGCTTTTTTTTTCCTCAGCTCACTATGCAGCTCCACCTGTCAGAACCGAGGAGGAGTTTCAGAGAGCTTCACCTGGCCAACAGGCAGGGATAGCTGCCTCTGAAATCCCCATTAATGTTGGCAATTGCATTGTGTGGACCCAGTCCCAGGGCACCAATCAGTCAGATGTGGGGCACGTGCCCTGGATTCCGGTGCTAGCATACAGAAGCTGGAGGAGGAAGTATATTGTATAAAAAACTTCCTCTACCGGCTTCTGTTTTATGTGACAGGCTGCACAGGAGAGGGTTGACTGAGGTGGTGGAACTGCATTCTGGCACATTCTGGCAAAAAAAAACCCTGGTTATACCCTTCAGAAACCTTTTCAGAACACACTGCCCATTTTCATACCCTCCACAATCCTCTCCTGAATACACTGCTCCTTGTCATACCTTTCCTAATTCTCCGCTACACAAGGCTTATTGTCATATCCAAATCAATCTTCTTCTGAATACACTGTTCATTTTCATACCCTTTCTAATCCTCTGCTGAATACAATGCCCACTGTCATACCCTCCCCAATTCTCTCCTGAACACACTGCCCATTGCCATACCCTGTCCAATTCTCTGCCGGACTCAGGACTAATTGTTTACCCTCCCCAATCTTCTCCTGAACACACTACTCATTGTCATACCCTCCATAGTCCTCTCCTGAAAACACTGCCCATTGTCATACTGTCTCCAATTCTCTGCTGGACACATGGCTTATTAGCATACCCTCTCCAATCCTCTGCTGAATACACTGCCCACTGTCATAACCTCCTCAATCCTATTCTGAACACACTGCTCATCATCATACCCTACACAATCCTTTCTTGAACACACTGCCCACTGTCATACACTCCCCAATCCTCTCCTGAACATACTACTCATTATCATACCCTCCAAGCCTCTGATGAACACACTGCTTTTGTCATACCCTCCATAATCCTCTCCTAAAGCACTGACGATTTTTATACCTTCCCCAATTCTCTGCTGGACACATGGCTTATTGTCATACCCTCTCCAATCTTCTGCTGCATGCTGCCCACTGCCAAACCCTCCCCAATCCTCTCCTGGAAATACTACCCACTGTCATACACGCCACATTCCTAGTATGCATATAATGGCCACTGTCAAGCCCTCCACATTCTTCCTCTTCTGCACATACTGCCCTTCATCATACTGTTCATATTAACATGTCCCTTTTATAACTGTCTGGAGTTTAGAATTAATAAAATGCTTATTGTTATCTTAATTGAAAAATGTGTCATGGTATTTTGTTATATCTGTTTGTATCAGTACTGTGTTGTCTTGATGAAGACAGTAGATTTCTTCAAAACTTGTCCTGAATAATTACATTTACAACAAAAAAAATAAAAAGCATTATGCACAGAGCTTGAAACATTCAAGTCAAAGACAGCTAGGAAAAGCATTTCTTGAAGTAGGTCATCAATGGCAGCTCTTGTATAACTCTCATTACAGGTTTTACGTAAAACCCACAGGAAGTGTGTTCACTTATCAGCCTATGATATAAAACTTTAATTTACCCAAAATTCATGTTTTCCCTTGGAGGAGTTTATTTGCTTATGTTTCCATTTGTCGGAGAACACTGATGAAGGTCTAGCTATTCACACTTAGTGGCCCCATGGAAAAACCTTGAGGATGGTATTATCCAAAAAAGTCTACATAAAATTGCAGTGGATTTGTCTGTATATAAATGTAAAAGACTCATATTCTTTTAAAGATAATTGTAATAATCATCAGAAATCACTTAATAATAATTTGCTGCAACAACAATGACATCAGACAATTACCTCTAAAATAGTTGCTATGGAGGAATAATATTTCACTAATACCTGTTGCTATAGTGAACTGACCTTTTATTAAATGTTTCAATCAAGGTTGATTAATTTCTTTTAATAAGTTAGCTGTGGGTTAGAGAGAAAATGTGTAAGAAGCAAAACCATTGGTTTCATTATGACAATGTCATTCAATTAAAAAGCAATAGTGTTCTAAACAAGACACTGTTGAAATCAATTACAAAGGAATACTTTTATTTTAATGCATTTCAATTGGAGAACAACAAATAGGCAGGCACAGTAGCTGACCCCCACACATTATGTGCTGGCACCAACTGTACCTCCTCCATTATAAAAAGTGTTTCTAATAGCAATTTTTAATTTGTATTAAACCCCTGTAGGGATAGCTAGTTTGATAAGCCCTCTGAAATTGTCTACCGTATATACTCGAGTATAAGTCGTTCCGAGTATAAGTCGAGGCCCTAATTTACCACAAAAAAATGGGAAAACCTTATTGACCCGAGTATAAGACGAGGGTGAGAAATGCACAGCTACTGTAAGTGGAAAAGAGGGTCAACAATGCCCATTTGCAGCCTCACTGTGCCCATTTGCATGCCTCACTGTGCCCATTTGCAGCCATAGGTCCCCCGAACTTCAAACTCGGTAGTTAAGGGTTCCTAGATGCTCCCTAGTTGCAGCCAAAAATTTGGGGTTTCTGAACCCAAAGGGTCCCGAAATGACATTGCTGCAAATGGACACAGTTGACCGAATTTGGGGCCCCGTATCTTGGGGCCACTTAGTGCTAAGAACCCCAATATTGGTGTGCAAACCCAGTGGAACTAGCACCATAAAATATCCAAAGCTGGGGTTTCTAGCACCAAGTGACCCCGAGATACAGGGCCCCAAAAATCGGTTCAGAAAATGTCAAGCACTTTTCTGTAGCAGAGAATGACATTTTCCGAACCGGGTTTGGGGCCCCATATCTCAGGGCCACTTAGTGCTAGGAACTCCATCTTTGGATATGTTATGGTACCAGTTCCACTGGGTTTGCACACCAAATTTGGGGTTTGGGCCCTGAGATACGGGGCCCCAAAGTCAGGTTCGGAAAATTTAATTTTTTGCTGCAGAAAAGTGCTTGACTCAAGTATAAGTCGAGGAGGGCACTTTCAGCACAAAAAAAATGTGCTGAAAAACTCGACTTATACTCGAGTATATACGGTACTTTCCCTACTAATTGGAATGCCACCTCTACCACTCTAAATATACTCAATGATTCTGCGCTACCAACAAGAACAAATGAGCGGCTAACACAACCAGCAAGTGTAATCAATATCAGAAACAAAAATAAGTGTAGCCCTTTTTTCAAAGGAAAATCAGATGTAAAGTCTATGGACTGACAGTACAAAATGCATGTATTCAAAGGCAAGATATCCTTGGGAAAAAGTTCTTTTCTCAAAATCCCCTGGGACAAATCTCTTCAAGGATGTAAACCATCTGGAGAGAAAGCCCACACACCACCACTGAAAATGAGAAGGCTTACCGGACTCGGTGGACTCAACAAGGCGTACGCCAGGTGGAGTCAGACAAGCTTGGGTGGTGCTGGGCTGTAGGTGGCCCGGAAGGGCGACGTTGGTGAGGTGGCTTCCACGAAGCTGTGTTCCTTGGATGATAACGAACCCGAGAATATGAGGCAAAACAAACGTGGATCGTATCCCTCGGACCAGCGTTGGAACCAATGATGACAGTAGCAAGGTCGACCCCCCAGACGACGTCTATGCAGACGAAACGCATCTGGCAGGACCCCACTGTCGCCACTTCTTTTACAGCGCTGTTTTTAGACATCCTTTCATGTGAGTGTATAAAACTTTTAATAAATTTCCATCTATACGGATTTACACTATTTGGCCATTCCTTTTTTCCTTCACTTGCTGCTGTCATCATTGGTTCCAACGCTGGTCCGAGGGATACGATCCACGTTTGTTTTGCCTCATATTCTCGGGTTCGTTATCATCCAAGGAACACAGCTTCGTGGAAGCCACCTCACCAACGTCGCCCTTCCGGGCCACCTACAGCCCAGCACCACCCAAGCTTGTCTGACTCCACCTGGCGTACGCCTTGTTGAGTCCACCGAGTCCGGTAAGCCTTCTCATTTTCAGTGGTGGTGTGTGGGATTTCTCTCCAGATGGTTTACATCCTTGAAGAGATTTGTCCCAGGGGATTTTGAGAAAAGAACTTTTTCCCAAGAATATCTTGCCTTTGAATACATGCATTTTGTACTGTCAGTCCATAGACTTTACATCTGATTTTCCTTTGAAAAAAGCGCTACACTTATTTTTGTTCCCACCTCTACCACTCTGACACACCCTGCTTCAATAAGGTGAACAACACCAGAATAAATTGACATGTTAGAAAATGAATTGGTCAAATACAAACAAGGTAATACAAACTCTGACCAAAATGTAATAACACACTGTTTCTATACAGAGTAATTTTATACCAAAACTGCATACAGAAAGTAATGCCAGAGAAAACTGGGCTCAGGTTTTACCATATACCCGGACCAACTTAAACTAAACCAGGGTCACCAGGAATGCAAAATAGCAGCTTAATGGTGGATAGTATAAACCCCTGGAGTGACCCTGCTAAGTCCATGTCTGCCTGTAGGACTACTAGTATAAAACAGGTGGGGCAGTGTTCAAAAACTATGGGTGGCAAGATCATTAAAGATTGTTGTGAGATAGAATGGGGCAGTGTTAGGATAGTTATTTCTGCCAGCTCTTGTTGGGGCCCATATGGTGGTTTATAGCTTATTCGGTGGCTTCTGTTTGCTTTCAGTTTAAAAGAACAAACTATTGGGGAGGTGTCAGGAATGCACTGGCCATAGCGCAGCTGAAGTTCTGAGGCAAATGCGCAGGCACAGCCCTGCAAGTACCCATTTTGTTGTGCGCCTGTGCATGCATATGCGCAGGCGTGCATGCGTATTCACCATATATACTGGCGCCAAGTGGCCTATATAAGTGCAGCAGCTGCACTAGCTCCTTTGCTGTCTGCTCTGCAGCTGCAGCTCCTGTATCTGATTCTGCTGATTTCTGTGATTGAACCAGCTTGCTCCCGATCTCGCTTGAATGCTAACTGTCCAGGTGACCTTGGCTTGTTTGTGGACTTTGCTCTGCCTTCTGCTCATCTGCTCAATTTTGTGCTGCCGACCTCTGCCTGTATCCTGACGATTCTCTGCCTGCCATCCATGCCTGTACTTGACTGTCTGTTGCTGACCTGGCTTAGCTGACCTTGCATCCAATTGATAATCTGTCCTGTCTGCACCCTGCCTAGTGCCTGCTAGTGCTTCTGCTATGGACCGCCAATCTTCCTGCACCTGCAGTCTGCCGCTGTCTTCTGCTGCCTGCTGTCTACCAGCCCAGGCCGGCTGATACTGCTGCCATCTGCTGTTCCATCTATCTGGTCAACTCTGGTGACACATCTGTTATGCACCCCTGCTACAAGCGGAAGACTACACAGGCACTCATATCTCATCTCGCTCTTGTGGCCACTGTCACAACATCAATGGTTCCCAAGCCAGAGCTATAGAGAGGTCTCCTTCTGCACAACAGGCTCACCCGCAAGCTATGTGACAGGAGGTGTTAGTTTGCAGAAGAACTTAGCCATGCATAGCAAGAAATGGAAGAGGTTCAAAAAGAAGTAGAGGTAATTTCTTTGTCAATGGGGCAATCCTAGATGGATGATAGTGTTCTATGGTAGACTAAACAGGCAGGGAAATGCCCAGGGAGCGGAAGGATGAGGCTGACTGTGTTGGGTTAAAGTTTCAGTTCCTGCCGTATAGTATGAGCAATGGGTTAACAATTCTCTCACCAATCCTGGGCTTCAACTGTGGATGTTGGTGGCGGAGGGGCCCCATATGGGTTGATGGCTTGAGCTCCTGCAAACCTGCTCTGGAATGCTGGAGATGCAGACGATGGCTGGTGAACCTGCACTGTAACACAGTGCAGTGCTAATGGGTACAGAGTGAATGGGCATGTCGGGACTTGTTGTCCCACAGCATCAATCTGCAAAGTTCATTTCTCTTTTTCTATCAAAGGGGCCCATATTCTAGCACCTGGCTACAAATAAAAAACAATGTTATACTTACCTGCTCTGAGCAATGATATTTCTTAGAGCCAATCCCTTGGTGGCCCCCTACCATATAGCAAGCCATGTGCAATGGAGGCATCCGTGTATGTGCAGTCCCTAGCCGGGCTGTGTGCATCTATAGACACACACAGCATGGCCCGGCCACACCCCCCACTCCCTCTTCACAGGTTTTGACTGACAGCAGCAAGAGCCAATGGCTCCTGCTGTTGTTAGTGTAGCCTGTTAGAGCAAAAAGAGGGGAGAGAAGAGCTACTGCCAGGCACAGCACTGGATCAATACAGGACTCAGGTAAGTGTTTTGTGAGGGTGGGGTAGTTGGTGGGATGTTTTTTTTACCTTTATGCAGGGAGTGCATAAAGGTAAAAACACTTATGCCCTGTACACACGATCGGACATTGTCGGACATTGATCGGACATTCAAAGGATTTTTTCCAACGGATGTTGGCTCAAACTTGTCTTGCATACACACGGTCGAACAAAGTTGTCTGAAAATCCGATTGGTCTGAACGCGGTGACGTAAAACACGTACGTTGGGACTATAATCGGGACAGTAGCCAATAGCTTTCGTCTCTTAATTTATTCTGAGCATGCATGGCACTTTGTGCGTCGGATTTGTGTACACACGGTCGGAATTTAACCGATCGGATTTTGTTCTCGGAAAATTTTATATTTGTGTGTCGGAAATTCCAACGGAAAAAGTCCGATAGAGCCGGCACACGATCAGAATTTCTGACAACACAATCTGATCGCACTTTTTCCTTCGGAAAATCTGACCGTGTGTACAGGGCATTAGACTTTAAAAATACTTTAAGTTGATTGGCAGCACAGCTCATGCAAGCTTTAGAATAAGGAAAGCCTTTATTTCTTCATCAGAAGTTAGTCTTTTAATACTTGGTTCAGTCTTTCTTAGGATTTGGAATGGTAACACTCTAGGGCTAGGATCTGAATTTGTGAATTTACTTTTTATATCTACTGTTGTTATTCTTTGGCTGCAACAAAGTCCCAAGTAGATGCTTTCCTCTTTCAGAATCTGAATTTGTATACATGTTACTAGTAGTTGTGGGCACTGATGCACCAAAAAAACTATAGTCAGGAAAATAGTTCTAATTTTCCAAAAATCGAAAAAAAATAGGAATGGTATGTGTGCAGCTTTAGGGTGAGATTTGGTGATGTCCCTACTGTGCTTTTACTGTTCTCCTTGATGAAGGCTCTGATTGCTACAAGGAAGGAAACCCTACTTCTACCAAAAAGGCCAGACCCCTACACAGAGACACAATACAGAAGAAGACATGGTAAGTCATTAATAGGATAAACAGCAAGGAGACAGCAGGCAATACTGGCAACTAACCCTTAGCCATCTGTCTGGGCACAGTTTCCAGAGTTCAGTTCTTCTTCAAAATGTACAAAAAAAATTCTTTTAAATCTTGAATAAAGTTGAGAATTTTTCTCTGAGAAGATGTTACTGGAATAAGTTCCCACATTGGACAGTTTGCACTCATCATTTTGTAGCTTGTGTTGGAGACCGCGCTGGAGTGACTGGATAGGTCACTGGTCCTGAGTAGGTATTCATGTGGGCAAAAGGAAGAAATGTCTTCTGGTGGATAGTGCCCAGTGATGGATGGTGGCGATAGGCCCTCTCGGGGGTTGGCTGCTTCTCTAAAACGAAGTTCCAGTCGTGTAGCTGCTGACTTTTAATAAACAGACACTCACCTCTCCCACAGTCCAGTGATGCGTCTGCCCAAAGCTGTGCTCCTCTCCCTCTCCTCTCCACAGCACCAGCATTGCAAGTGTGGGCACCCGGCTGTGACAACTTGCGGCTTGCGAATTGCGCTGCTCCTTCTCAGTGGTCGGACAATCTTCTGGGACCTGTGACGTGTCCCAGAAGATTGGAGGGAGGGGGAGAGAAGGTGTTGCCTAGGCAGCGAAAGCGGAAGTGGAAATCGGGTACCTGTCAAAGCTAGGTACCCGCTCCCTCCCCCTCCCCCCAAAAAAATGACATGCCAAATGTGACATGTAAGGGGGTGAAGAGTGCTTAAAGCGGAAGTTCCACTTTTGGGCGGAACTCCGATGGTCGTTTCAACATGTAGACTTAGATAAAAAGATAGTAGCTGGGATTTTAACTCTTCTGTACTATAACCAAAACAAAAACTTGAATGCAATTCTCAGTTAACTCCGTGCAAACAAATTGAGCATAACTTTTTAAGTACCCGTTGTGCAAGATTGCGGTGTCTTGCCAGTCTTTTTGTGTTGAGTAATATCCCTCCAGCAGCACCACAACAGCAACATCCTGTACAATGGTTTTCAGCAGCTGTGGATGGATTATGGTTGTGAATAATTTCCTCCTAAGCGATTGGGAACATGCAAAACTAGAAGGTTCTAGAAATGCCATTCTCACACCTGTAATATTCTTTGAAGTCAGGTCTGTTGCTCTTTGACATGAACAATATACACTGTAATTAGTTTCCTCCATCTGATGTTTTCTGATTGATTCTTTTGCATGGGGGATTTATATATGGTATGATACATTGTAATGCAGCTCCGTAAAGGCTTAAGATCCCAAATTGTCATTGACACACTACATTACTTTATGAATTTATGCAGCAGTTAATAAAGAATCTTTAAGTCAATATTGAACTATAGGGATCCTCAAAAGCCAGAAAAAAAACGACTGTAGCACATTTTTACTCTTATTATTCACATGTATCTCAGCATATTGCAGTAATGGATGAAAATTAAAGACATTGAGGATGGGTCCTTTTTAAAATTCACCTATCAGCCTGATAAACTGGCTATGGTAATAACATGCAAGAACCCAGAGGTACATGTATATGCCATAAAGTGAGCTCCCTTGGTTGGAGCCCAAAACTTTAGAGCGTTTTAATATGCAAAATCAGACACTTTCTGTAGATGTCAGTGGCTGGTCCGCACCTTCCTAACACCCATACCTTGTTTTGTCCCATCACTGTCTTGGTTGACCTCTCTGGCCAATAGAATGGCACAGGAAGCAGGCAAGGTCTCCGCATCTTCTGAAATAATTTGAATATAACTGGATTTCAGGGCTCCCATGTAGTGCTGGGTCAAGGTCATCAAGAGCCCAGGGTGAACATGCCAAAATGTACCCCTCCTCAATAAGATGTAAGAAAAAATCCCCTCCGCCAAAAAATCAAGTACTAATCTGCATGCTTACCCCCCAAGCATAAATCCTCCCTTCCTTCCAGTAAAAATCCACCCCCTACTTAAGTCCCCCTCCTGGCACAAATCCCCTCCCCCAAAAAAAACTCCCCCCCCACTCCTAGCACACAAATCCCCCCCCCAAAAAAAGTCCTTTTCTAGCCCAATCGCCCCTCCTAGCACAGTTCCTAATCCCCCATTCCAACACAAATCCCCCCCCAAATCACTAGTCCTAGCACTCCTCCCCAAATTTCCCCACCTAGATCAATTCTTACCCCCCTACCCCCCCCAATTCACCCTGTCAACACAAATTCCCTCCCCCACCCCCCCCCATCCCCGGGGCAGATTCCTTTCCTGCCCACCCCTTGTCCTGGCCCTGCTCCCATGGAAACTGTTAAAATGCTCAAAGTTGGTGTTGTAGCTAACAGGTGGGATTTTAAAGATGGTCTCTGCTGTAGAAGCTGCGCTCAAAATGGCAATCAAAGGGCAAATCATTTTAGTTGAGGGTAGGCATAATTCAGAAAGAAAATGTCATTTTAGCCATGGATGACTATTTACAATTCTTATGGATGCAGTGAAATCTGCTCAATGCACAAAAATACTTTAAACAAATCAGACCTATTTAAAGGAAGTGTTATTGATTCCAGCTTGACTGTGAGGTCATTAATGTATGCAGCTCTGTGTTATCAAATAGATCTATTCCCCATTATGGAAAATAACTGCACCTTTTAATATTAACCTTATGAATCCTGCACAGATGGAAACGAGTTTTAACAAGAGTGATTTAATGTAAAAGCATGACCAGACATCATTAGCATAGCTTGCATAATTGGAAAGATAGACGCATTAGACTTCTTGTATTGTATTAAAAATTACACTAAAAGAAGACCTAGTGCAGATAGTTGATTCAAAGAAGATTTGTTTCCAGATTTTAGTTATAACACACTATCTGTTTAACTTAATACTTTGTGGCTTACGTCATAAGTATGCCATAAGTTGAAATACCCCACGTGAACTGACTTGCCAGGTCATTTGATTTGTCTCTAATCAAACATGTGTCGGAAATATTGATAAAGCCATTATTGCAAGTGACCACCAAATTAAACATGTTTAGGATGTATTATTTGGGATTATTTATTGCAAGTGACCCCTAAGTCACAGTACAGAACAATTAACTCAAGGGGCCCCCTTGGGGTATACCCTAAGGGGTATGGAAACCATGTTATGAGGGTATGGGCTTTTGTGCTATGCCAACACACACTTGGTAAACAACCTAACTTTAACCCCTGAGTGAGCCCTTTTTGGTCTAATAAATATCCCAGGTAGGGATGAGCTGAACATCCCTCCAGTTCGGTTTGCACCAGAACTTACGAATGGGTCAAAACTTTGCAGGAACTTTAGAACCCCATTGAAGTGTATGGGACTCGAACGTTCAAAATCAAAAGTGCTAATTTTAAAGGCTAATTTACATGGTATTGTCCTAAAAAGGGTTTGGGGACCCGGGTCCTGCCCCAGGGGACATGTATCAATGCAAAAAAAAGTTTTAAAAACGTCAGTTTTTTCGGGAGCAGTGATTTTAATGATGCCTAAAGTGAAAAAAAAGTGAAATATTCCTTAAAAAAATCGTACCTGGGGGGTGTCTATAGTATGCCTGTAAAGTGGCGCGTGTTTCCCGTGCATAGAACAGTCCCTGCACAAAATGATATTTTTAAAGGAATAAAAGTCATTTAAAACTGCTTGCGGCTTTAATGTAATGTCGGGTCCCGGCGATATGGATGAAAATCAGTGAGACAAATGGCATGGGTACCCCCCCAAGTCCATTACCAGGCCCTTTGGGTCTTGTATGGATATTAAGGGGAACCCCGCACCCAAATTTAAAAAAGGAAAGGCGTGGGGCCCCCAGGCCCTATATACTCTGAACAGCAGTATACAGGCGGTGCAAACAAGACAGGGACTGTAGGTTTGTCGTAGAATCTTTTTGTAATTTTGAACTGGTACATTTTTAAAGTGTAGCTCCAGCCAAAAAATCTATTTTAAGCTTTTTGGAAAACATAGGGAAGGGTTATCACCCTTGTGACATTAGTTTTGCTGTCTGTGCACCTTTTCAGAAGATTTTACCTCACTTTCTGTTCCAATGACAAATGTTTTTTGACAATTTGGGGTTTTTAGTGAAACAAGGATTGGAGATAAAGCATCAGTGGAGAGGAGAAACGCTTTTCCCATATTAACTCTTACAGGAGAGAATTTTCCTTCCTAGGGGTAGATTTCATCTCACTTCCTGTTGTCTCCTTCGGTTTGCAAGTAGAAGTCGTTTGTAAGTTGGATGTTTGAAAGTAGGGGCCTGCCCTATATACTCTGCAAAAATTGGGGCCTTAGGTGTTGGTGTTGCCACAACACTGTAAGCCCTCACAGGACCCTGCTGTGAAATATTAGATCAATAATTGTAATTACATGCCCCTGTTGAACAGGGTCAGAAAAATTGGGCCTTTGGTGATGGTGGTGGTGGTGCTGGTGCCACAACACTGTAAGTCCTCACAATTACTCTTGGCGGACGCTGAAACGGGCCCTGCTGTGAAATATTAGATCAAGAATTGTAATTACATGCACCTGTTGAACAGGGTCAGAAAAATTGGACCTTTGGTGGTGGTGTTGGTGGTGCTGCTGCCACAACACTGTAAGTCCTCACAGTTACTCTTGGTGAGCGCAGAAACGGGCCCTGCTGTGAAATATTAGATCAAGAATTGTAATTACGTGTCCCTGTTGAACAGGGGCAGAAAAATTGGGCCTTAGGCGCTGGTGCCACAACACTGCAACCCCACGCAGATACTGTAGTTGGAGCGCAGGAATGAGCCCTCCTGCAAAGTATTGCATCAAAAATTGTAATTACACGCCCCTGTTAAACAGGGGCTGAAAAATTGGGCCTTAGGCACTGGTGCTGGTGCCACAACACTGCAACCCCTCACAGATATTCTAGTTGGAGCGCAGGAATGAGCCCTGCTGCAAAGTATTGCATCAAAAATTGTAATTACACGACCCTGTTAAACAGGGGCTGAAAAATTGGGCCTTAGCCGCTGGTGGCGGCGCCCAGAACCAAAAATATTCTTACAAGCTATCAGCATGATCATTGAGGAGGAAGAGGATAGTCACTCAGCATAACAGGATAGTCACTCAGCATCAGCATAGGGAGTCTTGAAGGAATCTGACATTTCAAAAAAAATTATTTGGTTACATCAGCATCAGGTGCTTTGTATCTGGTGGTGATCCAAGACTGATTCATTTTTATGAAGGTCAGCTGATCGACCGAGTCAGTGGACAGGCACACCCTGTGATCGGTTACAAAGCCTCCAGCAGCACTGAATGTGCGTTCCGAAAGAACGCTGGATGCAGGACAGGCCAGTAGCTCAATTGTATACTTTGCAAGCTCTGGCCAGTGATCCACCCTCAAGACCCAGTAACCCAGAGGATTTTCGGTGGGAAAGGTGTCCAAGTCAGATCTTGCCCCTAGGTATTCCTGCACCATGTAAAACAGACGCTGGCGATGGTTGCTGGAACCGATCATACCTTGCGGCTGCTGACTTAAAAATTGTCTGAATGCATCAGTCAGACGGCCACCTTCTCCACCGCTCCTTCTTTGACTGACCGAAGCCTCAGCAACACGTTGTCCAGGAACAGGAGTTTGTAACCTCCCAGTCTCTGGGAACGCGTTGCACAGAGCCTTCTACAAGGCCTCCCGAAGAGGTTTCATCCTCTGCTCCCTCTGCGACAGCAAGATATGGTCCGCAACCTTACCCTTGTAACGTGGATCAAGGAGGGTTGCCAGCCAGTAATGATCCCTCTCTTTGATACCACGATTACGAGGATCCTTCCGCAGGCTTTGCAGGATCAGGGAGGCCATGCAGCGTAGGTTTGCTGAGGCATTCGGTCCGGAGTCCTCTGGGTCACTAAGGACGACATGATTCGCAGCCACCTCCTCCCAGCCACGTACAAGTCCATGGGTTTCTTGGGACTGAAATGATCCCTTAAAGACTGCTGCTGATGCTGAGTGCCAGGCTCCACCTCCATGCTGACACAATCCTCCTCCTCCTCCTCGTCCTCTTCCTGTGTGATCGGTGGGCATGCAGGAACACTGTCTGGATAAAGTGGGCCTTGAGAGCTAAGGAAGTCCTCTTTCTGCCTCAAGTGCCCTGTCCATTATTCCATGCAGCGTGTGCTCCAACAGGTGGACAAGAGGGACAGTGTCACTGATGCATGCACTGTCACTGCTCACCATCCTCGTGGCCTCCTCAAATGGTGACAGGACAGTGCATGCATCCCTGATCATGGCCCACTGGCATGGGGAAAAAAACAAGCTCCCCTGATCCTGTCCTGGTGCCATAGAAGCAAAGGTACTCATTGATGGCCCTCTGCTGCATGTGCAGCCGCTGCAGCATGGCCAATGTTGAGTTCCACCTGGTGGGCATGTCACAGATTAGGCGGGTCTTGGGCAGGTTAAATTCCTTTTGGGGGTCAGCCAGACGAGCACTGGCATTATATGACCTGCGGAAATGCACACAGACTTTCCTGGCCTGCCTCAGGACATCCTGTAAGCCCGGGTACCTGCCCAAGAACCACTGCACCACCAAGTTAAGGACGTCAGCCAAACAGGGCACATGGGTCAGTTGTCCCTGTCAGAGAGCGGAGAGGAGGTTGGTGCCATTGTCACAAACCACCATTCCTGGCTTAAGCTGGCGTGGCGTCAACCACCTCTGAACCTGCCCCTGCAGAGCTGACAGAATCTCTGCCCCAGTGTGGCTCCTGTCCCCCAAGCACACCAGCTCAAGCACCGCATGGCATCTTTTGGCCTGCGTACTTGCGTAGCCCCTTGAATGCCTACAGAGCACCGCTGGTTCTGAGGACAAAGCACAGGAAGAGGCAATGGAGGAAGAAGAAGAGGAGGGGGTGGAGGAGAGAGGTGTCATAATCACCTTCCGTGAGAAAAAGTGGCGTTTGGGAACCTGCCACCGAGGAACCGCACATTCCACAAACTCACGGAAGGGGGCAGAGTCTACCAACTGAAAAGGTAGCAGTTGAAGTGCTAGCAATTTTGCCAAGCTAGCATTCAACTGCTGGACATGTGGATGGCTGGGAGTGAACTTCTTTCTGCGGTGCAGCAGCTGGGGCAGGGAAATTTGCCTGGTACAATCTGACGTTGTACCGATAGCAGATTGCCCGCAAGTACTTGGCTGTGACACACCTAATTCTACACCTTCATTCCTCTCAGTGCAGGTCTCAGAGAGGACTGAAGGTATAGTGGGGTTGTAGATTCCAGTTGATGAGGCGCAAGGAGAGGTCCTCTTCGCTCTTTGGTGTGGGTCTTTTAGGTACGCTTGCCAACGAACTGCATGGCAGGTCAACATATGTCTGGGCAAGCATGTGGTGCCCAAGTGGGAGATGTTTTGGCCACGTGGGATACGCTTGAGACATATGTTGCAAATAGCAGTGGTGCGATCTAATGCACTCGTCTCAAAAAAGGCCCACACCAAAGAACTTTTGGAATAACGCGCAGAGACAGCAGCGCCCTGCACATGCGGAGCTCTGTGGTGTGATGCAGTCAGTGTGCATCACACCACAGAGCTGGCCCCTGGAGGGCATCCTGCCTCATTGGTGATGTGCCTCCTCCTCCTCTCTCCTATCAGGCACCCACGTGGTGTCAGTGACCTCATCATCCCCTCCCTCCTCATCACTGGAGCAAACCTGGCTGTATGCAGCAGCAGGGTGAACATGACTGCCAGATTGCTGTCCTTCTTGGGCACCCCCTCTGTCTGGGCTCACGTTACTGCCTTCCTCTAGCTTAATACCATCATCGGAGCCTTCAAAACGCTGGGCATCCTCCTGGAGCATGTACCCAACACTGTGGTCAAACAGTTCAGAGGACTCCTCAGGAGGAAATTGTGAGGATGGGAAAGGAGTAACTGATCCCATTGAGCCGAGGGAAGAGGCCACGTTGTCAGCTGCTTTGCCAAACAAAGTACCCTGAGCCTGGGTGAGAGAGGATGAGGAGGATGAGGAAGGCTTGGTCATCCACTCGACCAAGTCTTCAGCATGTTGCAGCTCAACGCGGCCAGCTGCTGAAAAAAAGGCCAAGCGTGTCCCCCGGCCACGTGCTGATGAGGATGCACCATGTCCACGACCAGCACTGTTGCCTCTAGACACAGAGCCCTCTTTTATTGGCTTGTTACTGTCTGCCTCGCCTTGTTGGCCTTCCAGACATACTATTGGCCTGCAGTGAGATGTAGCTGCACAAAACTGGGATGTATATATATACTGATTATAGTGCAGCTAGCAGAATCAACTGTCTGCCTGTAGTATTATTAGTATGAGAACACCTGCACTTGTCTTCAGGTAGCTATACTGTAGGTGCAACTGTGCAGAGTTACACAGTACACTAACTGGAAATACTTCAAGAGCCTGCCTGTGCTATTAATAGTATCAGAAGAAGCACACAAGCACCTGGCTTCAGGTCACTATACTGTAGGTGCAACTGTGCAGGGTACACAGTACACTAACTGGAAATACTTCAAGAGCCTACCTGTGCTATTAATAGTATCAGAAGAAGCACACAAGCACCTGGCTTCAGGTAGCTATACTGTAGGTGCAACTGTGCAGGGTTACACAGTACACTAACTGGAAATACTTCAAGAGCCTGACTGTGCTATTAATAGTATCAGAAGAAGCACGTAAGGACCTGGCTTCAAGTAGCTATACTGTAGGTGCAACTGTGCAGGGTTACACAGTACACTAACTGGAAATACTTCAAGAGCCTGCCTGTGCTATTAATAGTATCAGAAGAAGCACACAAGCACCTGGCTTCAGGTAGCTATACTGTAGGTGCAACTGTGCAGGGTACACAGTACACTAACTGGAAATACATATATATATATATATATATGCATATATATACACAATACACTGCAAGTGCAGATAACTGACTTGACTTGCCTACTCTAACTTAAATTAAATGACACTGTCTCTCTGTCTATCTATCTCTCTCCACCGCAACACACTACACAGGGCCGATGTGCAGGCGGCCTTATATAGTGTGGGGCGTGTACTAAACCCCCTGAGCCATAATTGGCCAAAGCCTTCCTGGCTTTGGCCAATTACGGCTCTCTGTACACACGGCGCTGTGATTGGCCAAGCATGCCGGTCATAGTGCATGCTTGGCCAATCATCAGCCAGCAATGCACTGCGATGCCGCAGTGAATTATGGGCCGTGACGCGCCACTCGAATTTGGCGCGAACGGCCCATAACGTTTGTAATTCGGCGAACAATCGAACACGAAGGTCATCCCTAATCCCAGGTATCAAAATACACTATATTGTCAAAAGTATTGGGACACCTGCCTGTACACGATCATGAACTTTAGCGGCATCCGAGTCTTAGTCCATAGGGTTCAATATTGAGTTGGCCCACCATTTTCAGCTATAACAGCTTCAACTGTTCTGGGAAGGCTGTCCACAAGCTTTGGGATTGTGTCTATGGAAATGTTTGACCATTCTTCCAGAAGCACATTTGTGAGTTCAGGCACTGATGTTGGATGAGAAGGCATGGCTCACAGTCTCTGCTCTAATTCATCTGGTCAGTACTTCATTCATTTTCTCATTCCACATCCTTGCAAATTGCTTAAGATCGTAGATGATCTTCTGAAGTCTACACACACGGTTGTCTCCTTGCTCAAACCCTGGTGGTTGCTCCACGTAGAGGTTTTCCTTAATGTCTCCATATAGGAAAGCAGCTTTAACGTCTATGTGTTTGTGAGGTTAAGCACTGATGTTAGACGAGAAGGCCTGGCTTGGAGTCTCCGCTCAAATTCATTCCAAAGGCGCTCTATCAAGTTGAGGTCAGGACTCTGTGCAGGCCAGTCAAGTTCCTCCACCCTAAACTCGCTCAACCACGTCTTGCTTTGTGCACTGGTCCAAATCATTTAGTAAAATAGGGTTGTTTTTCAGGGGTTGGGCTTGCCCCTTAGTTCCAGTGAAACTCTTAAGGCGTCAGCATACCAAGATATTTTGGACAATTTCATGCTCCCAACTTTGTGGGAACAGTTTGGGGATGGCCCCTTCCTGTTCCAACATGACTGAGCACCAGTGCACAAAGCAAGGTCCATAAAGACATGGATGAGCGAGTTTGGGGTGGAGGAACTTGACTGGTCTGCGCAAAGTCCTGACCTCAACCTGATAGAACACCTTTGGGATGAATTTGAGCGGAGACTGCAAGCCAGGCCTTCTCGTCTAACATCATGGACTTTTTTCCCACATCAGATTGCATTTTGTGTAAACGTCCCCTCCTAAACCATACCAGCCCACATGCCCTAAACATGGGAGGGTGCTTTAGGGCAGGGGGGCTCTGCCCCCCCAAAGCACTTTGTCCCCATGTTGATGGAGACGAAGGTCTCTTCCCCACAACCCTGGGTGGTGGTTATGGGGGCCTGCGGTGGGGGTGCTTATTCAGATTCTAGAAACCCCCTTTAACAAGGAGGCTCCCAGGCTCCCCGCCTATGTGAATGAGTAAGGGGTACAAAGTACCCGTACCCATTCACGAAAAAAGTGTAACAAGTGAGTAAAGACACAACTCAAGGTTTTGACAAGTCCTTTATTAACAAATAAAAATTAAAAAATGTCCCCCAGTGTAGATCTTTTGTCAATCACAATGCCGGCCGCATCGCCAACCCGGAAAATGAAAAAAAAAAAAGCTAAAATCAAATAGTTTTATGAGTCCCAAATCGAACAGATTTGTTCATATTTCAAGTCTGAGGTTTACAACCACTTTAATTTTTTAATGAAACCACAGGACTTAGTTTTTTTTATATTTACCTGTGAACCATCTTTAACCACTTGCCACCCGCCATATAGCAAAATGACTGCTGCAAAGTGGTTTCAATATCCTGACTGGGCGTCATATGACGTCCTCAGGATATTAAGCTGCTGCGCACCCCTGGGGGCGCGCATCGTGGCGATCTGGTTAAACAGTCTTTGACGGAGACTCTTTACCACGTGATCAGCTGTGTCCAATCACGGCTAATCATGATGTAAATAGGAAGAGCCGGAGACGCGAGTAGAGGAGAGCCGATCGGCTGCTCTCCTGACAGGGGGGTCTGTGCTGATTGATTAAGCCCCCCCTTGGATCCCACCCAGAACCACCAGGGAAGCCGCCCAGGACCACCAGGAAAGCTGCCCAGGACCACCAGGGAAGCCATCCACACTGGACCACCAGGTATGCCCCTAGATCCCAGGGAAATACTAATCTGTGCCCAGGCAGCTGCCAATCAGTGCCCACTCACAATGCCTACCACTGCCAGTGCTACCAGGGATGCCTATCAGTGCCGCGTATCAGTGCCCATCAGTGCCCAGCAGTGCTGCCTATCAGTGCCCAGCAGTACCGCCTATCAGTGCCCATCAGTGCCACCTATCAGTGCCACCCATAAGAACCCATCTTTGCAGCCTTTCATTGCCCATCAGAGTCGCCTATCAGTGCCCATCAGTGCCCACCAGAGCCCACCAGTGCAACCTATGAGTGCCCATCAGTGCCACCTATCAATGCCCATCAGTGCTGCATATCAGTGCCACCCATCAGTGCCGTCTACCAGTGCCCATCAGTGCCGCATATCAGTGCCAATCGTCAGTGCCCGCTCATTAGTGCCACCTCATCGGTGCCGCCATATCAGTGCCTGTCAGTGATGCCTTATCAGTGCCCATCAGTGAAAGAGATAACTTACTTATTTACATTTTTTTAACAGAAACAAAAGCAAAACTTATTTTTTTCAAAAATTTCGGTCTTTTTTTATTTGTTTAGCAAAAAATAAAAACCGCAGAAGTGATCGAATACCACCAAAATAAAGCTCTATTTGTGGGAACAACATGATAAAAATTTAGTTTGGGTACAGTGTTGTATGACCGCGCAATTGTCATTCAAACTGCGACAGCGCTGAAAGCTGAAAATTGGTCTAGGCAGGAAGGTGTATAAGTGCCCTGTATTGAAGTGGTTAACAGAGCATTTTAATCTGCTTTACAAACATACAGTATTTTCCTGCTGTGATGCCACCTAACATACAGTGACCAGGTCAGGCATGTTAGTTCTCTATAAAATGGGTTTAATTGGCCCAATCCTCAGGATGAAAGATGCTTACAGTTGCCTCTGTCAAGGGCTTACTGTTATTTTTCCTCACCTAGTCCCTGCTTCCTAGGGAGTCATTAACATATTAAATTGCAAGGACAAACTAAAAGAAATGCAGTCATATTTCTTGACACAATCAGGTGGTAAGATGACATTTCATTATGTGTAACTTTGGTGTCATTACTTTACAAAGAAAAATGGAACGATAAAGCCATTCAAGAACTAGTAATATGCTGACCCATGGCAGAAATTTACACTGATATTGGTCCACAGTGGATAATTCATTTCTGAGTTCATAGCTGCTGAAATAACCATCTTATTAAGAGCAACAAAAGCCATTTTTTTTCCTCTCTAGAAGTGATTATTAAACAATTTCTTTCTTCAAAGCCAAGCAAAGGCTTGTTTTACCTAAGTAACAAAGTGAGGAACATGCAAATTCTGAAGATCCTGCATCATCGTGTTTCACCAGGGATGACAATACTTAGGAGACCCATTGTGTTAATTATCATTATTTATTTTTGGAAAAGCCAGCACTGTGGACTCTCAGCTTGGAGCTGAAAGGCAATTAAATTGCACAGCTGACATAGGAAGAAAGCTAAAAAGGTACACGTCTTAAGTCAGTGCAAGAATAATAATGTGTGAGGATAGCTAGCATTAGGGATGAGCGAAATGATATTGACAAAATGTATTTTGCCACAATATTACCATTTGCACCCTTAAAAACCATCCTGATAGTGGTTCAAAGTCAGATTCCCATCTTTTATTCCACAGCCTTAAAATCAGGAAGCCATGTTCCAAGGGAGCCAAAGGGGACCCCACCTTTAACATTGTAGGGGACCATTAAGCAAGAATTTCTACCCTAGTGAGGTCATCACCATAAAAAGTGAGCAGTCTACTCTCTAATGTGGGGATATATTAACAAAGAAGTGGAGCCAGTCTGAGGTGAGGGCAGGAAAGGCACCCACCTCGGGCACTCTGACCATCTTCTGCACTGTGCAGAAACGAGCTATCAAACTGAGTACTCAGTCCTCCCAAATTTTGCATTAGGCAGTAAGTGCTCTCCATTTAATTCTGCCAGTTGCAGCTGATTCAGCCCCATCCCACGAGACTTCAATGTCTTTCAGGTTTGTTTAAGGGTAGCCCACCAGCCCACCAGCTTCTTGGTGGTCTTCCTTGTTTCCTTTTTCTTCTAGGTGGTGCGTTTTGGGGTATGCAGTGGCTGGGTAGGCACAGGATATGTCTGCCCAGCTGTAGCCTCATATCAGTGACAGTATTTTATACAGTAGCTTCTGTATACTACCGCATTTCAAAGTTTCCTTGTTTGTGATATTGTCCCTGTATGTAATGCCCAGAACTTTCTACAAACCTTTTAGGTAAAATAAGTCAAGTTATTTTTTTTTTTCACTTGCATGCTCCCAAGAAAAAAAACAATTCTCTAGCAATACACACCAAACTCAGTATGAGCAGACTGACACCAGTAACTAACTCTGTCTTATACGGACCTGTTTTGGAGTCAGTGGAAGAAGGGAAGGATCAGAGAAGACAGGATTACAGCCTTTTACACAGTGCAGAGGATTAACCCCTTAAATTCCGCAGTGTGTAACAAGCATGCTTTACTTCATATACAGACTGATTTTACTGTTGTGGGTTTAGTAACACTTTAAGTAAGCAAGAATGTGTTTTTTATTCAATAAGGTGAGCCTAGGGGCTCATTAAGAAGCCCACCCTCCGTTCAGAGTTATTGGCAGATGCTTGTGCATCCACCTCAGAGCTGCGTGCAGGCAGCCCATAGAAGTGGATGTACATGCAGCGGCTGCACAGGCACAATTGCATGTCAAAGTTGGATATCTATTAGATTGTAAGCTCTTCTGAGCAGGGCCCTCTTAATCCTCCTGTATCTTATTGTATTATAACTGTATTGTCTCCCTTTTATATTGTAAAGCGCTGCGTAAACTGTTGGCACTATATAAATCCTGTATAATAATAATAATAATAATATGCCGGCAGGAGCGGTTGCACGGATCTGAATGCGGAGCCTGTACAAAGGCACCAAGGTAAATGCACACACACATCTGCGTACCTCCCAACATTTTGAGATGGGAATGAGGGACACCTTCTAGCAAAAGTATGTAGGCATAGGACACACACCCCTGCCATGCCCTCTAAAGGTGAATTTTAAAAAAAGATTAGATAAATCCACAAATCCATATTTTTTGTTTTTACCACTACTATTCCTTTATATTGGCTTTAATAATTTACAAATGCAGCTATATAGAATTTGGATGAAAGGTTTAGCACTGGGAAACAACTTTTGAAAGATAAATAGTGCATTTTATATACAACTATGTAGACCAAAATGAGGGACAAATGAGGAGGAAAGAGGGACAGAGGGACATTGCTCCAAACCAGGGACAGTCCCTTGAAATCAGAGACAGTTGGGAGCTATGCATCTGCCAGTGGCCCTGAATGGAGGACAGGCTTAATCACCCATCTAAATGAGCCCTAAGTGTCAAAATGGTCCAGGCCAGCTCAGGATGAAGTTAAGGGATTCAAACCATCTAAGAAAAGTCTAGGAGTATGCGTTCCTATCTATTTCTTATTTCTGACATATCAAGTGTTTTACTGCCTCTAGTAACATGTTATAGTCTCATTGGGTCCTCTTTAACCCAATGCTTGAAAGCTCTCTTTTACAGATCCAAAGGAGGAAAAAAGATATTTAAAATATTATATAAAATATAAAAATATCTAATAAATAACAATAAACTGGAAATTCCCCTTTTGTGTCTTTTATTAAGAAAATTACTTGATACAATCTGGCAGCTTAGAAAGAAAAGAATGCTAAAATGAAATATTTAGCTATTGTTCCTAAGGCAATTCCCCACCTTTCCCTAACATGAGCTATTTTTAGATCCCGGACTGAACAGTGGAATCTAAGGTCAAAGCAAATAGTTTGTTATACTGTATGTAACCATATGATTGAATCAATGTATAACTGAACATCAGGGAAGCACATTGGTGTCAGCTCAGACTTAATGTGAGATATAAACCCTGCCTAGGTAGGCAGCTTTGGAAAATTGTTGCTTGTTGTCTGAAATGAATTCACCCATGAAATGCTGATGCAGCATTCCTCCTGCCATCCATATTACTACTAAAGAATTTACAGCACTTTTTAAATTGAGTATTGAAACTTTTAATAAGACATAAACTGCTGTAAGTACTTCAAAAAGTTTCACTTGTAATATAATATATAAAGGAAGTTCCAGGGCTGCACAAAGAAAATATAATATAAATATATATAATATAAATATAAAGTAAATACAAATATAATTAATTAATTAATTTAATAATAAATAGGCATAAAAATAAAAATAAGTTCTACTTTTTTATTGGACCAACTATGACAATACCTATATATATATATATATATATATATATATATATATATATATATATATATATATATTTCAACTAAAAAATTGTATTTTAATTTAGGTTTTGATTGTGGTGGTGGGATTCCTTTCACTTTTTGTCCAAGTGGTCACCAGGACTGGAAATGTGGGGACATCTCTCCAACAGAGACACAGAGACACCTTAGTCAATAAAAATTGAGTTTTAAAAATGTTATTAAAAATAACTCCAACTGAAACTATTACATTTTCATTTTGATTTACATCAGGAAGGATTCAAATTCTGAAAATTTTTTACTGATTTTGACTCTGTCAGAAAGGATTCCTTTCACATCCTGCCCAAGTGGTCACTGAAAATCTGAAAGTGTGGGATAATCTCTCCAACAAAGACACAGACAATATTAAAAAAAACAAAGTAGATGTGGGAATAGTTTGAAACCTATTATATTATAATATATTTGTTGTCTTTTCCTCTGTTGAGGAAACCACTTCCTGTGCTGGAGATAGTAAGCACCTGGACAGGGAGTGTGGGATAATATTTCAGTGGTACCCAGACATCACTAAGGGCCTACACAGGCCCTAAAAGATTCTTTAGGTGTATGGCTGAAGATGAAAATAATCATTATTACCTCACTGAGGGCAAGCTATGAAAACAAACCCCCAGGTTCTGTGACTGCTGGGCTCCAAATTGTCTGGGATTAATAATCATTCCCCAAAGATCAGAGAAAACATATTTCATCTTTCATAATAAATGTTAATCTTTGGGAGATGGCAGATATTCCTACTAATAGCACGAAATGTGAGCTGCATGTAAATACAAAATGGCATGTCCTGGCATTATAAAACCATCTAGGAAATGACTAAACAGTTATATGGAACCTGCCCTCAGCAGTCATGGTATGTTTTGTCTTGCTGCTCTCAGAATGATGCACTGGTGTCAGAAAGCCTTAAGCTGGCCATAGATGGTTTGAATCTTGGCCAGTTCAGCAGAGACTGGCTGAGATTCGAACCATGTACAGTATGTACAGGCTTATTGTACCCAAGTCAATCAACCTATCAATTGGGGTACAACCAGCCTGTCGGATTTTTCATGCGATTACTGCCAGCAGCTGGCAAAACTCACTGTGTGTTCTTCCAGGAGGGATGCCCCCCCTCCCCCCACTAGGAGAACACAATAGCTCAGCGGGAGAGATTCCCCCATCAACACTGACTGTGTTGATGGGGGTGTTGAGCAATTTTCTTCAGTAAACAAAATCGCACCATCTATAGCCAGCATAACTCTGACCCAGCCATCACAACCGACTTGCCCATATAACCTTCAGCTACTAATGAAGAGCTATGTTTGATTTGTGGACCAAACTGATCATAAATTCCACAAATTGCAAACTTTAAAAGAGCATTCCAAGTTTCTTGTCATAATTTGTTTGGACCAGCTTGGGCCAAGCAAATTATTTGCATGTTAGAACCGACTGGCTGCTGTTAGGCTGTAATATTCTGTAGTAACCTGTGCTACGTGCAGTAAGTGATGCTGTGTGCTGCAGCACTAGGACAACTTCCCCTCTACCACTGAATATAGAGGGAGTGGGTTCTACCACACTTCTGCCATTAAAAGAAACATTTTTTTAATGCATACAGGGCTTCCTCTGATTGACCAAGGTGAAGAGGCAGGTAGGTGATATCATGAACTCCACCTTGGTCAATCTGAGGAAGCAGTTTTGGTCACTGAGAAAGTAAAAGGTTTCTCTTAAATGGTAGAGATGTGCTACAATTGACGGACAGCAACCAATCCGTTTTGGAATGCCAATAGTTTGTGTGGTTCACACTGGCCCAAATGAATTTTTTTTTTTAAAGTGCCGGGAAACCTAGAATTCTGTTTTATTTTAAACTCCATCAAAGTCAATCAGGGACACATCTTGAAAATTTATTCTGGCAATTTTCAAGGCCTATAGGCAAAAGATTGCCAAGAAGAGGGCATGGGGATCTGGGCACTGCACCAATGCAAACATAAAAAAAAAAAAATTAAATTTACAGTTTCATATTTCAGGGACCAAAGCTAGATATATAGCACAGTGACTGGAAAGTATGTAAGCAGCTTGACTGGGCATAAATGTTAGGAGAGGCAGTTTTTATCAACAAATGCAAATTAGAATGTATTATTTCAAAGGCAGAAGTCAGAAATATTGTACAGTCTTGCTGCATATTATGTAAGCAATTTCACCAGGCCGCAATTAAAGAGGGAGAGATGAGAGAGAGCAAGACAACAGGAAGAAATTTAGCACAGACATGCTGCACATAACAGTTGATTTTACAAGGCCGCAATATAAGAGGGAGAGACATGATAGGATTTATCAAGAAATACAATTTAGACAAACGTCAGAAATATTGTACAGACACCATAGTCAACAATGAAACAGTTGGAATAGGACACATTTTGAAAGGGACACACAGCATGCAGCTTTTCATCCAAAAACTCATTATATATTATATACAGTATGTCACAAAAAAAACAAGAAATATTATACAGATTACATAGACAGCATTTTTAACAGTTGGGTCAGGTTGTAATTTAAAAATGACACAATGCATGCAGCTGTTCAGGCAAAACAAAGATATATTGTGCACACTGCATAGGTAATCTTTGTACCATTTCTAGTAGACCTTGTTTAAAAAAAACATCCACATTTAGCATTGAAAGACAATAAATTAAAGTTATAGATTGGTAATTAATATAGAAGTAAAATGCAAAAGACAGCATATGTAGTATTTCTACAATATCTTGTAGGCCTCATTAGCTAAACTACATTTAGCTTTGGAGGAACTAAATAGAGATAAGGATTATATTTTTCAGATCATAAGCTCTCTTGTCCAAAGACCCCCAAAACCATCAGACTAGGGTTGTGGAGAAGAGGCCTTTGCCCTTATCAACATGGGGACATGATGCTTTGCCAGGGGGGTCCCACTGTTTTTCTTTTTGGATAATATTCTCATCCCTAATGGCTACTTCTGTGGCTACTTCTGTGGCAAAAACTTACCACACACCAGGCAGGGTACCATTCCCAAAGGTGACTGGCCAAAGGGAAGAGTCTGCTCTAAACCTCTCCACCTGCATACCTGTCAATGACACTTCCCTCTGTACCCCAATCCATGACACTTCCATTCTCTCTGTTTGGGTTCCCTTTATTTCCCATATTGTTTCCCAGCATTTTTTTTTTTAATAACGCTAGGTGTACTCACTTTTCTACTCCCTTCCCATCCTCTAATCTGTCTCAAAGTTCTCTATGTGCTGCTTATCTTCAATGCTTTCCTACACTATGCTTGCTCTGCTTCTGTGAGTGTATCTTTATGGCCTCTACCCCTTTTGCCCAAACTTCTCAGTACCAATGCCTCCCTTAGCACCTCTACTCTCTCTATCTTCACTGGTCTTGCCTCCCTATGCTTACGTGTATGTATGAACCCAAAATTCTAGCCCAGACCCAGTTCATGAGCCTACAGCAAGTACAAGCACTTAAAGCATCTTGAAGTACTATGAAGTATTTTTGGATAACACTTTACTTAATTATGGCATGTGATTAAAAAGCAGGATATTGTTTTAGTGATTGGATTAGTTATGTTATTAAGTCTTTTTTTTTAATTAAATGTTTATTTGAATTACATATATTTATTTATTTTTGCAATAGAAAGGCTGCTAACATGCAAATGGATAAACTGAAGGATAAAACAATAAACTGTCTAATCTCTAATGTGCGTGTGTATGTGGGCGATTGTGTCTGTGTGTATGTAAGTTTGTTGCTGCCATTAGCTATTAGTTGTAAAATATCCCAGTTTTTGTATAGAAGAGATACATTTACAAGGTTACAATTCTATTGAAGATCACATTTTGTTTGTTTGTGCATGTGTACTCATTAACTTTCTAATGGCCCAATCATCCCTCCTTGTAATACAAAGAATTATAGATGTGAAGAAAACTAGCGGTTACAGGAAAATTTAATTCCACAGCAACCATTTAGAGACTATGGAGTATTCCATAGCACCCACTTACAGACTTGTTTTTATTACTTACATTTGTCTTCCTAGCATATTACCGATCAACACTAACTGCTGATTGGTTGCTGTGAGCTATCTCACTATACAAGTTATCAGAAAGGTTCCCTACAGACTACAGCAGAACTTTTCCTGTAGCGGTTAAATTATCCAGATTGTGAACATCTCAGCCATGAAGGTTCAAGACATCAATATGATATTGTATGCAGCGAAAACAAACTTTTACTAACCTTTTTTATATAGACAGGAGGTTTTTAGTGTTCATGTTTCAGAGTTCAATCCACCCAATCCACTTTGTTTGCCTGTCAGTTATTTACCTACAGTCTATTAATTCATCCAGGTGGTTGCACAATCCATTTTGCAGTCAGCTTTCTGTGGCTCAGACAGGCATTGAGCAGATGGATGTAGTTCCATACCCACTGGAGCAAGCTCTTGGCTTTCTCTCCACCGTCTACCTTTGATCTCCTTCCATCTGTTGTTCCTGAATGTGCCCCATTAGCTGTACCTATTTCTACTGCCTACTCTGGATCCTTTAACAAATTATTTTACCCAGGTACATGCATAATGATTTCCTTTATGCTATTAGACAAGCTGTAGAGGGGTTCAGCTAAGCACACTCGGGTTGATTTACTAAAACAAGAGAGTGCACAGTCTGGTGCGGCTGTGCATAGTAGCCAATCATCTTCTAACTTTAGCTTGTTCAATTAAGATTTGACAAGAATAAGCCTGGAAGCTGATTGGTTTCTATGCAGAGCTGCACCTGATTTTGCACTCTCCAGTTTTAGTAAATCATCCCCACTATTTTATTAGAGGGTGTTGTTGTATATCCTGATTGGTCTGACCTATTTTTTAAAGGAAACTTCTTACCATACTCTGTTTACCCATCATAGATTTTACCAGTTTATGGGTCTGACCCTTTGCTGTTCTGTTTGACTTCGCTTGAATTTGGCATGCCATGTTTTTGCAGTGATTCCTGACTATAGGTCCCATTTATAACGGTGGGTTGACACCCGAAACTGCTCTTAGTAGAACACCACAGCATTTACTGCACATTGTGTCTGCATTTTAGGTGCAGGGTGCAATATGGAACCTTTGTGTCCTTTGGAGTCAGGACTGGGACAAAGGGTGGGCAGGAGGGGAGGCTGCCTTGGTCACTGTGGTATCATGTGAGGTGGGGGGGCACCACAAGGAGATTGGGGGAAGGGATTCGTGTTGAAGGGTAATTTTGTGGGCAGCAGGGCACAAGAATTATTCTGGGATGGTAATTTGGGGGGGTGTACTAGGAGTGGTGTTTTAGGGGGATTTGTGTTGGAAGGGGGGATGTGGGGGGTGTGTGCTAGAGGAGGTGATATGGTCGAAGGGAATTGTGCTAGGAGGGGACTTTTTGGGGGAGATTTGTTATAGTAGGGATTAATGGGGGTATGTGTGCTAGGAGGGGAAAATAGTGGGGTGTTAGGAGTGGTGTTTTAGGGGGATTTGTGTTGGGAGGGGGGAAGAGGATTTGTGCTAGGAGGGGGGATTTGTTCTAGAAGAGGTAATATGGTAGAGGGGAATTTTGCTAGGTGGGGCCATTTTTTTTGGGGGGGGGTTGTGCTAGAAGGGGAAATTTGTGGGGGGGGGGGGATTTGTGCTAGGAGGAGAGTTGGGGGAGTTGTATTTGTGCTGGGAATGGGGATTAGGAGTGGGGGGAGAGGTTGTGTACTCAGAGAGGAAGTTTGAGGGATTTGAAGGGTAGAGGATTTGTGTTAGGAGGGGGATTTATTTGGGGGTATTTCAGCAGGGGAAGCAGATTTGTAATGGGGGGGGGGTTTATGCTTAGAGGAAAAACATGCAGATTAGTGGTAATTTTTGTTATGAGGGGGTTGCTACATAATGCTCATACGTCTTGGGGTGGGACGCAGTTTGGCATGTTTGCCCAGGCTCTAGATGACCATGTCTTGGCACTGTTCAAAGTCATATGTTTTTGACAGAGCATGTTAACGGCGTCCCCCCCACCCTACACTTCTTTTATGTTGAAAAAATGAATGTGGCTTGGTTATTCTGGAGTCAACCTGGGCTTTATAAATGTTGCATCTTGCTACCCTTGAAGATAATATGTGGGTATTTTATTGACTATGCTTCTGTCTTCTTCTGTCTCCTTTGGCTCCATTTATGCCCAGTGGTTGTTGATCTCTTCTCATTTACAGTTGTGCTCATAAGTTTACATACCCTGGCGGAATGTATGATTTCTTGCACATTTTTCAGAGAATATGAATGATAACACAAAAACCTTTCTTTCACACATGGTTAGTATTTGGCTGAAGCCATTTATTATCAATCAACTGTATTTACTCTTTTTAAATCATAATGGCAACAGAAACTAACCAAATAACCCTGAACAAAAATGTACATACCCTGGTGATTTTGGCCTGATAACATGCACACAAGTTGACACAAAGGGGTTTTAATGGCTATTAAAAGGTAACCATCCTCACCTGTGATCTGTTTGCTTGTAATTAGTGTGTGTGTGTATAAAAGGTCAATGCGTTTCTGGACTCCTGACAGACCCTTGCATTTTTCATCCAGTGCTGCACTGACGTATCTGGATTCTGAGTCATGGGGAAAGCAAAAGAATTGTCAAAGGATCTGTGGAAAAAGGTAGTTGAACTGTATAAAACAGGAAAGGGATATAAAAAGATATCCAAGGGATTGAGAATGCCAATCAGCAGTATTCAAACTCTAATCAAGAAGTGGAAAATGAGGGGTTCTGTTGAAACCAAACCACGGTCAGGTAGACCTGACTAAACCAACTAAAATTTCAGCCAGAACTGCCAGGAACATTTTTCAGGATGCAAAGACAAACCCACAAATAACTTCAGGTGAAATACAGGACTCTCTGAAAACATGTGGTGTGGCTGTTTCAAGATGCACAATAAGGAGGCACTTGAAGAAAGATGGGCTGCATGGTCGAGTCGCCAGAAGAAATCCATTACTATGCAAATGCCACAAAGTATCCTGCTTACAATACACCAAAGAGCACAGAGACAAGCCTCAAACCTGACACAAAGTCATATGGAGTGATGAGACCAAAATTGTACTTTTTGGCCACAACCATAAACGCTATTTTTGGAGAGGACTCAACAAGGCCTATGATGAAAGGTACACCATTCCTACTGTGAAACAAGGAGGTGGATCGCTGATGTTTTGGGGATGTGTAAGCTACAAAGGCACAGGAAATTTGGTCAAAATTGATGGCAAGATGAATGCAATATGTTATCAAAAATTACTGGAGGAACATTTGCATTCATCAGCCAGTAAGCTGCGCATTGGACGTACTTGGACATTCCATCATGACAATGATCCAAAACACAAGGCCAAGTCGACCTTTCATTGGCTACAGCAGAATAAAGTGAAGGTTCTGGAGTGGCCATCTCAGTCTCGTGACCTCAATATCATTGAGACACTCTGGGGAGATCTCAAACCTGCAGTTCATGCAAGACAGCTCAAGAATTTACAGGAAATGGAGGCTTTTTGCCAAGAGGAAGCTTTACTATCTGAGAAGATAAAGAGCCTCATCCACAAATACCACAAAAGACTTCAAGCTGTCATTGATGTTAAAGGGGGCAATACACGGTATTAAGAACTGGGGTATGTAAACTTTTGATCAGAGTAATTTGGGTAGTTTCTGTTGCCAATATGATTTAAAAAGAGTAAACAAAGTTGATTGATAATAAATGGCTTCAACCAAACACTAACCATGAGTGAAAGAAAAGTTTTTTTGTTATCATTCATATTCTCAGAAAAATCATAAATTCTGCCAGGGTATGTAAACTAATGAGCACAACTGTATTTATTACTCTCCCTGTAAACCATTTGGCCAGCAGTCCCTGGATTTCTGGTTCACATGCTTACCACTCTGAGGCTAAAGTTATATAATCTTCTTCATAAGGAGACACCTGTGCGCCAGTGCATGTGTATATAGCATCTTCAAAAGGTGGCAGCTAATTGTCAAGAGCAAGGGATAGTGTCTACCTTACATGGACCTAAAATACCACAGCTTGTGTATATTCACTGGAGACTAAACATGGCTATACACTAGTAGAATTTTGTTCTAAACTTTTGTTTGAAGAGCGTTTGATCTATTTTTTAATCATTAGTGGAGTCAAATCAATATTTGATTTTGAACGCAGTGACGAGAAAATTCAAAAGAGCAGAATGGAAAATCTTTCTTGAACAAACAAATTTTTAATAGTGTATGTGGTTTTCATTTGCTAGAGTCCATTCATTCTAAAATTGAATGTTAAAAGCAAACTACATTTTGAATGACATTTGTCAAGTTGTTGGATTAAGTCCCCGTCATACCGGTGCCAAATTGCACCCTATTTTACGCAATGGAAGCATTCAAATCAATGTGACTCAGACTCCATCAGAGTTGCACCAATTTTGAGAGTTAGTTCTTGCACTAATTTTTGCAAGTTAATGTGCAACTTGCATAATAGGGTTGCAACCTCATCCATTTTAACCCGAAAACGTTAGGTACACAGGTTCTGTGGCTGATTAAGGTGATAAGTAAACTGACTTAGTGCCTTACAGTATGTGCATTAAAGTGATTTTAAAGTCTTTAGGTGCAGTGGTTTTGAACAGAGCATCCTCCCCTTCTCTGGTCCCATGGCGGTGCTCCTGGCTCCTCCCTCCTGCCGGGTACCCAAGCAGGTGCACTCCCAATCTGCGGCTCTGTGTGTCCATTCACACATGGACCGGTGACTCAGCCCCGCCCTCTCTGTCTCTTGCTTGGCTCATTGACAGGCTCTCTGGCTGTGATTGACAGCAGCAGGAGCCAATGGCCAAATCAGGAGTGCGAGCCCCCGGAGAGGCAAGGCTCTCGTGGACATCGCTGGATCGAGAGGGGGCTCAGGTAAGTATTGGGGGGGGGGGTCTGGGGGGGCTCTGGGGGAGCTGCTGCTCACAGAAGAATTTTTACCTTCATGCATAGAATGCATAAAGGTAAAAAACATTGTGCCTTTACAACCACTTTAAATTAGCCTCAGAACCTGTGTAATTATTATGTGTTTGGTTTTAAAGGGATGAGGTGGCAACCCCATTGCATAGACATCTGTACATGAAGTCGCACAGATGTCTTCCAAGTTGCACCTGAAGACACATTGACATGTGATTTTAAAATCGCACAGCTTCAAGTAAAGTTGCACGATTTCAAAGTCGGATTCAGTGTGGCCGAAGACTTTCTGAAAATGCTCGTATGAATTACAATATTACTACAAAAGTTCAAACTTTCATGGGAAAATAGTATAAGGCCAGTTTAAAGTGGTTGTAAAGGCAGAAGTTTTATTATCTAAATGCATTCTATGCATTGAGATAAAAAGCCTTCTGTGTGCAGCAGCCCCCCCCCCCCAACACTTATCTGAGGTCCCTCTCTGTCCAGCGATGTCCATGAATGTCTCAGCCGTCCGAGATTCTCCCTCCTGATTGGCTAAGACGCAGCCAATGGCGTCACTGCTGTCAAAGTCAGCTAGCCAATCAGGGGAGAAAGGGGATGGGGCCGGGTCGGGGCTCTGTGTCTGAATGGACACAGGGAGCTGTGACCTGGCTTGGGTGCCCCCATAGCAATCTGCTTGCTATGGGGGCACTGAACAGGAGGGAGGGGCCAGGATCACAAAAGAGGGACCCGAGAAGAGGATGATCCAGGCTGCCCTGTGCAAATCCACTGCAACAGAGCAGGCAAGTATAACATGTTTGTTATTTTTATAGGAAAAAAAAGAGACTTTACAATCACTTTAGGATGCTATTAGTCTGTAGAAGGATCAGCGTCTTGCATGTTGGCAGTCATGCAGTACATTACTGTACACAACCTACAGTTCTGTACAAGCATCACCTGCAGCATCATTGTCTACCTACTGTATTTAACGGCATATAACACACACTTTTTCCCCCTTAAAATATACGCCGATATAGGGTGCCTCGGAGGGGAAGGAGGGAACGAGCACCACCGAAATACAGAGCCACAATCTCCTGTGTGCTCGGCTCAGCTCACAGTCACGCCCAGTCCCACCCTCTGGACGGCTCCTAGCATTGTGTCCCGGCATTGGACCGCTGTTATGTCCATCATAAGAGCCGAGCCAAGGGGCGGGACTGGGCATGACTGCGAGCCAAGCCGAGTACACAGGAGATCCGGCTCTGTCTATCCCACCATAGACAAGGCTGCAGATGGGCACAGATCAGCCTGCAATTATGGACAAGGCTGCAGATGGGCACGGATCAGCCTGCAATTATGGTCAAGGCTGCAGATGGGCACGTATTAGGCTGTAATGATGAGCAAGGCTGCAGATGGGCACTGATTAGGCTGCAATGATGGGTAAGGCTGCAGATGGGCACTGATCAGGTTGCAATGATGGGCAAGGCTGCAGATGGGCACTGATCAGGCTGCAATTATGGACAAGGCTGTAGATATGCACTGATTAGGCTGTAATGATGGGCAAGGCTGTAGAAGGGCACTGATTAGGCTGCAATGATGGGCAAGGCTGCAGATGGGGGCACTGATCAGGTTGCAGTTATGGGCAAGGCTGCAGATGGGCACTGATTAGGCTACAATGATGGGCAAGGCTGCAGATGGGCACTAATTAGGCTGCAATGATGGGCAAGGCTACAATGATGGGCAATGGCAAGGCTGCAGATGGGCACTGATCTGGCTTCGTTATTGGGCAACGACGAGGCTGCAGATGGGCACTGATAAGGCTGCAATGATGGGCACTGACCCTTATTTTGCTTTAAAATTCTTTATTTAACCACTAGAGATCCACGCTATAGCCGAATGATGGCTACAGCGTGGACCTGCTTTGCTGGGACTACGTCAATTGACGTCATCCCGTGCACGAGCGGCGCGCTCTGTGATCAGGCGAGTCTATGAGACACGCCTGATCACAGATCAGAGTAAGGGGTTGATCCCGACCCCTTACCACATGATCAGCTGTCAGCCAATGACAGCTGATCATGTGATGTAAACAGAGCCGGTAATCGGCTATTTTTTCTCCTTGCTCAGACAGCGTGAGGAGGAAAAAAAGGTCGATCACCAGCGGTCGTGAGAGGGACATCAGTCCCGATCATGGAGATCTGCCGCCAGATCACCAGTGCCCACCTGTGCCCCCTGCCAGTGCCACCTAGTAATAGGCAGCAGTGCCCACAATCAGTGCCTCAACAACAGTGCTGCACATCAGTGCCACCTATCAGTGCCCATCAGTGTCACCTACCAGTGCCCATAAGTGCTCATCAGTGCTGCCCATCACTGCCCATCAGTGCCGCCCATCACTGCCCATCAGTGCCGCCCATCAATGCCGCCCATCAGCGCTACCTATCAGTGGTACCTATCAGTGCCCATCAGTGCCACCCATCAGTGGCCATCAGTGCCGCCTTATCTGTCCCTATCAGTGCCGCCTTATCTGTGCCGCCTTAACTGTGCCCATCAGTGCCGCCTTAACTGTGCCCATTAGTGCCGCCTTAACTGTGCCTATCCATGCCCATCAGTGCAGCCAATCAGTGCCCACCAGTGCCGCTTCATCAGCGCATATCAATGAAGTCAAAATTTGATAACAAACTATGAAACACGATTTGTTTTTTTCAAGATTTTCCATCTTTTTTTGTTTGTTTAGCAAAAAATAAAAATCCCAGCTGTGATTAAATACCACCAAAAGAAAGCTCTATTTGTGGGGAAAAAATTATAAAAATCTCATTTGGGTACAGTGTTGTATGACTGCACAATTGTCATTCAAAGTGCATCAGCGCTGAAAGCTGAAAATTGGTCTGGGCAGGAGGGGGGTTTAAGTGCCCAGTAAGCAAATGGTTACATTTTTTTTTTTCCCTAAATTTACACTCTTAAATTAAAGGTGTGTGTTATATGCCTGTGTGTGTTATACACTAATAAATATGGTAATTGTACGGTATAAAGCACACAGTACAGTACAGGCTTATACGTGCGCCTTTTCCCATGTTAATGGAGGCAATTAAAAGGCATAAACTGCACCTGTCTACTAGTCTGCATTATAGTCAGGGCTTTTTTTCTCAGAGAATAGGTGCAGGAACTCTGCCTTTCAGAGTTAGCCCTTGTCTCTACCCCCTATCCACCTCCCAATACTGCCCCTTTTAGAAAATACAAAACCAAGTAACATTTGAGGTACTAAGTAATTTGTATGAAATTTGTTAATGATAACAAAAAAAGCAGTATAAAAAAGATCCCCTGCAGCCACCAATAGACCCCTTCTCGCTCACCCTAGCAACAATGGACCACCTGCAAAAAATACCCCCTCCAGCAACAATAGACCCCCGGCAGCAACAACAGACCCCCCCCCCCCACAGACAGCATCAATAGACCCTCCAGCAGCCAGCTACAATAGACTCTTCCCTCAACAGTAAATCCCCTCAACAACAACTGACCCCCCCCAGCAAAAATAGATCCCCCACCAGCAACGATAGATCCACCACCAGCAACAACAGACCTCCCTCCTGCAAAAATAGATTGCTTCCAGTCACAACATGTCCCCCAGCAGCAACAATAAACTTCCCCCGCAACAATAAACCCCTGCAAAAAAATAGCACCTCCAGCAACAATAGATCCCCCAGTAGCCAGCATCAATAGACACTGTAACACAATCCAGCACCCCTTACCATTACATACATTCAGTGCTGAAGGTGCCGGAACTGCGTTCCCCCACGTTCCCACTGAAAAAAAGCCCTGATTATAGTACTGTTTTACCCCTCTCTGGACATTCCCTAATCTGCCAGCAAAATGCTAAAAAGAGTTACCGCTACACAGCATACTTAAACTGTTTCTATAGGTAAAGTGTTGCTTTTTTTGTTTTAGAAAGGTTGGGAAAAGCAGGGAAAGGTTTGTCAGATTTGTATTTCAGACTGGACTATGTCCCCACTGCATACCTCACAACTTTTTGAGATGGGAATGAGGGTCACCTACTAGAAAAAATATGCAGGCATAGGACACTCCCCATGTCACGCCCCCTTAAATGAGAATTATACAAAAAAAAGATTAGTTAAACCCACAGTTCATCAAAATTCATCAATATAAAAATAATTAACTATAACAATTTCAATGGGCAAACATGCAAATTCATCAATATATATAACACATATCAGCATTTCTCAAAAAAAAAAAGAAAGCCAGGATTGGTGCAATGTGTCAGATAGGACTGGGATGTCATCACGTAAGGCGGGACCTAGATGCCATTTTGCTATAGCCAGTGGATTTATAGACCTGAAGTTGTTTGTTTTATCCGTGATGGATTTCTATGTGATTAACATAAATGTGAGGGCATTTCTCTTTTTTAAATAAATATTGTGTATTACCGTCTACACTATCAGTCCTCTTTTTCCCTACGCTTCCACATATTGGAGGAGGAGTGGAGAGGATTTGTAACAAACCAGGAATCTTGCTAGCAGGCAAAGTTATGCAAAAGCTTGTTTGACCCTCATGGAAACATTAGGGTACACTCCATAAGGTTAGAAGACACCCAAAGGGGTCCTGGTGGTGGGCACACCAGTGGTGGAGTGTGTCAAAAGTAGGAAGTAGGAAGACATCCGACTATTGGTTTTATACCTTATGGAATTGATGCTATAAGTGGACACTCACTCGGTTGAACCAGCATTCTGCTGTTCATTAAGGCTGGGTTCACACTAGCTGCGACCACGGATCACAGCAGGGGGGTCCGGTGCATCCCTGTTCTCCACAGGTGCGAATCAGGTCTGTATTTGTGCCTGAATTTGCACCTGAAACCGACCAGAAGATGCACAGGACCCTTTTCCAGTGTGGACCCTCCCCGCCCCCGGAGCTGTGTGAACCGGTTCCATTGAGAGCCGGTCACCCTCTCCTGTCATACGAATTGGATGCTGAAAAAACCTGCATACAATTTGCATCAGTGTGAACCCAGCCTATGTGGCACTTCTACACATGGACTTTGGGATTTTTCTATGTATACATAATTGTTTTGCACAAATGTCATTTTATAAAAAAATATATTTTTTTTTGTTCATAAAGTATATTATGAAACAATGCTGATATGTGTTACATATATATTGATTAATTTGCACATTTGCACATTGAGATTTTTATAGTTATGTATTTTTATATTGGTGAATTTTGATGAATATTTCTATGAGAGCGCTTCACTATTTTCTGTTTCTTTATCTATCAATAGTGTCGTGGATGCACTGTTTTAAGTGGTAGCAGCTCTTGCTTTCAACACAGTTTCTATTTACTAACACTGAATTTATTTATTTCACATATAATTAGCGCAGGGATTTGTTACTATTTTTTGTCATAAACCCACAAGTGCTTTTTTTTACCACTACTACGGTATTCCTTTATATTGGCTTTTGAAATTTACAAATGCATCAATTTAGAAATTAGATGAAAGGTTTAGCATGTGAAACTCTTTTTAAAAGATAAATAGTGCATTTTATATACAGCTATAAAGATCAGACCCAAAAGAGGGTCAAATGAGAGGGAAAGAGGGACAGAGGGACTTTGTTCCAAATCAGGGATAGTCCCTCGAAACCAGGGACAGTTGGGAGCTATGCCACTGGGAAGATATACCCCTTTATTTGCCCTGGTGACCATTTTTAACAGAACAGAAAGTAATGGAAAATCTAAAGTTTTCCAGTTGTCACCAGAACAGGATATAAGGATACATTTCTCAATAAGAAAACTCATTTAGGCCTCATGCACACTGGCTTAAAAAACTTTGCTTCTATAGGAGCTTTGTGTTCTGCCTGTAGAAGCAGCTCAATGTTATCCTATGTGTCCATGCACATTAGGACGTTAAGAGGCATATTTTGAGTTGAATGTTTAGAGGCAGAAAAAATAACCTTTTGGTTCACGTTTCTGACTGGAACTTGGAGACAGGAAAAATAACGTAAAAAAACTCTCCTAAACTCATCTAAACTTTGTAAAAAAAATTCTCCATATGAGCCTTTTTTACTCCCAAGAGAACAGACGTTTTTTTATGCCCATTGTGCATGGAGCCTACACACGGTACGATTGTTGGATGACAAATCTTCTAATTTTGTGTCAAAAGGGCCTGTGCTAGGATCTTGTCTTGCATAGTAACGGTACGCGGTAATTGACGTTTGACAAACACGAACATAGTGAAGTATTATGAGAGTATAAAGAGGAAGTTCAATTCTCAAGCGCCACCCTTTGGGCCCCTTCTACTAATTTCATGTTGATAGAAGTTTGGTGGGCATTGATTCACGATTTTCAGATCGTACAAAACAAATGCCTTTTAACCACTTCAGCCCCTGAAGATTTTACCCCCTTCCTGACCAGAGCACTTTTTACAATTTGGCACTACGTCGCTTTAACTGACAATTGCGTGGTCATGCAATGCTGTACCCAAACGAAATTTGTGTCCTTTTTTTCCCCACAAATAGAGCTTTCTTTTGGTGGTATTTGATCACCTCGGCAGTATAAACAAAAAAAGACCAAAATTTTGAAAAAAACAATATTTTTTACTTTTTGCTCTAATAAACAGCCCCCATTTTTAAAAAAAAAAAAAACAAATTTCTTCATCAGTTTAGGCCAATATATATTCTTCTACATATTTTTAGTAAAAAAAAAAAAAAAATCGCAATAAGCGTATATTGATTGGTTTGCGCAAAAGTTATAATGTCTACAAACTATGGGAAAGATTTATGGCATTTTTATGGCGACGGTCAGAGCGGACACTTTTGACACATTTTTGTGACCATTGACCTTTATACAGCGATCAGTGCAATAACAATGCAGTGATTACTGTGTAAATGTCACTGGTAGTGAAGGGGTTAACACTGGGGGCCGATCAAGTGGTTAAATGTGTGTTCCCTCAGTGTGTTCTAACTGTATGGGAATGTGACTGACTAGGGGGGAGATATATCATTGTTCCTACTTACTAGGAACTTACTAGGAACAAACGATATGTTTCCTCTCCCCCGACAGCACAGGGATTTGTGTGTTTACACACACAAATCCCCGTGTTGGTGCTCGCACACATGATCGCGCGTGGCCGGCGGCGATCGTGCCCGTCTGCCACACGCATCGTGTCCCCCACCATGCAGCGGGCTCATGCCCTCTGGTGGTCGAAAAAGGGAAGGACATACCCATACGGGATTTCGCCCAGGGGAGCCATTCTGCCAGAGTAAATCTGCGTGAGCCTGTCGGGAATCAGTTAAAATATATTTGGCATAACTACAGGCAAAGCAGCTTCTTTATTATCCCATTGAAGAAGATGAGAATTTTGAAATTTCATCAATTGCCAATTTAACTTAAACTTAAAGTGTATCTAACTTGAAAAGATGTTGTTGACTAAACCAAACGTATATTGAATATAAATAATTGTCACAAATTTTTTTTTTTTTTCGAAAATCCTGTTTTTTTTTTAACCATTCTTTGCATTCTGGTGCTTTAGCCACACATCAATGCTCACGATCAACTTCCTGATAGTGATAAGAAGATGGACCATAGAGATCAGAGTTAATAATGCCTACTCAGTGTGTTTTAGCACAGGCCTTGGTGGTTTCCGCCAGCAACACATATGTCACACAGTGAAAACACAGGGATGCAACTGGGAGACAGTTTTCACCCCATAACAAGAAGCACCTAAACAAGGATCTTCGTGGTAGGATCAACAGGGATTCCAATATCAAATGCTGCATATTTAAAAAAGATTTAAAACACTTTTTGAAATGATCCATTATGTTTTGTTATGGCTGGGTTTAACTCTATTTTAATTAAGATTATTAGTTAGTGTTACATATACGCTGTATGTATTTGTATATCCTGTTTGGATCGGAGTGTGTTTTTTTCTATTCTATATTTGACAATTCCTAGACAAGACCCCACCCTATGAGGTCCTTCTGTAATGCTACCTTACTCCTGTTGCTGCCTATGACTGCCAAATTCATTAATGACCTGTATCACTATTTCTAGTGTAATTGTGCAGGCACTGCCTGCTTTGGTACTACAGAAGCCTTCAGCTCCAGCATTATAAAAATGAACCTAAAGCTGACCATACACTGAGCAAACCAGACGGAATTCACTTCATGGGTGGTCCTGTAGGCACCCTCCCGCCTAATACCCATTGATTGAAAATTTGAGCCAAATGGAAATTTATTGGCTGTACTGCAGGTGCATTCAATCAGATCCAGCTTCTGTTTGAGTATTCTGACAGCCACCCGCGCTGATTGTCAGAATACAATAGCCAGCACTGCAGATTCATCCATCCACACTATATAGTGTGAATGAAAAAAAGTGGTTATATATTTTTTTTTATCCAGCATGCAGGCTGAATGAAAAAAAAAATCTCCAGTGTTTGACACTAAACTCTGGATTAAAAAAAATTCTATCCAAATGCGTACTCTTAACTCAAAAAAGTACCTTCTTAGTGCTTCTACTCAATATTGTTCTCATCCTCCTCCAAATTTTCAAATTCCTGCTGTGATCTGACTTCTCGTTATATGTGGGGCTGCTCGGTGGATGCACCATACACATATGAGAACTTCTCTCTGAGAAGAGCATTTAAATACTCTCTTCTTTAACGAACATACATCCACCTTGCTGCTGGTCAAAATCTGGCAGGAGCAACCGCTCTTATGCCAAGGGGTCCTTGTAGTCGAGGCATTTGCTGTTCTTCCCTCATGCCTTCTCTCCCTTGTTCCATCTGTGGGTTCATCTGGCTGCACTGTACGATCTGTGAGACCATTAACCATCATATCTCCAGCTGACTGTACCAATTGCTTGTGTATTTTAATTCCCATGACCCAAGTGACATAAATACCTCTGTAGGACTATTTCAAGTCCAAAACACGTCAGGTGTCATTGGCCAGTATGCTAGCCCACCAAACTTCCAGGGCAGCTTGTCCTACATACATATGCATGCATTTGGGTATTATGTATATTGTTGTGTTTTCCTTGTCAAAAGAAGTTTATTGAGTATATAATATTATAAAGATACATAAAGTAAGTTTACAAGGATCTATAAAGTAAGCTCATTGTTTTACAGTAGGGTTTATATAGGTAAATATCATGAAATTTCAAATATTAAACATTGGGTTCACGTAAACCTAAATTAAAGATATATATCATTTCCTTAGTCACTTTTGTAGATATTTAAATGATTTATACCTACTATACATATTGTTTACAGGTAGAGTGTATATAGGTCAAATAAATTCTGATAATGAGCTTTAATCGTAAGGTGGAGAAAAGGAAAGAGAAAGAAGAAAAAGGGTAGAAAGGTAGAGGTATAGTTCACAAGGTTGTCCCGCTCGTCAGTTTATTATTCTTTTTAGTTCTCTTTGAAGTCTTAGAATGGGTGTCTCTGTAAGTCATTTAATCTGTTACCATGGCAACAGGACAGAGTCATTGAAGTTTGACAGGAACTGTTGTTTTATCCAAGGATGCCAAAGTTTTTCAAATTTTGGAATTTGATTTTGATCGATGGCTACCATCTTAGCATGGGACATTGTATTATTCATTCTGTGAATTGTTTCTGCTAGTACCAATGTAGGAGATTTCCATGCCTTGGCCACTGTTTGTTTTGCAGCCGTTATTAGTTGGATCATAAGTTTGAATTGAGAGAGTGTTAACCATTCCGGTTTTAGATTAAGTAAAGTTATATATGGATCTGGTTGTATTATTTTTTTAAATATTTTAGATGCAATCACGAAGACTTCCTTCCAGAAGGTTTGGATTACTGGGCACGTCCACCATATGTGTAAATGTGTGCCTATTTCTGGGCATCCTCGAAAACAAAGAGCTGAGGTATTAGGTGAATATTTTGCCACTCTAGCGGGTACAAGGTACCAGCGAGTTAGGACTTTATAATTTGTCTCCAGTGCTAAGATGTTGGGTGAAGATGACTTAGATGTGAGCCATATGTTAGACCAGTCTGTGTCTTCTAAAGTTCGTCCCAGGTCCTCCTCCCACCTCTGAACGTAAGAGGGTCTATTAAGATTTGCTACTCCATATAATTGATTATAAAGTGATGAAATTGTACCTTTAGCAAATGGATCTTTTGTACAGATTGATTCAAAAATGGATAATTGGGATAATGGTGTATCCCCCTTTAGGAATGGTGTATAGAAATTTTTGATTTGGAGATATCTAAATATCTCAGAGTTTGGTAGATCATATTTTTCTCTAAGCGATGGGAATGAAAGGAATGATTTAGATGCTATGAAGTCATTTAGTGTCTGAATGCCTGATGTTGTCCAAGCTTTAAAAGAATTTGGGTAGATCCATGCCAGATAAAAGGCCGGATTTCTGATAAAAGAAAGGAGAGGATTGTGTGGAGATTGTAACTGATATTTAGTTTTTAGTTTATCCCAGAGAGATAAGAAGTGTTTAGTTATGGGATTATGAATTTTAAAGCGGTCTTTAGGATCAAGCCATAATAAGTTTGATATTAATAGAGGGTCATTTTCTGAAGCCTCTATAAATACCCATAATGGGATTTCCTGTTTTGCATGGTATTTGGACAGACTGGCCAAATGTGCTGCTCTGTAGTAGTTAGTAAAATTAGGGTATCCCAGGCCTCCTTTATTTTTGGGAAGATGTAGTGTGTGTATAGGTATACGTGGTTTAGAAGAGCCCCATATAAACGAAGTTGCTCTTTTTTGTACTATTCTCAAAAAATAGGAAGGAATTGGAATAGGGAGGACTCTGAATAGATAAAGCAATTTGGGTAGAATAGTCATTTTGATTGCATTAATCTTCCCTATCCAGGATAAAGGAAGTTGCGACCATTGTTTTATTAGATTTGTGATCTGTCTTAATACAGGAGGATAATTGGTTGAGAATAAGTCAGAATGAGATGCTGTTAAATGAATTCCAAGATATGGGATTGATTTTTCTGCCCATGTGAATGGGAGTGCAGCCCTAGCCGGGATCAATTCCATGTTTGTGAGTGAAATATTAAGCACTAGGCATTTCTTAGGATTAATCATAAGGCCGGATAAGGCTGCAAATCCATCAAGAGCTGGTATTAAGTTAGGACCAGAGACCTGTGGTGATGATAGAAAAAGTAATATATCGTCTGCAAATATACATAATTTGTGTGTGATACCTCCTACTTCAATGCCAGTTATAGTTTGGTTTGTTCTGATATGTTGGGCCATGGGTTCGAGTATAAGGGCAAATAATAAGGGAGATAATGGGCAACCCTGTCGGGTACCTCTTTTGATATTAAAGGCATCAGATTTGTATCCAGCATATTTTATATAGGCTTTGGGTTTATTATATAATGCTTTGATCCATGTTAAAAAGTGGGGTCCAAAACCCCATTTTTGTAATGAATATTGCATATATTGCCAGGATACTGTGTCGAATGCCCTTTTAATATCGAGAGATAGAAAACATAAAGGCATTTTCCGTTTTTTAGCAATATGTGCCAATAACACTGCCCTGCGTATATTATCGCCTGCCTGTCTATTTGGCATGAAGCCTACTTGATCTCTATGTATTAATTTTCCTATAATGCTATTGAGGCGTTTTGCTATTATTTTTGCTAATAATTTAATATCAAGGTTTAACAGAGAGATAGGGCGATAATTCACACAGGAAGTATCATCAGAAAGGGGTTTTGGGATCATACAAACAATTGCCATTAGTGTTTCTTGCCGAAAAGAATGTCCATCTAGAAGTTTGTTAAAAGTTTCAGTGAGAATGGGAGAGAGTATTTCTGAGAATGTTTTATAGTATAAAGCCGAGTAGCCGTCTGGGCCTGGTCTTTTGTTAAGTTTTAGGTCTTTTATGGCGTTAGCAACTTTATCTATAGTTATAGGCTCATCCAAACTGCTTTTTTGATTCTGAGATAACTCAGGTAAGGTTATTTTTGAGAAGAAGGATTCAGCCTCTGTTGGATTAAATTCATTGTTTGTCTTGTATAAAGTTGCGAGATGTGAGTGAAATTTATGGACTATTTTAACTGGATTACAAGTATAAAATTTTTTGATAATTTCAAACGTATTGGTTTGAAAGATTTGTTAGTTGAATTTAATGCCCGAGCCAAATATGTACCTGGTTTGTTTGTTTTCATGTAGAAATTGTGTTTGGAGCGTTTGAGGGATTTATCAACTGACTCAGTGAGAAATAGATCGTATTCCAATCTAGATTTTTCCAGATGAGATTTTGTACTCTGAGATGGATTATCTTGGAATGATATGTAGGCTGCATTAAAATTGAGTTTTAGTTTTTTTGCTAGATTTTTGCGTTCCCGTTTAAATAGTGCCATTTGTCTTTGTATTGTACCACGCAAGACAGGCTTATGAGCTTCCCACAGTGTTATTGGGGAGATGTCTGTTGTATTATTAATTGATATGTATTCCTTTAAAGCTTGTTCAATGGCCATCTGATGTAGTGGGTGTTTGAGCATTATGTCCGGTAAGTACCACGTTGGGTCATGCACTTTTGGTATGGCTGAGGCTATAGTAGTGTATACTGCATTATGGTCAGACCACGAAATCGGAATTATATCTGATGCAATAATTTCTGGTATCATTCCTATTGTTAGAGAAATATGATCTATTCTGGTGAAGGTTTGATGAGGGTACGAGAAATATGTGAATTTCTTTTTCATTGGGTTACTTTCTCTCCACGAATCTACCAGATTGTATTTGGAAAGAAGTTGAGAAAAAGGTAATCTAGAGGTTATTTTGGATGGTGTAAAAGGTGATTTATCTAGAAATGGGAGGAGGACCTGGTTTGAATCCCCACACATTATCACTGTTCCTATTTTGTGTGAATTAATCACTTGTAATATATGTGAGAGGAATGGTGTAGGTTGTTTGATAGGAGCGTAGTAGGAAATCACTGTGATTGCTGTTTCCATTATATAACCCATGAGTATCAGGTATATACCTTCTGGGTCTTTAATTTCTGATGATAAGGTGAATGATGTGGATCGGTGAAATGCAATTAGAGTTCCCCTTTGCTTGGTACAGGCAGAAGCCGTGTAAATTTGTTGATAAAAAGGAGAAATATATTTTGGAGTAGAATCTTTGGTGAAGTGTGTTTCTTGGAGGCATACTATGTGAGCCTTCTTGTTATGGAAAGTACGGAAGGCTTTGGTCCTTTTTTGAGGGACATTTATTCCCTGAACATTCAGGGAAAGTATATTCAGTGGTGCCATGGCAACAGATCAAATAGTTTTGACTTACTTTTTGTTATGCAGAGCTGACTGCGCAGATCAACCTGTGTGGACTGAAGAGATGAAAAGATAGAAAAGAAACCAGTGAATTCTGGAGTAAAGAGTAAACAAAAAAAATATGAGATTAGATGATACATTGTATAAATTGTTTTTTGCAAGTAATCACAATTTACCCGTGAAAGAGAATAAATATCTCTCTCAGGGGAATAAGTGCCTTCGTCACACTCCCACATAATATGGTTGGGAGAATGAGGAGGGCTAATGGGGGTACATGGATCTTCCGCTTACAGGAGAGAAGTGCTATGTCAAAATACATCAAAATGATGTTTCATTAATTGGAGTGCAGAATATAGTTTTTGTTGAAATTATTTATTCCAGGGTGGTTGTATATGGTTAGTCTTCCCCTAGGCTAAATAATTCAGTTAGAAGGGTACTATTAATAACTTTGGTATTGATGAAGATAGTTTGAATTATTTTGGGATTTTAAGCCTTTTAGAGTAAACAATTACATATTTTATTCATATGTAACTGTTTAGATATGTTAACTCATAAAATTGAGGTTGTATTGCTTCAGATTAGAATAAACAAAAACATAATTCTAGGAACTAGTTGGGTAATAATATATTTGTTTTAAGAAAAGAAAGAAAAAGCTTCCATTACTTCTGGATTATTGAACATATTTGTCCTAAAAAGTAATAAATCTATTGTTATTACCTGATAAAATATAACTGAACAAGAATTTCCTTATTTTACTTATATATTCTAAGGCTATATGAATCAGAAGTAATAAGAAATATAACTGGAATGTAACATGATCCCACACAGTGTGTGACTATCAGAATGCAGTTACATTCAGTTATAAATACAGGTTTTTTATAGAGAACCATCTCTTAGTATAATAAATGAAGAGATATCAGGAAATAGGATGTCAGTCCATTGAATCTTCTTGGTCCATGGATGATGTGGCATAACGGCCTCTTTTGTAAGAATGATGATTCCCATTTTGTTCTGAAATTTTCTGAGTGCTGCCTGAAGGTGAAGATGACGCCATTCTTCTGCGTGTGGGAGAGTTGCTGCTTGTGGGTTCTGTCAGATTTAATTTTAAAAGGGTCTGTTGTAGTTCATCTGCTGATCTGCTTCTGTAAATTGTACCTTGGTAGTTAAATCTGACTGAAAAGGGGAAGCCCCATTGATACATAATGTTGTGGCGTTGCAGTTCCATTAGTTGGGGTTTCATGGATCGTCTTTTAGTAATAGTAAGTTGGGATAGGTCAGCAAAAATTTGATAATTGTGTCCTTGAAAATTAAGTTCCTTTTTTTCTCTTGCAGCAATTAGTATTTGTTCTTTCGTTCTGTAATAATGAAATTTTGTGATTATATCACGTGGGGGTCCATCTTTCTTTTTGGCTGTGAGGGCTCTGTGTACTCTGTCCAGTTCTAAACGTTCAATAGGGATATGTGGCTTTAGTTCTTGTAATAGAGCAGTAATAGTAGATTGCAGGTCTGTCACAGTTTCAGGTATTCCCCTTATGCGCAAGTTTGAATGTCTGGCTCTATTTTCGTAATCTTCGAGCTTAGTTTGAAGTATTAAATTCTCTTCTTTTAATTGTTCCAATTCTGTTATATTTTCTTGGGTTGTAATTTCAATTTCATCCATTTTTATTTCTAAGGCTGCGGTGCGGTTTCCCAGCTCTCTTATTTCTTTGGTTAGGCTTTTTGTTATTTGGTCTGAGGTTTGTTTTAAAGCCTTATGAAGCATCTTTTCAAATTGTAATAATATTACTGGGGATGCTGAGGAGGCTTGTGGAGAAGTTTGTGAGAGGATTTGTTCTGTATCTGACTCAAATGGAGAGTCTTGCTGTGACATTTTCTGTCTGTGAGAGCGCCCTGATGCTGTATATTGTGAGGTGACTGGAGCTGCTTTAGTTGCAGTGAGTGCCTGTGAGCTCTTTGTGAGGTGATTTTTATTTCTGCCACGTTTCCTCCCAGTACCATATTTCCTGCCCAAACTTTCAAAGTTTGTTCCCTGGGGCAAAAAGGATCAAATGGATACCTTTTGAGCCTGCAGGCTCCGCTTTGTCCTTCTCTTCTCTCCTCAGCGGTGTGGAGCTCTAACAATGCATGTCTGCTCTGCTAGGCTCCGCCCAGTCCCCCTATATTGTTGTGTTTTATGATGTAATCTAGTTTCATTTTACATGATGATTATTTATATGTAATAAAGTTTACTATTTTTACTTATATACCTGGTCTGCCTATTAAAATCCTGAGGGGTTACACCATGCCTTGAGCACTAGGTTCTTTTTTTCTGTTGTTCCATATTGGATTGGACAGACTAGGTTTTCTTATTATATGCCTACCAATTCCTCCTCTCTTTACGACTTCTTGTTAGAGGGTGGCTACATTCATTCTCCGTGGTGCCACTGCCCAGATAGCAAACAATTGAGCTGCCAGTTTGAAAACGACTTTCTAAGATTTTGCTAGACTTGCCAGGCTTCACAAATGTGTTGCACAATTGCAGCAAGTCTGCATTGCATGTCTGCAGATCAAATTTCTTTGCAAGCATTCTGCAGGTCTGCTGCAAGTTCTTGTTCAGTTATGTTGTGTAATAGTCATTCCACCACAGGGGTCACTGTGACTGAATTTTCATACTGTAGACTTGCAGAGCTCTTGCTGTAGACCCACCACTGCAACTTTGCTCTTGCAAGAGACTTGCCACACCAATTTGCTACAAATTGTAAAAGTGTAAACTAGAACTTGTGCTTCAACTGCTCTGCAAGTGTACAACTTGCCAGTGAAAATATGCAGCACGTTAACAGTCTTACAATTCAACACTGCCACAAATTTGTGGCAAGTTACCCATGCTATCTGGGTGTATGTAAGAATGTAGCCACCCTCACTTGCTTGCTCCTGAGATGGACTAAGGACTATGGACTGAGATGTGGTATGCATAGTGCAGTGCACATGACCTCAACTAATATGCACTGCTTGTTCTAAACAAATAAAAGTGACAGGGCAACTCAGAGGCTCGGGAGTTCATAGATGACATTACAGAAGCAGAAAAAACATAGTAAGAAATTATTTCATGAAAAAAAAAAATTACAGGGCCATTAACCACTTGAGGTCCGCACTATAGCCGAGTGATGGCCACAGCGTTGACCTGAATTTCCGGGAGGCCGTCATAGGATGTCCTCCCCTTTGCGCGCTCCCTGCACGCCCCCTGCAGAGCGCACGCGCTGTGATCACCGAGTCACAGAGACTCGGGTGATCACTGATCCGAGTAAGGGGCCGATCCCGGCCCCTTAACACGTGATCAGCTGTCAGCCAACGACAGCTGATCACGTGTGTAAACAAAAGCTTGGTAATCGTTTTTTTTTTTTTCGCCTTACTTTGACAGCGTGAGGAGAAAAAAAGTCAATCACCAGCTTATGCTCAAGGGACATCGGTCTGCCTCCTCCTCTGTGCCTGCCAGTCCAACCTGCCATTGCCCACCAGTGCCATCTATCAATGCCCATGAGTGCCACCTATCAATGCCCACAAGTGCCACCTATCAATGCCCACCAGTGGTGCCAACCAGTGCCTCATCAGTGCCACCTAGCAGTGCTGCCTTTCAGTTTAACCTATTAGTGCCCATCGCTGTCACCCATCAGTGCCCATCACTGCCAGCTATCAGTGCCACCTATTAGTGCCACTTCTCAGTGCCCACCAATGCCACACATCAAAGCCACCTCTCAGTGTCGCCTCTCAATGCACACCAGTGCCGCCTATCAGTGCCCACCAGTGCCACCTCTCAGTGCCCACCATTGCAGCCCATCTGTGCCTATCAGTGCAGCCTCATCGGCGTACATCAATGAAGGAGAAAAATTACCTGTTTTGAAAATTTTATAACAAAATATAAAAAAATATAATTTTTTTTTTAATTCATTTTTTTAATAAATAATAAAAACCGCAGAGGTGATCATATACCACCAAAAGAAAGCTCTATTTGTGGGAAAAAAATGAAAAAAATTTCATTTGGGTACAGTGTTGTATGACCGCGCAATTGTCATTCAAAGTGCGACAGCGTTGAAAGCTGAACAGGGGGGGTTTGTACAGGAGGGGGGTTTAAGTGCCCAGTAAGCAAGTGGTTAAAGTGGTTGTAAACCTCTGAAATGAAAAATGAATAAAGCATTTCTCTCTATAGTGTGTGCTAGCCTCTATCCAAAGCTCCTACTGTGATTCTTATCTGCTATCTCTTCCCTCTGCTATTTGCCTGAGTCACTCCTCTATGTCAACACCACAGAATCCCGGGGGAAAGCTCCTCCCCCCAGCACACATCCTGTGAGTAACAGCATGAGCTGTGCATGTTTCCCTATGAGACTGTGTAGAGGAGCATGTGTCCATTCCCTCCACTCAGGTCTCAGATTACACTCAGCTATGTGCTTTATTCTCTGCAGTGTGTGACATCAGATTCTGTATAAAATGTTTGCTTTAGAAGGCTGTAGAGAGAAGATGCCTGCATAAAACCAGATACAACTTACATAGGCAGATTTGTTTCATCTCTGTGTATCTGAGGCTAGTCATTTCAGTGTGTATATGTGAAGGTTTACAACCACTTTAAGTGGTGGATGTGTATAGGTTATTTTTGGAGGATAAATATATTGTTTTGTGTTACTTTAAGCTGCAGTAGCGCTAGCTCTGCTATCAATAAGAGGTTCATCATACCCTCAGGATTTCAGAATGTTCTGTCATTCAGCATAACAACATTACAACTTCTGCAAGGTCGCACTAGATAATTACTGCTTGGCTCCACAAATAAAACTTGACTAAATAACAATATTGGCAGAAACAAGTCATATGTAAATAATTTTCATTGTTCTGAAATAAAAACCTATATTGCTTGTTGCTTCTCCTCAAATACAAGTTATGAATGCAAAGCCATTTTCCATGTGAGATGGAATAATGACATTGTTTATAAATACTTGTTCCAAGGGCATAGATTTATTTCATTTTGTCAGACAATTTTAGACCTATTTACCAAGAAATAAGCAAATGGCTCTTCCCATTTCTCATTCTTGGGTAAACTTGTCACGATTATTGATCACGCAATATATTTAAAGCTGCTCGCTGTAATCTTGTGTTCTGCTGTATACAGAGCGTTGCTCCTTCATTTTATTCATTATTGGCTAAATATGCAGGTTTTCAATCATCACTACAGTAACAATACACTGAAGATTTTCAAACATAATGATAAAGAACATAATAGATGGTTGGGATTGGTAAGTAATGATAATGTTAAAACTACAGTATGGCATTACAAAACAATAACATAAGAAAGTTCAGTTAGATTGCTGTATCAATCCTATGTTATAACAGTGCTGATGTTAGTCCACCAGATATCTAACCAACATAAATATGTTCCTAAACATATAACTTGATGAGATGACAGTTAGTGAGTTCCGTTCTGAAAATAGCAGGTAATCCCAAATAGATGTCAAAGCGTGCACCAAACACCCAGATCTTCACCACGTGAGGCACACTCCCCCAAGGGGTTACACTCACCAGAGCTCAGAAAATCTCAGGCCTTAAAGTAAATCCTTATAATACTTTAAAAGAGAAGTCCTCAGCAATCATAAAAAACAAAAGATTCTAACATAGCGTAATCCCGTTTCACACATTTATTTTAACCCAAGAACCCATCCCTCATACAAAATACGTACAAACTGTTCAAATTAATGAAGCATGTAAGTTTAAAGAGCGTAATCACCAGTCTGCTGCTCAGGATAACGTCTGTGTAGATTACACAGCCACGCTGTGTCCTTCCTGATAGTATCCAGCTGACTGTGAGAAGCAAACGTCACTTTCGGTCGCTGTGGAGGTCACGCTCTGATGCGTTTCGTCATATCCGTCTTCAACTGATGGCGTGATCTCACAGTGTGACAACGTTGTTTACCCCTCATGTGCCGCTCGCTTCAGCTCATAGGTGCACGCAAGCGGCATATCGGATCATCTGCTTACACATTACATAATCTAATAAACAAGTCAGGGTGCACCATCACCTCTTCAGCCTAATCATTATCGGACCTGACATTATCTCAAGTGTACATTAAATTGATAAAATGAACATCTTAATCACAGAATTGTTACTAAAATTATATATATACCCATACTATTAAAATACTGGCTTAAATATCCCTAACCATTATACATTATAATTATACTAACAAGATAAGTGACTAGTACCAGTAATAAATAAACAAATCAAATCAGAATGAAATATAAAATCTTACAAAATCTTATACGATTAGTCCTACAATAATCATACATATATATATATATATATGTTTGTCAAAATACACCTCAAGCAAATAATGTATTGATCGATAATGTATGCATCATTAGCACAGCATTATCTAGATACTAGTAACTTCTGATTGGTCATGTCCATGTAAGGTGAACTTCCTCCAGGATCTAGGTGTCATCTTGGGTGTAGCCCTGGACAGAGGCGCCATCTTAGTTATACATTCTTTACTCAATGGGAGGGGTTGCTGCTAGCGGCCATTTTGAGCAAGGAATAGAAAGCACTTTTTATATACAGAAAAATATAGACTTTGTTAGTATAAAATCTAAAAATAGAAAATGGGCGTTTTATCTGATCCATCACAGTCCCCCCTTAAAATGACTATTTTCAACTGTCCCTAATCATCCTAACTCATCTGTCTGTATGTGCCTTGGAAATCTTTTGTGCTGCACGGTAGACGGGTGATGGCTTTTTCATCACCCCCCTTGCCACAGACTTTGCACATAAGGAAGTCAGATGCCGTCCCTAATGGCATTGTACTTCACAGGGAGGGACTGCAATGGAGTGTAAGGTTTCTCATCTGCCCCATCAAAATCTCCTCCTTCATGGTTCAAGAAGGTTGGGGTGCTATTTTCCACAGTTTTCTGCACTAACTTCTTCAGACAAGGTAAAATGCAACAGCTATACCTATTTGGGCTAAAATATTTTTCCACCCACTCATCCAGCTAAAATATTGGTCCCATGGGTCTGAGATACCTGAATTCTTCTTCAGCTCAACTGATAGGCTTTCCAACTTTGTTATGGCCAGGGTGACCTTACCATTTGGACCAGTGTTGTCAGGGATGTATGTACAGCACGTCTCTGTACCTTCTATCATTTTACAAACACCCCCCTTCTCCGCTAAAATCATGTCCAAGGCCATCCTATTCTGAAATGTCATGTAAGATGTGGGGGCTAATTGGTCAGCAATCCCCTGTAGGGCATCTCTGGTGCAATTCACAAACCGCTGCTGATTGTAATATATGTAATTTATCTAGTCTACATTTTTGTTGACAGTGATTATGGGAATCAGAGACTCAAAACCTGTGTAGCGCTGGTAGATTTTTTTAATCTACAGCTGATAGGTAAATCTTGTGGGTTACTTTTTAGAGGAGGCTAGATTTGCCTCTGTTCCAGCTTGGCTGAGTTGCATTGTCGTTCCACACTGTGCCTGTCGTTGTCACCATCGGCTGGTGTTGGAAAAGCAACGTGTTGAAGCGTATGAGTGCTCCTCTGTCTCGGAGACAAGTCGGTGGAGGTGGTCCTCCGAGTTGCATTCTGGGAGAGGGTATTTATGGGGCAGACGCCATGTTCAGGGGGTCATTTTTAAGCCACCTGCTGGCCCTCCTGGCCGACAGGTATGCATTAGGAGTACCACCTCGTGGTCCTCCATTTGCGGAGGCCCACATTGCTGCGGCGTGTGGGTGGGCCCAGAAGCTTGTCTGGGGTCTACCACAGCAGCAGAGGAATGGTCCTGAGCTGTCTATCCTGAGTGAAGAAGCTGGACAACCGAGAAGATCCCAGGGGAGGACCCGTCATGGGAGGATCATGCAGAGCGCTGGTCTGGAGAGGGGCCTGGTGACTCGGTTGGAGGACATATCCTGAAGTAATCTTACTGTATAGTACTACTGGGTTGGCTTAAAGGTTCAAGTACTGTGTCTGACATTCATCGCAAACCAATACATCCTGTGGCAGAGGATTGTACGGGTTTTATTCCAAACAAGTCTGTGGCAAAGACTTTTGTTCATGCTGTGTACTGGCTGCTAGGCAAGTGAGAGAAGCCTATACAGGCAGGCAAAGATTGAGTCCCACAAGGGGAGTGTATTCAACAATTCAACCACAAGTGTTCCATTCCAGAGAACGTTCCAAAGAATACTAAGGAAAGGTATTTGAGCTTCCCTGCAGCTTTCCTCCTGCCTCTTTCTTGCTACTTCCTTTATTATTTGTTCATTAAAGCATTGGAAAATGTACTCAAGTGTTGGTGTCTACATTGTCCAGAGGTAAACTCAACAGAACCCTAGACCCGGTGCCAGTCAAACAGAGGTATCAAGAGTGAAGGTAACAACCCGCTTTAAACCAGCAGCTCCACTGAGAGTTAGTGCTACATGTGGGGGCGTTGTCCGGGATTTGTTAGCCATCAGTTCTTGCAACCTGGAGAAGTGTTTCACCGGGAGTTTACGGTGAGAGCTGGACTTTTTTTCAGGAGAAGAGGAGGTTAAAAGTTGCAGGACTTTATTTCTGAGTGCGTAGGCGGCAGGCGCCAGTAAAAGCCCGGGAGCTACGTGATCAGAAGAACAAGTGGGAGGAGCCCACCCTATTTAATACCACGTGGGACGCGTGTATGTGTTTGGTGCTGAGAAGATCAGAGTGTGGCCATGTCTTTTCCAGCGATGCAGCCAATTATGGGACCACGAATGTTCCCTGCGAGCACTGTGTCGAGTGCTGTGCTGACCGGAACCCTGCTTACAGATACCGGTATTCGTCAGGGGAGGTTTGTTCTCTATACCGTCGGAGATATCGAAGGGCTGGGCATGATTTTCCACAAATGTGAAGGACTGGCCGTACATCTCCGTCCGTTTGGTCGCTGCCCGCAATGTGGAGAATATTTGTTTGTGGTGGAGCAACCTACCATGTCGCCCCGTGCTTATCGTATGGACTGGGCTACAGGTGTCGCCACAGTAGAAGCTGCTACTCCAGCTGAAAGAGAACGGCAGGCCGTGACTTTGCCTGTTGTTGCCGAGGGTGTTCCAGAGAGAGACACTGCTGTTACCGATTCATCAGCGGACATTGCTTTGATTTCCGCGTCCACTACGCCTGTCCTGTTATACCTGTCCAGAGGAAGGTGGGATATGTGAAGGCTTCCTGCGGCCGTGGTCGAGGTCTACCCTAGAGACTACCCGAACCAGATCCAACAAAGTCCACGACAGGAAAGGGTGAGAAATTAATGGGGAATGTATCTGGGACTGTAAATAAATATCTGCCAGCAGAAGAGCTGGGAGATTTGGAGATAGAATCCATGTCAGATCTCTCCGGTGACGATGATTTATTTGAGACTATGTCACAAGAACTGTTGTGGGCCCAAGGCGAGGATGTCGCCTCTGCTATGACTTTCCCTGAATGGACAGCCCTGAGTTCTGGGAAGACATCACCTTGTGTGGAGCCACACAGCACTGTAAATGAGACATTGTCAAAAGTTGCTGGTTCACTTCAGACATCGGCTGGGTCTATGGTGAGCAAGTCATTGGATTCATGTGTGTCCCCTGGTATGGGGAAAAATAGATCCTTACCGAAACTTGCACGTTTGCAGAGAATGTTGAACAAGCGTGTAGCTACGGAATATGGTTTGGAGTTCCCTTATGTCCCTCAGGACATAATGCAAGTGATTGAAGCTAACCGGGAGCTTTGGTACAGTGAAGCTGTTTGGGACTATTTGTCTGTGCCTAAGCCTTTCCGAAAAACTGGATGTTCTGTTGCTATGGATGAGCACTTCAGTGGATGTTTTATGCACTGAAACTATGGTCGGCACATTCATGCTGACAAGGTGGTTATTTACAGACCCGGTAAGAATGACGTTGTATATTTCATCACTACAGTGGATAAACAGGGAAAAACACTGACATTGCCAGATCCCCGGTTTTATTGGTAATTATGGACAAAAGAACTTTGGGATCGTTAGTTAGTTAGTGTCAGTATATAGAGATATTCGTGGTCAAGATCTGAATACTCATCTCAGTGTTTCAAATCCAAGGACTTCTTTTCTTTGAGTAAATAGTGTATATAGGGATGGACTCCTAAAGATTATTCTGATGTATATAATGGGAAGAGAGTTTCATTTTTTTCAAATAGGACTTTGCTCCTGAAACTGTATAGGTTGCATGTGTGTTTAATATGTTTTCCTTTTCAGGAACCATTTTGATCTCCTATCAAGCTGTTAGGATTTTAAGCTAGATAGATAGTGGGGTTATGTACAGTCGCAGGATGGTTTTGCTTGCGGATGTGAACATATTGTTTTACAAATGTTAATCTTATAATGTCTTTCTACCGTCTTTTCTTCTTCTTTGCCTAAATCCAAGTTTTAAGCTCAAATACCTGCTCTCAGGCTTGGGAGCTATTATTTTGTGACAGACGTTGAGGACAATGTCTATTGTAGTGGGGGGAGTATGTAGCGCTGGTAGATTTTTTTAATCTACCGCTGATAGGTAAATCTTGTGGGTTACTTTTTAGAGGAAGCTAGATTTGCCTCTGTTCCAGCTTGGCTGAGTTGCATTGTCGTTCCACACTGTGCCGGTGGGTGTCGTTGTCACCATCGGCTGGTGTTGATAAAGCAACGTGTTGAAGTGTATGAGTGCTCCTCTGTCCTGGAGACAACTCGGTGGAGGTGGTCCTCCGAGTTGCATTCTGGGAGAGGGTATTTATGGGACAGACGCCATGTTCAGGGGGTCGTTTTTCAGCCACCTGCTGGCCCTCCTGGCCGACAGGTATGCATTAGGAGTACCACGTTGTGATCCTCTGTTCCAGAGGCCCACATCGCTGAGGCGTGTGGGTGGGCCCAGAAGCTTGTCTGGGGCCTACCACAGCAGCAGAGGAATGGTCCTGAGCTGTCTATCCTGAGTGAAGAAGCTGGACAACCGAGAAGATCCCAGGGGAGGACCCATCCTGGAAGGATCATGCAGAGTGCTGGTCTGGAGAGGGGCCTGGTGACTCGGTTGGAGGATGTATCCTGAAGTAATCTTACTGCATAGTACTGCCCGGTTGGCTTAAAGGTTCAAGTACTGTGTCTGACATTTATCGCAAACCAATACATCCTGTGGCAGAGGATCGTACGGGTTTTATTCCAAACAAGTCTGTGGAAGAGACTTTTGTTCGTGCTGCGTACTGGCTGCTAGGCAAGTGAGAGAGGCCTATCCAGGCGGGCAAAGATTGAGTCCCACAAGGGGAGTGTATTCAACAATTCAACCACAAGTGTTCTATTCCAGAGAACGTTCCAAAGAATACTAAGGAAAGGTATTTAAGGTTCCCTGCAGCTTTCCTCCTGCCTCTTTCCTGCTACTTCCTTTATTATTTGTTCATTAAAGCATTGGAAAATTTACTCAAGTGTTGGTGTCTACATCGTCCAGAGGTAAACTCAACGGACTAGACCCGGTGCCGGTCAAACAGAGGTATCAAGAGTGAAGGTAACAGCCCGCTTTAAACCAACAGCTCCACCGAGAGTTAGTGCTACACCTGCCTTTACTTGGTCTCGGGCTTTAAACTCATCCGGGACCCCCTTTGGGACCCCTATGACATTTATATACACATATGGGTCAAAACTTCCCTCAGGAGCACTTCTTTTAGTGATAGCCACCTGTTGGGTCCTCACCAGATTTAACAGGAAAAAGATATAAAAAGGATATACAATATAGACATCATGGTGCAGTCAATGTCTTGTCCTCCGGGTTTGGGACTTTCTTACAGTGGGAGGCGTGGATCCATTTGCTCTTCCCAGCCAACTTAACAGATGTGGTTGTGGTCAGCAGGACCTGGAAGGGACCATCATATCTGGGTTCAAGGGAATGTTATCTCACAAATTTCTTTACCAGCACCCAATCTCCAGGCAGTAGTTGGTGTGTTCCTGTATCTAATTCAGGATCTGGAATGGAAGAAAACACCTGGGCACGTATTCGGGTTAATTCTCGTGATAATGCGGTTATATAGTTAGTCAACACATCAGACTGCAGTTATAATTGTTGTGGAAAATAACAACCAAGTCTAGGGGCTGAACCAAACAAAATCTCATAAGGGGATAGGGAGTGTTCTCCCCTTGGTGTGTATCTGATGCTGAACAGGGCAATGGGCAGACTGTCCGATCAGCTCATACCAGTTTCGTGGGCCATTCATTCTTTCTACTTCCTGCTACTCTGAGGGGGTGTTAGGGTGTGTGAAACTACTAAGGTGTACTCAAATCTCTCTGGCATTTGGATGTGGTCAATTTGTATCCGCTGGAGGTTAAACACTAAAAATGGTAGATCAATAGCTCCCCAGGTTTTCAAGTAGAGAGAATCAACTGGATTTGGCAGGTGAGTGAGCTGTGGAAAAACCATGTGTGGACAAAAGATCTAAAGTGGTGCTGGATCCAGACTGAGAGGAGGAGGATGCCATTTTTCCCATTTACTAGTTGATCCAGGCTTTGTTGTTTGTCCCTTTCCTCCCCCCCTTTTTTTTGGGGTTCTGCCTTGGAAGGAACACGAACTTAAGCAACTTGTTTAACCTGGACTCCTTGGTTCCAAGTCAGTCCTTTATTACAGTCGTATTGCCATTTTTTCCTACTGATACATACTGACGACATCTGAAGAGACGTATCATCCAGACCAGTTGGTTAATAAGCCTTTCTGACTTGTATGACGTATGTCTTTTCAAGTCATTAAGTTCCAGTAAGCCTCTTGATGTCTCCGGTGATCGCCCCTGCACCACTTTAGATCTTTTGTCCACACTTGGTTTTTCCACAGCTCACTCACCTGCCAGATCCAGTTGATTCTCTCTACTTGAAAACCTGGGGAGTTATTGATCTACCATTTTTAGTGTTTGACCTCCATAGACCTCTGGTGGTGGTTTTCCCTTTGGATTTTTTTCTACAATCAACATTGTGGACTTTTATGTTTCAGGACTTTTTTATTTACAAACTTTTATGGTGTTAGACCTATTGGGTTGTATAATCCTTGTTGTGCTAAACTATAGTTAATAAATACATAGTATGAATTCCAAATACACAAATATATAGAATAAAAGTGAAAAGTGATAATGAAATCAAAAATCCTTAGTGCAAGAGTGATGAATAGACTCGTGATGTTTGATTGTCCCAATCCATTGAAAAGATCAGAGTAAACCAATTCATTGAAAACAACATCCGAGCAGACACATAAATTTTTCAAAGATGCAACAAATCTTGCGATGTTAATAGATTCCGTCACCCAAGAGGAAAAGACACCTGAAGGTAATAGATATCTGCTTACCAGATACCAATGACTCCTTTAGCTAAAAAGAGAGTCATTAGTGCTTGTACAGGATTGTGCCTGTTCACATGAAGGCTGGAAGGCTGGATGGTACTTTAGGCATAGATCCCTCCCGTCCCATTCATTCAGGATAGGAAATATGAGAGACAAAAGGGAATTTCCATAGTGTAAAACCGTTTAATGTATATAAGTAAAAACAATAAAATAGCCAAATGGCCTCTTACATTGATCGGTGCCCACCCGGCACTGGGACTGCTTGCATGTCAGGGTGAATGGTATCAGGAACCCTTCGCATCACATCGCACATGCGGCGTGCGTTCCACCCCGTGCGTCTAGCTAACCAGATAGTCCGGAAGTGGGAGGGACGATCCTAAGACATGTGACCATGTACCGCTCCGACGTACGTTTCGTATTGAGAACGTCTTCAGGGAAGCGTACATTGGTCACTAGGCAACTGGTTTATATAGGGAATAAGGGCGGGTAAATTAGCTTGATACGAGTACTCCGCCTATTTGTCAATAAAGTTGAGCATTGTGCACAAACCAACCAAGGGATGAAAGCTCCCTCTTGTGGTTAAATGTCTTAGTGCTCCAGAAAATTGATTTAGAGAAAACAAACTAGTGTAATAGCAGAAGGCCAATTGGAGATGGTATACTTGTGCTACATAAACAATCTCATAACTAATGATAATATAATAGTTGATTGTAAAAAAATAATAAAAATAGTCCCGTCATTCAAAGCAGTCTCAGTCTCGGTTTCACAATGGCTGATATGTGATAAGCACATCTCAACATTTTGCATTGAAACCACAATATGTAATATTTAAATGTTTAATACCTTGGAATTTAAACCACCACAAACTATATTAAAAAATTGCTAACCACGTAAACCACCTGTTGATTAATTAAAACGCCTCAGGTAGGAACCTTTGATTACAGTGTAACTAGTAACATCAAGGTTCATAAATACATACTAATAAATTGTGATTAATCATTAGTTAAAAAACAATTAAGGTCTATGTCTATATTCATCCCATACGGTTGCATACTCTGTAATTTATAGAGCCAGTATGTTTCATTTTTGGACACTGTCCTTTTCATATGAGTACCCCTCCAGTCCCTTGCTACTTTATCAATCCCATAAAATGTACATAATGATGGATCACTATTGTGGTACATTTTAAAGTGTCTCGAGACACTATGGTTGGGGTAGCCATTTTTTATATTGGTAAGATGTTCACTGATTCTTACTTTAAGTTGACGTGTGGTTCTGCCCACGTACTGTAAGGAGCATGGACATTCCAATACATAAGTCACGTGGTCAGAATCACACGTAATTAGTGGTTTAATATCAAATTGTTGCTGGGTAACCACAGAATTAAATTGAGATTTCTTTTTCTTAGAGTTCGGTTTCCTTGTTATTTTGCATGCATTGCACCTTGTGCAATAATAGAAACCAGAACCATCCAGAAACGTAGATGGTTTCCTGGGTGGGTCCGGTACATTGGGGGCTAAACGATTCCTGAGAGTAGGGGCCCTACGATATATGAATTTTGGTTTACTTGGCAAAGAGGACTGTAAATCTTTATCTTTTAACAGAATTGGCCAGAATTTCTTAAAGATACCCTCCACTGTTCTGTATTGCCGATGAAAGCCTGACAAAAATGCGCATTCATCTTTATATTCTTTTTTTGGTTTAGGGACCAACAAGGTTTGTCTGTCCATATTTGACACCTGAATTACCAGTTTCTCCAAAACATGGGCTGGGTATCCCTTCTCCAAAAATCTGGCAGTGAGGATATCTGCTTGTGCAAAAAAATCTGTATCATTTTTACAGTTGCGCCGTATGCGCATATACTGCCCTTTAGGTACAGCCCCAATCCATTGCGGATGGTGGCAACTGTGTGTGGGGACATAGGCGTTGCGGTCGGTTTCCTTAAAGAAGGTTTTTGTGCTTATAGTGGAACCCTGTTTAAAAAGTGTTAGATCCAAATAGTTTACTGTTGTTGAATGTATATCTGCTGTGAATCTAAGATTGTATTCATTATGATTCATACACTCCAGAAATTCACCGAAGCTTTCCTTTGTTCCCTCCCACAAAATAATGACATCATCTATGTACCTTTTGTACAACAGAAGTGATTTGGGTCTGTTATTATAAATGGTTTCTGACTCCCATTTGTTTAGTGTAATATTCGCCACACTTGGCGCATAACGGGCTCCCATGGCAACTCCACCTATTTGATTGTAGTACTCATTGAGCGCCCAAAAATAGTTATTCCCCATGGCCATGGATAGTCCTTCCAATAAAAATTTAATTTGTGATTGTTTTAGGGTGGATTTGTTTGTGAAAGCCCACCTTACTGCTTCCAACACATCTCTCTGCCGTAGTTTGGTATACAGTGACTCGATGTCTATTGTCACTAATAAAGTTTGGTCAGTGACTACCACGGATTGTAACAAGGTGATGAGCTCCCTGCTATCTTTGAGATAGGATTGGCTCTGTGGGACCAGAGGCTGGAGGAAGGTGTCCAAATATTCCCCCACCCTCGAGTACAGAGAGCCAATCCCACTCACTATTGGGCGGCCTGGTGGGTTCTCCTTATTTTTGTGTATTTTCGGCACAATATATAGTACCGGAATTCTGGGTGTAGTCAGGTCAAGGTAATCTGCTTCTTTCTGATTTAATATTTTTTTATTAATTCCTTTGTTGATCCATATTGATAGTTCCTTTTTTAATTTTGTGGTAGGGTTGGATTTAAGTAACTTGTATGTTGTAGTATCCCTCAGTAATCTTTGCAGTTCTTTATTATAATTTTCTTTGGTTAATATCACCAGCCCTCCCCCCTTGTCTGCGGGTCTCACCACTATCTGTTTGTTTTCTTCCAATTTTTTGATGCCTTCCCATATTTTTTGATTATTTTGCTGTTTGGATGTTTCTATTAGGCGTACCTCATCCTGAACCATATTCCTGAACACTTCAATGTATTGGTTTGAACCTTTCTTAGGGTTAAAAACAGAATTGTTTTTCAAAGTGCTGTGTATAAATGGGTCCTCAGTTTCTTTATTAATGGGGTTATTTTTATGGCCTGAAAAATGTTTCCTTATATTTAATTTTCTTATATACTTTTCAATGTCTATGAACAAGTTGAATTTGTCTATGTTTTTGTTTGGTGCAAACTTCAGTCCCTGTGATAAGACTTCCAATTCTGACTCAGAAAACTCTAAATTAGTTAAATTAAATAGCCCGGATTTTAGCTGTTTCTCTTCCTTTTTCTTTCTCCCTCTGCCCCTTCTTCCTCTCTTTCTACTTGCTCTGCATAGCCATGTTGGGGGTTGGTTGGAATTCTGTATGGCTCTTTCCAGTCCCTCCATTCCCCCCCTCCTTGCGGTGGATAGCTGTTATATCCTGGTCTACCCCTAAAATTGCCTCTTTGGTGTCCCCTTGGGGGTCTATACGGGTATTGATTCCGATTATGGGTATAGTAGCCATAATCAGGGGGTCTATATTCTGTGGGGGCGGGTCTATTGTAGTTTTGTCCCCTATAAGGGGATTGATAGACTGGTGGGTAGGTATGGGGATGGGATTTAGATGTATTGGTTTGGTTGTGGCTTTCTTTTTTGTGGGCCCTCTGGGGTGTGCCAGGATCCCTTTTCATATTTGGTGCCAAATTGGCTACCGTATTGTGCACTTCAATCTCCCTTTCTGCTGGTGAGTCCTGGGGAGGACTTGTTTGTAGGTTGTCCTGCCATTTATATACCTTATTTTCTTGATAGTCCTTAATATCTCTAAAATATTTTTTAAGTTTTTTATCCTTGATTTCCCCATCATACTTAGCTAAATGGGTACTCAGTTCCTTGGCCTTATCTATATATTCTTGAGAGGACATGAATGGTTCCATAGTTGTCCTGAGTTCTTTGATTTTAGATTCCAAGACAACTTTTTTGGCTTCCCGCCTTCTAACCATCATTTGCATTAATTTCTGTTCACAGGCGTTGAAAAATTGGTACCACTCGTCGAGTAGTCTCAAGTCCTCAACTCCGTCATTCGGACTGATATCCCATCTTAAACTCCTGGGGGTTAGATTTTTGCCTATGTACATCTCCAGGGATGCAATATCCCACCATAGCCTTATTTGTTTTTCTGTGTCATATTTAAGTTGTTTGAATCCTTTCTCAAGGTCCACACTGGTGCTAGGTGTTTGATGAAAAATTTCTTCCACATTGAACTTCCTAGTTTGCATAAAATTAAATATATCCATGGCTGCGTAAAGTGAACAAGCTCAAACCACAAAATATTTGAGCCGAAATAATAAATAAACAATACTTTCGCGCCTGTGGTAATAATGTGAAAAATTAGTGGTAAATAAACCAAAAACCACAATGCTCAACTTTATTGACAAATAGGCGGAGCACTCGTATCAAGCTAATTTACCCGCCCTTATTCCCTATATAAACCAGTTGCCTAGTGACCAATGTACGCTTCCCTGAAGACGTTCTCAATACGAAACGTACGTCGGAGCGGTACGTGGTCACATGTCTTAGGATCGTCCCTCCCACTTCCGGACTATCTGGTTAGCTAGACGCACGGGGTGGAACGCACGCCGCATGTGCGATGTGATGCGAAGGGTTCCTGATACCATTCACCCTGACATGCAAGCAGTCCCAGTGCCGGGTGGGCACCGATCAATGTAAGAGGCCATTTGGCTATTTTATTGTTTTTACTTATATACATTAAACGGTTTTACACTATGGAAATTCCCTTTTGTCTCTCATATTTCCTATCCTGAATGAATGGGACGGGAGGGATCTATGCCTAAAGTACCATCCAGCCTTCCAGCCTTCATGTGAACAGGCACAATCCTGTACAAGCACTAATGACTCTCTTTTTAGCTAAAGGAGTCATTGGTATCTGGTAAGCAGATATCTATTACCTTCAGGTGTCTTTTCCTCTTGGGTGACGGAATCTATTAACATCGCAAGATTTGTTGCATCTTTGAAAGATTTATGTGTCTGCTCGGATGTTGTTTTCAATGAATTGGTTTACTCTGATCTTTTCAATGGATTGGGACAATCAAACATCACGAGTCTATTCATCACTCTTGCACTAAGGATTTTTGATTTCATTATCACTTTTCACTTTTATTCTATATATTTGTGTATTTGGAATTCATACTATGTATTTATTAACTATAGTTTAGCACCACAAGGATTATACAACCCATTGCGGTTGTTGTTGAGTGTGTGTGTATCTAGTGGCAGATACATATGTTCTCAGGTCTTTAGCGCCCCCTACTGTATTACTATCACTTATTTGATTGTTTCATTCAAATTAGGGGAGCAGCTTGTATTTTGCATTTTTTAATTTTTGGCATTTTTTAAATTTTTTGGTTTTTTGGTTTTTGGTTTATTTACCACTAATTTTTCACATTATTTCCACAGGCGCGAAAGTATTGTTTATTTGTTAGACCTATTGGACCTTTACGGTCTCCCAATTATATTCTATTAATGTTTACATTTGATAATTAATATTTATCACCAATGTTTTCATTTCACAACGTTTTGATTTATTAGCACAGTGTTACTTTTATGGTGTAATTTATATTTTATGGTTATACTTTAAGGTGGCGACATATTTTTACATTTTGTTCACATATACATATTGAGTGTTGTCCTGATCTATAGTACTATACAATATATCAGTTTTGACACTTTTTCAATTTATTTTTGGGGCCTATAGCGCTACACTTTTTCGTTTTATTGTTTTTTACCTTGAGTCTATAGGTGTGTTGGCTGCTATTCTCCCCCTTTTTTTAGCGCAGCGCTGTACTTAATCTCCCCTTTTTGTACAATTTGTATCCACTGAAAAGTGTACAAGGGCTTTGCCAGGTGTTTCTGCGGTGTCTTCTCTGTGCGTTCTGGGTTACACTTCTTTGACAGATGGGCAGCTCCATGTGCCCAGTGTACCACAGCCGGGTACATATTCCTGGGCAAGCAAAGTTTCTTGTTGCACTCGAATAGTCCATCCTTGAGGGTTGCTCCCCTCCGCTTCCAGCTTTCCTTCTCATCTGGACTTGCTGTAGTTCTTTCAGATAAACTCTGTCCACTGGGAGAGTCTGTAGGGCAAGCACGGGGTGGTCTTCTTCTACCACCCTGCTTTCCACTTCCCATGGACCGCAGGCTGCCTGATTGGCAGCTGAATTGGCTAGATGATTGCCTCTGGCTTCCTTCGAGTTCAGTTTGCCGTGCTTTTACTTTCAGAATAGCCACTTGGGTTAGGAGAAGCAAGGCGTCCGTCAAGTCTTTGATAGCTGAACTGTGTTTAACAGGTGTACCTGCAGCTGTCAGGAATCCTCTGGCCTTCCAGATCACACCAAAGTCATGGGCAATGCCGAAAGCATATCTTGAGTCTGTATGAATGTTGGCTCTTTTTCCCTCTGCCAGTTTACATGCTGTAGTGAGTGCTTGCAGCTCTGCCTTCTGTGTAGATATCACTGGTGGTAAGGCTTCAGCTTATAGAACTGTGTTTTCAGTGGTGACCGCGTATCCTGTGTGGTATTTGCCTCGTTCATCAGCAAATCGGGAGTCATCAACAAAAATTGTTAGGTCTGGATTCTGCAGGGGTATTTCACTCAGGGTGGGGATATGTGTGGTTTCCAGCCGCATTCATTCAAAGCAGTCATGGGGTGACGAGTTAAGACTCGGCTCCTCCTCTATGCCACCCTCGGGAAGTGGAAGGAGGGTGGAAGGGTTCAGTGTTTGACAACATAATAAAGTAATTGTTCGGTAGGAAGGAGCATTGGAGTCTCAAATGTCTGGCAGTGGAAAGGTGTTTCGGCTGGATCTGGTTGAGTATGGCAGCAATGTCATGGGGGGCTAGCAGAATGGGGAAATGTCTGAGGACCAAGTCCAAAGTTTTGCCAGGCAAGGCTTGTGCAGTAAAGACAGCTTGCAGACATGATGGACCTACTCTTGCCACCACATCCAGCTGACAGGAATAATATCCTGCCGTGTGATTGGGTGAGTACACCTGCAGCATGTCCCAGACGTTCAGATACAAAGAGCTTGGGAGCCCTAAAGCTGGAGCTGATGAAATGGCTTGTTTGAGGGCCTCGAAGTTGGATATTGCCTCTGAGGACATTTGGAAGGGGTCAGACTTCAGGGCATCATAAAGGGGTTGCATCAGTAAGGAGACTTCCAAAATCCATGCTCTACAATAGGAGATCAGCCCAAGGAAGGCATGAAGGGGCTTCTGGCCTTGTAGCAGTGGAATGTTTGAGACTGCTTTCACTCTGTCTCTTGTTGTTAGGTGTCTTGTTCCTTGGAACAGACAGTGTCCAAGGAAAATGACAGATGTTGAGCACCACTGCAATTTGGGTTTTGAGGCTTTGTAACCCTGGTTGACAAGATAGCACAACAGGCTTTCTGAGGTGACTTCAGCAGTGGGTAAGTCATCTGCGCAGAGGAGAAGATCATCAACATATTGGAGGAGAATCACTTCCAGGTGATCCTTTTGCCATGTGTCAAGGATGGTAGCCATAGCTTTTGCAAACTGGCTTGGAGAGTTCTGTGCCCCTTGTGGCATAACTGTCCAGGTATATTGTTGTTTTTCGTGGGTAAATGCAAAAAGGTACCAGCAGGAGGGGTGAAGGGGGACACTGAAAAATGCGTTTGCAAGGTCCACCACTGTCAAGTATGTTGCTGTTGGAGGCACCCCCGCAAGTAGAGTGTGAGTGTTTGGGACAATTGGTGTGTCTAAGACTGTAGCTTCATTAACTGCTCGGAGGTCCTGGACCATTCTGTACTTGTCTGGTTCTCCCTTAGGGGTTCTCTTCTTCACAGGCAACAGAGGTGTGTTGCATGGAGATGTACAGGGTATCAGGGCTCCATTTGACATGAGGGCCTTGACATGCTTTGAAATAGCTGCAGATTGGGCTAACTTTAGAGGGTATTGTGGTTTTCGGGGCAGGGGAGCTCCAGGTTTCAACTGCACCATGACTGGTGGCACCTTTAAGTGTATATCCTCAGCTCCTGTAGACCAGAGACAATCTGGAATTCTGTCCATCACATCCGGTGGAATTGCAATAGTAGTTGATTCTTCTATGGACATTAGCAGAGGGATGGAACACAGTGCAGAAGTGTCCTTAATGCCCAGTGGAGAAGACACAGTAACAGATCCATCTTTAGAGAAGACAATGGAAGCCTGAAGTCTGGACAGTACATCTGCTCCCAAGAGATTGAGTGGACAGGTGGAAGAGACAACAAATCCAGCCAGAAGGTCTGGGTACTTTCCAATTTGTAGGGGGCGGGTCAACGGCTTAGTTCTGGGAGTTCCATCTACACCCACACAAGATATGTCAATATCGGAAAGGTAGGAGTGGTCAGGTAAATCCTCTTCTCTAATCACGCTTCTGGCTGCACCTGTATTGATTAGGAAAGTGGTTGGATGTCCCTCAATGGGTAGGGTCACCCCCGCTAATGGGCCTTCAGAGTTCTTTGAAGAGGTTGCCATGACAGGGGTGAGCGACACAGGCTTGCCCAATTCCTAGCGTAGGAGATCCAGGAGTTCTTAGGTGGGACATCCAGGGTTTTGATCTTGTTGCCGCTGATGTTGGTACTGTTGTTGAGGATATTGGTTTTGTATATTTGGGTTCCCTGGTGGGGGAAATTGCCTAGGGCGTCTGGGCACTTTACAGTCCCTTTTGTAATGTCCAGGATTTCCACAGTTGAAACAGGTTGGTGGTGGCCCTGGTGTGTATGGGGTAGTCCCCACAACCATAAGTGGTGTGGTTTTCTTGGTGGTCTGAGAAGATTCCAGACCCTTTGCTACCAAAAGGAGGGTGTCTAGGGGCAAAACACAGTACTCCGGTCGGGCTATGGTGAGGCCTTTTCGGATTGACTCCTTGAGGCCTGCCACGAAGGCTGAAGACAGCATCTGACTGTGTGCCTTGTTATGGGTGGTGAATCCCAAATCTTAAAAACTTGTGACAGTCTGCTGTAAAACTTTTCTACTGACTCCATTTGTCTTGAGTGATACTTGTGGCTTGGTCGACCAGTCTGTCCCTCGCCCACTCGCACAGATTTTTCCCCATGATGGACCAGTAAGCGTCTCCACCTTTTATTTCACATAAACTCACTAGATCTCTCCTTGCTGCAGAGTAGGTTATTTGGATCTGGGCCAACCTACGGTAAAAGGGCATGGGTTGTTTTTCTGGGTCTGGCAGAGTAGTCACCAGGGTGGATGCTTGGGATGGAGTGAACGTGACATACATCACAGGTGCAATGGCCACTGGCCTAGAAGCTACTGTCGATGCCCGTGGCATTGGGGTTAGCGGAGGAGGGTTCCAAGTAATCAACTCCTTATCCTGTGACGAGGATGGGAAAGTATCCGGTATGGACGCCAGGGGATGTTGATATGAATGTAAACTCACATCTGGCCTTACCGTTGTATGGGAAAAGGCAGGAATTCCACCTGTTGGAGCGGTGGCATACGATCCTACTAGGTTGGGCATGTCAGGAGTTCTGGTCAGTTAGGGAGGCATGTAGAAGGTACCGTCTGCCCTTATGACCGGGTAGAAGGAGGTTGTAGGGCCTGTAGGCCTTCCGGTGCTCTGACCAGGTGTACCAAGATGGCCGCCGGAAGGAGTCATAGGGAGTCTTCCGGCATCTTGACTGGGTGTACTAAGATGGCCGCCGGCAGGGGTCATAGGGAGTCTTCCAGCATCTTGACTGGGTGTACTAAGATGGCCACCGGAAGCGGTGTGTTGGGCTGCTTTTCTGGCAAGCTAAAATAATAAATCAACTAGGTCTTATATATCACTCACTTTAACACTTTAAACATCACGTTATACTAGTAATTTCGTAGCTGGTCAAGAGTTAACTTTTTTTACATTCTCTCACACAGGAATTTGAAGGGAGGAGCCCTTCGCTCCTTAAACTGAAACGCAAGGGTGGGGGTGAGGGCAGAGCTGCAGAGCTGCAGACAGGCTTCTCTGATGCTCAAAATGATTTCTCACGCTTATTTTTCAACTCATCGATACGTAGCTATCTTTCTGCTTCTCAAACAGTTACATTGCCTGATATAATTCTCTTTTGCTAGACCAATCAGTGATATGCATTATAAAAACTTTGACAGGCTCATAATTAAAGTTTCATCACATTGCATACTTTCAAAAATCCAACATTGTACACATTTAGGACATGACATGACATACTAAGCAGTGCCATGGGAGGAGAGAGATAGTCAGGAGCGGATTTCACAGAATCACCGCGCTGCCACCTGTGACGCGCACACCGCATGCGCAAACAGAATCACCGCACTGCCACCACCCGTGAGGCGCACACCGTGCTGCCACCAGTGACGCGCACCCAACACCTCTACCCCGTGACACGCACACTGCGCTGCCACCGGCAGGAGAGTTACCATGTCAAATTAGTCCCTCTGTGCACCAACCCACTCTCCCGATCTCTCTCCCTTCGGCGACCAACACATATATACAGACACAAACTGGGCAACAGATACTCAGGTACAGGCTTGGTACAAATTAGACCCCGGGCAAGCAATCACCTGTCTCTGGTGACAGCCGGCAGCCACATCAGACACAGAGATAGACCAACAACGGAGATGGGTCACGTACTGGTAAGGTACTGAAAGGTATGTCTTACCATACTCTGGAGGTGATCAGTCTCCATCGGCCTTGGTCTACCTCGGCGTCCTTGCGATCGGCTGTCCGTTGGTTCACAACCCAGGGCCCCGCGTTTGGGCACCAGCTGAAATGGATCAGACCAATCGTCTGGTGAGTATCTGTCCCCATCCTGATTAGGCCTATGTAATTTGGTGCATGCACAATGAAGAACCACACAGTGAAACTGTGTTCAGATACGTGATACTTCTTTATTGTTCTTCCTGGTTACGTGGGGTTTTATACATGAGTGACTTTTTGCTGTGAGAGAGTGCATCATTAGCACAGCGTTATCTAGGTACTAGTAGCTTCTGATTGGTCATGTCCATGTAAGGTGAACTTCTTCCAGGATCTAGGTGTCATCATCTTGGGTGTAGTCCTGGATGGCGGCGCCATCTTAGTTATACATTCTTCACTCAGTGGGAGGGGGTGCTGCTAGCAGCCATTTTGAGCAAGGAATAGAAAGCATTTTTTATATACAGAAAAATATAGACTTTGTTAGTATAAAAGCTAGAAATAGAAAATGGGTGTTTTATCTGATCCATCACACCTGCCTTTACAGGCACAAGAATTTTAATAGTATCCCATTCTTAATTCCGTAGGGTTCAATTTTGAGTTGGCCCACCCTTTGCAGCTATAACAGCTTCAACTCTTCTGGGAAGGCTGTCCACAAGGTTTAGGAGTGTGTCTATGGGAATGTGTGACCATTTTTCCAGAAGCTCATTTGTGAGGTCAGGCACTGATGTTGGATGGGAAGGCGTTCTATCGTGTTGCAGTCAGGATTCTGCAGGTCAGTCCAGTTCCTCCACCCCAAACTCACTTATCCATGTCTTTATGGACACAGGTCAGAACACAAGAACAAGCTCAAGCTGAAGTCAGCACTGACACTGAGTAGCGCATCCCCTAAAAAAGGCTGTCTGGCGCCAATCACTGTGAAACATATGAATGAACATGTGCACACGCCTAGCCATGATTCTATGTGCAGAGCCATGAGTAAAGATATACACATGTTTCCAAACCAACTGGCTAACAGGAATGCCCTAATACTACTGTATATAGATTGAGGGCAGGCTCCATGGCAACCAGTCCAGGACACAATAGGCAGCTAGATTTTTTTTTTAAAATGAAACAGGAGGTGCTGGTATCATGGGGAGTTACTGAAGAGGGTGCATTCCAATCCATTTTTATTCTAAATATGTCTCACGTAGGAGAACTGACATCCTAATGGTTTGAATTAGGCAGATCCAATTTCCATTTCACAAAAAGTCGTCTCAACAGAGGACTTCTTTCCAATGATTTGACAATAAAGCCCTTAAAGTGCACAGCCAGACATATAAATTAATATGCAAAATTATCTGTATTAAAAACATTTCAAAAGGCCAAATAGGCTCTTCTTTATCTATTCCTTGCTTTAAAAATAAACTATTTGGTGTCTCTAAACCTTGCGGTTTTAATATGAAGAATTTTGCATCTTCCCTTCTCCCGGCTTTGCACTTTAATAGAGGGTTTGTGTGTGAGCTTGAACTGTCTGTGTACAGATCAGGCCGGACAGCCACATTGTTCATTCTAAATTTGTGCTGGATGCAGCCCCGCGAGGAAGGACTTTTATTAAACCATTTTTTTTCCTAATGAATAAAAGTGGGCTGGTGGATGGACTGACCTTTCTGAGCCTCATCGTTTTGTGCTAAACCTTCACAATACATACAATTCACAGATAGCAGACATTGGGTGCTGATTTATTTTTTTTGCTCTGAAATTCTCATATTTAAATCAACCAAGCCAAATTTAAAAAGCCAAAGCATTGTATACTACAGAACCAGTAGCAGATTTCCAATAACAAAGTATAGTCAGGAAATCATACAGGACACAATATGCTCCACAATACAACTACTTAGCATGGGTTTGGATACCATTATAATCTTGTACCGCATCGATTGTTTTTAAAGATGCTTTAAATTGTGTTGTATTCTATTTTGTTGATTGGTGAGTCACCTGTCCTGATTACTGTTCCGTGATTGCCTCTGATTGTTACCTTGGATTTGTCATGGTGTGCATCCATTGTTAAAATAAATATTATTGACACAGCTGAAACAAGGCTTTTTTCATTTTTGTGTAAAATGGCACATAATTATAGTATGTCATTTAATAAATGTCACCATCATTTTAAAACCAATGAAGGCATTGTGGTAATATTTCATGTTATAATACAATAAAACAAAGAAGTAATCTATATTAGAAATGAAATGAACTGAATTTGTATGTTACTCGTTATAACAGTTTTACCATATGTTGACTTTGGCAGGCCCACCTTTCAGCTTATAAGAATAGAGGAGTGCTGGTATACACTGCCAGCTCACACTACTAGCTTTCCTTCATTCAACCTAGTGAACTGAAAAAAAAAAAACAACTGACAGACCACTCTACCATTGATTTCATTGGGCAGGAGCGGTGGAGGAGCGGTGTATACACCGCTCCTCCACCGCCCGAAAGATGCTGCTTGCAGGACTTTTTCTAACATCCTGCAAGTGCACCGCCCCGGTGTGAAAGCACTCAGGATTTCACACTGGGGATGCAGGGGAGGCATTTTTCAGGCCCTTTACATGTGCTGTTTTTAGCCCAAAAGCGCCTGAAAAACGCTCCAGTGTGAATGGGGGCCTTAGTGTTACCAGGACACGAAGTGGGGGAATATAACGAAACAATTGCTGGCTATAACCCACAGTGAGATTCCCTCACTTCCTGTCCTGGTGACACCAAGAGAGGAAGTGAGGGGAAATCTCCTGCCATGACATAACCCTGTTAGATGTTCTAGTTATGTATAAAACAAATGTATAAATATATACACACACACATACATATATATATAAATATATATATATATATAAATATATATATATATATATATATATATATATATATATATATATACACACACACACACACACACATACACACACACACATTATATATATATATTCATATATATTCATTTTTTTCTCCCCATCTGTGTCCCACGGATTGCAGGAAAAAATTTTGTTCGATCCCCCCATCAAAGCATGCAGTGTTGATGGGGGAATCCCTCCTGCGGAGCCATTGTGTTATCCCAGTGGGGGGAGGGGAAATCCGCCCCCTGGGAGAACACAGTGATTATTGCTAGCGGCTATAACAGCTACTAGCGATAATTGTATGTAAAATCTGAGAGGCTGGTTGTACCAAAGTTGACCGACTGATCAACTTGAGAACATTCAGCCTGCCCATATATGGTTCAAATCTCGGCCAGTCCCTGCTAAACCAGCCAAGATTCAAACTGTCTATGGCCAGCCTTAGTTACACTCTAGCTGCAATCTTCACATGGGCTTGATCCAGTATTTATCACCAAGGGATCTGTCCGCAGATCACCAGGGGATCATGCTCTGCTTCAGTATTTTATGTCACAGTACGTGTTGGCATTCATGGTTCCCTAGTGTCGGCAGCACTCATGCAGCCCCAGACCATGACACTCCCACCACCATGCTTGACTGTAGGCAAGACACACTTGTCTTTGTACTCCTCACCTGGTTGCCGCCACAAACGCTTGACACCTTCTGAACCAAATAAGTTTATCTTATAGGGCGTACACACGATCAGACTTTGTTCGGACATTCCGACAACAAAATCCTAGGATTTTTTCCGACGGATGTTGGCTCAAACTTGTTTTGCCTACACACGGTCGCACAAAGTTGTCGGAATTTCCGATCAACAACCACGCGGTCACGTACACCACGTACGACGAGACTAGAAAAGGCCGGTTCAGAACCAAGCGCGGCACCCTTTGGGCTCCTTTTGCTAATCTCGTGTTAGTAAAAGTTTGGTGAGAGACGATTCGCGCTTTTTCAGACTCGTGGCTTTCAGATCGTTTTCTGCCGTTCAGTTTGTACTTGTGGGTTTGTATCTGCTCTTCAGTGCGTGCAAGCAAGTTCCGCGTGACTTTAGGTAGTCATTGTATTCTTGTTCGTTCGTTACTGGTTTTCAGGTCGCTCTTCACAGGCCTTGCTGTTCTTCAGTGCATTCTGTTACTTCGTTCTGAGCAGCCGACCGTTTTCTAGCCATGTTTCATATGCGTACTCCTCGTAGAGTTCGTGCTGTGCGGGGGCTTGGTGTTGGGGTCCTGACCTTGTGTCCATGAACAGGGTGAGGAGGAGTTCATGGACCAAGAATTGGTTGCTTCAGCGTGACCAGTTCTGTCATATACCTTTGCTCCGTGAGATCCGTGAGAATAATCCTGATGATTTCAGGAACTTTCTCAGGATGACGGACCCTGTGTTTCACCGTCTGTTGGCTTCGCTGACCCCCTATATCAGCAGGCAGGATACCTGCATGAGGCAAGCCATCACTGCGGAGCAGAGGTTGGTCGCTACCTTGCGGTATTTGGCCACAGGGAGAAGCCTGCAGGACTACAAGTTCTCGACAGGCATCTCCCCCCAGGCTCTGGGGATCATTATCCCAGAGACCTGTTCTGCCATGATCCAGGTCCTGCAGAAGGAGTATATGAAGGTAAGATTTTTATCCTTTTATATCACATTTTATTGTATTTAATGTTTGATTAAATACCATGATTGTAATATGATGTGAATGTCCCCTTTGTCCTCATGCATGCTGGATTTTTATGTAATTATTATTTTAGGTCCTTCATACATATTTGCCCTTCAATAACCTCTCCAGCATGGTGTCTCCTGCCCTATATTCACCTCATGTAGTCACTTAACAATGTATTTTATCAGCTCTATAGTAGTGCTTTACCCCAAACACCCCCTAAAATGTTTTGAAATGTTATTTTTTATTTAAATTCAGGCAGAGTGCCAGAGGCTTTTTTTTGGTGTCCCCAAATTTTTTGTAACCCTCCCTCCCCTAACTGCTAAGTCAGCTGATCCCAATTCTCTATCCTCAATCATCTATCTGCTGACTTTGCCAAACCCATACACACTATACCCACCTCTTTACTGGTCAGATTTATGGATGAATTCCCCAAAGCATGTAGTGCAAGGGCCTGCCTGTATACTTTCCAATGGTACTGTTTAAAGTTTTTGTATCCTATTATTATCTTGATAGGTAATAGCAGAATGTTCAAATGTGCTCAAATGTGTACAGTGTGTATTTATATCTTTGTATTATGACACTTCTTACCTGTCCAGTGGTCTGCCAATAGTGTAACTAAGGAGGGGCTGTTCCAAGTAATACCCTGTATTTAGGCATTCATCTCTCAATGAAGTGAAGAGGGTTACTTGTCCAAGAGTCCCCCCCCCTATAATGTTAGAAATGGCCCATGAGGGGGGGAGGGGGAATATGATAGGTGTACCTTATACTTTGTTGTTGTTAAATTTCCCTTAATAAATGCTATCTGGAGGTTGCCCCATAATGTTTGTGTCTAATCTGCTTGCCATGTTTCTGTGAAAAAATAGTAATGTTTATTGTTTTTTCCTCAACAGTTTCCTTCAACGCCACAGGAATGGCAGACTGTGGCCTCCCACTTTGCCCAGCGGTGGGACTTTCCTAACTGCGGAGGGGCAATTGATGGGAAACACGTCCACATCGTCCCACCACCCAACTCAGGGTCGTACTATTATAATTACAAGGGGTTTAATAGTATAGTGATGTTGGCGGTGGTGTCGGCTAATTACGAGTTCTTGTATGTGGACGTGGGGAAGAATGGCCGGATGTCCGATGGTGGAGTGATCGCCCAGACGGAGTTCTACAGGCGTCTCCAGAATGGCAGCTTGGACTTGCCACCTCCAGAGGACAATGTTGAAGGTCTCCCATTTGTGTTCGTTGCTGATGAAGCATTTGCGCTGGGGGACCACCTGATGCGGCCATTCCCGATGAGGACCCTCACCCCGGAACAGAGGGTTTTTAATTACCGGCTGGCCAGAGCCCGAAGAGTGGTGGAGAACACATTTGGAATCCTGGCCAGCCGGTTCCGATTATTTCTGACACCCATCCATATGGCGGAGTATAAACTGAACCATATAATACTTGCCTGCTGTGTTCTCCATAATTTTTTAAGAAAACATTCAGCCAACTATGCTGGCTCAGTTGGGCCTGAGGCCGGAATCCCAAATCCATCAACACTGACGGCGCTTGAAAGTGGCCGTCCTGGCTTGCCCTCCCTGAGTGCCCGTGATGTCCGGTTACGCTACCTGGAGTTCTTTGCGGGTAGGGGGGCTATCAATATGCCAGACAATCTGTGAAACCTTTTTCAAATAAAAAACAACCAAAAGAAATTCTTTGTGGACATTTACTGCTTGTGTTTGTTTTAGCTGACCCTGACAGAAATGTGTTGAGTGCAGAAAATGTCGTGATTGGGTAACCTTATAAAAAACAGTGTTGGCTGGTACTTCCTAAATGCAAAAACACATTTCACTACAAGTGCACTTGCAACTGCACTGAACCTGCACTTGTAGTGCAAAGTGTATTTGCCCTTAGGAAATAACCCCCATTTTTGCATAAAACAGCAATTACATCACCCCAAAAGTGTTGAGACAATAATCCACACATTCTTGAGTAAGGAACTTTTTTATACCTGCACAATCACATGTGCATTTATGAAAGGTTTTTAAAACAAACCAACATGTTTGTTGTATAACAATTTTTGCAGTAGCATTATCAAAAATCGAAATATCCATTTCAGATAAAACAGGCCTGTGTAAAACCAACAAGAAAGCCAAAAAACTTGAACTTACAAAGTTCACATATGGTAAAACCTGAAGGCTACATCAGACATCAGTATTTAGGAACTGGGTTTGATATAGCGTTCAGATGGGGGGAAATCACCCCTGGAAAAGCCAAATTTGGAAGATGCACACCAATTTACGAATGTCAACATGTGCTACCTGCCATCACGGGGGATCAAGGGACGTGTTTTGGGGGAGCAAGCCCTTCCTCAAAGCGACTTTATAATTGAGGAAGGGGTTGCACCCCCAAAACGCGTCCATTGATCTCCCGTGATGGCAGATAGCACATGTTGGCACACTGTGTGCATCCTCCAAATTTGGCTTTTCTAAACATTGAAACATTTTTTGGAAGATTGGACCACAAGAAAACAGGTGATTTTGTGGGGTTTAAATTCGCCCCAAAACATCAATGATGTTATTATTTTTTTTAATAACATCACTGATTTGTTGCTGTATGTTGTGCAATTCGAGATTACACCCCGTGATCTCCCCGATCAGTATCTGGGCACTTTCAGATGTGAAACGTTCTCTCTCCCTTACATCACGATCACCTAAAAAGAGATAAAGAACAAAAAAAAAGGTCTCAAAAATCTGCCACCATCCATCTCTTTTACCTGAGTCTGTGGTCGCAGACACTCACCTGTTGTGGTGCCAATCTCCATCGCATCTTCTTTTTCCTCCTGCTCAGCTTCTTGGGTTTGCGGTATTTCCCCTTTTTCCAGAGGTGGGGGGTCTGTGTTCTCCTGGGATGAGGGGTGTCCTCCGAGTCTTTTCCCCCTATGTAAAACAAAAATGGTATAATTAGCACACAGATATTTGATGGCAGAACTAGAACTAGGAAACATTGCTTGGAAGTGGGGTACAATTGTCTATTTTAGCCGAGTTCCAAGATGTATATTTTTTATTGCCCTTTGTCAAGCTGCAATACTTTACCTGTTTGGTACAAGCTTCACAGACGTAGCCCCCCCCTATAGTATACACTGGAGCACCTGTGTGCCCCCCCTAATAAAAATGGTGTTCTTGTGTCCCACACTAGTGCTCCAGTGTCCAGATGTGAAAACAGCTGCTCAGTGTCCTCTCCTTACACACAATCTAGTTGGCATTTCATTATAGTAACAAACCCATCTACACAAACAAATATTTGGCATCCAAGTAGGCCCCAAAAAATGTGGGAAAATGCATATGGCCTAAACAATGGTGTTCTAGAGGCCGAAAGAAAAATGTTTGATACGAATGAATAATGGGCCCATGAACATTAAAGTTGCCCTTTTAAACGCTACAATTAATAAAAGCATATGGAGCAGAACGAACGGAATAAAGACAGAAAGAATAGGAACACAGCACAACTACTTACTTTTTTGCAGCACTCTCCGGATCTTTCGGTACTGCTCTGGCTCTCTCAACTTCAGGTCCGACTACCGCTTCCTGAGCTGATCTTTAGATCTTCGTACCCTGAAATTCCTCTCAAGACTCCTGACCACTTTCCCCATGATCTTGGCCTTTCGGATGTTGGGGTGGGGGTAAGGCCCATATTTTCCGTCATAGTCGGACTTCCTCATGATGTTGACCATCTCCAACATCTCCCCAAACGACATATTTGTGGCCTTAAAACGTCTCCTTCTGGATCGGGACGTGCCTGGATCCGGCCTCTCCTCCTCCTCGTTGCAAGAATTAGCATGCACCTGCTGTAACTCCGCCATCATGCTCTTCACCCACTGCGCAGAATGAAAAGGGGCGGGGAATAGACTAGAAAGAATGTCAGGGGCGGGCGGAGTTACACGCATGCGCAGTGTGTATAAAGCGTAACACGCGTGCGTATTACGTACGATCTGTGAGCGGAGGAAGGAGCATTGGATGCGCCGATCGTAAGAACGAAGGTAAGAGACAAACTTGTGCCTATACTGCTTCTAGATTGAGGCCTATATTGTAACAAGATTAGGAGAGTTTTGTCTGACATTAGGCTTTGTCTTGTGTTGTGTCTTGCAGTGAACATGGATATCTTAATGAAAGACAATGACTTCATGTCAGTATTCGTAGAGATGCTAAGTGGGCTGCCCTGTCTGTGGGAGATTACCCACCCCCATTTCAAGAACCAAGCAAAGAGGAAGGCAGCACTGGAGCAATTGTGTAAAATTGTGAAGCAGGTGATCCCCACAGCAGACATCACTTATTTAAAGATTTTCATTGGTGGCCTGAGGAGCACATATCTGAGGGAGCACAAGAAAGTCCTGGATTTGCAGAGATCTGGAGCAGCAGATGACATCTATGTCCCCAGGATGTTGTACTACGACAGGCTGCACTTTCTGGCAGGCCAGACTGAACCCAGGCCATCCCTCTTCAGTCTTCCTTCCACGCTTCCTTCCCCCCCGGCTGAGGCTTCTGACGCCCAACCTGGGCCTTCCAGGCGATATGTGGAGGAGCCCAGATTGAGCCAGGTATAGCATTCCTCTAAATATTTCTGCTTGTGCAATCAATGATGTTAACTAGATGTTAGTTGGGAGTACTAATTTAGGATTGTGATTGATGATGCAAAACATTACAACTATGTCCCTTTTTCATACACAGGGAAGTCTCAGCCAGGAGGTGGCCGGGCCGAGCCGGCTGGCTGATATCAAGGTCCCTCCACCCCCCCCTGAAAATAGAAAGTGGCAGTAGGAGGAGTACCCTAGAGGAGGCTGCTATAGCATTCTTTTGGAGGGCTACAGAGGTCCTGGGAGCACCCCACACCATGGAGGAGAACATTGCTGCCTTCATAGCCTATAAAATGCAGAGGATGGAGGAGGGCCAAAAAGTTATGTGTGAGGCCCTCATATCGGAGGCTCTGGAGAAAGGTATGGGGGGCCAAATTACACCTCACACACATCTTTGGGATGGTCCTCCTCCTCCTCCTGCAGGTCCTCCTCCTCCTCCTCCCTCTCCTCCAGGTCCTCCCAGTCCTCCTCCAGGTCCCCCCAGTCCTCCTCCTCCTCCAGGTCCTACTCCTCCTCCCGCCACATCTCCAACTGCACAGCCACAGCCCGGAAGGAAGTGTGGAAGGAAGACCAGACAGTGATCCTGGATCCAGTCTGGTCGGCCAAAAGATGCAGCCTCTTGTGGTACCACAGCCTGGAGACACACATGTCATCTGCTGCTATCTGGATCTCTGCGAATTCTGGACCAGACTGCCCTCCCTTACATATGGACTCCTCTGGCCACTAATTTTGATGTTGAAGAATTCATGTCCCAGGCTTCGCTAATTTCTCCTGTTGATCCAGTGTTGCCTTCCTCTTTGTTTGGTTCTGATCCCTTAATAAAGGATTTTTGTTTTGAATTATACTCTCCTGTGTGTTTTACTTCAAAAAGGACAGTTGGTTTGTGAGGATTCAGGTACATTTCAAATATACAATGTGAAATGAACAAGGGACACCAACAACAAACAATCTCCTTGAAATTAAATAATACAAGATATCAATGGTGTTGGGGTAACTTGACACACAAAACACAGACAAAAATATTCTGGAGTAAAAATAAAAATAACATTGAACAAAGATCAGCCTTGGAAAAAATCCAAACATTAAAGAAAAAAAAAAGGCTGAAAATCCAAAAAAAATAAATAAAAAAAATATAAAACTGTTAGATGTGACAACTAATAACAATATATTCAGGGAATCCCACTAAAAAAACACAAATAAAAGTTTGTGAGAAGTGTGTGTGAATATGAGCAGCAAAACTACTTAATTCTTGTCACATTATAAAGAAGAAGAGAGTGCGCTGTATTAAACCATTTTTAACATTGCAGCGTGACGAAAGTGCTGTATCCATTGCGAACGCTAAGTTTACCAGAACGAGCTGTCCCGTGTCGGAATTTCTTCTGAGCATGCGTGGCACTTTGTGCGTCGGAACAGGCCACACACGGTCGGAATTTCCAACAACACGCTCCGATCGGACATTGTCCATCGGAAAATCCGACCGTGTGTACGGGGCATTAGTCTCATCAGATCACAGGACATGGTTCTTAGTCTGCTTGTCTTCAGCAAACTGTTTGCAGGCTTTCTTGTACATCATCTTTAGAAGAGGCTTCCTTCTGGGACGACAGTCATGCAGACCAATTTGATGCAGTGTGTGGCGTATGATCTGAGCACTGACAGGCTGATCCCCCACCCCTTCAACCTATGAAGCAATGCTGGCAGCACTCATATGTCTATTTCCCAAAGCCAATCTCTGCATATGACGCTGAGCACGTGCACTCAATTCCTTTGGTTGACCATGGCGAGGCCTGTTCTGAATGGAACCTGTCCTATTAAACTGCTGGTCTTGGCCACTGTAGTGTAGCTCAGTTTCAGGGTCTTGGCAATCTTCTTGTCATCTTTATGTAGAGCAACAAGTCTTTTTTTCAGATCCTCAGAGAGTTCTTTGCCACGAGGTGCCATGTTGAACTTCCAGTGACCAGTATGAGAGAGTGAGAGCGATAACACCAAATCTAACACATCTGCTCCCCATTCACACCTGAGACGTTGTAACACTAACGAGTCACATGACCCCGGGGAGGGAAAATGGCTAATTGGGCCCAATCTGGACATTTTCACTTAGTGGTGTACTCACTTTTGTTGCCAGTGGTTTAGACAATAATGGCTGTGTGTTGAGTTATTTTGAAGGGACAGAAAATTTACACTGTTATACAAGCTGCACACTCACTACTCTACATTGTAGCAAAGTGTCATTTTTTCAGTGTTGTGATGGGTATACTCACTTTTGTGAGGTACTGTATATTAAAAAACTGAAACAACCATGGGGTCCCACTTCACCCCTAGCTATGCAAATGTTACAGTGGGTTTCTGGAAGCTCCTATATATGTGATCCAACAACCCTTTTGCTCTGCACATCATCTATTATGGCTGATATAAAGAAGATATCATTTTCATCTGGGATGGACTCCACGCATCAGTCACTAACTTCATGCAAATTTGTAGCAGTAACCTATTTGGTCTGTCCTTCACTGATGTATGCAACATCTGCCACTGGTGTTTTTGGATTTGGAGCTCAGTACCCATAACCACATAATCACAAAAAATAATTTCAAATCTACTCCATATCTCCACAATACCAGTTGTCGTTACCAAAAATGGATAAAAAAAACATACCAGCGAGTCAAGTTTTCAGACCAAAGCAAACCTGTACACTTAAAGAAGACTTTATGTTAAGGTTATCCTAAAACCCTTTTAGATGAAGCATACTCCAATTACATGACTATACCTATTATACACTATATTGTCGAAACTATTGGGACACCTGCCTTTACACGCACATGAACTTTAATAGCATCCCAGTCTTAGTCCGTAGGGTTCAATATTGAGTTGGCCCACCCTTTGCAGCTATATCAGCTTCAACTCTTCTGGGAAGGCTGTCCACAAGGTTTAGGAGTGTGTCTATGGGAATGTTTGACCATTCTTCCAGAAGCGAATTTGTGAGGTCAGACACTGATGTTGGACAAGAAGGCCTGGCTCGCCGTCTCTGCTCTAATTCATCCCAAAGGTGTTCTAACAGGTTGAGGTCAGGATTCTGTGCAGGCCAGTCAAGTTCCTCCACCCCACTCGCTCATCCATGTCTTTATGGACCTCGCTTTGTGCACTGGAGGAGGAGGGATTATGGTTTAATGATTAAGCCCAACCCCTGTTTTTCAGGGGTTGGGCTTGGTCGCTTAGTTCTGGTGAAGGGAACACTTAAGGTGTCAGCATACCAAGACATTTTGGACAATTTCATGCTCCCAACTTTGTCTGAAAAGTTTGGGGATGGCCCCTTCCTGTTTCAACATGACTGCGCACCAGTGCACAAAGCAAAGTCCAGAAAGACATGGATGTGTGAGTTTGGGATGGAGGAACTTGACTGGCCTTCACAAGTTCTGACCTCAACCCGACTAAGACTGGGATGCCATTAAATTTCATTATATAAAGTTCAATTTAGTGTAGAAAAGACTGATAGGAGAATGGACCAAGAAATCATATTTGTCACCCAGTTCCACAACCATTACAGACAGGTGGAGAAAATGTTTTCCAAACATTGGTCCATTCTCCTACAGGACCTCAATCTTAAATCATCTATTTCAAACAAGCCCAATTTATCCTACAGAGGAGCCCCCAACAATAAAGACAAAAGTGCACGCAGTAAAGTTCCAGCTCTTCCCAAACCCTTAATAGTACCTGGTAATTTATTTGGTGCCCTCATTGGAAGGTACCATTGTAAAAAGCTAAAATACCTAATCTGCAAACGTGATGCACAGGCCAAAACAGTTTTAAAAGAAATGACAAACCTATTCCATAACTTCCTTCTTAATTTTACATTGTTCCTCCTAGTTTGTGGTATATTGTTTAACCCCTATGACCTCCTATATGTAGAGAGGACAATAAGAAGACTAAGGGCTAGGTATGGTGAACACAGAAGATTTGTTCCCTTTATATGTAGATTAGCATTAGGTTTGCATTTAATTTTATTTCTGGTTTCTTCCATAATTTTGTAATTTTACTTTGCCCTTTATTCTTTTTACTTGTTTTTCACGTTTTGAAATGCTTATTTTTATCCTCCATGTCCCGCCACCAAAACAATACCAAAATAATCTTCAGTGGTTTATATAATGAATTTCTTGCTGTGCCTTGTAGTTCCATGCTCCTCTTCCGTGTAAATACAGTGTCCTAACAATATGAGCTAGGCTTGACAATGAGGTGGATACTTCAAAACGCATAGCCATGCCCCCTACAGCATCCTAACCTTGTGACCTCATTTCTGGGCTGCTTGCGTTCTACGGATCTCCGACTTCCCCCTACCTATCTCCAGCCTGTTGCTTGGAAACCATACACTACCTGATCTACGATGGTGAATTTGGACTCCTGACCTGGAACCTACTCCACAGTGGATCCATCATGACCTACTACATGCGCTTTCCTTCTTTTAATAATGAGATGTCATTTTTTGTGCTTTTGTCACCACGCACAATTTGTTGCACTTACGTTGGTGCCCCCTGGTGTTTGTTTTGTTTTTCCTAGACTTAGCCAGCAAACCCTTATCTCTGAATTCTTTGAACTGGATCCTGGTGCCTGCCTTGTTGAGTGCCCATCCACATTGACGATAAGCACATTTTATCTGTTGTGTTAGTTGCCATTTGTCATTTTTGTAGAATAAATGCACCATGTCCAATACACTTTGATAGTGCACTCTTCTGTTCTTATTTGTCATTTAGTGATTTCTTAAGCTTCCTGGAGTTGCTGCATCAAGTGTTCCGGAAGATTTAACCCTCATTGCACAAAACAGACATATTGGAGTTGATTTACTAAAACTGGCGTGTGCAAAATCTGGTGCAGCTCTGCATAGAAACCAATCAGCTTCCAGGTTTTTCTGTCAGAGCCTAATTGAACAAGCTGAAAGTGACTGGCTACCATGCACAGCTTCACCAGATTTTGCACTCTCCAGTTTTAGTAAATCAACCCTATTGCGTCTATATATGCACTCATTTTATGGACTTTTGCTGAACTTCATATACAATATCAAAATCTTGGGTCATATCCCTAAGGCTTTATCACCTTTGGTAAAGCCGTAGTTTGGTTGAGCCAATGACATTTGGAGAATGAAACATAAATTGGCCAGTGTTGCTTAGTTTGGTAATCTAGAAGGATGGAAAATGTTGAATAATGTCTATTGTGCTGTGTGGCAAATGGAAATTTTCTTATGGCAATGTAAATAAAAAATGTAAAAAATCCTAAAACCAGTTTCAAAAGGCAACAGTAGCACTATGGATTGCTTTAGAGAGCAGTAAGCTTACCACATGTCTGAAAGAATCCTAACTCGGTCATAATATCCAAAATTATTTTATATAGTTTTTGAGGCAGATAGAGCTGCCTTTTGGTGGTATGTAATACCCATTTTTTAAATATTTTTACTATACTGTATAAATGAAAAACACAGAAAAGCATATGTTATATAACAGATAAAACATATCAAATAAATATTCTTTCTTCACAGATTTAGGCCAAAATGTATTCTGCTACATGTATTTGGTAAAACAAAAAACAAAACAAGTAGGTGTATATTATTTATTCTGTGTGAAAGTTATGCAGTTTACAAACTCAGATTTCTTTATTTAAAATGTATCAACCCTGATGTTCTGACTGCCTATCTCATTTATTTAGGCCCTAAAATGCCAGGAGAACTTTCTTTTGAGAAAGTAAACACCCTAAGGTGTTTGGTAAGAGGCATGGTGAGTATTTTTATGCCACACTTTGTTGGAAAATGAAGAAGGTAAATAAAAAAATGATTTATTTATTTTTACAAAGTTGTAATGCGAACAATATATTTCTTACACACAGGGTGTACTTAGAATTACACCCCCAAAACACATTCTGATATTCTTCCTGAGTATGGGGTACCCCATGTGTGAGACTTTTCTCAGCCTAGCTGCATAGAGGGGCCCAAAATCCAAAGAGCACCTTCTAGCTTTCAATGACATAAATTACGTATCTGGTTTTCCACATATCTGTCACTTTTTTGCAGTCCCTGAAGTGCCAGTACAATAAAAACACCCACAAAATGCCCACACTTTGGAAAGAAGACACGCCAAGGTATTTGTAAAGAGGTATGGAATCTTTTTTGTTTTTTTATCTAATAGCTCCATAAAAACATATAGGTAAGATAGCAATTTTAAGCAAGGAAGAATGTAACATTTGATACTGGAAAAGTACAAAAGTACAAGAAGTTTAATTACGAGATAAACAGCTCATAGTAAGCACTGTTGCCCTAACAGTTTGAGAAACAGATACCTGAAAAGTGGTACACTGGAATAATAATTGTCAACATAGAAGTGATATTCCTGATGAAATAAGGGTGACATAAGGTGTCCTTTCATTGCTACCCATATAAGATGGGCATTCAGGAGGCTCCAACTGTCTACTACTTCTTTCATAAGTGCACAAATCTACCTGTAACCTGTGCTTGTTTCACACAGTGTGTGCAACTTTACCACATACCTAGCAGTTTACTGGGGACATACTGCTTTATATTAAATTTGTAAGTGAATTGGTTAATTAACTCATTTATACTGACATACAGGTGAAACATTTTTTTAAAAAGAATATTAAAAAGCTGCCCAATTTTCTTAAGCCTTTCATATGTGGGTTTACTTCTGGGAGGGCACAGAGAATTATCACTAAAATGCATTGCTTTTGCATTGCACGGCTTCAGCAGCGGCTCCAACAGCAGATCCCAGGCACCTTTCGTTGACCCACCGGGATGCATATCCACATTTGATGAGCATGTTTTTATCTGCCTTCTTGTGAGTGACCCTTGTCTGTGTGCCATTAAGTTCTAAAAATGCTACACTTAGAGGTGCTTTTCTTTTTCTTCTGTCCTTTCTATACAGAGTCAGCTTCACTCTTTGGAAAGCCTTGCCCTTAGTGTACACATCTCTCCTTCTATGGTCTATCTCCTGGTAGACTACAGACCACATACTTTTATACTTTGCATCTTATGGACTATTGTTTATGGACTATGTACTTTTTAACACAGTTTACCCCAAGCGCTTGCTATATCTTTGGCAAAAGTTAAAGTGGAGTTCCACCCAAAGTGGAACTTCCACTCATTAGATTCCTCCCCCCCTCTGGTGACACAGTTGGCACCTTTCAGGGGGGAGGGGGGTACAGATACCTGTATATTACAGGTATCTGTACCCACTTCCGGCATAGATAGCTGCAGAATCTGCGGGTATTTACGCCACTTCCTGCTCCCTCCCCGCTGCCTGCTGGGAAACACACGGGTCCCAGAGGCAGCAGGGACCATCCGTATTGCGCTGCGCAACTCGCGCATGCGCAGTAGGGAACCGGGAAGTGAAGCCACATGGCTTCACTTCCTGATTCCCTTACCGAAGATGGAGGCGGCAGCACCCGAGGACGGAGAGACGCTTCGGCCTCGGGTGCCGACATCGCGGGCGCCCTGGACAGGTAAGTGTCCATGTTTTAAAAGTCAGCAGCTGCAGTATTTGTAGCTGCTGACTTTTAAAAAAAAAATTTTCGGTGGCGCTCCGCTTTAATCATTGTCATCCACATGACACTTACACTAGGTGAGAAAATAAGGCATGTAGAGTGGTATGCTCCAGTAAGAATCTGAAGAACAAACATAAGGGAAAAAAGAGCATACGATGGTCAGTAGGGAGCAGAGTCAACCCCTCACCTCCAAGTAGTCAGTTCATTCTAATGAAAAAATAACAAAAAATAGAAAGGGGGGTTGGGGGAAGAAGGGGGAGGAAAGGGGGTCAAGGAACTGTAAGTAGAAGAATGGCAGTGGAAGGTCGAGAATCCCGGTGTGGGGGCCCCCAGGTAGGTCTCCAGTATCCTACACTGAGCAGGTAGCAAGGATAGCCAATCACTCTCTAGATCCACTGACCCACAGGGCCCTCTTAACTTGGGAGGCAGTTAACGAGCCAGATCAACAGAGTAAGTTGCAGAGTAGGTATATTCAAATCTATAGAACCAGGTTTTGCGAAATCTTTCTTTTTTGTGATTGGCAGAAGCCATGGCATCCTCATTCGTACAGATTTCCTCAATTTTGCTAAGCCAAACCCCCATAGAGAGTGGTATTGTCTGCCTCCAAAATAAAGGGATACAGTCCTTTATCTCATCAGGCTTACCGTGATTATGCCGCAATTTTGACTGTGATTTTGTACAGGTTACCGATGTAAAAAGCAGAAGAATGCCTGTAATCTGCCCCAAAGAAGCTTGTGTTCTTTTTTGAGCTTAAGGCATTTTTCAGGCGTTTTGCTTCAGGTGACAAAATGCTCAGATGTGAACAGGTGCCATTGAAATTAATGGGATTTTGCTTGTTAGGTGTTTTTCATGCGTTTTTGACGGGTTTTTTTTACACCATTTTATGAGCTGAAAACACTCAGGTGTGAATGCAGCCTAAGTATATGGATTGTGAGAGAACGCTTATATAGTTTGGATTATTTATATATTTTTAAATGTGTACTCTTTGAGTCCTAACCAAAATAAATAAAGGAAACTATGTATAAAAAAAAAAAAACGTGTACATTCTCTTTAATTGTAACACACCAGCAGAGAGCAAATATTTTTATTGTTACAGAAGAACCTGTAAAATGCAACAAAATACACATTGATGTGGGTTAACACACAAAAATGCATGCCACAATGCTTTTTAAAAATGCACAAACTTTAATGCGTTTTAATACCGCAAATGCAAAGCCAGTACCGTTTTTTACCCAAACAATGCATGCAATACCAAAAAACATAACGGTTAACAACTGTTAACTTAGAATATACACAAACTCCTCTTTTTTCTTACTATACAGTATATGGCTGGAAGCAAGGATGTGTTATGTGTCACAACATGGTGTATGTAATTCAACATTATGTGTGACCATTTTTTTATATCATTGTACATACCCTAACTATGTACAGTCTACTCCTTCCTTAACCTTCTCTGTTCAATAAAATTATGATGCACAGTAAAAAAAAAAATAAGAATAAACACCTTTTTTTTAAAGCTGAGAATGTCTTTTTTTTTACTAGTACAGCTTACCTGGAACTTTCTGTGTACACAATTTATATCCAATATAAAATGAATGATTATTATTACAGAATCACTAACATTTATTGTTTAATGGAAGAACTTAGTCTGTTTTCCCTTGAGCTATGCTAATTAATCTATATTGCATCTTCTGTTATGATGTTGATTTACTGGATGACAATTAATTGGAATTCTTATGAGAGATAATGATACCGAGAACTGACATCTCATGTTACAGATGAATTGTGTGTAAACAGTAAGAATTTTTCATTTTCATTTTTCTGAGAATAAAATTTATATTTGCTGCAACTGCATTATTTTTGCAACAAAATGGACCCCAATATTGGCACCACTGTAAAAGCAAAAGGGTCAAAAGTAGCAAAAAGTAAGTCTTCAAAAAAATGTAACTTCTTTGTAGCTGGCAATTAGAGGATTCATTCTGGTAGTACATAACTGACCACCTTCTTGACCTTTAGTTAGTAAATATGGAATATTGGACCTAAATATTATGTATTTCCATATGCAGCCAGCATGTGGAGCTCTAGTCTTCTTTTTATATGTTTCCCTGTTTACCCTTCTCTGCTTTGCTGAAATAACCCTACTGTTTACAGAGTTCAGCTTAAATTTACAAACATAAACAAATGTGTCTGCAATGGCATACTTCTTAATACCTTCACTCTACCCTCCCACCTAGTAGTTTGATTTGGCTCTGTAGGAGGTTTTATTTAAGGTCTGTGCCAATGAGCTTTGGACTTGTGTCAATGGCATCAGCCTGACATCAGTTTGAGCTGCTTCTGAGATCATGCAGAATTCATTGGCAGGTGCACTTGACCTCTAGTTGACCTCCTTCTGACAATTTGGCCTGTTTCAAGCAGGTTTTGCATTTTTATATACATATATTGGACTGCAAAATCCCTTAGATACCCCAACAGCTTCCACTGTATGCTTTGTTTTAAAACCCTTAAATTAGATATAAACCCTGAGGTGACATTTAGTTTACTGAAGACTGTATAATAAGCAATTGCCATGTTTTTTTTTTCCATAAAATAAAACTTTCATTGCTGCTGAACTCCTCTTTCAACCATTTGCTGAATACATGCACTCACTCCAGCGTTCACCAAGTGCCATTGTTCTGGACCAGCTTGACTATGCAATATGTGTTAACCACTTGCCATTGGCCCCATAGCAGATATACAGGGAGGCCCTCCTGTGCAGGATCACGTATAAGTGATTCTGTACTTTCGCCTGCAAAAGGTGCACAGGCACACCACCAGTTGCCTGCTTCTACTGTGATTAATCTGCGAATGAAGATGACTTGAGGGTGCTGGGCACTAGATGTCCTCCGGCACCCGCCGATCATTGGTAAAACACACAGAAGTGAGATCTGCCTATGTAAACAAGACAGATCTACGTTCTGACAGGGGGAAGGGATGGATTTTGTGTTCCTGCAACGCAGACTAAAATCTAGCTCTACTCCTAGTAAAATCACCTAAAACAGTACCCAAAAACACTAGCTAGGAACACAGTTAATGCTTTGATCGTCCTAGATGTTTAACCTCTTCCCAGCCAGTGTCATTAGTACAGTGACAGTGCATATTTTTAGCACTGATTACTGTATTAGTGTCACTGGTTCCTGCTAATTGTCAAAAGTGTCAGTTAGTGTCCAATAGTCTGCCACAATATCGCAGTCCTGCTATAGGTTGCTTATCGCCACTATTACTAGTAGAAAAAAAAAAATTGAATCCATAAATATATACCATAGTTTGTTGATGCTATACTGTTCGCATAAACCAGTCAATATACAGTGGGGAAAATAAATAGTTGATCCCCTGCAGATTTTGGAAGTTTATAAAAAAATGTGTAGTGATTCTGCAGGTGAGAAATAGTGAGAAATTATTAAAAAAAAGCAGCTGGCAATCACACAACAGAACATTTGTGTAAAAACATAAAAGGCAAAAGATTGCTGCACTAATGTCTGATAAACAATGAATGATAATAATTAGTCCCAAAAATTGTCCATAAAGTGTCAAAACACTCCTCGTGATTCTTAGGGTGATGGACGACAAAAACATTCAAAGTACACCTTCCACCGTGAAATAGATAGATATACCCTTACTGGATAGCTAGACTCCACGTTATAGGAGCCTAGTAAAGCATGGATTCACACACACCATTGAAGAACCATCCAATGGAAACAAAACAAACTCTCAGATGTGATGGATCCCTGTTACAGAGATTAGACAGACTCACTTGTGAAATATGACTGTCTGTGTGGATTTCACTCTCCTTGGTTCTCTCACAGCCAAACACCTCCAGAGATTAAACTCAGGCGATTCAAAAACAAAAAACTGACCCACTTCCACAGGTATTCATCTCTAAGTAAGTTTACCCACTTACCACGAAATGAAGGGTCTATAATTTTTATCATAGGTGTATTTTAAATTATATAGACTGAATATCAACCAAAAAAACAAAAATCCAGAAGAAAAAAAAAAAATGATACAAGTGTTATAAATTGAATTGCAGTTCAGTGAGTAAAATAAGTATTTGATCTCCAAGCAAAACATGACTTAGTACTTGGTGCAGAAACCCTTGTCACAGAGGTAAGACATTTCTTGTAGTTAGTGAATAGGTTTGCACACATCTCAGAAGGAATTTAGGTCCACTCTTCTTTAAAGATCCTCTCTAAATCCTTAAGGTTTCTTGGCTGTCGCTTGGCAACTTGAAGTTTCAGCTCTCTCCAAAAATGTTCTATTGGATTAGGGTCTGGAGAATGGTTAGGCCATTCCACGACCTTAATGTGCTTCTTCTTAAGCCAGTCTTTTGTTGCCTTGGCGGTATGTTTTGGGTCATTGTCATGCTGGAAGACCTATCCACGACCCATATTCAGTGCTTCAGTGTTCTGGCTGAAGGAAGAAGGTTCTCATCCAAGATTTTACAATACATGGCCCCGTCCATTGGCCCCTCAATGTGGCAAAGTCAGTCTGTACCTTTAGCAGAGAAACAGCCCAAAAGCATAATGTTTCCACCTCCATGCTTGACTGTAGGGATGGTGTTCTTAGGGTCATAGTCAGCACTTTTCTTCCTCCAAACACGGCAAGTCGAGTTAATGGCAAAGAGCTAAATTTTGGTCTCATCTGACCACAGCATTTTCTCCCAATCCTTCTGTATCATTTAGATGTTCATTGGAAAACTTCAGATGAGTCTGTACATGTGTCTTCCTGAGGAGGGGGACCTTACAGGCATTGCAGGATTTCAATCCATGGTGGTGTATTGTGTTACCAATGGTTTGTTTATTGACTGTGGTCCAAACTGCCTTGAGATCGTTCACAAGCTCCTCCCATGTAGTTTTGGGCTGATCCCTCACTTTTCTCATGATCATCCTTACCACAGGTGGTGAAATCTTGCATGTACCTCTAGACTGAGAGTGATTGATGGTTATTTTGTATTTCTTCCATTTGCAAATAATCACTCCAACAGTTGTCTCCTTCTCACCAAGCTTCTTGCTGATGGTCTTGTAGTCCATTCCAGCCTTGTGCAAGTCTACAATCTTGTCCCTGATATCCTTTGACAGCTCTTTGGTCTTGCCCATGATGGTGAGGTTTGAATGGAAAAAAGATTTTGCGGACAGGCGTCTTTTAAACACAAAGAGTTGTCATTAGGAGCACCTTCTTAAATTGACAGGACTAATCTGTGTACTACATGAGCACATACTGTAGCCAGTCTGAAGGAGCCAGAAATATTGTTGGTTGGTAGGGGACCAAAATACTTATTTTACTCACTGAATTGCAACTCAATTTATAACATTTTTTATCGTGTTTTTGGATTTTTGGTTGATATTCTGTCTCTATCATTTAAATTACACCTATGATAAAAATTATAAATCCTTAATTTCTTTGTAAGTGGGCAAATTTACAAAATCTGCAGGGGAACAAACAAAAGAAAGCTCTACGTGTGGGAAAAAGAATGACATTTTATTTGGGAAAGAAATTTTATTTGGGAACAGTGTTGCATCACCACGCAATTGTCAGTTAAAATAACGCAGTGCCGTATCCCAAAAAATGGCCTGGTCATAAAGGGGGTAAATCTTCTGAAGGTCAAGTGCTTAAGTATAACAACTGCTTGTAGTGTCAACAAGGGGCATATGTGGCAGGGTGACAAGGAAGGAACATAGTTGGGAGACAGTTGTCACCCTGAACAGGAAGAAATGAAGAGGGACTTTCATGGTAGGATTACCAAGTGTTCTTTCTATAAAAACTGGATATTTTAAAGATTAAAAACAACTCTTGGGTTTGCATCTACTTTAATATTTTGTAACCCCTTTGTCATGGATATACCCTGTAATAAATTTGCATTTGTAGGAAAAAAATATTGTATGTATCAAAATTGTTAATTTCTTGGCAAATAATATCTGAAAGCAACTGGTAGCATCTCTGATTACTAAAAAGATAATCCTTTCCATAGTCCTATGCTCAGAACTGGCAGATTAGCAATGCGGGGATAGATTAAGTTTTCTAATTGTACTTACTACATTCCATGCCACGAATGAGATCATGTACTGTTTATTGCCACCTAACCATAACTTGGGCTTAAGATAGAAAAGCTAATTTCTTGCCTTTATTGAAGTAATAAAGTAGCTCAGAATTTGCAGAAAGGGGTTAACGGATCTCCTCTGGGCCTCGTCCGCCGCACATTTTTACTGAGCAGCTTTAAAGATTAAGCTTTCTTCTGAATAATTCCCCAGAGCAGCCACTGTAAAGAGCATTTAAATTAAAGCAATACATTATAAGGAACCTGAGTTCCTAAACAAGGCTTTGCCTGTCTAACACACTCATGCTTGACTGCTCACGCACATATTTGTTTCAGTCTTTTTTTACAAAAGACAAAAAGTGAGAGATAGCAGCTATATAGATGCCATAAAAGTGATCAACACAAGTGGCTGGTAAACTAAGAATCAATTTAAAGGTTTAGAATTGATTGTAGCCCTGGATAGGGCTTGTGTGTATGGATCAAATACTCTGCTTCATAACAGTCTGGGAGCTTTTTAAGACCAGTATCAACTCCTAGAAAACTCATAGTGAATGGACACCAATCTAGGGATTTACTGGGACACTATGACTTTGTCAGAAACCCTGAACCAGACCGAGACAGATGTACAGTACACTAGTTTATTAATAAAAATAAAAAGGTAAATAGAGTAAGTGTAGTCAAAGCATAGCCAGAGTCCAGTAACCGGGTCGGGTAGTCAGCCAAGCCAGAGTTCAGTAGCCAGATTGGGTAATCAGCCAGGCCAGAAGTCAGGGATCCAAGTAGAGGAACAGCAAGCAGGATAAGGAGCCAGAAGGCATGTCAGCAAGCCAGTCTTTAAACAGGAACACAGGAGATGGTTTCTTGTGATGTAATCAAGTCGAAGGCAAAGATGAAGTGAGCTGGACATCTTTAAGTAGGCGGGACTGACAAGCAGATCCACAACAGCTGGTTAACTGTGGAGAGAAAAGAGAGCTGGCAATTAGCCGACAGCTGAGCGGCCAGCTCAGAGAAGGAAGGGCTGGGCCAGCCCTGACAATACCCGTTCCTCAACGACCCCTCCCCCTCTGAGGACCACCGGGCTTGAGGGGAAAACGTCTATGGAAATCACAGAGGAGGGCAGGGGCATGTACGTCCAAGGATGAGACCCAGGAGCGTTCCTCCGGACCGTACCCCTTCCAATGCACCAGGTACTGTATGCGCCCACGGAACCTATGGGAGTCAACAATGGATTGTAGCGGTAAAAATACTAAAGCGCTGAAATAGATATTAGTGAATATATGACTGAAAGAATACCAGATAATTTAAGCTGCAAACATTAAAAGTGTTCAGGCACCTATAAGTGAATGTTAAGTGAAAATATGTTGTGCTATAATTAACCTTTCAATCAATGCTTAAATCCTGTGTTGATACTTAATTAATAATTAATAATAATTATCTCATGGTGATGGTGAAAATAAATGAATAAAAGGAAATAAATAGAAAGAAACGAAAAAACTAATATTCTGCGTAATATAGGCAAAAATTAGCAATCATGTAGCCTCACAATCATGAGCATGTACTACACCAGTGGGATAACCCACAGATCCCCACCTTCAAATACACAATAAATAAATAAACCTATATGGCTGTTCTATATATAAAGTCCAATTCAATGCCGAAAATAAGTCCATTATGAAACTTCTTTTATAATGTGATTTGATGTTTAAAGGTGTTTTGATAGCCGCTCTCAAATGCAGAAAGGTGCATGCAATAAATCAAAGATAAGCATCATTGCGCAATGAACGGAATACTCAGGGCACAAAACAATCATCAGGATTTACACTCACATGAACCTGGATGGTTTGTGCATTTAGGAAAAACAATCAGCCGCTTGGAGCGCGGTAAGTCCTCACACCACTACTATCGAGCCTCGATATTGTACATCACTGACTCCTCCTACGTGTTGCGTCACCCGACACGTGACTTTGGAAGCCAGTTCCTTAGAAGTGGGCAATTTTTTTAAGTGGAATACGATGACACTTCTTTGAGAACCGGTCAACCACCATAAGGATAACCGCGTTGCCTTGGGAGTTGGGCAACTCCACAATAAAATCAATAGACAGATGTGTCCAGGGCCTCTCTCCATTGGGTATGGGTTGTAGTAGGCCTACTGGAAGGTCTTACTCTGAGCACACATGGGACAGGCAGCTACAAAGGCAGTTACATCAGCACGTAGACTAGGCCACCAGAATTATTGGGAAATGGCCCAAACGAGTTGATTCTTCCCAGGGTGGCCAGCTGCCTTGGGAGAATGGTAAGTCTGGAGCACGGCAGTACGGAGACACTCTGGGACAAAGCAGCAGTCACAAGGTTTCTCAGGAGGAGCATCGACCTGAGCAGCAAGAATTTTGTCACCCAAAGGAGAAGTAAGACCGGTGTGGACCGTAGCCAGAATACGATCAGGAGGAATCATAGGAACCGGAACCGACTCCGACTCCAACTTGGAAGTGGAGGAAAATTGTCGTGACAAGGCGTCAGCCCTTACATTCTTAGTACCGGGTAAGAATGAGACAATGTAATTGAAACTTGATAAGAAAAAAGCCCATCGCGCCCATCTGGGAGAGAGGCGTTTAGCCGCAGACAAGAATGTGAGATTCTTATGGTCAGTAATAATGAGAACTGGCACAGTGGTACCTTCGCGGAGATGTCTCCATTCTTTCAGGGCTAAAATGATCGCCAACAGCTCTCTGTCACCAGTCTCGTAATTGCACTCCGCAGGTGACAATTTCTTGGAAAAGAAACCACAAGGATGGATAGCACTCTCAGAGGTAGGACGTTGAGACAGAAGGGCGCCAACTCCAGTCTCAGAAGCATCAACCTCAAGGATAAAAGGTAACATAGGATCAGGATGTGCCAACACAAGAGCAGAAACAAAGACAGCCTTGAAACTTTCAAAGGCCTTAATGGACTCCGGAGACCAACTCTGTGGGTTACTGTTCTTTCTGGTCATATCGGTCAGGGGCTCGACCAGAGACGAGAAGTTACGAATAAACTTCCGATAATAGTTGTCAAAACCCAGGAAATGCTGCAGAGGACGTAACCCCATGGGTCAAGGCCACTGTAGGACTGCCAAAAGTTTCTCTGAGTCCATCGAAAAACCAGCAATGGAAATTACATAGCCCAGGAATTTAACCTGTTCACGATGGAATTCACACTTCTGCAGTTTACAATAGAGATTGTTCTCTCTTAATTTCTGAAGCACATGACAGACATCTGTGTGGTGGCTCTCCAGGGACTTTGAAAATGTGAGGATATCATCGAGATAAACCACCACACATAACTGAAACAAATCTCGGAGGACATCGTTAATAAATTCCTGGAAAACTGCTGGGGCGTTACAAAGGCCAAAAGGCATTACGAGGTACTCATAATGGCCTGTTCTGGTATTAAATGCAGTTTTCCACTCGTCGCCCTCCTTAATCCTCACGAGATTGTAAGCCCCTCTCAGATCAAGCTTAGTGAAAACCGTTGCTCCCTTGAGGTGGTCAAATAACTCTGTAATCAATGGAATCGGTTAGGCATTCTTAATTGAGAAACGATTGAGACCCCTATAATCATTGCAAGGTCTCAGTTCACCGCTCTTCTTCTTCACAAAGAAGAAACCAGCACTAGCAGGAGACGAGGATTTTCGGATGAAAACCTGACCACGAGGGGGAGTGGCACCAGGTTGAAGGTCAATTATGAAATCATACGGCCGGTGTGGAGGCAAACTACCGGCTTGACCTTTGTCAAAGACATCGCTAAAATCATGGTACTTCTCTGGCAGGAAGGAGAGTGAAGAGGTACACAGGACCTTGGCTACCTTCCAGAAGCATGTTTCACTGCATTGTGGTGATCAGGAGAGAAGCTCAGCACGGAGCCAATCAAAAGAGGGGTTGTGCCTCTGTAACCAAGGATAACCAATAACCAGCAGAAACTTAGGATAGGAAATCACTTGGAATTGGATTATCTCATGGTGAAGAGCCCCTATGGCCATGTACAACGGAACCGTCTAATGAGTCACATGGGCAGGCTGTAGAGGTCTCCCGTCAAGAGCCTCAATGGCAAGTGGAGTGTCACGCAGCTGCAGTGGAATTGAGTGCTTAGATACAAAGGCAGCATCAATTAACAGGCCTGCAGCCCCCGATTTCATTAGAGCCTGTATCTCGATAGATGACTTAGCCCAAGAAAGGGTAACCGAAACCAGGGGCTTATCTTTCTGGATAACTGGGGACGACACAACACCACCTAAGGTCTGTCCATGACGGGACCTCAAGGTTCGGGTGTTCCCAGGACGGGTAGGACAAGACTTCAAAAAGTTCAAGTTCATGGCCTTCGCCTACTGTCAGAAACCATGAACCAGACCGAGACAGAAGTACGGTAAAATTACACTTGTTTATTAATAAAAATAAAAAGGTAAATAGAGTAAGCGTAGTCAAAGCATAGCCATAGTCCAGTAACCGGATCGGGTAGTCAGCCAAGCCAGAGTCCAGTAACCAGATCAGGTAATCAGCCAAACCAGAGTTCAGTAACCAGATCGGGTAATCAGCCAGGTCAGAAGTCAGGGATCCAAGTAGAGGAACAGCATGCAGCATAAGGAGCCAGAAGGCTCAGGGTGCCTGTTGGGTTACTTTCTCCCTCATTCTTCTTCTTTTTTTTTTTTTAATCAGGTAGTTTTTTTTAAACAGGTAGTTTTTTTTAACAGATTTTCTTTTATCAAGAACAAGATAAAAACAAGGACAACTTATACAATATCACACTTCTTCAGAATGAGTAGAAGCATCACATAGACTTCAAAATAAAATAAAATACAAAGAGAACATACGATTTAGAGATCCTGCCATCACAGGTATAAGAGACCCTAAACTAAAGTATCACACAGCGAAAAGTGCTATTGGAACACCCATTACTATTCAACGTTAGAGGGTCATATTTATCAGATAGAATGACATACAGCTTCCTACCCCATTGGCAGAGCAACCATCTAACTCCCCACATCTGCTCCCATGAACAATGAAGAATGGGTTGATGCCTAATGCCGCGTACACACGAGCGGACATTACGGCGGACTTTGCCCGGCGGACTTTTCGACGTACTTTCCGACGGACTTTGTGAATGAACGGACTTGCCTACACACAATCCACCAAAGTCCGTCGAATTCGTACGTGATGACGTACGACCGGACTAAAACAAGGAAGTTTATAGCCAGTAGCCAATAGCTGCCCTAGCGTGGCTTTTTGTCCGTCGAACTAGCATACAGACGGCGGACTTTTCGACCGGACTCGATTTCAACGGATAAATTTAAAACAAGTTTCAAATCTAATTCCGTCGAACTTTTGAGAAAACAAAGTCCGCTGGAGCCCACACACATCGAATTGTCCGACGAAATCCAGTCCGCCGGGCAAAGTCCGCCGTAATGTCCGCTCGTGTGTACGCGGCATTAGAATCCAGCCACCGGGACCATGTCTTTTGAAATTTTTTAGACAGCCCCTATGTTTATAAGTAAACTCTAGACATGTGCAATTAATTTCGTTCCGAATTCGGTTTTTAACTCATTTTGACAAATTAGTCGAAAACCGTTTAACTAATTTTTCAGAATATTCGTAAATTCGAATATTTGAGAATTCGTAGATTTGAAAACTCGTAAATTCAGAATTAGAAAATCCGAAAACCCAAAAATGTGAAAATCTGAAATAACTAACTATTAAATTATAGGTATTGGAATTTCCTTTCAAATTTGGCTGTTAGTGAACGCAACGAATACAAATTTATCCGAAGTTACGAATTATCCGGAAAAACAAAAACCGTATCTAAACGAATGGAACATAATGAGTTAATAATAATAAACAACAACAATAAAACTTTTTATTATTATTATTTATTATTAATTTGTTCCATTCCATTTGTTTAGATGCGGCATTCGTTATTTCTGATAACTCGTAACTTCGGATAAATTTGTATTCGTTATATTCACATTCAGCCAAATTTGAAAGGAAATTCCAATACCTATAGTGTAATAGTTATTATTAATTAGTTAGTTAATTTTTAGAATTTACGAAATTACACATTTTCGAATTTACAAATTGCGATCATAACGAATGACCCGAAAAACGAAAAAAACGAATGAAACGAAAATGAAAAAGAAAGGATTTTTCGGCAGTGCACATGTCTAGTAAACTCCTCCCTCCGTAGATTAAAATTAAGCATTATTGCACTTATTGTATGTTGGAGGCGCAGTTGAGATCGATTTTTGCAGAATAAGTTTAAGACCCCAGTATAGGGATCTCAACCACATTAATTGCACTTAATTTGGAAGAACATCTTCCGGGATTACTCTCAGGAGAGCAAAATGTGGGTCTAACAACACCTGTGTGGAGCAGATTGTATTAGGGGTATTAAAAATTGACACCCAACATGTGGATAAGGGTATCTGTAGCTGTAGTACATTTGGGACATTGTGGGGACACTGCCCTCCCCCAAGAGTGCAATTTCTGTGGGGTGTAGTGTACTCTATGTACAGTGAACTGCTGGGTCAGGCATTGCGAGGAGGATAATGAAATTTGAGTTAAAATTTCCAAAGCCCACTCTTCAACATTCAGGGGGTCAAGGTCTTGATGCCATAGTAGGAGGCTGTTTACCTCTACATGAGCACCAAGAGCTGTTTGGAGTGTAGAATATAAGTCCCCTATTAAGCCTCTTTTTGGAGAAAGCCATGGAGACTGCCATTGTTAAAATTGAGGAGGGATTTCCCTCATTCCTTAACGCTCCAATAATTTTGCTTCTTCTACCGCTTTAATAATTTTTGCTATGTGCTCTCCCTTTAGTGGTGCCAACCCATCCCCTACTCAAAATACAACCAAACACATAACGAGCTGAATTAGCACTGAGCATTTGGTCTTATTATCCAAAATGTCTGAAAAATGGTCATTAATGATTTAGCAAACAAAGGGAAGACTCAAAGGGAAGACTCTGACAGCTCTAATTTTAAATATTGTAATAAATAAGATCTGGTTTTCAACATTTCCTATTATTACTGCAGTTGTTCTTCTTGTTAGATGCATGAATCAAGGAGAAGTACAAGTAAAGCTCGTTTGGCCGTACTTCCCCTGTGGATCACAGGAGTGCAGTTTGTTTTGCAATCCTGTTACCCAGTCTGAAGTCCACTATTTGCTGACGTCACAGAGCCAGTCTAGGCTCGGGAAGGATCGTGATCATATGGTCGCGATCTGCCCAGATCCCTGGAAAGGCAACCGGCTCACCCTCTCAGCGAGCTGCTGAGAGCCTGAACTGACCACTCCCATCCCCTCCAGTGAGCGTGGGGGAAGGGGGGGGGCAGAGAGCTGGTGACTGTCAGCTGGAAGGGAGCTGCGAGAAAAAATTGTCAGAAAAGAGAAATGTTGTTCTTTAAAAAAAAAAAAACTTAAAAGTCAGCAACTACAAATACTGGGGGTTATTTACGAAAGGCAAATCCACTTTGCACTGCAAGTGCACTTGGAAGTGCAATCGCTCTAAATCTAAGGGGTAGATCTGAAATGAGTGGAAGCTCTGCTGATTTTTTCATCCAATCATGTGCAAGCTAAAATGCTGTTTTTTTATTTTCCTTGCATGTCCCCCTCGGATCTACAGCGACTTTACTTCTAAGTGCACTTTCAGTGCAAAGTGGATTTGCCTTTAGTAAATAACCTCCACTGTCTCCTGTGAAGTGTGTCTCAGGAGGTTGTGGGTGGGGAGGGGAGGACTGAATTTCCACTCTGCTCACCTAGGCAAGAAGAGAGGAAGTGGGAGCGAGTACCTGTCAGAAAAAGATACCCTCTCTCTCACACATTCCTGACCTTTTGAAACCAATGGAAAAATGTATTTACACTCTGTGTTGCAATGCATTTGGTAATTCCCTATCACTGGAAGTCTTCAGATATCCTCCTTTCCCAGATCATTGTTAGAATGGATGTAATTGTGTTGATGGAGAAAATATTTTACTTTATAAAAGATTCTAAATCCCAATTTGATGCCAAATTGGATATGGTTTTTATAACTTAAGCCTTCTAACTTAATGATTCCAGCCATCTTGTTTACTACACAACACCTTTTGCCATAAGGGATATGCCTGTATTTTTCTTTTTATTGGTTTCATGGATAACTATGATGATGCCTGTTTCCAACTTTTTATATGTTTGCACTGTGAATATTTTGTATATTTTTTTTTCCTTGCAAAATGGCAGATGTATACTGATGTTTTGCATTTTCTATACTGCCTTTGTATGCAAGAGATGCCTGCTGTAACTTTTTGATATGTACCTTTCTGGATTTATTTATTAAAAGTTTGTATACAAAAAAGAAATAGGTACCCTCTACCTTCCAATAAGGGCAGTGAAGGGGAAGGAAAAGAATCAGTGAAATGTTTTTTAGGTGACATTACGCTTTAACTTGTTAGGTGAACTGGAACACAATGGACATATAGCAACATGCTAAGAATTAAAGTGCATGCCAAGCCAAAAAAGAATTCTGGAGGTAGAGTGGGGAAGGAATATAAATCCTGGGCACCATTAGAGAGATGTTCTCTGATTTTCTGTCTTGCCGATAACATTTTACTGACAAAAATTTAAGGCAAATCTGTAACAACAAAGGCACAAACAGAAAAACAACCTAAAAAAGGGGGTTTATCCTTTCCCAACTATACTAAAGAAAAGTGTTTTCAATGCTGTCTGTGTTGCTGTTGGAGATTTTCCCTCACTTCCTGTCCAGTAAAATGTCAGCAGCACAGGAAGTTAAGCCTCGTACACACGATTGGATTGTTGGCCAACAGAGCGTCAGACTTTTGTCCAAAGGGCGTGTGCCAGGAACTTGTCTTGCATACTAACAGCACACAATTGTCACCCAACAAACACAAACGTAGTGAAGTACTACATGGAATTTCAGCTCTTGAGCGCCACCCTTTTTTGCACTTTCTGCTAATGTCGTGTTTGGTGAGCATTGATTCCGAGCATGCGTGTTTGTATTTTGGACCTGTGTACACACGATACGAAAATCTGACAACAGACCGTTGTCCGCTGAAAATTTACTAGCCTGCCATTCAACATTTGTTGGCGGAAAGTTGGACAACAATTGTTTGAAGGAGAGTACTAATGGTCGGATTTTAGGCAAACAGTCTGTCATCACACAATTCCCTGCTGAAAATCCGATCATGTGTACGAGGCTTGAGGGTAAATCTGTCTGATAGAGCTCAGGATAGCGGTAAAAACCAAACACAGAAAAAAGCCAGCACTCTAACTTAACTTCCAAGATAGCTGTTTAGTGAAGTCCCATATCATTAGAAACACCAACGTAGACCTTCTTTTTCAAAGTGACAAGACAGAGACATCTCCATCTTGTCACCCTTAAAAAAGGGTCTGCGTATCTTTGAAGCTTTAATAATTCTACTGATTTAGGACTTCACTAAACAGCCATCTTAGAAGCTCAGTTAGGGTGCTGGCTTTTTTTCTATGTTTGGATTTGCACAAAGTCACCATTTAGCCAAACACCCAACCCTGCAGACAGGTAATATGAGGTATAGTACGGTAGTTGCGGTGTGGTTTGATGTATTACAAGCAGTAAAAAACAAAAAAATCCTTATCCAGCCTAAAAAAAAAATCCTTATCCAGCCTATCCAAAACTAAGGAAAATGTTTTGATTGAACATATACTTTTATTGTACATTGAACTATTTTTTTTTTAAATGAGAAGCAGTAACTTTTTAGGGGACCTTGTTACTCGAGGTGTGGTTTAGAAATTATACCAATGAGCTCTCAGGCTATGATCTCTCATTTTACACTTCTGAGTACACACAATGTCCTGGTACACTCTTGCAGTATTATAAAGATATTTATTAAGCAGCAGGTACAAGGTGAAAAGGGTTAACTGCAAAGGCAGTAAACTGTCCATGATTGTTTTGTGGATTTGCCTGGGAATAGGTTACTGCAGGCACCAGATTGCTCCCTGACAATCATCAGATTGCAAGTAAGGAATGAGTGATAAACGGAGCTACTAATAGGCTATGAGTGGTGCAGTGTGTTGAGAGAGATTCAGTAAACAGTCGACTTTCCTCCTATGGCCAAATAATTCTCAATTGTCATGTAGTCATTACTATTAGCAAGAGGCCTTCTGGAGCTCAGAAGGAAATGGGAAGCCCCATGAGATTGCTAGCAGTAAAGACCTCCATGGCAGTGCGTGTGAAGTGAGGAAAAATTGTCAGCAGGATGATGTTTAATTTGATCATATTAGCCTGCATTGTCCTCCACCTGAATGGGGAACAGTAATTTATTGTTGCATTCTTAGAAATAATTTTTAAAGATGTATAACTTTTTTAATTAGAATAATTAATTTGGATAGTTTATTTAAAGTGATATTAAAGGCTGTTTTTTCCTAAAATAAAAAAGGTTACACTTACCTGCTCTGTGTAATGATACTGCACAGAGAGCTCCCTTACCTCCTCTTTGGCAGTCCCCTGCCACCGCTTTCTGCTCTTCCCTCCTGCAGGTGCCTCCTCAGCAAGCCAGGTGCTAAGGAGCCACCTGTCTGCGTGGGCTGTGTGCAGCCATAGACACCGAGAGCCAGTAAGTCACACCTCCATTCCCCTCTCACAGAAGTTTGACTGACAGCAACAGGAGCTCTCAGTGTCTTTTGTGAGACCAGGAAAAGAAAGGAGCAGTGCTGCAGCTGAGACAGTGCTGGAACGGTGACAGGAGTCAGGTAAGCGTTTAGGGATAGGGTGGGTAGGAGAAGTAGTGGGGAGTTTTTTGCTTTAATGCAGAGAATGCATCGAGGTAAAAAAAATAAAAATTTAGACTTTAGAACCACTTTAAGTAAATAGGTAAACATTTGGTGATGAAATCTGCTAATTATATTGCAGTTTCTGTTTTATGTATACCGGTAATAATGTCTATTTTTAAATAGTTTCCTTTAAAAAAGATGTTGAGATTTTTATGATTATGTCGGTAGGCACTGTCATTCAGACTGTTGTTTTTTTTCTGTTTACATTCTTTTGATTTGAGTGAGAATTGTGGTGCCCTGTAAGCAAATGGTTAAGACAGATATGTTTATAAAATTATGAACGTGCAATGTCAGTGGTTTTAAAGTGAGTAGTATAAAAATGTCTCATTTTAAAAAAAGAGAAACTGCTCTGTGGGGATTTGATATGAGAACTGAAAAGAGGAAAAATTAATAAATGTAGAGTTTTCTAAAAAAAAATTCAAAAATATTCAAAAATATTAAGCCATTAGCAATTCACCATGAAAAGTCCAAAGGTCAATGAAATCCTGGAGGGAATGCAGAGTTTCCTAAAAATGATGCCTGCAGTGGAGTTCCAGAGACTGATGGAAATTTCTGTTAGTAAGATTGCCAAAATCATTGAGAAACCAAATTATTTGAAGAAACCAGGGCATTAGGGGATACTCCTTTGGACCATCCTAATCCTGGTAGGAAATGTGGGACAGACTGTTGAATTTTGTAGCTTCATTTTTCCTTTTTTTGTGTAGTAGCTTATAAGAATGCTAAGAAAATTTCAAGTTTGAGTATTACAGTAGTTCCCAACTATGGATAATCTGAGAGAGAAAGTGGATGTGTGAAGGAACCTAGTGTTGGGGCAGAGTAGTGATGCCAGAGCCATAGTAAATATATTAGCAGAGAAACAAAAAGGAGGGGGGGTCTCCGGCGCTCCGCAGCATGTGATATCTAAGGTAAATAGTACAATGGTAGCTATAAAAGGCCAGTAGAAGGAGCTGTGAGCCCCGAGCACGTAGCCTGTACTATCCCTGTATCATCCCCAACACCAGCCTGGACGTTTGTAGTGCATCAATGACGTAATTTCCACTTCCGCGCTCCAGAGTGGTCAGCGTGGAGCTTTCCATGCACTGGATGCAGCAGTTCAGCCTGTTTACAGACTCCACACCCAGACGCCTGAAGGTATGAAATCCGAGCTGGAAACAAGATAACAGCACATCCCAGGACACTTCCCATCTCAAAGAAACACCTCCACCCTGCGAACCAGTAAGTGTAATTGTTACACTAACTTTCATTTTTGCATAAACAAGCTACCACAGTTGGCGCCTCCACACCCCTCCTTTTTTCAACATAGTAAATATATTGTCTGACATTCTTTGAACCAATACATTTCAGTCTAAAGCCTCGTACACACAATCGGATTGTTCACCAACAAAACCGTGGAATTTTGCCTGACGGGCGTTGGTCCAAACTTGTCTTGCATACACACGGCCACACAATTGTTGGCCAAAAATTACGAATGTAGTGACGTACTACATTGTTTTTCAGCTCTTTAGCGCCACCCTTTGGGCTCCTTCTGCTAATTTCGTGTTAGTAGAAGTTTGGTGAGTGTTGATTCGCGCTTTTCATTTTGCACTTTTCATTTCGCACTTTTCAGTTTGCGCTTTTCAGTTTGCGCTTTTCAGTTAGTTTTTGAACAGCCGTTAGTCAATCAGCCATGTTGCGTAATCAGAGGAGATAACGTGTTATTTATTATTGGCCTTGAAGTTATTGCTTTGACATTATTTTTTTGGTTGAATAATGATTTGATTTGGTATATTTTCTATATTTTTGGATGCATATAATGAACTTTTTGGTTAAGTTCTATTGGCAGATAGCATGTCTAATTTTATTTGTTTTCTTTTTTTAATGCACAATAAAAAAATTGTGGAGAATAATACTTGGCTATGTGTTTTACTTCAAATGACAGTTTGGGAGTAGGCAGTTACATTTAAAAAAATACAATGTAAAATTAACAAGGGACACCAACATAGTTGTATCTTTAATCTTAAAAACTACAGGATAATTGTGTTGTGGTAACTTGCCCAAATAAAAAATAAAAAAGCATAATAATATTATTCTTGATATCACTAGAACAAAAAAAGCCTTTGAAAATTTGTTTGCAATAACTCCATCAGTATCACCAGCAAAGCAGCTTTATTATTATCCCATTAAAGAAGAATAGAATGTGTTCTGCATTTCTAAATTCCATAATTTGCCAGGTCACGAATGTTAATTCTCCATTACGAATGCTAGTTTACAAGACCGACCGCTTCTGGTTCGTCCTTGCTTCCGAGCATGCGTGTTTGTACTTTGGACTTTTGTCCACGGACTTGTGTACACACGCTCGGAAAATCCGACAACACACATTTGGCCGTGGAAAATTTTAAAACCTGCTAGCCAACATTTGTTTGCAGAAAATCCAACAACAATTGTCAAATGGAGCATACACACGGGCGGATTTACCGCCAACAGCCTGTCATCGAACATTTCCCATCGGAAAGTCCGATCGTGTGTACAAGGCTTAAGTGTGTTCACCCGAGCACTAATACACTGCCCAACAAGAATTATCTTGCCTTTGTGGCTGTGTGTGGTGAAGAGATGAGCTTGGGCGTGTTATTTGGATACACCGTATTTATCAGCGTATAACACGCACCTTCACTTTAAGAGGGAAGCTTCAGGAAAAAATCTTAAATTTTAAACAAAGAACTGTGAAGCAAAATATGCAGCCCCACAAGTGCCATGAATGCAGCCCCACCATTGCCATGAATGCAGCCTCACAAGTGCCATGAATGCAGCCTCACAAATGTCATGAATGCAGCCCCACCATTGCCATGAATGCAGCCTCAAAAGTGCCATGAATGCAGCCTCACAAATGCCATGAATGCAGCCCCACCATTGCCATGAATGCAGCCCCACCACTGCCATGAATGCAGCACCCACATTGCCATGAATGCAGCCCCACCATTGCCATAAATGCAGCCCCACCACTGCCATGAATGCAGCACCCACATTGCCATGAATGCAGCACCCTCATTGCCATGAATGCAGCACCAACATTGCCATGAATGCAGCACCAACATTGCCACAAATGCAACACCCCTATTGCCATGAATGCAGCACCCCATTGACATGAATGCTGCAACCCCATTGCCATGAATGCAGCCTTGGAGGAGACAGGGAGGGGACGGGATGAAAACAGATTACATACAGGAGAAACTCCTGTTTTCTCGGCGGCCTCTTTAATACAAAGTCCCGCCTCCTCTGATGGACAGAACAGTCGTCCAATGGCAGTGCAGGAGACAGGACTTCCTTTTACAGAGGCCGCCATTTAAACAGGAAATTCTCCTGTATGTAGGGCACTCGTCCCGCCCCCTCCCCGTCCCCTCCAAGGCCGCCAGCATATATATCTTTTGTGGCCCCCGGTGCTCAGGGATTCATTGGGGCCAACAAAAGATATACATGTCCAAATTACCAGGCAGGCCATTCGAAACTGGAACACGGGCTGCAATTGGCCCGTGGGCAGGACTTTGAACATGCCTGGTATAGAGTAATTATTTTCTGATTTAACTTTCTTTGTTTTGTATTATAATGCTTGGAGGGCATGAACCCCTTTACTTTTAAAACTCTGTATTCTGCACTTTTTTCATCATAATATAATTTTGGATAATTTAGAAATAAACCTACAAAACATCATATTCAATATGCAATTAGCTATTTTAATAGTATAATCCATACTAAGAAAAATACATCTATATTAATACATCAAATCAGTATATCATTACCTGCTAAAATGCACAGTTAGCTAAAATGACATGTGAATATGCAGAAGCCTGCTCTGAACAATGCAGAACAGCTATGCCAAATAATTGAGTAGATAGGGATTTATGAGCTAAATTATGTCCAGCATTGATGAGCAGCTTTAAACATAAAGAAAGAAAAAATGAACTTTCTTTTAAGGGAACTTTGATTAATCACTCACAAGCAAATTTTGAAGGGCATTCTTTCTTTATTAACATACTAGTGTATAGAATACATCATTATGCTTATAACATCAACTGATGTAAAGTAATCATTGAAAAAACACATCAACCAATAGTGGAACTGTTTCCACAGCAATCCACTTTATAAATAAGTGCCTATAATAATGGGAACACAAGTAGATGCCTGCACTTTGCTTTTATAGTGCCAGTTGGCACAAGTAGATTTGTGGGGGGGCATCCACCCTCAATGATCCCTTGGTAATCTGTTCAGATTTTCTGATTGATGGTGATCTATACTTACCTGTTGTGGGTACAGACCATGTACATGCTCCAAATATACACAAGAAAGCCATTGTAAAATAATTTATTTATTCAATTAGGTAACGCAAAAGAGCAAATACAATGCAGACAATCCTGTAATGAACAGTATCCAATTTAATTTTAGTTTGTTATAGTCACACCAGTTAGAAGATAATTTAACATTACTGTTTCTATTTGCAGTGGCTTACTTATTAAAGTGTAGGTGAATCCATTCAATAAAATATAATATACTTTATAACAGGTCAGGTTATATAAAAGTGGTTGTAAAGGCACAAGGTTTTTTACCCTCATGCATTCTATGCATGAGGGTAAAAAACCTTCTGTGTGCAGCAGCCCTCCAGTCCCCCTAATACTTAACTAAGCCCCCTCTCGATCCAGCGATGTCCACGAGAGCCTTGCCTCTTTGGGGGCTCGCACTCCTAATAGACTTTTGGCAGCAGTGGGAGCAATCACAGCCAGTGAGACAATCAGTAGACAGAGGGGGCTGGTGTGAATGGACATACAGAGCCACAGCTCGGGAATGCGTCTGCTTGGGTGCCCCCACAGCAAGCTGCTAAAAACCCCAGCAGTGATTAAATACCACTATTTGTGTGAAGAAAATGATAAAAAAAATTTGTTTGGGTACAGTGTAGCACGACTGCGCAATTGTCATTCAAAGTGCGACAGCGCTGAAAGCTGAAAAATGGTTTTGGCAGGAAGGGGGTGTAAGTGCCTGGTAGGCAAGTGATTAAAAAAATGTCAATTGTATAGGATACACGGTGCATTGGGAAGCTGAATGTCATTCATTTAGGTTTACTATCTACTTCTATTTCTACAAGCACAAAAAAACTGTAGCCTTGCCTAAACATTCTAATCAACGTCCACATTATCCTTTTCAGTCCACAGAGGTTATGACAAAGCAGGATAATGAGACCAATGCACACTTCCCTCTGCTTGGCTATGCCAGACTTATGCTTGCCTTTGCCTTTGGAGAACAGTCAATACTTGAGGCTGGATTTTCACTGCCCGGTGTACTCCTGGTCGAGATCCGCTTTATTATTCACCACCAGGCACTGCCTGGTTTACTGCCCAAACAACTGGTTGCTAGCTGCGGCCCGTCTGGCATCTAGCAACCAGTGAGATCATGACAAGGAGGACAGCTGGGGCCCAGCATTCAGAGCGAGCCGGAGGAGAATTTCACTTTCTTCTCCTTGTGCCTAAGCTCCACAGTCATCTATACCTAGGACCGCCAGCTCCGCCCCCGACTCTGGGTCTCGCTTGAAGGCTGTTCCTGCCGCTGAAAGAAAGGTAGGAGAAATGCTGCCCCAAGGACGCTCATGGTCACTCTGCTCCCTCCCACCCACTGCCCCCCTCCAATCATGCTGTACAGTCCCCCCATACTGGCCTCCACTATCCCCCTCCCATTATACTGCCCTCCACTGCCCCCCTCCCATTATACTGCTCTTCACTACCCCCTCCCATCATTCTGCCCTCCACCCCATCATACTGCCCTCCACTGCCACCCATCCCATCATACTGCCCTCTACTGCCACCCCCTCCCATCATACTGCCCTCCACTGCTACCCCTCTCATCCTACTGCCCTCCACTGCCACCCCTCCCATCATACTGCCCTCTACTGCCACCCCCATCATACTGCCCTCTACTTCCACCACCTCCCATCATACTGCCCTCTACTGCCTCCCTCTCCCATCATACTACCCTCCACCCCATCATACTGCCCTCCACTACCACCCCTCCCATCATACTGCCCTCTATCCCATCATACTGCCCTCCACTGCCACCCGTCACATCATACTGCCCTCCGCTGCCACCCCTCCCATCATACTACCCTTCACCCGATCATACTACCCTCCACTGTCACCCCTCCCATCATACTGCCCCCCACCCCATCATACTGCCCTCCACTGCCACCCCTCCCATCATACTGCCCTCCACTGCCACCCCCTCCCATCAAACTGCCCTCTACTGCCACACCCTCCCATCATACTGCCCTCTACTGCCACCCCCTCCCATCATACTGCCCTCCACCCCATCATACTACCCTCCACTACCCCTCTCCCATCTTACTGCCCTCCACCCGATCATACTACCCTCCACTGCCACCCCTCCCATCATACTGCCCCCCACCCCATCATACTGCCCTCCACTGCCACCCCTCCCATCATACTGCCCTCCACTGCCACCCCCTCCCATCAAACTGCCCTCTACTGCCACACCCTCCCATCATACTGCCCTCTACTGCCACCCCCTCCCATCATACTGCCCTCCACCCCATCATACTACCCTCCACTACCACTCTCCCATCTTACTGCCCTCCAACCCATCATACTGCACTCTACTGCCACCTCTCCCATCATACTGCTCTTCACTGCCAACCCTCCCATCATACTGCCCTCTACTGCCACCCCCCATCATACTACCCTCTACTTCCACCACCTCCCATCATACTGCCCTCTACTGCCTCCCTCTCCCATCATACTACCCTCCACCCCATCATACTGCCCTCCACTACCACCCCTCCCATCATACTGCCCTCTATCCCATCATACTGCCCTCCACTACCACCCTTCCCATCGTAATGCCTTCCACCCCATCATACTGCCCTCCACTGCCACCCGTCACATCATACTGCCCTCCGCTGCCACCCCTCCCATCATATTGCCCTCCACCTGATCATACTACCCTCCACTGCCACCCCTCCCATCATACTGCCCCCCACCCCATCATACTGCCCTCCACTGCCACCCCTCCCATCATACTGCTCTCCACTGCCACCCCCTCCCATCAACCTGCCCTCTACTGCCACACCCTCCCATCATACTGCCCTCTACTGCCACCCCCTCCCATCATACTGCCCTCCACCCCATCATACTGCCCTCCACTACCCCTCTCCCATCTTACTGCCCTCCAACCCATCATACTGCACTCTACTGCCACCCCTCCCATCATACTGCTCTTCACTGCCAACCCTCCCATTATACTGCCCTCCACCCCATCATACTGCCCTTCACTGCCACCCCTCCCACCATACTGCCCTCCACTGCCACCCCTTCCATCATACTGCCCTCCACCCCATCATCCTGCCTTCCACTGCCATCCCTCTCATCATACTGCTCTCCACTGCCACCCCTCCCATCATACTGCCCCCCACTGCCACCCCTCCCATCATACTGCCCTCTACTGCCACCCCCTCCTATCATACTGCCCTCCACTGCCACCCCTCCCATCATACTGCCCTCTACTGCCATGCCCTCCCACCATACTGCCCTCTACTGCCCCCCATCATACTGCCCTCCACCTCATAATACTGCACTCCACTACCACCCCTCCCATCATACTGCCCTCCATCCCATCATACTGCCCTCCACTACCACCCCTCCCATCATACTGCCCTCAACCCCATCATACTGCCCTCCATTGCCACCGCTCACATCATACTGCCCTCCACTGCCACCCCTCCCTTTATACTGCCCTCCACCCAATCATACTACCCTCCACTGCCACCCCTCCCATCATACTGCCCCCCACCCCATCATACTGCCCTCCACTGCCACAACTCCCATCATACTGCCCTCCACCTCATCATCCTGCCCTCCGCTGCCATCCCTCTCATCATACTGCTTTCCACTGCCACCCCTCCCATCATACTGCCCCCCACTGCCACCCCTCCCATCATACTGCCCTCTACTGCCACCCCCTCCCCTCATACTGCCCTCCACTGCCACCCATCCCATCATACTGCCCTCTACTGCCACCCCATCATACTGCCCTGTACTGCCATGCCCTCCCATCATACTGCCCTCTACTGCCTCCATCATACTGCCCTCCACCCCATTAAACTGCACTCCACTACCACCCCTCCCATCATACTGCCCTCCACTACCACCCCTCCCATCATACTGCCCTCCACCCCATCATACTACCCTCCACTGCCACAGCTCACATCATACTGCCCTCCACTGCCACCCCTCCCATCATACTACCCTTCACCTGATCATACTACCCTCCACTGTCACCCCTCCCATCATACTGCCCCCCACCCCATCATACTGCCCTTTACTGCCACCCCTCCCATCATACTGCCCTCCACTGCCACCCCTTTCCATCAAACTGCCCTCCACTGCCACCCCCTCCCATCATACTGCCCTCTACTGCCATTCCCTCCCATCATACTGCCCTCCACCTCATCATACTGCCCTCCACTACCCTTCTCCCATCATACTGCCCTCCAACCCATCATACTGCTCTCCACTGCCACCCCTCCCATCATACTGCCATCCAATGCCAGCCCTCCCATTATACTGCCCTCCACCCCATCATACTGCCCTCTACTGCCACCCCTCCCACCATACCGCCCTCTACTGCCACCCCCATCATACTGCCCTCTACTGCCATGCCCTCCCATCATACTGCCCTCTACTGCCCCCATCATACTGCCCTCCACCCCATAATACTGCACTCCACTACCACCCCTCCCATCATACTGCCCTCCATTCCATCATACTGCCCTCCACTACCACCCCTCCCATCATACTGCCCTCCACCCCATCATACTGCCCTCCACTGCCACCGCTCACATCATACTGCCCTCCACTGCCACCACTCCCATCATACTGCCCTCCACCTGATCATACTACCCTCCACTGCCACCCATCCCATCATACTGCCCTCCACTGCCACCCCTCCCATCAAACTGCCCTCCACTGCCACACCCTCCCATCATACTGCCCTCTACTGCCATCCCCTCCCATCATACTGCCCTCCACCCCATCATACTGCCCTCCACTACCCATCTCCCATCATACTGCCCTCCAACCCATCATACTGCCCTCCACTGCCACCCCTTCCATCATACTGCCATCCACTGCCAACCTTCCCATTATACTGCCCTCCACCCCATCATACTGCCTTCCACTGCCACCCCTCCCATCATACTGCCCTCCAATGCCACCCCCTCCCATCAAACTTCTCTCCACTGCATCACCCTCCCATCATACTGCCCTCTACTGCCACCCCCTCTCATCATACTGCCCTCCACCCCATCATACTGCCCTCCACTACCCCTCTCCCATCATACTGCCCTCCACCCCATCATACTGCCCTTCACTTCCACCCCTCCAATCATACTGCCCTCCACTGCCAACCCTCCCAATATACTTCTCTCCACCCCATCATACTGCCCTCCACTGCCACCCCTTCCATCATACTGCCCTCCACCCCATCAAACTGCCCTCCATTGCCATCCCTCTCATCATACTGACCTCCACTGCCACCCCTCCCATCATACTGCCCTCTAATGCCACCCCCTCCCATCATACTGCCCTTTACTGCCACCCTCTCCCATCATTCTGCCCTCCACACACCCCCTCCCATCATATTGCCCTCCACCCCATCATACTGCCCTCCACTACCCCCCTCCCATCATACTGCCCTCCACTGCCACCCCTCCCATTATACGTACATAGCTCATCCCAGAACCCTCATCCTCAGGGGCGTAACTACTACCATAGCGACCCATGCGGGCGCTATGGGGCCCGCAGCCGAGTGGGGCCCAGTGAGGATAAGAGCACTGCCGCCACAGTCTCCCAGCCAGGGGAAGAGAGAGGAAAGGAAGAGGCGAGCTGTCCGTATCAGCAGAGAGCTGAATTGCCCGATGTAAAAGCTTTCATTAGAACTTCCAGTGTTCCCGGGGCTCACGTCACATAGCTCCACCTTTTGGCCCAGTGCCTTTGATAGACAGAACACCAATCCAATGCGGGACATGTGACGTCATCAAAGGCGTCGAGCCAAGAGGTGGGACTATGTGACGATGAGCCCCGGGAAGACAGGAAATTCAAATAAAAGCTATTACAGCAGGCAATCCCGCTCTCTGCTGATCCGGGTGGCTTGCCTCTTCCTCTGGTGGGGCTGTATGGGACACAGGCAGGCCAGGCTGTATGGGGCACAGGTCACGCTGCATGGGGCACAGGTCACGCTGCATGGGGAACTTTTGACGGACTTTTGGCGGACTTGCGGCAGACTTTCTAACGAACGGACTTGCCTACATACGATCACACAAAAGTCTGACGGATTCATACGTGATGACGTACACCGGACTAAAATAAGGAAGTTGATAGCCAATAGCTGCCCTAGCGTGGGTTTTTGTCCGTCGGACTAGCATACAGACGAGCGGATTTCTGGGTCCGGCTTGAAACCGGAAGTGATGCAAAGATGCTGGTAACTCCGTCCTACGCATTTCATTTCTGGGACATACATAGCTCATCCCAGAACCCTGCATTCTGTACATAGCTCATCCCAGAACCCTGCACTCTGTACATAGCTCATTCCAGAACCTGCACTCTGTACGCATCTCATCCCAGAAACCTGCACTCCAGAGCCGGCTCTCTAATTAGGCAAATTAGGCGGTAGCCTCAGGCCTCGCACTCACAGGGGCCTTGCGCGGCCGCCTAGTTTATCTAATTAGAGAGTCGCCTCTTCCAGCAGCAAAGATCTCCACCATCACACAGTCCTGAGTCCCCTCGCTCTGCTACAGGGAGAGATACAGGCTGCGAGTGAGACCAAGTTACCGTGTGATCGGAGCTCACGTACAGCTTCGGATCACAGACAGGGAGAACCACTTAGCAGAGTCAGCTCTGACAGATCTCCCTCCTCCCCCTGCTGCCTGCACAGCCAGACAGGAGAGAAGAGAGAGCTTCTGCTCCTCTTCCTTCCATCCTCTCCTCCAGTGTCTGCCCTGCCCACTTTCCTCGGCAGTGTTCTCTGTTCTGCCTCAGAGAATAGGATGTGTGGGCGGGAAGATTCAAGCTGAACCCCAGCAAACAGAAAAGGAAAAGTGGAGTCTGATCCATCCATCCATCCAGTCCCTCCCGCCTCCCAGTGAGTACCCATCCTTCCTTTCTTCCTCCACCCCCTCGCTTTCTATCTTTCCTTCATCTTTCTTTCTTTCTTTCTTTCTTTCTTTCTTTCTTTCTTTCTTTCTTTCTTTCTTTCTTTCTTTCTTTCTTTCTTTCTTTCTTTCTTTCTTTCTTTCTTTCTTTCTTTCTCTCTCTTTCTCCACCCATCCCCCTTTATTTCTCTCTTTATGTGACAGCCTGCCAGAATAGGTAGGATCTGTGAGAGCAGCTTCCCTGTGCAGCTCCCTTTAATTATTGTTCCCATTATGGGAGTGAGTGGGGCCTCATGTCTAAGTTTTGCCTAAGGCCTCACAAAGTCTAGAGCCGCCTCTGCTGCACTCTGTATATAGCTCATCCCAGAACCCTGCACCCTGTATATAGCTCATCCCAGAACCCTGCACTCTGTATATAGCTCATCCCAGAAACCTGCACTTTGTACAAAGCTCATCCCAGAACCCTGCACTCTGTATGCAATGCACTCTAAACCCTGCATGCTTTTACCTTTTTTTCAATGAATGTGCTGGGGTTTGTATGTATCCATGAGACTCTTGCTTGTGGAACAATAATAAATTATAGGTATAAGGAAGCCCATGTAGTACATGAAGTACATGATGCCCCTTAAGCTTCTCCCACTGCCAGACATTTGACCACGCCCACATTTGCAGCAGCGCGCTATGCAAGGTTACTTCCTTCCTCAAGTGTCCCTCATTCTAATGTTCAAAGTTGGGAGGTATGTAGTCCAAAAGTCAAATGGAAAATGTCCCTTGCTGTTAATGAACTAGGAGTGTGCTGTAATGTGCTGTGTTGCAGACTTTTCAGGGTTAAAACAGGTGGTGAGAAGGTGGCATATCGCCTCCCAGCAACCTGCAGACCACCCTCTAAAAGCAATTAAATGGTCCATTTAATATTTGGCTCCTGTCTGTATCTGTATGTATGAATGTGAATTAGGGACTAATGTCAATGTACAATATACACTATATTGTCAAAAGTATTGGGACGCCTGCCTTTACACGCACATGAACTTTAATGGCATCTCAGTCCTAGTCTGTAGGGTTCAATATTGAGTTGCCCCACCCTTTGCAGCTATAACAGATTCAGCTCTTCTGGGAAGTCTGTCCACAAGGTTTAGGAGTGTGTCTATGGGAATGTTTGACCATTGTTCCAGAAGCGCATTTGTGAGGTCAGGCCCAGATGTTGGATGAGAAGGTCTGGCTTGCAGTCTCTGCTCTAAACTCTGGCAAACTTTGTCTAGACTTCAAAAAACTAGTCATGAAAGGGTTAAAGCAAAGAGAAAGCCAAACCTAAAGAAGCCATCACTACATATTACATATACAGTCCTATTACAGCAGTACTGGGATACGTGCCATATTGAGCGCAGCTAAGTGAGCATTGTCACCTAATAAAAAATTAAGTACATAGCTATAACAGGCAGGATCACCAGGTAATATCTATTTTGTTAAAATGCAAAACAAGCAACAACTTATAATGTGCATCTTTAAGGCCTCTTTTATATGGGTGGCCAGGGGTGGTAAAAATAGACCATTGAGCCATGGTTTCACCACTCCAAACTGCCTAGCCAAAAACGAATCCAGGCAGTGGCTGCAGCTGCGGAATAGCATGAATTAAACAACTTGTCACGTTTGGCAGGCGGTACTACTGCCAAACACAACCCATTCAAGTACATAGGGCAATGCACAACTGCTACACAACTGTATGTAATGCAGGCATTTGGGGTTTTCATGGTTAACACGGTTGGTTAGGTGGCAACATATCCCCTTGAAATCTGTCAAATCTGCAGTTGCTCACTCTTCAGAGAACAGCCATATGTGTGAATGACGTCCTAGGAATACGAGGGGTTTATTTAAAAGAAAACTTCAAAGTGAAGTTACCCTTTAACCTGGCACCGCACTTGACTAGGGTAGTTCAGATCCTACCTGTTTAACCGTATTCATATAAATCAGTACCCAACTCCACCCCCCCTTTACCTTTAAATAACAACACTAAATCTGCATTGGGATTAAATGGCCAGTTCGGCCTTTTATTAAACAAAACCATAAATGGCAGAAAACATAATACAGTAAGAACAAACCAGATCAAAGAATGGTTGCAGATCCTTGATACCATCTCCCACAACTTTGAAGTCTGTGGTACCATTAAGCTAGGTTCTGTCCCCATCTGCCAAACACAGACTTGAGGACTATCCTACTTGACCACAGACCTCTACCACCTTCACTACCCGGTATGTCTAGACTGAACCAGACCAACCATAGGACTCCATACCTGAGATGGGTCCCACCGTTTTATCAATTGACACTATGTTTTGGACCCTCGTCAAGGACCCCAATATCCAACATCCAACCTCTTTAGCAGAACAACAAAAAACAACATCACCAGGGCGGGCGGAAGGAAGGGACGTTCCTCCTACGATTTCCAGTCTAAAAGTGAAGTCCCCTCGCTCCTGCCCTCCAACTACTATCTCTCCTGCTCCTCCCCATCACCCTGTCTGCTCGGCCAATAAGGTAAGAGTCATATTCTAACAACTAATTTGACCTCCTACTGCCTGGTTTTCCTTCCACCTTGTCATGTATGCCCTATGCTTACCACTTCATTCAAGCTCTAGGCATGTCTGACTTTAAGAAGGTGGGGTTTGGGACTTTAAATGAAGCACACCGCGACTCAGGCCGTGTGCCTCTATCCCTGTTTCTCTTACCTAATGATTGAGTACTCAATTTTAATATATTTTGCACTGATTTGTACAATATGTTCCCTGTGGGACAATTTCCCCCTGGCTCCACATCTTTCCTTGTTCCCTATGTCTCCCTTTTTTTAAAATTTTTGCTATTATGTCCATTTCACTCTTTGGTATCAACTGATCTCTAAAGACTGATTACATTCTGGATCAGACTTAACTTGGTTTCCTTTTTCTTTCCTTTTTGGATTTAACCGGTAGTCACACATTTTTTGCTCATTTGAAATCAGCCCACATTTATCTCAACATTTATGTATAATATATTTTTCATAGACCCCCTTTTGGGATTGTTGACCAAGTCACTTTTGACTAGAACCATGGAGAATTCCATCTTTTATGATGTCCTCTCTTGTACCTTGGCGCCCACGGGTAGTTCTCCCTCAGTTCCCAGTACAGGCATTCCCAGATGGCCCCCTGCCCATAGCACTATGTGTCGAACCTTGAGCTGCTCCATATGTAAATTTAAAGGGTAATTCCCCATTAGGGTGGGCTTTTTCTTTCTCCCACTCCTGCCCCTTCATCTTATTCTGTCGAAATATCAGACCATAACATTATTTATATACCTTTTACAATGACACTTATTGCACCTGCTCCTGAGTAAGTGGAATATTATCCATAAAACGCGTCAAGCTTTTAGGATGTAATATCTCATTTACCATCATGCGTTTACCTAATTGTTATTATACTATGAGTTTTCATTATATGAATTTATTGCCAATCATGACATTGATTTGTTTACATTATCAGCTCTTGATTCTATTTCTACACGTCTTAGTATGTGATGATCCAATTGATGTATTATATATTTTTTTACATGTACATATGCTGTAATTATGAAATTTTACAAATTATACTTAAGGTTGATGGGGTTTTTCAATAAAAGTGATTCTCAACTATATTTTTCTACTTGTATTATTCTACTATTCCACCTATATATAAAACATATATTATTCAGGTGTCACACTCTTTACCCACTGGTCTGAACGCACCTCATATAAAGTCCCAACCCTTTTTCTCTTTTTTCTTTCTACATGTCTAACTTTATATCCACCCTGGCCAAGTTCACTGCCTAATGTACATGCATGCTGTGTACCCATTTATTTCTATGAACGGTCCATAGTCATGATGGCTCCTAGCTATCCAGTGGAATACAGACCATCCATGTGAATAAATGTGGCAATGGCATACATGCACACTAGACACAAGACCCAGCTGGGATGTTGTGGACGCAAAGGCTTTGTGGCAAGGAGTAGGATCAGGAGAACTCAGGAGCAGTGATTAAGGTAATTATTTGATTATGCTGATCACACTAAAAATAAAGTTGCTCTTTAAAGGACCATGCCTTACTATTTAGCTCACTTTTGCTTTTGGGTCTACATTCATTTTAATAAAATGTTAAATCCGATGTTCCTTTAACACTGAAATTGTATGAAAGATGGCAAAAAATACCAAAAACGTAATTGATGTTAAAAACACATATGCAAAGCATTGCTTAATTGGACTGGCTCACATTAATAAAAAAAATATGGTGTTAAATATGTTCCTGCATGCAAGAGGCAGATTTTACACCTTTGATTGAGATACCAATGCTACTCTGTGTAAATTATGGCATGGTCCCTGGGATTATCCTGCTTCATCTTCTCTAATTATTCCTGCTGTTTTTCTCAATATGCTGTGGACTGCATTCAACACATTAGGCTCTTCCTCTGGAACAGGTCCAATGTTCCTAATTTCCTGTGAAAACTCAGACATGATGATTATAATTCAGAAATAATTAGACGCAATGACATTGGATTTCAGAGTATAGCAGAACTTTATGATTATTGTTATTCTCTTCTTCAGTCATGTGATTAAACAATCACCACTGCTCTATAATTTTCAAACATATATCACATTTTCTGTACATATTATATTTTCAGCAATACAGCACAATTTTATAACCTATGCAATATATCTATGTAGCTTCTACATCTTTGTAGTACTCTACAGAGATCAGTTGTAATTTATATCAGCCCTGCCATCTACATTTTATCAAGTAAGGAGCCTGGGTTCGGTTCGAAGGATGTTGGTCAAACAGTTAAAAAAAAATGCTCCAATACTGAGAACGTTCCCTGAATCCCATTGAAGTCTTTAAGGAATGAAGTTGGCAAATTAATTTTGCCCATTTGTAAGGCTAATAGGAAAAAGAATTGTCAAACAAATGACATGGACAAAAATTTGTAAGGGGAAAAAAATGCGTTTATTAGAAACGATATGATAAATAAAATATAATAAATATAATATAATAAATAAAAAAGCAGCAACTCTCATGTGTGATATCACATAAAGATCAATAAATATAAAAACAGAGTCGCGCTTAACATTTAGTAAAGCATACTATTCATAAGCATGTCAGCATATTATTGATAAATACACTTTAAAAAGTTCTCATTCAACAGAAAATTTCACAAAGGTGGATAAGCATCCAGTTAAACACAATCCTGTGAGGTGAAGAGAGGCAGGTGCAGGACTAAGATGGTGAAGGGATAGAAGTCTCACACACTTAGATTCTTAACTCACAGTTCATAGGATATTCCAGTTATTCCAGGTCCTATATGACACCAACACTGCATGTGACCATCACCAAAGGAAGGATGTCTGCTTACCAGATAGATCTGACCTGCAAGAGGTCAAAAATGCCTATGGCTGTTATTACCCTGGCAGGGCCTTTGGGCTGCAGTCTGCTCGGTACACTGGGATCCTGTAGACACTCTCTCTCCTGTACCCCTCGTTTTCAAAGACTCATGGATATCCCACTTGGAAAAAATATGCTCCACATAGTGTAAGATCCAACACATTTATTCGGGTTAAATGGTTTAAAAGGGGAGGGCAGTTGCGCACTGTCATACCCCGGATTTCCTCTGCTTGCGGTGACATTCTGACAGTTGGGAGACCCCTTCTATGGCCTCAAAGCAGAAGGGGAAGTTTCTACCAGACCCGCGGTCAAAACGCTCTGAACGAGGCCGGAACTCTGCCTCCACCTTCGCTTCCGCCATCTTGTCTTCAGTGGCATCTTCCCCTTAACAGCAGTTAAGCTCCATTTGGTTTCTACAGTTTTGGGGAAAAAGGCTGCATACTGGAACTTTTTTTTGTTCAGCAGGGATGGGTTTTAGTTTGGTCAACAAGTCTCCCTTTTATCATCACACTATTGTTTATATTTCAACTCATAGTGCCACTCTGATGCGTCCTCTTGGCATAGATGCATTTCCTCTTCATATCATATCCTGTTTTTGAAATGCCTCTGGACCCCTTATTGCTAGAACTGTTAAGATTGTGTCATAGAATGTTAGAGGGCTTAATGATAAGTTCAAGCGAGATACTGTGTTTTAATTTCTCAAACCACTCAAGCCTCAAGTCGTCCTCCTACAGGAGACACACCTGGAAGGTAGCAAGGTCTTGTCTTTACTTAGACCCTGGATCCAAAGAGCATTACATGCCACCCATTCATTTTTTAGAGGGGTCCCTATTCTTATAAGCAAGGCAATCCCGTGTACCATCCATCAGGTGGTCTCAGACCCGGGGGGTTGATATGTTGCAGTGGACCTCGATATTTTTTACCGCAAGTTGGTAGTAGTTAACGTATATTTGTCTCCCCCGTATCAGCCTCAATTACTCTATGACATGCTCACTAAGCTGGCCCCCTATGCTCATCTCCCTCTGGTGCTTGCAGGAGACACTATTTTAGATGCTGCCCCGAACTCCTCTAACCCTAATAGGCCAGACTCTACTGACCTCACCTCCTGGGCATCTGTGGCTGATCTTTGCGAGGTGTGGCACTGGAAACACCCTTCAGCTAAGTGTTATTTACACCTATCTAGAACGCATCACTCCTCTGCTAGAGTTGAGATAGCATTTGGCAATCCTCCATTTCTATCATTAATACAAGACACCTCCTACTTAGCAGGAAGAATATCTGATCATAACCCATTATCCATCACTCTTGATTTCCCTGCAGGCACTGGAGGAGGAGCATAGAAATTGTCACTGGGTTGGCTAGAAGTTGACCAAGTTTTCACACAATTGCAAACTGCCATTACCTCTTACTACCGTGCACTCATCTCCTCCTGATATTTTCCCTCTGAGGGAACCGCTGTGTTTGACCTGACTGATCTATTCAGGGGTCCATCTATTGAGGTGAGCGGCTAGTATCATCGAAGGTGGAGGTCCACGTTTTGTCACCACAGTCACCCTGCATTTTTCTCATGTCACTAGTGTCACTGGAGGAATCACTGGATTTTGCCTGCATCTTGCTTATACCGGACTTTTAGCTTTGTTTATTTTATTTTATTTTATTTTAATTTATGCGCTGTACTGCTTTTTTCTTTGATGCAATTTTTGGGATTTGATAAATTTACCCTCAGTATCACAGCTGCTGTTTGATTAGGGTTTTTGGTTTGCGCTGGTTGACTTTGTCTACAATTACCTCTTATTGGGCTGATAATGAAGAATCACCCACCCTTCCTGTAGTCGGGGATGTGTTCAAAGTGGTCTTGAGAGGGCAATGTAAGGATCATAATCTTGAGATTAATGCTTTACAGGAAAAAGAAAGGAGTTGTGCCATTCAGATGTTACTTCTCTGTTGGAGGTGAGGCGGTACATTTATCCAACTTGGTACATGTGGAATCCAGGCATAAGGCTTAGTCTCAAGGTGAAAAAAATGGTAAGCTCCTGGCCATGTTAGTGGCTGATGACAAATTCAATACCATTATTCCTACTATCCGGAATGAGGGGGTGAATAAGTTAATGATGCCTTGAGTATATTGACTGAGTTTGTACGCTATTTTACTTCACTTTACTTTACTCACCCATAGCGACATACGATACAGACTTTCTAAGCAACCTTCCGTGTAATCTGTCTCTGCCGGTACTCCCATCCGAGTCAGATAGGGATACCCTAGAACTAGAAGCCAAGATTACTCCCCTTGAAATTGAGGCTGTCAAATGTGCTTTCCCCCACGTAAAGCTCCTGGCCCAGATGGGTTCCCAGTTGACCTCTATAAGGCTTATGGTGAATTATTGGCTCCTAGACTCAGTGCACTCTTTGCTCATTGAACATCATACTCTCCCGTGTTCAATGCTTGAAGCATATATTGCCCAAGGATCCCACTGTGTGTTCCTCCTACCCTCCAATAGCCTTATTGAACACAGACCTTAAAATTCTCACTAATGAATGGATGATACCCTCCACTGGCACACATTCCTAGTTGGAATTATAAATTCTCACTAAAGTGCTAGCCGCTAGAGCCCCACGTAAAGCTCCTGGCCCAGATGGGTTCCCAGTTGACCTCTATAAGGCTTATGGTGAATTATTGGCTCCTAGACTCAGTGCACTCTTTGCTCATTGAACATCATACTCTCCCGTGTTCAATGCTTGAAGCATATATTGCCCAAGGATCCCACTGTGTGTTCCTCCTACCCTCCAATAGCCTTATTGAACACAGACCTTAAAATTCTCACTAATGAATGGATGATACCCTCCACTGGCACACATTCCTAGTTGGAATTATAAATTCTCACTAAAGTGCTAGCCGCTAGAGCCCCACGTAAAGCTCCTGGCCCAGATGGGTTCCCAGTTGACCTCTATAAGGCTTATGGTGAATTATTGGCTCCTAGACTCAGTGCACTCTTTTCTCATTGAACAGCATACTCTCCCGTGTTCAATGCTTGAAGCATATATTGCCCAAGGATCCCACTGTGTGTTCCTCCTACCCTCCAATAGCCTTATTGAACACAGACCTTAAAATTCTCACTAATGGATGGATGATACCCTCCACTGGCACACATTCCTAGTTGGAATTATAAATTCTCACTAAAGTGCCAGCCGCTAGATTAACTAAAGTTATCCCATCCCGAGTAGGCATTGATGAAATTGGCTTTATGCCTTGCAAATCTACCAACACTAACTTGTGAAAGGTTTTTACACATCTTCAGCTTCCACATGAGGGTCAGCCTCAGAAAGCCTTTGACTCTGTCAACAGGCACTACATGCATAAGGTATTGGAATTAATGGGCTTTGGTCCTAATTTCCGTAGGTGGATAGCTAAGCTTTATAGTAGTCCTCAGGTGGCAATCAGGCTTGGACTCTCTGTTTCCTCTCTTTTCACCATAGGTAGGGGCACTAGGCAAGGATGTCCCTATCCCCTTTTCTTTTTGAGTTAATGATGGAACCCCTGGCGATAGCACTAAGGTTGTCCCCTGCAGTACAGGCTCTCTGGGGGGATTCAATTAAAGAATGTTTAGCGCTATATGCAGATGACCTGATCTTATTCCTTAGTATTACAGGCCTTCCATGCAGGAGCTGTTGCACATTTTGCACAACTTTGCCACCTACTCTGGACTGCATGTCAACTGGTCCAAATCTTCTATTTTACCTTTGGACGAGGGCGCTAGAGGGGTAGCTAATCCAGGCCTTCCGATGCGTTGGGTATTCAAGCTCACTTATCTTGAGGTACAGATTACAAACAACATAGCGGACTATATGGCCTTGAACCTGACCCCACTGATTTCACAACTAAAGCAGAGAGTCCAGGCCTGGAAAAACATTCCTTTATCTCTCATAGACAAGATCAACCTTATCAAAATGAAAGTTCTCCCTGTCATTCTTTATTTCTTACAGCATGCTCCCATCTGGACCCCTAATGCCGCGTACACACGAGTGGACTTTTCGACCGGACTGGTCCGACGGACCGAATCCGGCGGACATTCCGACCGTGTGTGGGCTTCATCAGACCTTCAGCGGACTTTTTCTGTCGAAAGTCTGACGGACTTTAGATTTGGAACATACTTCAAATCTTGTCATAACTCTGTCGGACCCAGTTCCTATCGAGAAATCCGCTCGTCTGTATGCTAGTCCCACGGACAAGAAAACGATGCCTGCCAGGATCCATCCGCTGGTGGACGCCAGTACTGCGGCCAAAAGATGATATAATATTAACAGGGAAAAGCTCTCCTGACAGTTCCAAACTGCCAGGAGACACCTGCTGGTGGACCTCAGTACTGCATGCCAAATAACAGGTATTACCAGCGGATGGAACATTTCCTGACAACCAGACATATGTCGAGCTCCCATGCAGTCCGTTGGCAACAGTACTTAAAAGACCCACACCAAAGAACAAGGCGGACATCTCCTTGCTCCTCATCAGCTGGGATCTCCAACCCCACTATAACTTCAGTCCTCTCAAAGACCTGCACTGAGAGGAATGAAGGTGTAGAATTAGGTTTCCCAAGCACTTGCAGGCAATCTGCTAGTGGTACACCAACATCCGATTGTAGCAGGCAAATTTCCCTACCCCAGTTGCTAAACCAGCGAAAGAAATTCGGTCCCAGCCATCCACATGCTCTGCAGCTGAATGTTAGTTTGGCTAAATTGCTAGCACTCCAACTGCTGCCTTTTCAGCTGGTAGACTCTGCCCCCTTTCGAGAATTTGTGAAATGTGCGGTACCTCAGTGGCAGGTTCCCAAATGCCAATTTTTTTCTCAGAAGGCCATTCCGGCTTTCTACCGACATGTGGAAGGCATTGTCTTGGTCTCGTTGGACAGGGCAGTCAGCTGTAAGGTGCATATTACTGCTGACTCATGGTCCAGCAGGCATGGACAGGGACATTACCTTTCTTTCACGGTGCACTGGGTAACCCTGCTGGCAGCTGGGAAGGATGCAAGACAGGGTGCAGCATTGTTGGAGCTTGTTCCACCACCACGCCTCCAAAATGCTGGTAGTGGTGATTCTGCCCCACCTCTCTCCTCCACCCTCTCCTCTTCTTCTTCCTCTATGGCCTCTTCCTGTGCAGATTTGTCCTCGGAACCAGCGGTGCTCCATAGGCGTTCTAGGGGCTGCGCAAGCACTCAGGCAAAAAGATGCCATGTGGTGCTTGAGTTGGTCTGCTTAGGGGACAGGAGCCACACTGGGGCAGAGATTCTGGCAGCTCTGCAGGGGCAGGCTCAGAGGTGGTTGACGCCACACCAGCTTCAGCCAGGAATGGTGGTTTGCGACAATGGCACCAACCTCCTCTCCGCCCTCCGACAGGGTCACTTCACCCATGTTCCCTGTTTGGCTCACATCCTTAATTTGGTGGTGCAGCGGTTCTTGTGCAGGTACCTGGGCTTACAGGATCTCCTGAGGCAGGCCAGGAAAGTCTGTGGGCATTTCCGCCAGTCATATAATGCCAGTGCTCGGCTGGCTGACCTCCAAAAGGAATGCAACCTGCCCAAGAACCGCCTCATCTGTGACATGCCCACCAGGTGGAACTCAACATTCGCAATGCTGCAGCGGCTGCACAAACAGCAGATCAATGACTACCTGTGCGAGTATGGCACCAGGACAGGGTCAGGGGAGCTTGGCTTTTTTTCGCCACGCCAGTGGCTCATGATCAAGGATGCATGCACTGTCCTGTCACCATTTGAGGAGGTCACGAGGATGGTGAGCAGTGACAGTGCATGCATCAGTGATACTGTCCCTCTTGTCTACCTGTTGAAGCACACGCTGCCTGGAATAATTGACAGGGCACTTGAGGCAGAACAGAGGAAGAAAGAGGAGGACTTCCTTACCTCTCAAGGCCCCCTTTATCCAGACAATATTCCTGCAGGCCCGCTTATCACACAGGAAGAGGAGGAGAAGGAGGAGGAGGAGGAGGATTGTGTCAGCATGGAGGTGGAGCCTGGCACTCAGCATCAGCAGCAGTCTTCAAGGGATGATTTTCAGGCCCCAGAAACCCATGGACTTGTACATGGCTGGCAGGAGGTGGCTGGCGGATCAGGCTTTTCTTAGTGACAGAGGACTCAAGACCGAATGCCTCAGCAAACCTACGCTGCATGGCCTCCCTGATCCTGCAAAACCTGCGAAAGGACCCTCAGATTCGTGGTATCAAGGAGAGGGATCAATACTGGCTGGCAACCCTTCTTGATCCACGTTACAAGGGTAAGGTGGCGGAACTTATCCAGCCGTCGCAGAGGGAGCAGAGGATGAAACATCTTCGGGAGGCCAGGCAGAAAGGTTTGTGCAATGCGTTTCCAGAGCCTGGGAGGTTACAATTTCCTGGTCCTCCTAGACAATGTGTTGCTGGGGCTTCGGTCAGTCACAGAAGGAGCGGTGGAGAAGGTGGCCATCTGACCGATACGTCCAGACAATTTTTTAGTCCGCAGCCCCAAGGTCTGATTGGTTCCAGCAACCATCGCCAGCGTCTGTTGTACATGGTGCAAGAATACCTAGGGGCAAGATCAGACTTGGAGACCTTTCCAACCGAAAATCCACTGGGTTACTGGATCTTGAGGATGGATCACTGGCCAGAGCTTGCACAGTATGCAATTGAGCTACTGGCCTGTCCTGCATCCAGTGTTCTTTCAGAACGCACATTCAGTGCCGCTGGAAGCTTTGTAACCGATCACAGAGTGCACCTGTCCATCGACTCGGTTGATCGGCTCACCTTCATAAAAATGAATCAGTCTTGGATCACCAGCTACCAAGCACACCTGATGCTGATGTAACCAAATAATTTTTTTAAGAATGTGAGATCCCTTGAAGACTGCCTATGCTGATGCTGAGTGACTATCCTGTTATGCTGAGTGGCTATCCTATTCCTCCTCAATGTTCATATTGATAGCTTCTAAGAACATTTTTGGTTCTGGGCACCAGCACCAGTGGCTAAGGCCCAATTTTCTGCCCCTGTTTAACAGGGGCGTGTAAATACAATTTTTGCTGTAATATTTTGCAGCAGGGCTAGTTCCTGCGCTCAACAAGAGTATCTGTGAAAGGTTGCAGTGTTGTGACACCATCACCACTGCCTAAGGCCCAAATTTTCTGCCCCTGTTTAACAGGGGTGCGTAATTACAATTTTTGATCAAATATTTAACAGCAGGGCTCATTTCTGCACTCAACAAGAGTATCTGGGAGGGGTTGCAGTGGCACCACCACCACCTAAGATCCAATTTTTCTGCCCCTGTTTAAAAAGGGCATGTAATTACAATTTTTGATCTATTATTTCGCAGCAGGGCCCGTTCCTGCGCCCACCAAGAGTAACTGTGAGGGCTTACAGTATTGTGGCACCACCACCAAAGGCCCAATTTTTCAATTCTTGAAATAATATTTCACAGCAGGGCTCGTTCCTGTGCTCAACAAGAGTATCTGTGAGGGGTTGCAGTGTTGTGGCACCACCACCACTGCCTAAGGCCCAATTTTTCTATCCCTGTTTAACAGGGGCGTGTAATTACAATTTTTGATCCAATATTTCACAGCAGCGCCTGTTCCTGCGCTCAACAAAAGTATCTGTGAGGCTTTACAGTGTTGTGCCACCACCACCGCCTAAGGCCCAATTTTTCTGCCCCTGTTTAACAGGGGCATGTAATTACAATTCTTGATATGATATTTCACAGCAGGGCCCGTTCCAGTGCCTAGCAAGAGTAACTGTGAGGGCTTACAGTGTTCTGGTACCACCAACACCTAAGGCCCAATTTTCCACAGAGTGTATAAGTCAGGCCGTATAGTATATACAGGCGGTCCCCTATTTTTAAAAATCTGACTTACAAACGGAGGGAGACAACAGGAAGTGAGAGGAAATCTACCCCAAGGTAGGGAAATTCTCTCCTGTAAGAGTTAATATGGGAAAAATGTGTCTCCTCCACTGATTTATCACCAATCCTTGTTTCCCTTAAAAACACCAAATTTTCTAAATCCAATTGTCATTGGGACAGAAAGTGAGGTGAAATCTTCTGAACAGGGGCATAGACAGCAAAACAAATGTTACAGGAGTGATAACCCTTCCCTATGTTTTCCATAAAGCTTTGAAATAGATTTTTTGGCTGGAGCTACACTTTCAAAATGTACCTGTTCCAAATTACAAACAGATTCTACATAAGAATAAATCTACAGTCCCTGTCTTGTTTGGACCTCCTGTATACTGCTGTTCAGAGTATATAGGGCCTGGGGGCCCCACACCTTTTCTTTTTTTAATATGGGTGGGGGGTTCCCCTTAATATCCATACAAGACCCAAAGGGCCTGGTAATGGGCTGGGGGGTTACCCATGCCGTTTTTGTCAATAATTTTCATCCATTTTGCCGGGACCCAACATTACATTACAGCCGCAAGCAGTTTTAAATGACTTTTATTCCTTTAGATATGTCATTTTGTGCAGGGACTGTTCTAAACACGGGAAACATGCGCCACTTTACAGGCATACTATAGACACCCCCCAGGTACGATATTTAAAGGAATATTTCACTTTTATTTTTTCACTTTAAGCATCATTAACCAGTTCAATACAGGGCATTTTCACCCCCTTCCTTCCCAGACCAATTTTTAGTTTTCAGCGCTGTCGCACTTTAAATGTCAATTGCGTGGTCGTGCGACGTTGTACCCAAACAAAGTTGACGTCCTTTTTCCTCCACAAATAGAGCTTTCTTTTGGTGGTATTTGATCACCTCTGCGGTTTTTATTTTTTGCGCTATAAACAAAAGAAGAGCGACAATTTTGAAAAAAAACACAATATTTTTAAATTTTTGCTATAACAAATATCCCAATTTTAAAAAAAAAAAACACATTTTTTCCTCAGTTTCGGCCAATATGTATTCTTCTACATATTTTTGGTAAAAAAAAATCGCAATAAGCGTATATTGATTGGTTTGCGCAAAAGTTACAGCTACAGCTACAAAATACGGGATAGATTTATGGCATTTTTAAAAAAAAAATATTTATTTATTTTTTTTACTAGTAATAGCGGCGATCGCGATTTTTTTCCATGACTGCGACATTATGGCGGACACATCGGACACTTTTGACACATTTTTGGGACCATTTACATTTATACAGCGATCAATGCTATAAAATTGCATTGATTACTGTATAAATGTGACAGGCAGGGAGGGGGTTAACCACTAGGGGGAGATGAGAGGTTAAATGTTTCCTGGGGGAGTGATTATAACTGTAGGGGGCGGGGACGTACAAGGGGAGGAGACTGATCAGTGTTCCTCTGTACTGGGAACACAGATCGGTCTCCTCTCAACTGACAGGACTTGGATCTCTGTGTTTACACACAGAGATCCACGGTCCGGCCCGGTTAACGGGCAATTGCGGGTGCCCGGCGGACATCGCGGCCGCCGGGCACACGCACCGGGTCCCGAGCAACACGGCGGGTGCGCGCGCCCCCTAGACTGCCGGGAAGCCCAGGCCGCCATATGACGTCCACCCAGGATGGGAGAAGTGGTTAAAATCACTGCTCCCGAAAAAATGGCTGTTTTTAAAACTTTCTTTTGCATTGGTACATGACCCGGTTCCCCAAAACCTTTTTAGGACAATAACTTGCATATTAGCCTTTAAAATTCGCACTTTTGATTTCTCACATTCGAGTCCCATAGACTTTAATGGTGTTCGAATGTTCGCGCAAACTTTCGGTCCATTCGCATGTTCTGGATGCGAACCGAACCGGGGGGTGTTTGGCCCATCCCTACGTTTGACAATATAGTGTATGCAAAGCGCTGTGCAAATTGACGGAGTGCCTGTAATAAATAAAAAATAAATAAAATTGACATCAGGTAAAAACAAAAAGAGAGCAAAAAGCACCAGAGAGAAACTACACTTAGAGCTTTGGAGAGACAAGTAAACACTACTGATATATAATATATGCTTAGTTCAAATGTCACAACTGGGGTTTTCAACCACTTTAAAATGTGTTAAAACAGCTGCACAGGCACTGGTATTTACTGTACATGACTGGGCCATTGCTGAACCAACATCTCTGTTCAGAAAGTACATACTAATCCTGAATAAACCTTGAATAAAGATTGCGGGTTCTTATGGAGAAAAAAAATCAGATGATAATCTCTGTAAGAACTCATAAATAAGAGACAGTTCATGGTGATCAGTTTTCAGAGGGCGTTTGATAGGTGGCGAGAAGGCACTATGTCACCTTCTCATGGCCTGCGGACCACTTTTTGCATGGCCCCATTCAAGTGTAGCTATAGTCAAAATGTAAAATCATATAGTCCATTCCACACTGTATTTCAATTATTTCTAGTTTACTCCTATAAATCTGAAAGATCTTAAAGTTTGTGAACTTACTTTGTGAAGATCCCCACATATTTACTTCCTTGAATTCCATGACACGTATTCACTATGCCCTGTGTGTAGTCACTGCTGTGTCACACATTTCACAGAGGTGCTGAGAGGAGGAGTCTCAGGAGGTGCAGTCAGTACAGGAATCACTGCTTGCAGGCAGCATGGCACCATGGGATATGTAGTCCTTAGAGAACGTAAACAGCAGAGGAGAAGCTGCTAAGCATGCAGGAAATCCAGGAAGCTGTGGAAAGAGATGGCCAGCAGACGGGCGGCACTCACAACATGAAAGGAGATTTTTTAAGTAAGCTTAAACTGGATTGTCAAAATAACTATTGTTTGTATTGTTATTAAATGTTATAAAATGAAAGCCTTTGCTGTGACCATAGATTTCCTTTAAATGGGTCAGGTATGATGGGCACTGCCCTCCAAACGCAGCTGGGGGGGGGTCATTTTTGCTGCGCCTTGCATTGCAGCCGCACCATGTGTATATCCCATTCGCTGCCTTTACTGCTTCAGGGACAGCTGTTGAGGGGTGCTAAAAAAACGTTTACACATTAGTTAGAAAATGTAATAATTAAAAAAAATTAACTAATAATAAATATATTAGAAATAAAAATATATTAAAAATATAGGAAAGTATATGTGATGCTGGGTGTACTTTAACAATATCCAGTTTTTCTTTAAACCAAAATACTGAAAGTCCATCCTATTTACTGCTTGTTTGTGAAAAGAATATATCATTAATGAGTAATGACTGGGCTTCATTTATCACAATGTCCATATTTCTTTAACATGAACGCCTGTGCGAAAATGAATAAGTAAACAAATACAATGCTGATATTGTGCACTGCAAAAATGTTTGTTCCATACCTGCTACAATCCTCAATTATTTTAGGGCCAGTCAGTTTAATGATGTTATTTGTTCTGTAAAATGGGCATAAGCAGTGGAGAAAATGCTGTTCTATTCTTTGCAGAAAAATGTCACAAATTGCATAAATCATGAACTGAGTATTGATAGGAAAAAAATAAACAAAAACACAATAACTCGATGTGCATAAAGACATATTCTGTTATGACAAACTGTTCTAGTATTTAAGTAACAGATACATAGCTGAGCCTTGGCAATTTCCTGCAGCAGTTAATAGTTTATTGTATTATACAGAGAATAAAAATTATTTTCAGATTCCGGTACTTTTTACAAAAACGATCTGACAGGTACTAGAACACTTCATTCACTGATTGTGTGAGCGCCGAGGCATCCGCCTGTTCAGTAACGTATATTTAAAGATGGCATTGACTCTTTTGACTACATAATTGTTTGAGTGGTAAGCGTGAAAAATGTTCCGTGTGCCTGGAAACTTTTCCAATTCCATCTGGGAAGTCTCTTCAATAACTGCACTCAGCGCCGGCACGCTTGTTTCGAAAACATCCCTGCCAACCGACTTTACGCCACGCACTCCCTAGTTGTTTTGTGAGCAATTTACAAAATCGCACCAATTACGTTTTACAGCTCCCCGGCTGAAAGAATCCTCTATTTTCAGAATCATAAGTGCACACCATTTTCGTCAGCGTGAAAAAGCAGATGGCCGCTTGAAAATCTAGCACAAATTGTGACCCAGTCAATTATAGGGAGCTTTATAAATGTTTTTTATTAAAGTAGAACAAAAGGCAAAACTTTTGTTTTTCATTTTGGAAAGGGTAAAGGGGTTATAACCCTTGTCAGAATTTTTTACTATCTCTGTGTCATTGGCGAGATTCCTCTTTACTTCCTGCCTCATAACCAAAACAGGATAGGAGAGGAAATCCTTTCAAAGTGATGGAATCACTCGTTGTCACCAAAACTAGCGTCAGCATTGAAAAATTCCCCTCTATTTCTGTTTTGGTGAGAACCCAAAATTTGTAAAACAAAAAAAGTTGTAAACAGGACAAAAAGAGAGGGTGAACTTCCCTAATGAGGGCACAAACCTCCAGAACAACATATCCAAAGAGGCACTGGGTGCTTTTATACTTGCAGATAAAAGAAAACTTCAAACAAGCTCAATAGCTCAGGTAAGGTGGCTCCTACACAGCAAGGCTTCCCTCGATGGACACCCAACAACAGCTCAAGAAATATGAATAGTAGCGCCAGACCAAAACTGGATGAAAGAGTGCAAAATTATTTTAATTGCTGGTAAAAAAAAAGTCATATAAAAACAAGCAATGCATTTCGGGGACAACACCTCCCCTTCATCAAGGTTCTACACAGGATAAACCTTGGACAGAAAAAAATAAGATGCCCGGTTATGGACCAAACACATCAATGTCAAGTATCACCTACTGAGGGACATTTAAGAGCAAGCTGTTATTGACAATCAATACTGTCCATCAGAGGAGATGACTGCCAATGCACTCACCAAACCTTTGTTGAAGGAACGTCATAGTTATTTCCAGAAGAAGCTGAATGTAATTCGACAAAGCACATGCTTTAGAGAAGGGGTGTTGGAGGAACAACAACATGTAAGGTGAAGCACTGTGAACTATATATAGTGTATGCATTATACCTATCTATCCAGCAGGTGCACTGTAGTGTGTATCTATGGTAATGTAAGTGTTATCTCTCTAAGTGTATATAGTTGTATGCTCCTTGTTCCTGTTCATGTTCCTTCATGCTGTAAGACATAATCTAACATCCCCCATAAAAGTAAAGCCGTTTGCTGTATCCAAGAAGCTTCTAGTGCATGATTTCAATACTCAGTAGTTACAACAAATATTGATTTATTTTGGATTTCTCTTCTGTTCATGAACTTTTAATTTTGTTAAAAGATTAAAACACTGCATGATCCTTATGATGTCATATAGGCTGAACATTGACTATATATTGTATTCTGGAATATCTCACCTTTTAGCAATATGTAGTACTGTGTACACTTTACTTCTGAGATTGATCACTACTGTATTTTTCTTGATAAAACTTATAAATAAAGAATTAAAGGAGAAGTACAGTCAAAGCTCATTTGGCTGTACTTCTCTGGTGGATCCTAGGAGTGCAGTTCGTTCTGCACTCCTTTGACCCATTTTCAGCAGGCAGCAGCCTGAAGCCCGCTGTCGGCTGACATCACAGTGCTGGTCAAGGCTGGGGAAAGATTGCAACCATATAGCCAGGATCCACCCAGAATCTTGGACCAGCACCTGGCTCAGCCTCTCAGCTAGCCACTGAGAGCCTGGGCCAGCCACTCCCACCCCCTCCACAGCACAGCACTCCAGTGAGCGAGGGGGGGCAGAGCAGACAGCAGTGACTGACAGTCATCAGCTCTCTGCTTATGGAGCACCGAGAACCCCCAGCGATCAGTGGTGTTTGATCGCTCGGTTTTCAGTTTTAGAGCCGATGGGGGACAGGCTGGGGAAAGATCGCAATCATATGGTTGGAATCCACCCAGAACCCTGGCCAGCAACTGGCTCATTCTCTCAGCTAGCCACTGAGAGCCTTAGCCAGCCAATCCTGCCCCCCCCCCCACAGCCCAGCGCAGCAGTGAGCGTTGGGGGGGGGACCAGAGCAGACAGCGGAGCACTGAGAAACAAGAGATTAGTGGTGTTTGATCGATCAGTTCTCAATCTTAGAGCCTGCGGGGGACAAATGCAGCATCGGACTGATGCTGCATCCAACTAGGTAAGTATGATTCTTAAAAAAAAAATTCCCAAACTTCTCTTTAAAAAAAAATAATATTCATATTTCTTATTTTTATAACTTTTTTAACATTTTTTTTTACGTTTCTTTTTTTCATTTCACTTTGTTTTTCTTCTTGGGGGTGTGGATCTGATCAGTGGAGATCTGATCCAGACCCATCTGTGAAAGCACTGCATGCCCAGGACCGGATCGTCTCGGCTCCTGAGCATAGCACTGGATGGCAGTTGTTACACTCAGCCAGCAGTTCCAGCGTTTACCCCTGCCAGGACCTGTAGGAGCCACTGATTCCCACCGCCACTGCTTTAGAATGGCACTGGGACAATTAGACACTATCCTAGTGCATTTTTAAAGCAGTGCTAAGGACTCAAGTGGTTAAGAAGAAAATACGTTATTTCTCACTTTAACAGGCTCCCTCCAGCCCTGTGATCGTTCCCCCACAGTCTGTATGTTGCTACTAGCTCCCGTCGCATTTCAGCCTCCAAAAGTATACAAAAGACACAAGCACCCTAGTGCAATGTACATGTTACTTATCCATGACAAACCTGAGCCTGGGATAATGTACATAACTGTCTTGATGGAATTAACTTAACATCAGAAGCCCACCTTTACATTAATGGCAACCCCTGTTACATCAGAGCCCCCCTTTACATGAGAGTCTACCATCAAATCAAAAGCCCCCCCTTTATGTCAGAGTCATCCTTTAATGTCAGAGGATCCCCATCACATAACTGGGTCACCTGCTCATGACACCACAGGGGAACCTAGACGGCACCCTGGTTGAGAAATACTAGCCTAAACAAAATGAGCAATTAACCCTTGCTCCGGTCGGAGCTCCTGTACTAATGTTCCGACATTAGTACAGCGATCTCCCCCCAGCTGAGCTGTTGTGTTCTGACAGGGGGGCGCCTCCCCCTCCCCAGAATACTCCGGTCAGCGCTCTTAGCCATTGACTGAGAGCACTGAACGGGAGCTGGACGGCTGCTGGTTTTCCAGCATGCTCATCTGACAAAAGCTGGCCAAACGGTCAACTTCTGTCAGACCGGCTGCCATACACATGGGCCAAATGTCGGCCAGTTTGTATTGAACTGGCCAATGTCGGCTGCCAATCAGCCTGTGTGTACGGGGCTTTGCCCTTTTAGAGGAGATCAGGTGAGCCCCCTGCTGTTGTAAAAATTTGAAAAAAAAGGACAAATTTTGATTTTATGTACACATCTGGTATTTCCTACTCATCAGCTGCAGCTGTATATGTACTGCAATATACAGTAAGCAGTAGCATCTGAGAGAAAGCTTCCCATTAGTGCATTCTGTTCATGGACAGTAATATGATGTAATAGCTAGTTTGTGTCCACAATACAGAGATGTGGAACGCTGTCAGAGATAATCATTATTTCCTGTTATGAGCCCATGATTTTATAGAACACTTTCTTCCCAGCAGAGTCTCTAGAAACAATAGCAGACAGCTGCAAGCAGCTTTCTACTGCACTCATCTAAAACTCATCTAAAACTGTACTTTATGTTTTGCTTAGAGTCCTCGGAATTTTCACATGTTCACTGAACCTTATCCAGCATTTACCAGTTCTGATTTACAAAACAGCAAAGCTACAGTTTTTTTTTTTTCTTCTTTGTCAGCTATTAACTTTTTGGGAAAGGTTATGGGGAAGGCTACAAGACTGAGATGGCACAAAAGTTGGTCGTGCTGATAAAACAGATATTGAAATCACATTATTAATGTGTTTACAATACAAAAAAGAGACTGTGCCTATGGTTCCCAAAGTTTTAAAGTATTTTTTAAAGCACATACTTAAAAAAAAAAAAAATTATGCCAAGGTATCAGTCCAGTGTTGGCCAGCAAGTTGGCAATACAAAAGGTGACCAGCCTGACATCATCAAATTAGGGCATGCTGATTGGTCAATGTGGGGTTTAAGAGGCCCTGTACCTGGCATGTGCTTCTTAGCAAGGTGGGCCAACCTTCACTGCCAGAAAGGGCATGCAGGCAGTTGAGCCAAAGCCTAATATTAATCAGCTTTTCTGGAAGACCCAGCTACTCTGGGAAGCCCCCTTCTGATTGCTACCAGAGCAGTGCAGTACCAGTGAGGTGGCTCTTTTTCCTTGGGCCTTGGATCCCTCCAGCTGTTCACCTGTGTAACCAGAGCAATTTCTGGACTACACTTATGCCCTGTACACACGATAGGATTTTCCGATGGGAAATGTGTGATAGGACCTTGTTGTAGGAAATTCCGACCGTGTGTGGACTCCATCACACAATTTCCATCAGAATTTCCGACAAAGTTTGAGAGCTTCCTAAAAATTTCCGACAACAAAATCCGTCGGAAATTCTGATCGTGTGTACACAAATCCAACACACAAAGTGCTCAGAATAAATTAAGAAACAAAAGCTATAGGCTACTGCCCCGTTTATAGTCCCGATGTACGTATTTTACGTCACCACGTTCAGAACAATCGGATTTTCCGACAACTTTGTGTGACTGTGTGTATGCAAGACAAGTTCAAGCCAACATCTGCCGGAAAAAATCCATGGATTTTGTTGTCGGAATGTCTGATCAATGTCCGACCGTGTGTACAGGGCATTAGAGGGAGGCTATTTATGAGGAGAATCACAAGGAACTGTTTGTGTTCTGTACTGTTTTACTGAAGTAGTGCTTCTTATCCAAACTCTCTGTTGTACAAAATTTTACAGAGACTGCGCTATGCAGCCACATGTTACATTGATTGAGCCAAAGCTACATTGCTGTGAAGAGTCCATGTCTATGCAGCTTTCATAAACTCTTTTAAATTATTCTGCAGTGTATACATGGTCTTTGCCATCCTATTTTCCCTTATTAATTCTTTGCATTCTATATTAGTTACTTTCTGTCTGATCAGGTGAGCAATTACCTATTTTGGTAAAAAGTAACTAGCACAAATGACTTATGTGTCACGTACCTGATCGGAGACCAAAATGGAGAATCAGGCCTCCCTTGTGTCTCCAGCCCAGGTCCCACTGAAGATGGAACAGTGGGTCCACAGGGACAGGAGGAAGATAAATGCCAGCAGGTGTTGATAGGAGTGCTTGCAGCAGGTGATGCGGTCCCAGGCAAGGCTTGTCAGAGCTCCCAGCAGACTTGAGACGGGAACTCACTGCGGTGAGCAGAGCCAATACAGATGACAGCCAGGTAGGCACTCAAACTAGATGTGGGAACAGAGCCAGGAACAGAAGCGTGGTCACAGGGATAGCCGAGGTCAGCAGCAAGTAGGCAGCGAGGTACCGAATCATAAGGCAAGGCATGGTCAGGATCAGGAACTGGCAACGAGGCAGAATCAGGATTCAAGTTCAGGTCGGAGGCAAGCCGGGTCAACAACAAGGGAACAAACAGAGTAGCAGCAGGATGCAGGGAATAGCAGAAAGACCAGTCACCACTTAAAAATGAGCAACTAGCCCGTCTGGCGCCAACATGCGCGCATGTGCGCATTCATGTGCGCATGTGCACACCTGTTCACTATTTTGCTAATAATTCTGCGCTCATGCGCATTTCTGAAAGCCAAATGTCAGATTGCCACTCTCTGAAATTGTTTCAAAAGTCTACAATAGCTCTTTGTTTGCAAATATCTAAATAAAAATAACTGATCATTTATTAAGCTCACAGTACTTTTAGACTTCTGAAATATAAGTCCCTTGTACTGATCACTTTCTTCTTAGCATGGACTATGACTCCGGACATGTAAACAGGGTTGTGATCATTGTATATTGCAGATGCAGGAGGTAGGTGGACCATTTCTGTGGTCTGACATTGTTACGGACCTCAGCTTTGTCTTAGTCCAAGTGCTCCACACTCCAGGGTCTGTTATCCCAGAAAACCCACCTTGGCCTAAGTTCATGGTAGAGCTTCAATGGTTACCAAAGGAATCATTTGAATTAGTCGACTTTGGGCCCTCAACTGTATTCAGTGCACGTTCCTCCTCCTCTACTAGTTTAACCGTTTCCGGACCAGCAGTTGCAGTTATACTGCGGCAGGTTGGCTCCCCTGCAGGAACCGTTGTAGCTGTATGTCGGTCCCTTTAAGCAGGCTAGCAGTCGCGCGCACGTGTGCCTGCTGCATTGGGGGGGGTGCCGATGCTCGTGGCCAGTGGTCACGATGACCACCGACTGCGCGCGATCGCGGGCACGAGAGGCAGAACAGGGACGTATGTAAACACACAAATCCCTGTTCTGTGAGGAGAGGAGAGAGAGATCATGAGTTCCCAAGAGCTGGGAACCACAATCTCTCATCTCCTATAGTCAGTCCCATCCCCCACAGTTAGAACACACACATAGGGAACAGTTAACCCCTTGATCGCCCCCTAGTGTTAACCCCTTCCCTGCCAGCGACATTTACACAGTAATCAGTGCATTTTTAAAGCACTGATCGCCGTATAAATGCCAATGGTCCCAAAAATGTGTCAAAAGTGCCCAAAAGTGTCCAATATGTCCGCCATAATGTCACAGTCCTGATAAAAATCGCAGATTGCCGCCATTACTAGTAAAAAAAAATAGTAATAATAAAAATGCCAAAAATCTGTCCCCTATTTTGTAGACGTTATAACTTTTGCGCAAATTAATCAATATACGCTTACTGCGATTTTTATTACCAAAAATATGTAGAAGAATACATATCGGCCTAAACTGAGGAAAAAATTTGCTTTTTAAAAAAAAATTGGGACTATTTATTACAGCAAAAAGTATAAAATATTGTGTTTTTTTAAATTGTCGCTATTTTTTTGCTTATAGCGCAAAAAATAAAAACCGCAGAGATGATCAAATACCACCAAAAGAAAGCTCTATTTGTGGGAAAAAGAGGACGCCAATTTTGTTTGGGTGCAGCATCGCACGACCGCGCAATTATCAGTTAAAGCGACGCAGTGCCGTATCGCAAAAAAATGGCCTGGTCATTGAGCAGCCAACTCTTCCAGGGCTGAAGTGGTTAATCGGATCATACATAAGGGTCAGTGTTTATATGCATGTGCTTTGCTTCTGACATTGTGAAGTATTTCTAAAGGATCTGGAACACAGTGTTTGACCTGGATCTTATGCAGCGTTACATATGCAATAGTGACAGATAATATAGAAGCAATGCTTCTATGTATAGAAAGAGTGCATGTATAAAAAGATTGCATGCCTATTGTGTATGATTGTTTGATATCTTGAAACCTTTCCTGAAAGAATGAGAAGGCTGCCATCTCTGACCTTGTTCTGAAAAATGTCTAAGGACTTGCAAAGCTGAAATCAACTTACTAAAAACAGCACTGAAGGGCAGACTATTTTTTAGCCTCCCCATTTTCCCCCTGGAATTTGGGGTCACCACCCATTCTGCCCTTATTATACCATTATAAATTATTATCTGAATTCCATGTTAACACATACAGGATCCAAAAGAGAATAGGAGATTTCTGTTAATTCAGAATAAATTAGTTTATATCTCCAATTTTCACCTAAAGCTTGAAAGTGAAATAAAAAACAGAAAAATCAGCACAAGGGAGTCAAGTTACAATCAGTAGAATGTTCCTTGTACTAATGCCTTCTCTCCTTTTAACTGAAATTCCAAGGCCTAGACTTTTTTAGAAAAAATAGGCCCAGGACTTTTTAGACTGAGCAGCCTATGGGTGAGGTAGGCATTTAAGGGGGTGGTCAGTCTTCCGAACTGTAATCTACAGGGACACTGTGATATAAAGGGGACTGCACTGTAAAGGGATTACTGAGCCCCTTTACAGTGCAGTCCCGTTTATATCACAGTGCCCCTTTATGTTACAGTGCCCCTAGCAATCACCGCCCCCCCTTTTCTTTCTAATGACAGTGCCCCCTTTTATCCTGCCTCCTACAGTCTTACCTTCCGCAGGGCAGAGGCAGGATTCAGCCTGTGTGTCCTCTCCAGGGTCTCCTGGATCATATTACCAAGCAGGTGACCTGCCGGGCTGCATGCTCGGATAAAGGTCTGGTATGGATTTTGGGGGGGACCCTATGCCATTTTTTTTAGACTGAGCAGCCGAAGGTCCAGTATGATTTGGGGGAAGGGACACCATGTTGTTTTTTTTCTTAATTTTTCATTGCCGGGCAATACTTTTTTTTTACATTCAGCTGTCAGCAGGGGACCCCACTGACAGCCGACTACTCATCAGATGTTAAGGACTCGGCAGCCCCCCGCTCCTTAACAACCAGCTATTTACAGTTTTGTTAAGGATGCCAGCTCCTGCCGGAGGTAAATTACTGCAGGCTTTCACTGCTAAAATACTGCACGACGTCATAAAATTATTTAATAGCGTTTTTTTAAAAATGTCAAACATTTTTTTGAAAAACGCTGTGCAGTATCATATTGCATACTTAAGTGTGGTAAGATACCAATATGTTTTATGTGTAAACTACTTATCCCATTACCTCTTATATAATGAAATGAGGAAAGACAGCCATGAAGTTCACTTTGGGTAGCAACCTTGGCTTCCTCCATAGATACAGTGGAGAAGTAAACAAAGCCACGCAGGGACAGGAAGGGGTTGATTTACTAAAATTGGAGAGTGCAAAATCTGGTGCAGCTCTGCATGGAAACCAATCAGCTTCCAGTTTTTTTTTTGTCAAAACGTAATTGAACAAGCTGAAGTTAGAACCTGATTGGCTACAAAGCACAGCTGCACCAGATTTTGTTTTGCTCACTCCAATTTTTATAAATCAACCCCAAAGTGTGACTAAGGGGGGGTTTGTGACCTGTCCATATCAATGCACCAATGTTTACGCTCTGACATGTCTCCATCCCTAATATTTGTAAACACAGGAGAAATTGGAACGGGACTTCGCGTGAGGCATGTCAAAGGATTGTTGTAAGCTTATTCATCAAAACAGATTGAATTAGTCTGGGCCAATATTAATCTATGATCCATGGTATTGAATTTACATAAATAGACAATACTTAAAACTGAATAGCGTAATCACCAGGATTTACTTAATATTCATATAAGGTTATTTAATGTAATTAATCATTAAACATGATAAAGCAGATACAGATAATTGGACAATAAACATGATTGATACAGTTGGTAAAAAATTGATACAAAGAGAATTATAATAAAATATATGAGTTTGTTTGGGCATCCATAAGTTGGTAACTCAACGTGTTTCTTGGCTTTCAACCAATCGTCAGGAGTCAGATGCATAGTGACTATAAATTGGGACAATGAAACATTTATTAATATATGGGATCCTCTACATAGAAGGAAAGTAGGTAAGGAGGAAACATCAATTTCAAGGATACTCACTAATCTCCATAGGTTGATAGCAACCACTAAAGTGAAATTTTTCGATGGTTTGGGTTAACATAGTCTCACCCGGGGTTGAGGCAGAGAGCATCCCCCAAAAAAACCCAGGGAGAAATGGCCGCCAGTGGTATCGGAGCACCCCATCACACAGCCACGTGGGAGTGGGCAACCACGCCACAGGACCATACAGCCGATAAAGAGAAAGTTCAATTTTCATGCGCCACCCTTTGGGCTCCTTCCGCTAATTTTGTGTTAGTAGAAGTTTGGTGAGTGTTGATTCGCGCTTTTCATTTTGCGCTTTTCATTTTGTGCTTTTCAGTTCGCTCATCAACCAGACATGTTGCGGAATCGGAGGAGATAACGTGTTATTTATTACTGGCCTTGGAGTTATTGCTTTAACCCAAGCCCGGTCCAGGAGCAGGAGGAGGAGGATTTCTTGGACCAAAACTTGGTTGCTTTATTATTCATTACCAATTATGTCATATGCCTTTGTCGTGGGAGCTCCAGGAGAATAATCCAGATGATTTTTGGAATTATCTCCAGGTGACGGACCCCTACCAACTCGGTTGACCCCCTATATTAAGAAGCAGGATAATAATATACAATAAAAAAATTGTGGAGAATAATACTTGGCTATGTGTTTGACTTCAAATGACAGTTTGAGAGTAGGCAGTTACATTTAAAAAAACACAATGTAAAATTAACAAGGGACACCAACATAGTTGTATGTTTGATCTAAAAAACTACGGGATAATGGTGTTGTGGTAACTTGCCCAAAAACAAAACAAAAAAACAAACATAATAATATTATTCTTGATATTGCTAGAAAATAAAAGCCTTTTAAAATACCTTTGGCAGAACTCCATCAGTATCACCAGCAAAGCAGCTTCATTATTATCCCATTAAAGAAGAAGAGAATTGTGCGCTGCATTTCGACATTTCATAATTTGCCACGTCGCAAATGTTAATTCTTCATTATGAACTCTAGTTTACAAGACCGACCACTTCTGGCTCGTCCTTGCTTCCGAGCATGTGTGTTTGTACTTTGGACTTTTGTCTGACGGACTTGTGTACACAGGCTTGGAAAATCTGACAACAGACAGTTGTCTGGAAAATTTTAAAGCCTGCCATCCAACATTTGTCCGCGGAAAATCTGACAACAATTGTCCGATGGAGCGTACAAAAGGTCGGATTTTCCGCCAACAGCCTGTTATCACACAATTCCCATCTGAAAATCAAATCGTGTGTACGGGGCTTAAGGATTGGTAGGCTGCAATAAATTCCTTATCTGTTTTTAGGTTTAGATATGCTTTAAGTCCAATGCCAACTATTAAAAAATTAAATGTGCATAAATAGTAAAACTACCCGAGCAACAACTTAGCTTTCTTTACTTCATTTTTTATTAAACGTCTCCCTGTATCTTTTCATTTCCACTGATGTTGACAGTGCGCCGTTATTTCGTTTCATAGATGTGTCATTCTAAAAGTTCATATTCAACAACATCTGTGTATACATTCTGTATTTTCCCAGTGAAAGCCTTGCGTTACATAATATTACCCCTGCATGATTAAAAAGATGTGAAAACTGGGCTCTGACAGTTTTAGCGGAGATAAAATGAACTGCATAGAAAGAGAGACAACTTACTGACTTCAAAGCATTTGCTTTCAGTGAAAATATAAAACATGTTACTTCCCTAATGATTTATCTCTGGAGTACTGCTTGCTACATCTAATACCGCCTGCACATTTTCATATTTTAATTAGTTTATTATTCTCCTTTACAGGAAAAAGAATAATCAAACACATTAAACTTATTCTGAAAAGGCAGCATGTCTACTGCAGGAGCACTTTGTGTCTTCAAATTCAATTCTAGACAGAGATTTTAACTCTTATTACACTGCCATTTCCCTAACAACTTATTTGCTATTCATGTATGAAAATATAAGTCAGATTTCCACTTTCTTCCCATTATTAGACAAAGCTAGAACATGTAGGCACACAACTGAGATCATCCTCTATACATCCCCATTTTACACAAGCCTTTCTCAAGCACTTATTCTGTCCCTTGGGTCTGGTTTGTAATTAGGAACCAGGGCCATCTCAACAAAATGTGGACGGATAGTAAACCTGTACTTTATTTTACATTTTACATTGAACTTAAACTGACACTAAATGATATCTTTATTCTTAAAAAAAAATACATACACATCTACTACTTCATGGTCTTACTTAAAGTGGAACATCACTTTCTCCAGGAGCATTGACTAGTTTTCATCCTTATGCTGCTAGCATTACTAAATAGATAGGAGGTATATTTTACAGTTTCTCACAAAAGTGAGTACACCCCTCGCATTTTTGTAAAAATGTTATTATATATTTTCATGTGACAAGACTGAAGAAATGACACTTTGCTACAATGTAAAGTAGTGAGTGTACAGCTTGTATAACAGTGTAAATTTACTGTCCCCTCAAAATAACTCAACACACAGCCATTAATGTTTAAACCGTTGGCAACAAAAGTGAGTACACCCCTAAGTGAAATTGTCCAAATTGTGGCCAAAGTGTCAATATTTTGTGTGGCCACCATTATTTTTCAGCACTTAACCCTCTTGGACATGGAGTTCACCAGAGCTTCACAGGTTGCCACTGGAGTCCTCTTCCACTCCTCCATGACGACATCACGTAGCTAGGGGATGTTAGAGACCTTGCGCTTCTCCACCTTCAGTTTCTTTAGTTACTTCTTGATTTCTATGCCTAGGCAAATTATGTCATACATCCCAGGAGTCTTCGGGAGGGGAGGAGGGTCTTTCCCAGCTAAGCACACCCTCCTACATGCATATCTGAGCTAAGGGCAGATGGATTCCAGGAAGTACATGCTACATGAATCATCTGCCTTTTTATCAAGATGGCCATGGCCAGAAATGAGTGTTTTTCAAAGTGATTTCTCAGCAAATAAAGCATGAAGACATGGATGGATGGGTGTTTTCTTTGAATACTAAAAACTAATTTAATAATGTTTTTGTTTTGTGGTGTTCAGATACATTGTAGATCCACTTTATTTCCATTTTTGCAGTCAAATTTGGGAAAACCCACTATATGTTATGTGTCATTCATACAGTTTAGATGTTTCTAAGGATGGCCATTTATGCTTCTATTTTTTTATCCAATCAATGCACAATTCGATTAAAATGATTTAATTTTGCAAATAACTGAATAACCCTTCTGATTGATTTAGACTCAATCTAAGTTGATTGACCAGGGTGGAAAATTACTAATCACTTTCCATTGTTTGATGCATTGAGATACTCTGTTCATAAAAATTCTCCTGTTTCAATCAATCAGATCACGTGATTAATAACTTATGATCGGGAACTTACGATTGTATCTTAACTATAAATCTAAATCCACTTCCCCTTGTGTGGTATACTGTATATCGAATTGGATGTCAAATATAGATTCATTATTCCTATTGGAAATGATCAATCAGAAAATAAATTGATCATTTATCTAACTATGATTAGCCACCATAAAGAAAAGGTGTCATGACTGATTCTTAAGCTGGTCAAAGATTTTTTTTTTGTTCAGCCAGCGAAAAGCAAATGGATTCCTTCATTCAAACAAGCAAAGAGGATGGAGAAATCCTCCCTGCTTCAACATTGTATTTTGACAGCTGGACTCTCTGCCATTGGCTGCCAGCAGGGCCGCTGTTATAAATCATGGGGCCCCATAGAGGATTCCTGACTGGGCTCCCCCAAGTACACCTGCACCCCACCCACCCCACAAGGTGTAGTCAACATAACGACACTGACTTTATCTGCCTACACCCCAAAAATGAAAAAAGTCCCTCCTTTTCTCCCACCTCTTGACCTGATGGGGAGCAGTGCTGATTGGATGCCAATTGGATGCTTCTGTTGGACAGGATGATGGCCAGATGGGTCAAATGTTGACCAGTTTCTGTTGAACCAGTTAATACTGGATAATACTCAGATATTCAGTGTGTATCAGGATTAAGATCGGCAGACTTGCAGTGTCTTGTCCCCACAGAGTGAGCTTTACCCCATTTTCATACAATGCAGTAGTGCGCTTTCTAAATTGTAACCCTTTTGTTAGGACAGACAGTGTTCATCTACAGCTGAACAAAAAGAACTGCAAACGCAGTACTAACAGGGTTAATTATGGTACACATTACTCTGCAGCCCCCTCCTATACATCAAAAAGGAGGGACAGAATGAATGTAGCCACCCTCTAATAGGAAGTCAGATCATAACAGCAAAAAAAAAAAAAAAGGATTTGGAGACTTGGAGCAGGCTGAGATCAATAAAAGGTTATTTTTAAGTTACCTAGAGATTTGTAAAGGGCAAAAACACCCTAAACATACCAGTGCAAAAAAGGGGAACACTGTGCAATTGACAAAACAAAGAAAAAAGAAAAAAAATGGGCAAGAAGTGATAAACGAATGAAAGAAGTCTTTTTAGTCCTTAAGAAAAGTCCATAAAAGTCAATGTGGCTTGAAGTTCAAATTATGACAGCATCACTAGTCTCTCTTCCAAGCAGGATCTGGGGCAACTCCCACCAGAAAACTATGTATAAACAGAAGAAAGAAAGAGAACAAAAAGCACCGCTACCTAAGTGTAGCATTTATTGTAATATATTTGTAAAATGAAAAACAACAAATAAGCACTTACGTTTAAAAGACATTAAAAAGCGTATCAATAGGTCTAACGGATGACAACCAGGCTGGCATCCAGGTGGTCAATGGTGAGTAAGCCCTCCACGTGAATGTAATATAAGGTGCTTAGAACAGGCAACTTTTGTCAAACCTTTGACAAAGGGGGCCACACCTCCTGAAATGCATAACCACACCCATCATTATCACACCTGACATCATCACGCCCATTCTGTGGGCCTACTACACTTCCCTGCTGTCCACAGTGGTTCTTATCCATGTGATATGCACACTCAGTCTGCTGCTTCTGCTGGCTCTTCCTGGTGTTCCCCTGGTCAACTTCCTGGTTCCAAGAACCTTGCATCACATCCACACGGAGATGTTTGCTCACCATTGACCACCTGAAAGGTTGCCACCTGCTGGAAACCTATTAATATGCCTTTGAATGCCATCTCTAAATGCACAAGATTGAACCTTAAAGCAAATGTGCTCCAGCAACAGAAGACCACTCCTGTCAGCTAAGAACAGGAAACTGAGGCTACAATTCACACAGGCTCACCAAAATCGGACAATAGAAGATTGGAAAAATTTTGCCTGGTCTGATGAGTCTCGATTTCAGCTGCAACATTCAGATGGTAGGGTCAGAATTTGGCATAAACAACATGAAAGCATGGATCTATTCTGCCTTGTATAGGTTCAGGATGGTGGTGGTGGTGTAATGGTGTGGAAGAAATTCTCTTGGCACACTTTGGGCCCCTTAGTACCAATGGTCTTTGTTTAAATGCCATGGCCTACCTGAGTATTGTTGCTGACCATGTCCATCCCTTTATGACTACAGTTCTGATGGCTACTTCCAGCAGGATAATTCACCATTTCACAAAACTCAAATCATCTCAAACTGGTTTCTTGAACATGACAATGAGGTCACTGTACTACAATAGCCTCCACAGTCACCAGATCTCAATCCAAAAGAGCACCTTTGGAATGTGGTGGAAAGGGAGATTCGCACCATGTATGTGCAGCCAACAAATCTGCAGCAGCCGCGTGATGCTATCATGTCAATATGGACCAAAATCTCTGAGGGAGGTTCCACTATTCTGCCTCCTAGGAGGGGCGTGACCGGAAGCGGATGGAGCGGACGGAGGTGATGGAGGGCGAGGAGTGAGAGTGTGTGGATACCCTGCTCCACATGTAGCATATAGACGATTCGATTGTGGATCCGCCGCAGCCCTCGGTGCCGCTCGTATTCTTCCCGCTGTGGAACCTGCACAGCTGATCCTGTTTGGGGATATACAAGCCGAGACAAGCTGAGACAGCGCGGCGCTCTGGTATGAAAGAGCAAGCTTGTGAGATCATAGGAGATAACGGAAGGAGAGGAGGAGAGGAGGGACGGCCGTTGTAGGAACGAACGCCGGGAGACAGCAGAAGGAGTTCACTGTAAGGTTTCCTGGGCATATCCTGTGCCGGACTGTGCTGTGAGTAGTGAAGAGCAGTGGAGGAGGAAGAAATTATCTTATCTTGTCTTCGTTGTGGAGCCTAAAGATATGAACGGGACATCAGAGTGTGTGTTTGATTCCCTGAATCAGTAGACCAGCAGAACAGAGGTATTATCTTATCTTTTCCTGTGTCATAGTCTCCTTGCTGTAGTAAGCTGAGGCTGGTGGAAGTTTAACAGGGGAAAGTGAACTGTTAACCTATGTGTATGCCGGTGGAGAGATCAATACACTGCTCTTAGAAATACTGCTCTATGCATGCTGGACTGTGAGAACTGTGATAACCCCCTGTTTTGAGTGAGCAGGGGCAATATATAGGCACACGTAAGGGGATTATGGCATGGGTATTCCCCCTGTACTGGTATTGAGGTGTGATATGGCATCTCTTGTTACCTCAGTGCTGCAGAAACTTAACCTGCAGTAATCTAACAACGGACTCTGATCTTGTGGGGATTGTGTGGTGGCACTTTTGCTTGTCAGTTAAGGACTTCCCTGCTGTAGTATAGAAAATAAGCCTCAAGAGCAGACAGGCATCATGACGACTCGATCAACTAAAGAAAAAGAGAAGGATAAAGGGGCTCAGTCTACTGTGGCAGGCGCAACGGCGGCGGTCGTGGCGGCAACCGCCAAGCTAGAGAGAATGGTCCACTCGGCGGAACATACTCCGAATAAAGGGGGACAGCAAGGGCAAACAAAAACAGTAACGGACAGAAAGAGTCAGGGGCTGCCAAGTATGTCAGTAAGTGCTTCGGGCATAAAGAACCATACTAGTAAAGGGCCAGGAGGAGCCGGGAAAGAAACAGATGCCCCTGTTACTATAACACCCCCTGCAGAAAGAGAGCCATCGCTAAAAGACATTCTTGTGGCAATTAATGCATGCAAACTCTCCCTGGGTGAACTAGGAGATCAAATGAAGGAGATCAAGGAGGAACTAGTGCTGGTGCGACAGGAGCTTAGGAAAACAGTAGAAAGAGTAACAGAAGCTGAGCAAAGAATAAGTCTGTTAGAAGATGATGTGTACCCTATGAAACAAGAAATCAAAGTCTGGAAAGAGAGAATAGATAACCTGACGGGAAAATTTGATGAAATGGAAAACAGACTTCGTAGGGACAATGTGAGGGTGGTGGGATTGCCTGAAAGGAGCGAAGGCCCGGATCCGATAGTATTTCTAGAGGGCTGGCTGATTGAAACCTTTGGAAGAGAGACGTTTTCTCAGCAGTTCTCAATTGAAAGAGCGCATAGAGTTCCATTTAGGCCCCCTCCCCAAGGAAGACCCCCAAGACCGTTGATAGTGAAATTCTTAAATTTTAAGGATAAACTAACGCTACTTCGAAGGGCTAGAGAAATGGGGAAACTCTTATATTGTGGTACTAGGATTTCAATATACCCAGATTTCTCACCAGACCTACAGAAGCGCAGAGCTGAATTCCTAGGAGTTAAACTTAGCCTGCAAAAGTTTGATGTTACATATGCCCTTCTGTATCCCGCCAGGCTTCGGATAAACGCACTGGGGGGAAGTCAGATTTTTGATTCTCCTGCCAGTGCGCTGGCATGGTTGGAAGACAAGAAGGATAATTTGTCAATGAAATAACTGTAAAAAATGGTTTAAATTTATCACTTATAGGTGGGGGAAACACATGAGAAAATTAATATAGTTTATGTGGAGCAGGGATAGGCCCAGACATGGGTATAATGGAAGTTGGATTCGGATGGGGGTGGTTTAAAATAAGTGCTTTTGTAGTTGTAGTGATAGGGGGGGGGGGGGAGGAGGATTGGGAGATATGAGTTTTGTGTGGGTGGGGTGGTATGGGACAGTCATTAAACAAGCCTCAAGGGGTAACCTAGAATGGTATGGGTGGGGTAGGAGGGGGGAATATTTAAAAATTCTGAGTGGGGGGGGGAGGGGAGGGGAGGGAGGGAGGGGGGGTGGGGGGAAAGGGAACACAAGTGGAAGAACACATGGGAGGGTACGAGCGGGTACACTAAATAATAAGAAAACACACGGTACACTAGTTTATACAATAATACAGTTGGCACAACAAAAAATTAGGTATGATATGTGGTACACTGGATTATGTAATGACACGCAGGGCATAGCAGAATATGGGTATAGTAGGAAAGTGTGGAGTATGGAAACACGGGTATGCGCTAGAAATAAAAAGTTCACTAATTTAATTTTGACAAATAGGGTAATTATTTCATTGATAATGGGGAGTATTGTAGAACAAGGGGTAGATTGGATACAGGCGATATTAGGGATGGTTGGAGTTCTGGGGTTAATATGGCAAGACACCCGACGGTGTACTTCTCTCCCGGTAGCTTTTTCTATAGTTGTTGCTAATAATTATGTTTAAGTATAATCAATGGCATTGAATATCGGATCGTGGAATGTCCGAGGGTTAGGTACCTCTGTTAAAAGGGCTGCTGTTTTTGATATGCTTGATATTTTTAAAGTGGGTATTGCCTGCTTGCAGGAGACACACTTGACCAATGACACAAAAGGTCAAATAAAGAATAAGCACTTTCAGTACCAATACCATGCGGTACACACCTCGTATTCTAGAGGTGTGGCAGTGTTAGTTGGTGGAGGGATAGTGTTTACCTGCAAGCAGTGCAAGATTGATGGGGAGGGCCGTTATATTTTCCTACATTGCATAATAGAAAATCAAGAATGTATACTTGCAAATATTTACATCCCCCCTCCTTTTAAGTTAGAGGTCTTGTACTGTTTACTGGAGTTTGTAGTTGATAGACCTAACATACCAGTTATTGTAGTTGGGGATTTCATCGTCATAATTAACAAAAAAATGGATAGGTTTCCCCCAGGTAATCAGGGATGGGGGTCACAAGGAAAGCGTATGGGTGAATTTCTTGAAGAAGCTGGATTGTTGGACATCTGGAGAATACGGAACCCGGTAGCACAGCAATTTTCATGCTATTCGGGTTCTTATTCCACACTTTCAAGAATCGATCTTATATTGGGCAACAATTTAGCTTCCCAAATAATTAAAGATATAGTCTACCAACCTAGGGGGGTGTCGGATCACTCACTGTTAACGGCTATGGTAAATATAAGGAATAATAAATTAGGTGGGCTGTGGAGGATGAACCCAATATGGTTCGAACTAATAGAAGGTCAGAATGAGATTGTAGGCAAGATAAAAGAATTTATAGATTTTAATACGGATACAACAACAAGAGGGGTGATGTGGGATGCATTAAAGGCGTATTTGAGGGGTTTACTTATCCAGCAGGTTTCAAGGACAAAAAAGAAATCGTTGGAATGGGAAGTTAAGATCAGGGCAGAGTTAGCTGCGGCCGAAAGGGAGTATCTGAAGGAGCCATCCGCTGATACTAGGAGTAAGTGGGAGAATAAGCAACAAACATATAAAGAGGTAATGGTCAGGAAATCGGAAAACAAAAGAATGTTCCAAAAACAAATAGCGTATGGGGAAGGGGAAAAAGTGGGTAAGATGCTGGCCTATATTGTTAGGGCCAGTGCCTCACCTTCTGCAATCCCCGCCATTAGAACCATGGGCGGGGAGATATCATCTGTGACAGAGGAGATAAGTAATACATTTAAGGAATATTATGAAGAGCTGTATAAGTCCCGGGGGGGTGCGGGAGGGGAGGAAATGGACAGTTTCTTCAAGAATATTGAACTACCCTCCCTCACAGACACTGACAGAGAGGTTTTGGAGGCTCCGATAACATTAGAGGAAATAAGAATGGCAGTAGCAGAAATGGCAAATCAGAAGTCCCCGGGTCCCGATGGCCTACCTGCTGAAACATATAAAAAATATGGGGAAATTTTACTCCCGGAGCTCCTTAATGTATTTGACATGGCAAAGAAGGAAAGTAAATTACCCAAATCAATGACCGAAGCTACGATTATTATGCTGCCCAAGGAGGGGAAAGACCCCTTAGAGCCTGGGTCTTATAGGCCCATTTCCTTGCTGTGCGCAGATGCTAAGATTCTCACAAAGACGCTTGCTATTAGACTTAAGAAAATAATTTCAAAATTAGTCCACACAGACCAAACGGGTTTTATTCCCCAGAGGTCACTTAGTAGGAATATCAGGAGGCTGTTTTTAAACCTGCAAATACCCATAGAGAACACGGGGTCAAGGGCGGTCATGATGTTGGATGTGGTAAAGGCATTCGACAGCCTGGAATGGGGGTTTATGAGGCGTGTCTTGAAGGAGTTTGGCTTCGGTCCATCCTTTAGGAAGTGGGTTGAAATTTTATACAACGACCCTAGCGCTAAAGTTAAGGTCAATAATACCCTTTCAGCTGGATTCCGATTGGAAAGAGGGACAAGGCAGGGGTGTCCTCTGTCACCCTTGATTTTTGCCCTGGCCATGGAACCAGTGGCCGCAGCAGTGAGGCAAAGTCAGCTTATGGAGGGGTTCCGGAGAAGAGGTAGAGAGGAGAAAATCGCACTATATGCGGACGATGTCCTCATATTTCTAGGAGATACGGAGCGCTCACTTGGGCAGGTGATAGACATATTCACGAGTTTTGGAAAGCTATCTGGTCTCACCATAAATTGGGAAAAATCAATGCTATTACCGGTAGACCCTATTAGGAAAAATGCCTATTTGGAGAGTATACAAATAGAAATAGTGGAGATAGTAAAATACTTAGGTATTTATATAACAAAGGACCCAGGTAATTATATTAATCATAACTTGATCCCCCTGTTGACAAAGTTTAAAAATAAAGTCAATATATGGAGGAGGCTTCCCTTATCAGTTTCTGGACGATGCAATTTGGTCAAAATGCTGTGGTTGCCCCAGTTATTGTTCATATTGCAGAATTCACCAATATGGATTTATAAGAAATGGTTTAAAAAAATAGACACAATATTAAGAGATCTTATATGGAAAGGGGGACAATCAAGGATAAACTTACAAACCTTGCAATTATCAACTCAAGAGGGGGGTATGGCAGTCCCACATCCCCAACTCTATTTTTTAGCAGCTCAGTTACAGCATATAGGGTCAGGGGATGAAAATAATGAGGGTATAATGACCATGGGAGCGCCACATGAAACATTTATGGAGGTGCTGGAGGCAAATTCTTTTGTCTCTAGACCCCCCACAGTTAAATTAATAATAAAAGTTTGGAAATCCATTAAAGTGCTGGAAGGCATGGAAGGAAAGGCTAGGTACACTCCCCTTTGGGATAATAAGTATTTACAAGAATTAAAACCAATGGGAAAAATAAAGTCTTGGGAAACAAAAGGAATAGTAAAGTTGGCCCAACTGTATAATGGTAGCACACTCAAAACATTCATTTCACTAAAGGAGGAATTTGATATTCCGAATCATACGTATTATAACTATCTACAAATAAGGCATGCCCTAAAGGCTCAATTTGGGGAACAAGGTCCGAGGTGGAGCCTCTCCCCTATCCTTTGCAGAATGGGTAGTGCGGATGGACACAAAGGTTCCATAGCAGAAATGTATCCATTGTTATGCAGAGGTGGGATGGAGAGTCCAGAAAAGCTCAAGTGTAGAAGCAAATGGGAAAGAGACATGGGCAACATATCGGATGAACAGTGGAGAAAGATGTTGGAGGGAGGACATCAGGTCTCGGTATCACCCGCGCAGAAGTTCTCACACCTAATGCTCCTTCACAGGGCATACTACACACCAAAGAGACTGTTTGAATTTGGGCGACGGGCGGATGCAAATTGTCCAAGATGCCAGAATACGGGGGACCTGATCCATATGATATGGAAATGCCCAAAATTACATCGGTACTGGACAGAAATATTAGAACTTATAAATAAGATCTTTAAAGTAGGACTGAAAATGGATCCAAAGTTATGTGTATTGGGAGTTGGGGAATGCCAAGGGAGAGGAAATAATATAAACAAAGCAGTGGTGAGATGCCTATTTCAGGCAAGGAAATTGATAGCCCTGAGGTGGCAGGCGGAGAGACCCCCTTCAAAGTATGACTGGATTAGAACAGTGACAGAAATGGTATGGAAAGAAAAGGTAGTATATGTAAGGAGGAAAAATTTGAAGGAGTTCAAAAAAATTTGGGTCCCATGGTTAGAAGAAATAGGGTATCCCTTGTAAAGTGTGTGTAGGAAGAGGTGTTGTAGATGTATACAGAGGATTAAAGAACTACCGAAGGAAAAACAGTTAGACCCCTGGGTTGGAGGGTGGGGGGATAGGCACGGGGGGGAAAAAAAACAAAAAAAAACCAGGTGAATAATGTTTTAGGATATTTTATATTTGGAGTGTTGTGCACATGAGTTTGGAATGTTTTATAGTTGATGGAAATTACTGTATAACACTGTGTAATGAATAAAGATTATTAAAAAAAAAAAATCTCTGAGGGATGTTTTCAAAATGTTACTGAATCTATGCCACAAAGAATTAAGGCAGTTCTGAAAGCAAACGGGGGTCCAATCCAGTACTAGCAAGGTGTACCAAATAAAATGGCCAGTGAGTTATTTTTTTGTTTTTAGGTTTAAATACACTTAAACAATTGCCAAGTATGCTAAAATGATCGTCATGATGTGGTTAAATTTGTATAAACTTGTTTTTTCTTTCTGCAGAACCTGGAATATTGAACGTAAAGCTCATATGTAGTGAGTGGAAATACTGCTAATTCTGAGCACGAGCATCTCTCATTAAACACTGTTTTCGTCGGCAGCTCATATTTACAAGTTAATTGCTTTTTGTTTCCTCAACACAATAGAAATCATTTTATTTTCTCTTTAGTTCTTCAGTTGTTTATGTTTTTCAATTGTGAAGTATCTGCTCATTAAAATCTGTATGACCAAATTGACACTTAGCGTACCTGTGAAGAGGTTTGCAAAATTTCAAATTTTTTCTTCATTCAGAACGCATATACTGTATATTTATATTTTTAATCTAGAAGATCATTAGACCATTATTTTTCAGCACTTAACCCTCTTGGACATGGAGTTCACCAGAGCTTCACAGGTTGCCACTGGAGTCCTCTTCCACTCCTCCATGACATCATGTAGCTAGAGGATGTTAGAGACCTTGCGCTTCTCCACCTTCAGTTTATTTAGTTACTTCCTGGTTTCTACGAATAGGCAAATTATGTCATACATCCCAGGAGTCTTCAGGAGGGGAGGAGGGTCTTTCCCAGCTAAGCACACCCTCCTACATGCATATCTGAGCTAAGGGCAGATGGATTCCAGGAAGTACATGCTACATGAATCATCTACCTTTTTATCAAGATGGCCATGGCCAGAAATGAGTGTTTTTCAAAGTGATTTCTCAGTAAATAAAGCATGGAGACATGGATGGATGGGTGTTTTCTTTGAGAACTAAAAACGAATTTAATAATGTTTTTATTTTGTGGTGTTCAGATACATTGTAGATCCGCTTTATTTCCATTTTTGCAGTCAAATTTGGGAAAACCCACTATAGGTTATGTGTTTCCATTCATACAGTTTAGATGTTTCTAAGGATGGCCATTTATGCTTCTATTTTTTTTACCCAATCAATGCACACTTCGATCAAAATGATTTAATTTTGCAAATAACTGAATAACCCTTCTGATTGATTTAGACTCAATCTAAGTTGATTATTAGATTGTAAGCTCTTCTGAGCAGGGCCCTCTTAATCCTCTTGTATTTTATTGTATTATAACTGTATTGTCTCCCTTTTATATTGTAAAGCGCTGCGTAAACTGTTGGCGCTATATAAATCCTGAATAATAATAATAATTGACCAGGGTGGAAAATTATTAATCACTTTGCATTGTTTGATGCATTGAGATACTCTGTTCATGAATATTCTCCTGTTTCAATCAATTAGATCACGTGATTAATAACTTATGATCGGGAACTTACGATTGTATCTCAACAATAAATCTAAATCCACTTCCCCTTGTGTGGTATACTGTATATCGAATTGGATGTCAAATATAGATTAATTATTCCTATTGGAAATGATCAATCAGAAAATAAATTGATCATTTATCTAACTATGATTAGCCACCATAAAGAAAAGGTGTCATGACTGATTCTTAAGCTGGTCAAAGTTTTTTTTTTTTGTTCAGCCAGCAAAAAGCAAATGGATTCCTTCATTCAAACAAGCAAAGAGGATGGAGAAATCCTCCCTGCTTCAACACTGTATTTTGACAGCTGGACTCTCTGTCATTGGCTGCCAGCAGGGCCGCTGTTATAAATCATGGGGCCCCGTAGAGGCTTCCTGACTGGGCTCCCCCAACTACACCTGCACCCCACCCACCCCACAAGGTGCAGTCAACATAACGACACTGACTTTATCTGCCTACACCCCAAAAATGAAAAAAGTCCCTCCTTTTCTCCCACCTCTTGACCTGATGGGGCCCAGTGCTGATTGGATGCCAATCGGATGCTTCTGTCAGACAGGGTGATGGCCAGATGGGTCAAATGTTGACCAGTTTCTGTTGAACCAGTTAATACTGGACGATATTCAGATATTCAGTGTGTATCAGGATTAAGATTGGCAGACTTGCAGTGTCTTGTCCCCACAGAGTGAGCTTTACCCCATTTTCATACAATGCAGGAGTGCGCTTTCTAAATTGTAACCCTTTTGTTAGGACAGACAGTGTTCAACTACAGCTCCCATAAATAAAAAAACTGTCCCCGCCACCACATCTCTGAGGTCAGAAATGTATAGGATAAATAGAGACAGGATTTTAAAAGTGCCAACACACATAGGTATATAAAAATATACATTTTATTATCAACATTAAAATTGTCGACATTTTATACCAAACCAACAGACATTATCTATACAGCTTTAACAGTGATGATGCAGTAACTTAATCTCTACATGTTTCGCCAGGCTATGGCTTCTTCAGGAGACTTTGCAAAAACTGCATACAAAATCACTACATTATAGCACTGCAGTTCATCTAAACCCACGCTTTGGGTAAAGCACCATCAAATAATTTAAGGAGATATCAGTGAGCCACAGGGGAGAATATTGACCACAAGATTGCCTACCACTGAAGTGGACAAGTGGGAATCAAACCAATCAAAACCGCTTATTTTTGATGTAAAGCAGTGTGGAATAAGCCAAAGGATGACCAAAAGTGAGGCAGAGGATCCCCAAAATTAGCCACACAAGTCAGAGCAGCAGGCAGAAGCTAAAAGTCCCTTCCAGGACAAGGACATGAAAAGTCTCCTGAAGAAACCATAGCCTGGAGAAACATGTAGAGATAAAGTTACTGCATCATCACTGTTAAAGCTGTATGTACAATCTCTGTTGGTTTTATATCAAATGTCTACAATTTTAATGTTGATAACAAAATGTATATTTTTATATACCTATGTGTGTTGGCACCATTAAAATCCTGTCTCTATTTACCCTATACATCTTTGTATTCCCATGATTTTTAATACATCTTCAGACTTAATTTGTGTCCAGCACAGGTGCTCTGCAGTATCGACTGGCTGCCATATTGAAACTGGTCTCCTCAGTACCTAGACATGCCCCTCCAGTTCCTATCTCATATGCCCTGCCCCCTGCTTTCCTCTGCCAGCAGCCATGGATCCCCATCTTCCTCTGTCTACTTTCCTGGCACATTTGGGACGTTGAGACTCTTCAAACAATAAATCATGTAAATGTTCACTTCAGTTGTCCAATTGTGTGCCGATGATGAAGGTAAGGGGAATTTGCTTTACACAAGATTGGATAACTGATGTGAATATTCACATAAGTTATTGTTCTTTAGTAAATCAACTTCCTTGTCTTTCACTCTAAGTCCCTTTAATTCTGTGTCCTTGTCTCAGAAGACCTTCTCCAACAGCTTCCACTACTTGTGGGCCTGCCCCTCCATTTTCTATTTCAGAGACTATCTCCCTTTCTTTCTATCTCAGAAGCCTTGCCCCTCATCTTCCTCACCCTTTAGCCCTGCCCCCATTTACTTCTCCCAGCAGCCCTGTCCCATCTTTTTCGCCCAGAAGCTTTGCCCCCAATTTTCTGTACCTAACAGCTCTGCCCCCCCATCTTCCTCATCAAGCAGCCCTGTCCCCTATTTTCCTCGGCCAGAAGCTTTGCACCCCATCTCTTTTGTCAGCAGCATTGTACCCAAATTTCCTTACCCAATAGTCCTGCCCCCAATTTCGGTAGCCAACTCTAGCCCCCATCTTGTTCACCCAACAGTCCTAAAGCTTATGTTTCTCTCACACAGCCCTGACCCATCTTTCTCTCCTAGCAGCCCTGACCCCCATCCTTGTGTCCCAGTAGTCATGGCCTCTCTGTTGCTTATTATTGGATTATTTAATGAAAGCACATTTTTGGCCAAGAGTTTTCCATCTGCCTCCTTTGGCAAAAGTCAATCTAAATGTCCGATGGTGCTAACAAGACCAACCTCTGAACAAATGTCTGTTTTAATAGTATTTATTTGGTTTTTACAAGGAGATAATATGCAAAAGTTCTGCCCACGCAGGCGTAGCTTTGACAATTGTAACAGGAGTTAGCTTACAAAAGAAGTCAAGGAATAATAGATATGTAAAAAAACAAAAAAAACGCTCCTGAGAGCCCGTATAACAGATAGGCATGGCCCAGAGGCCATAATGGCCAGAAGGTCCTAGATAGGTTCCCAGCAACAGCAGAATATCCCCTGGGCCCTGCAATATTTATATAATCAAATAGTATACATCATGTATAAGTTCAACAAAGGAAGGACCAAGTAGAAACCAAGGGGGGATTGGGTAGGGGGGTGGTGTAAATCAAAACAGGTCATGCACCCAGCAGGTGGAGAAGTAAAGAAAAGCCAGAGTAGACTAGGGAGGAAGGGGATCAAGAGATTAGAGGTCAAGAGAGGGGGGAGGGAGAAGGGGGAAAGAATAAGGACTCGGGAGCATCAAGGCCACTTGTCATAAGCAACCTAGGCTGGCTGGGGGGGAAATTGGGAAGGCCCGCATTTCCCAGATCTTGAGGAACTTAGCATGGGAGTCGTTGCAGATGCTAGACAGTTGTTTGTTAAGCATCATTGCAGTCATAGGAACTCTCACCCCCAGGAAAGGAATGGATGGTTTCTTCCAGGCTTGGGCAATTGTTCTTTTAGCTGACAGAAACAAATAGAAAGCGAGCTACCGCTGGTCAGACCCGGGATAGGACAATGCAATAAGGCAAACATGGCTTCCTTTGGTATGAGCAAATGGAACAGGGTGAATAAGAGGCCAAATACACAGGACCAAAAACAAATTAGTCTAGGGCATTTCCACAAGGTATGTACAACATCACCTCTATGGCTACAACCTAGGAAACAACGATCACTGTAAGATCGATTGTCATGGGCATGAAATCAATACCAGCATAAAGCACCTAATATGCTGCCTCCAAGGTGGCTGTGTTAAAAGAGCATTTGGCCACAGAGGACCAGGCTCTGCTCCAGTCTTATGTAGTCTTATGTAGTCACCAAGTCTCGTTCCCACTGAACTACATAAGTGAGAAGGGTAGAGCATGAGCCATTCAGAGAGGCATAGATAGCCGAGGTAAGGTCTGGGTCTAAAACATAGTTTTCTGAAAGGGGTATGTAGAAGTTCTGCGCAGCGAAGTGACCACTGGAAAATTTCATCTGATTCTTGCTAAATCTGATTGTGTACGGACAGATTGATATCTACAGTTTAGATGTGCAGGCGTGACCGTTAAATTTTCTAGAACCCTTTAATAGAACTGTAAGTAGCAATAAACAAATTATGTTTGTATCAGTATATTTACCTTGATATTGTCATCGGTTGATCATCTCTGCTGTAAAAAGTATGATCCTGCATATTAAATCGGTACATGCCATGAATGAATGTGGCAAAATTAGTGCAGTGATATTTATAATTGCCGTAGTTATACAATATTATGACTTCTACTAAAACACTGCATTTAGCAATCAGTTCTGTCAGGGTGTCTGCACATTTTACAGACTATAGCATTTTCTTTGCCGCTAGGGATTCTGGGTATTGAATACAAATGAACTTCCCTTGAGTGATTGCCTGTTCTTCACTTCATCCTTTGAATATAAATATCTGCAGTCTGACCTATGCACAGTTTTAAATTGAGCCAGGTTAATAGATCAAGCCTATAAATCTCCACTTTGAATAATCATGAATGACTCACTTACCTGGATGATGTCTATAACTCTGTAGCTCTGAGCTGTGTGCATAATCCCCCATTTCAAATCTGTAAAATGATACAAGCACATTTACATGTATTTGAAACAAAAGCTAAATTCAAACCTATGAGCGGGGAACTTGGAGATTAAGCTTAATACTTAGATGGTTATGCACACATGCCATTGATTTAACTATTTAATCCAAATAAGAAAAGTATCAGAAAAAGAGAGGCCATATCAGTGAGAATCTGGGAGACCACAGTACACTGGGATGTGTGAATATAAAATATAGTGGGGAACAAGAAAGATCAGTATTCACCTGCAAAGAATCTTAGCAGGACATGGTCCTCTTGGGATGCTTTGTGATATGTTCAATGAAATAGCCAAACGTTTATGGACACAATGGGGTTCACTGAAGTTAGAAGCTGATTGGCTACCATAGACAGCTGTACCAGATTTTGCTTTCTCCAGTTTTAACCTGTTTGGCAGCCTAAAGACATGAAAATAAATGGTGCCTGGCAGGGGAGTTGCTAGGTCTACAAAAGATCTGGGGCTAGAGCCCATAGCAGTGAAGTAAAGAAAGTCATATGCTTGGGCGGGCATACCTATATATACAGTATCTCACAAAAGTGAGTACACCCCTCACATTTTTTGTAAATATTATATTATATCTTTTCATGTGACAACACTGAAGAAATGACACTTTGCTACAATGTAAAGTAGTGAGTGTACAGCTTGTATAACAGTGTAAATTTGCTGTCCCCTCAAAATAACTCAACATACAGCCATTAATTTCTAAACCACTGGCAACAAAAGTGAGTACACCCCTAAGTGAAAATGTCCAAATTGGGCCCAATTAGCCATTTTCCGTCCCTGGTGTCATGTGACTTATTAGTGACTTATTAGTGTTACAAGGTCTCAGATGTGAATGGGGAGCACCATACACCATGACCCAAATCCCTGCTTCCCATTATCTGAAATGTCTTAAAGGGTTGGGAGGCACCGGCGCTAAAGGACTAAAATTGTTTCTTACTATGTCTTTCTGCAACCTTATAAAGTTCTCTGTGAGCTTCTGAAGCTCTCCTTTTCCCCTTCTTTGAAACAAGCAATGCATGTTAGTGCTCTATTCACACTTCAAATCCTCTAGTCTACAGTCTCCAGTCCATCTCTAGAGTGAGAAAGCGAGGGTGGCTACATTCCTACATACAGTGGGACCCTGGAGAACGAACGTAGCCACCCTCTAACAGGAAGTCAGATCACAGCAGAAAAAAGTTGAGTTAAGAATACAGGCTTGAATAGATTTAGTGTCAGGTGAAGCACTAGAACAAATCCTAGATTAAAAAAAACAAAAACAAAGGTAGGCTGCGCTTTCCATATAACTCTCAAAGTTTAATTATCAGTTCTAAGTAGAATGTGCCTGTAATGGTTTTTAGTGACCCTGTTACCACCTAAAAGACATGGTGTGAAAAGAAACGATGTGTGGAAAAAAGTATTTTACTTACCTGTCGCACTATAATTTATGTGTACTCTGCTCTCCTGCAATAAGAGCCCTTTCAAACTGTGCCACCTAGGGTAGCGGTAAAACGGCGCTATTTGGCCGCTAGTGGGGTGGTTTTAACCCCCTGCTATCGCCCGAAAAGGGGTTAAATCCACCCGAAAAATGCCGCCAGAGCGGTGTTTTGCCGGCGGTATCGCAGCACTGCCCCATTGATTTCAATGGGGAGCAGCGGTGGAGGAGTGGTGAGTTCACCGCTCCAAAGAAGCAGCTGGCAGGACTTTTTCTGACGCCCTGCCATCCCCTCAGGCTTTCACACTGGAGTGAATGGCCCTGCCATCCCCTCAGGCTTTCACACTGGAGTGAATGGAGCTGCTTTTTTCAGGCGCTATGCAGGTGCTATTTTTAGCGATGTAGCACCTGAAAAACGCCTGTAGTGTTAAAGGGGTTTAATAATCCACCTTGATACTTAGAAAAACTAGTAGCTCTCCACCACTTTCATGTGTTCCCACATCCACCAACCTTTTTTTTTTCCTTAGCGCAGAGCTACCTACAATTAACACAATTGTATATGTATGTAATGCCAACCTCAAAATTGCATCAACAAACAAAAAACTAATTCAAAAAACTTTTGAACACAAAATGTAAAAAATTCCTGCATGTGTGGTAATTTAGTCAATGATGGGAATTAATAGTGATACACCTACACTATGAAAATATATTCATTCAAAAAAGTTCACAATAAAGTCTCTTAATGATGTTCCACTGTTTTCTTGATATAAAATTCAAAACTCTACCTCCGTATACCCCACCATTATATTAACTCAAAATAAACAGATGGCTATCATAGCGCTCTCTGTAATAACTATTATCGTTATTAAAAAAAGCTTAAAACACTCACATTATTTTTCATAGCGCTCTCTGTAATAACTATTATCGTTATTAAAAAAGCTTCAAACACTCACATTATTATGTGCACCAACTCTGTGCACATTCCCAATAGCATAGGTAATGTTTCCTTAAGACGACAGATCACTCACAGCGCCGCTCTCCCTAGTGTTTGTGCATGTTTGCGTGATGACATCATCGGCTATGACTGACAGGTTGCATCACACCCATGTGACTTCTTCAGGGGTTACAATCACTTATTGTTGTACTGTAACATTAATACTTCCTGCTCGGAGTACTGGATTGTGGGGAATTATATTTCCCTTCACATACATATGTCTTAACTTTATTGCATAACTTGTTTAAATGATTACAATAAAATGTAAAAATCCTCATAAGCTAAAACTAAAATCACATCATTGTCACGGGGAGGGGTTCAGGGGATGAGGGTGTTCGGTCCTTAGCAACATGTTGCATATTACACCCTCAATACAGTGAACTTATACTTTAAAAATTGCAGCTTACCTTTTTAGATGCTCTATCCTGGACTCTTCAGCAAGGAAAAATCCTACTAGTTCTAGTCTTTTTTTATGAGGGAGCTGGGCATTCATGTTTGCCATAATTAACCCTGTCTGTACTGAGCAGGCAGGTTTTCTTTATTACTTGTAACTGGATTTAAATACCGTCATTCTAAACAAAGAGTTAGTACAGTCATACATGGAGTAAATTTCTTTCCTGCAGCCGCGGGTTGCAAGAAAGAAATGTGCTTGATTCCCCCATCAACACAGATAGTGTTGATGTGGAAATCCCACCTGCCAGGCTATTGTTTTTTCCAGGCGAGGGAAGCCGTCCCTGCTGGGAAAAGACAGTGATTATTGCGAGCAGCTATAGCAGCCGCTAGAGATAATCGCAGGTAAAACCCAGCATGCCAGTTGTACCCAAGTTGATTGATCGATCAACTTGGTACATTCAGCCTATCCATACTTGGTTCTAATTTCAAACCGTGTATGGCCTGCCTTAAAGGTGTAGAGGCTGGGCTTCTTACATTGTATGCTAATGAAGACAGACTTAGGACCAAAGAACTTGCAGTAAGCCATGATACCTTTTCCTAAGAAACCGTCTAAAATGTAAGAAATATTTGTTTTCATTTTTTTTTCTTTTAGGCATGCTGTGTGAATGGGAACACATAACAAAAATATAATGGGGATTTCTCAAATTTGACTGCATAAGTGGAAATATGTTTTACGCAAAAGGTATTCCACTTGCTTGATAGAGGCAGTGGGACAGGTTTCCAAAACCTTCTTTTCAATGCGCCATTTTTAAAATTTCCTTTAGGTGACCTAACTCACTATCTCTTGGGCTTACCTTTACCAAACTCAAGCAATTTGGCTACACAGTTGATTGAACTCATTTTGTCTGCAGCCAGATGTTTGATAGCCTTAACCACTTGAATACTGGGCACTTTTACCCCTTTCTGCCCAGTCCAATTTTCAGCTTTTACCGCTGTCACACTTTGAATGACAATTGCACGGTCATGCTACTCTGTACCCATAAAACATTTTTATCATTTTTTTCACACAAATAGATCTTTCTTTTGGTGGTATTTAATCACTAGTGGGTTTTTGATTTTTTGCTAAACAAAAAAAGACCGAACATTTAAAAAAACAAACTTTTCTTTGTTTCTGTTATAAGATTTTGCAAATAAATTATCTTTCTTCACAAATTTTAAGTCAAAATGTATTCTGCTACATTTCCCTGGTGAAAATAACTCAAATCAGTTGATTATTTAGTCTGTAGAAAAGTTATAGCGCCCACAAACTATGGTATATGCTATCTGAAAATTGATCAATCCTGATGTACTGACTCCCATCTCATTTCTTGAGGCCCGAAAACGCCAGAACAGTACAAATATTCCCCAAATTACCCCTTTTTGAGAAGTAGACAGTCCAAGGTATTTAGTAAGAGACATGGCAAGTTTTTTAAGTTATAAGTTTTTGTCACATTTTTTTTTTACATACTGTCACCAGTGCAGTACAGCATTATTATATACCTAGTGTGGCAGTGATCAGGGACACAGTCTGGTGACAGTATGTAAAAAAAAATAATAATAATATTTTTTTTTTTCCATTTTTTTAATTTGTTTTCTTTTTTATTTATTTTTTTCTACAATTTTTTTTTAACACACTGTAACCAAAGCAATACAGTGTTAGCATAGTGACACTGTACTACTCTGGGAAAGTGATCAGGATTTTTTATTTATTTTTTACACATTATGATTGCTTATACCAGTGAATTTCATTGGTATAAGCAACTATTTTTACTGAATGAAACTGATTCATTCAGTGTCTTTTGTTGTGATTGGCCAAAGCTAATCAAATGGTACAGATGGGCTGTGTCTGAACCATGTTATCACTGTGACCAATCACAGTCAGCAACACAATTGTATACAATGGATGAAAGGAAGCCATCCATTGTTTACAATTGTCATGTGATCTGCTGTGATTGGTCACAGTGATCACATGGTACTGGCAGTGGGCCAGTATAGTGGTCAGTCATCAGCTGTGTCCGTTGGACACAGCCGGTGACAGATCGCGCCGCCATGCGCCCCCCGCCACCAAGCGAGAGGCACGTTTTGGGAGGACGTCATATGACGTCCACTCAGAACGATGAAAGTCCCACCAAGCCGTCATATTGCTATAGGCCGGCAGTAGGGTTTTAAGATGGAAACAGACTACCCCGCCATCCAAAGAACAAAAAAAAGTACCCCCTGTATGGGAGGTACCCCCTGTAAGAGACTTTAAAAGACCACCACCTCTAAGGTAGTGGTCTTTTAAAGTCCCATACCTTAGAGGTGGAGGTGGTGGACTTTTAAATTCCCATACAGGGGGTACTTATTTTTTGTCCTATTGCACTAGGGATGGGACCACCACACTCCATATCTGACATGGTGGAGGTCATCCTTTTTTCCACCATCCAAAGAAGATCTCTATAAATGCATTCCCAATGTTTCTAACATGGTATACTGAACTGCTAGACTAAACAACTCTGTTAATAAACATAGTCTGGTATCCTTAGCATATTTCATCTTCCGATCTCATTGGTAGATTTTATAACATTGGTTCTGACATATTTGGGTTTGTCTGGCAGGGAGGGGTACTAGACCCCTCTCATACCACTTACTTTCCAACACCCCATACTTACTTTGACCAATCCCCCTTTCTCCCACAATTTTTTCTTGCATTCCTTTTCTTAACGTTCTTTCTCTTAACTACCGATAAGTAGTTTAGATTACAGTGGTGTTTGTTACTGTTTACTACACAGAATATTTCTGTGATAATATATCACAACATACAATTCAACAGAATATGATGCTGGCAATTATTTATTTCATTTTTAACTGGCTTATATTGCTCTAGGATGTCACCTTGATGTGAATGTGATATACTTTCATTATGGTTGGTTAAGTTTTTAAAAGTATACCTAACCTGCTATAACAAAATATATTGTACATGTATACTATTTGAAAAATGTTTGGAAAAAAAAAAAGGAAATTAAAAATATATATATATTTTAGGTGGTGACAGTGTCATTTTATATGATACAATCATCTGCAGTGCTCTGGAATCTAATGTTACAAATAGAGATAAAACAAATGCCTAAAACATATAAATTCCATATACAGTTTCATATCACATAAACAGCAAGACAAGATTTTCTAGGATTATGAGCCCTATCCAGGTTTCACGGAATTTCCCATTAATAGGGCTATATCTGCATCAAAAGTACTCAAGATAACACATCCATAACAGGGTAAGAAGCATAATATCCCTAATCTAGAAAGACTACTTATACATCTACAGGCTGATTTATCTTTGCATCTTTGTAGAACCTTGTTAATGTCAATTAAGTTTACGCTGCACTAGGAATTGCTTAGGCCTTGAATAATTTTGCCTGCCAATTGTCAGGGTTATGATCAGAGGTTAGAAAAAAAGCTCCCTGCTCCAGTTTAATTGCATCAGCCAGTGGCATCCTACTTAACAACACAGCAAAATGATATGTTGTTAAGTCAGGAAATACTGAAAGAAGAGGTTCTTTTCTTGCAATGCAAAAACATTTTTGGGTGAAAAACATATTTTAAAAATAAAACAAACAATATGGGTTAAAAAATGAAGACATTTTTAAATAAATAAGTATATATATGTATACAGCCATGGCCAAAAATATTGGCACCCCTGCATTCCTGTCAGATAATGCACCACTTCACCCAGAACATTTTTGCAATTACAAATGTTTGGGCATTCTCATGTTTATTCATTTTGTTTGTATTCGTATGACACAAAAAGGTGGAGAAACAAGAAGCCAAATCTGACACATTCCCTGCAAAAATCCAAAAATGGGCTGGACAAAGTTATTGGCACCTTCTCAAGATTGTAATAAATAATTGCATTCTAAGTTTGTGATGCTCCTGTAATTTGTAATTAAACTCACTTTTATCAATTAACAAGTGCTGACAATATAGAAATCACACCGGCAACCAGTTAAAATTGTAAAAAAATTGACTCAACCTTTCTGTTGTGTGCGTCTGTGTGCCACACAGAGCATGGAGAAGAGAAGAAGCAGCAAGGAATAGAGAAAAAAAATTGTGGAAAAGCATGGACAACCCCAAGCTTACAAGTCCATCTCTAGAGATCGTAATGTTCCTGAGTCCACTGTGTGCAACATTGTCAAGAAGTTTACAGCCCATGGCACTGTAGCTAATCTCCCTGGATGTGGAAGAAAAGTAAATATTGATCAAAGAGTTTTCAAAATTTACCTGAGGAAGCCAAATTCCTTTTGGGAGAATGTGCTGTGGACAGATGAAACAAAATAACAGCTTTTTTCATAAATCCCATCATTCTACTGCTTTCAGAAAAAGGAATGAGGTCTTTAAAAAAGAATACAGTCCCTATAGTCAAACATGGTGGAGGTTCACTGGTGTTTTGGGGTTGCTTTGCTGCTTCAAGCATGGGATGTCTTGACTGTGTGCATTACATCACAAAATTTAAAGACTACCAAAGAATTCTGGGGTGCAATGTAGGGCCCAGTGTCAGACAGTTTGTGTCTCCATCAGAGGTTATAGCAGGACAATGACCCAAAGAACACGTCAAAAAGCACCCAGAAATGGTTTAAGACAAAGCGCTGGAGAGTACTGAACTGGTCAGCAATGAGTCCACATCTAAATCCAATAGAGCATCTGTGGAGAAATCTCAAAACAGCAGTTGGGAAAAGAAACCCTTCCAATCTGAGCTGGAGACCTGGAGCAGTTGGCGAAAGAAGAGTGGTCCAAAATTCCAGTAGAGAGGTGTAAGAACCTCATGGATGGTTACAGGAAGTGATTGATTTCAGTTAATTTTTTTCCAGTTGGTGTGCTACCAAATATTAAAATGAGGGTGCCAACAATTTTATCAAGTCCATTTTTGGAGTTTTGCGTGGAATGTGTCAGATTTGGTTTTTTATTTCTCCACTTTTTGTGTCACACCAATACAAACAAAAGAAACATGAGAATGCCTAAACATTTGTAATTGCAACCATTTTCTGGACGAAGTGGTGCATTATCGGACAGGAATGCAGGGGTGCCATTATTTTTGGCCAAGACTGTGTGTGTGTGTGTGTGTGTGTGTGTGTGTATATGTGTGTGAGTGTATATATATATATATATATATATATATATATATATATATATATTGGCTGATATATACTTACTATGTCATAGCGAAAAGAGTTATCTTAGGATCAGAAATCACTCTGATGTTCCCAATCATTACTGGGAACTGTAGTTATCAGTTGGTTGACATAGATTAATGTATGCTCAGCACAGGACATTGTGCAGGGGAACAATAATCTACAGATTGCAGGTAGGAGAAAGGTTAAAACTGAACTGTGAAAGTTAACAGATTCTGGTCTCCGGGCTCAGCTGAACTCAAAATGATCCAACAGGGAAATGTCTCTTCTGCCCCCTCCTCCGTTGATAAAAAATCCTTCACTGATTACAGTGCTTATAACACTATCTTTGAATGGGGGAGAATCTGATCAGTCACAAAATTCTCTCCTCCATTCACAAATCATGCTATAGGCAGTGTAATCAGTGAAATAACATTTCTGTCTAGACAATAGGGCAGGAGGGGTTTGTCCCCATTGGATCATCTTTAGTGCAGCTGAGCTTAGAGGCCCAAAGCTGTTAACTCCCACAGCACTGGAAGTTCAGCAGCAGGAGGAGGACAGGGCCAGCCATGCAGTGAAGATTTCTACAGAATCCAGCAATCTGAATATTGAGGGGAATACTTCTTTACGGGTAAGTAATATAACTAAGACTGTAGAAAAAATATTTTTTAACCTCTTGGCGCTGACAGTATTCAAATATGCATCCTCTTGGCAAGGTGGGCCTTGGCACAGAGTAGACGCATATTTGCGTACCAGAATGTAAAGGTTACCGGCAGCTAACAAAATTTTTTGTTTACTTGCGATTGGGAGCTTTCCCATCATGTGACTGCTGTCACAGCCAATCATGATGGTCACATGATCAAAAACCCCACCTCCCAGCATCTGAAACCTCTTAAAGGACCAGGTGGTGTCAGCCCCAAGGGGCTAACTAAACTTCAGCTTCAAGCAGTTGCATGCTTTAAACAACATTTTTTACATCAGAGATTAAAGTGATGTCAGCAACCCTGGCCTTTGTATCAAAGAGATTACAAACTGTCTTAGACCAGCAGTGAGCAGGGCTGAGGCTGCACATTACAGACGGTTGTAAGAAAGGGAGATCCAATTTGTGATTTGTAATAGGAGCAGAAAATTACATTGCCACACATGGTACATTTTGAGCAAGCCTGTAGCTCTCAGTAAAAGTCAGTGACATAAGAGAAAACAGACTGTACATTAGTAAAGAAAAACGCACAATAAAAAGGTATTAGTTTGATTTGCACACACCTTTTGTAATAGCTGTAAAATGTTTGTCCATGAAACTCTTCCTCCCTTTTCACGAATTATATCTCAAACCTTATCTGAAATCATCCTACCTAAAGCAAACTATCAGTTTTGTCTAGAAAACATGATCTTTCTGGTCAGTTATATGCACATTGCAAGGATTATATCACAGATGAAAATTACAGTGTAATTGCTGCTGTGCATGAAACATGAAAGGTCACCATCTTTCCCATGTGTCTAGGGCAGTAAGATTATAAATACAGCCCAAAAAATGGGGCACAGCATATAATTGAACTCTGCAAGGATATTATATGTGCAGTCCTACCCACTAGAGGAGCTGCTGCTATAACAAGTTCTTCTGTTCTCTAGAGGGCAACACACACTGGCACTCCTTGGGGTTGTTTCACATTTCAATAGGCTACACAGCCCGGCATGTAGGTTGGGTGTAGGTGGGGTGAAGCATGTGCAGCGAGAATAATTCACACATTCAGGTGTAGTGAAAAACTTGTATTGAACTAATATAGCAACAGTTCACAACAAACCCGGCGGAAAAGCTGCCCATCCGGGTGCACTCAGTTTCCAAGGAACAGATTCCAGCCAAGCTGACAGTGTCTGTTGAGAGGGGGCAGAATATGGCCTGGCTGTCTTGTACCCAGGAAGGTGTCCAGAAGAGATGCGACCCTACGCTTTCCCTTCTCCTCAGGAACTTTTCCCTAGCACTAGTACTGTCCCTCACAGGTGGGGTACCTGTCCTTCTTTTACCAACTCGCCAAAAGCATGTCAAACCAGGGAGCTAGTGCCTTAAAACAGTTCTGTCTGACCCAAGATGGTCACCAGAGTCACATGGGGTGGCAGCATCCAATCTGATCACTTGCCCAGTGACCCAGGAAACCATGTTCTTCCTGGCTTCCTCTCGAACAGATTGAGGTAAAGAGCAAATCAGAGGCTCTTTGCCACGTGATCAGCTGTGTCTAATCACAGCTGATTACGGATATAAACAGAAGTCAGTTATCAGAGAAGACAGCCGATAACCAGCTTGTGTAAAAGGGAATGTACACTGATAATCAGGGCACTGATTATCAGTGCAGTCCCAACAGTGCCCACCAGTGCCCACAAGTTCTACCAATCAATGGCCATCGGTGCTGCCACTCAGTGCCCATCAGTGCCTCCTCATCAGTGTCATCTATCGGTGCCTCCTACCAGTGCCCATCAGTGCAGCCTCATCAGTGGAGGAGAAAAATTACCTGTTTACAACATTTTATAACAAATTTTTCATAATTTTTGGTCTTTATTCATTTATTTAGCAAAAAAATAAAACATAAACCCAGTGGTGATAACCACCAAAAGAAAGCTCTATTTGTGTAAAAAAAGAAAAAAAATGTGTTTGGATACAGTGTTGCATGACCGTGCAATTGTCATTCAAAGTGTGACAGTGCTGAAATTGGCTTCGCCAGGAAGGGGGTGAAAGTGCCCAGTAGGCTAAAATTCTTGCCCAAGCACTTGCAGTTTACAGATTTCAATGCTGCTGGCTTCTGCTCTCCTAAACTTCAAGTCTTCACGAGAAAGAGTTAACAGTGAACAGTGCAGTCTCGAGTCAGTCTGTTAGTTTGAAGTATGGAAGAGGAGGAAGGAGTAGGGTAGTGCCTTCATATTCTAGGTTATGGGGCCCATGTCTCTATTGATGCACACAGCATAGAAAGGCACAACTCTAGTCCCTGCATGCAAGGTGCAAGGGTGGCTCCATTAGACAACAGGGCTGCCCGAAAAAGGAAATCTGTGACGGTGGTCATAGCACCAGTTTAACCTCTTCACGCCGACCGCCTCCCAGCCCTTTAAGATTTCTCACAGCTGGGAGGCGGAGGTGGAAATTTTGGGTCATGTGAACGCTGTGATTGGCTGATACAGTAGTCACATGATCAAAAAGCTCCCGATCGCAAGTAAAAAAAAAAAAATTATAAGCTGCTTTTGAATAGTGATGTTCCTGATTGGTGACCTTCAAAGCACCATGTGATGTGTTGGGGCTACATGAACATGGGAATATAAAAAAAAACAAATGTAGCAAATCAAAGTGTTCAAATAGTACAGAAACATGAGCAATGCAAAGCAAGGATGAAACCAATAAATGACAGCTAAAGAGGTTGCTTTTCCTAGTAACAAAATCTTCAGGCTGAAAATAATGTCTGATCCTCTTCTGGGTCTGTTCACGTATATTTGCAGGTTTCATGTTAAATCTGTCTCCATTCACTGCACTGTACAGCTCAGCCTGTTGACCTCTACTTTCCTGCTCCTACATCATTATATAGAAAGAATTTCTTCTGTTTTTGCCCTTGAGGGATTCTTGTTCTTTCGTTTCCCATTCTCCAGAAACAATCTGCAAGTGAATATACATTGTAATCCCTTACACATACAATATGTTATCAGTGACAAGTATACGTCAGGGAATGTGAGACAAAGTGTGAAAATGCTGTAACCCTTGCAACCAATTAGCAATCATTTTTCATCAACTGCCCTTATTTAAAGAAATGTGACATTTGATTGGCTGCTGTATGAGTTTTGTATATTGTCATAAATTTCCGAACTGCCCTTTTAACCACTTGTCTACAGGGAACTTTCACCCTCTTCCTGCCCAGGCCAATTTTCAGCTTTCAGCGCTGTCAAACTTTGAATGACAATTGCGCGGTCATGCTACACTGTAACCATGTGAAACTTTTTATCTCTTTCTTCAGACAAATAGAGCTTTCTTTTGGTGGTATGTAATCACTGTACGCTGGGTTTTTTAATTATTACAAAAAAAAAGACCGAAAACTTTGCAAAAAAAAAGTTTTTCTTAGTTTCTGTCAGTAAATTTTGTAAATAAGTAATTTTTCTCCTTCACTGATGTGCGCTGATGAGGCAGCACTAATAAGGAGGCACTAATATGCCGCACTTATGGGCACTGATATGTGGCATTGATGAGAACTGATAGGCGGCACTGGTGGGCGGCACGGATAGGCATTGATGGGTGGCACTGATGGGCAGCACGGATAGGCATTGTTGGGCGGCACTGATGAGCGGCACTGATAGCCAGCACTGACTGGCATAACTAATGGTCACTGATTGGTGGCACTTGTGGGCACTGATTGTTGGCACTGGTGGCGCTTTATTGTAATCAGGGCACTGTAATCAGTGCCCTGATTACATGTCTTGATGTCCCCTGTGAGAAGATGCCGCTGATCGTCTCTCCTCGCCACACACTCTGTCAGTGTGAGGCGATGAGAGCCGATTGCTGGCATTTCCGTGTTTACATGTGACCGGTTGTGATTGGACAAAGCCGATCACATGGTTAAAGAGCCCTGGTTGCGGCTCTTTGCAAAGATCAGGGTGCCCCAGCGGGCGCGCAAGAGGGGCTGTTCTGGGACGACGTCATATGACGTCATCCAAGAACGAGAGCCTCACCACCCCTCTGTCATTTTATAGGGGGTGGGCAGCAAGCAGTTAAATAAGCCAATATGTATGCAGTTAACTGCTTTTGAGTTTAATGAAATGCCTCATTCACAGCGTACGCCCATACAAGGACTCTGCTTACCCGCATGGGCATGTACAGGTATTCCGTGCATCCCCATGCAGGCAGTCCCATTAATGTCAATTGAGACGCAGCGGCTGTACGCACACACTGTCTGCGTTTGGGGTCAATATGAATACCTGCATAGAGATGCACAGAACACCCCTGTTCATCCATGTGCAAATAAACCAGTGGTAGTCAACCTGAAAATTATAGAGGGCCTCAAGTGCAGCCCTTGACACCTCCAGAGGGACACACAATAGCAGCGCATTTTTGCACCTCAGTGCCCAAAAAATGTGGTTGTGCTGTATTTTTTTGAAGGATATAGCAATGTAGGCTGAAGTTAGAGAACAATAACCCCCTTTATTGGTGTAAGAGAGTGCAATAATAACCTCAGCATTGGTGTCAGTGAACATATTATTAACCTCAGCATTGGTGTCAGTGAGTGCAATAATAACCATCAGCATTGGTGTCAGTGAACATAATAATAACCCCAGCACTGGTGTTAGTGGTCGTTAGTGGCAGTGCAATTTTACCACCCTTCATTGGTTGTCAGTGGCAGTGAAACTTAATCCCCCTACATTGATGGTCATCGGCAGTGAGAGTTAAACCCCCCCAAACATTGCTGGTCACTGGCAGTGATATTTAACCATCCTCCAGATTACTGGTTACTGCCAGTTAGAGCTGCACGATTCTGGATAAAATGAGAATCACAAACCAAAGTTCTTCCTTTTGATCTAAAAGAACGAAATGTTACAATGTTTCTTTTAATTTTCCAGCGCTAAGCAATGTTCATAAACAATTGCTGGATGGTTGTTTTTTTTTTGACAGCTGTGAGTGAGCAGAGAACGGCTCTGCACTTGTTACATGAATGAATTGTGGAAATGTCAGATTAAGATCGTGAGGGGGGGTTGAACCGAGATCACAATTTTTTTAACGATTACTCATGCAGCTCTATTGCCAGTGCTATTTAACCCCCACCCCCTTGCATTGCTGGTCACTGGCAGTGATATTTAGGATAACGCCACACCCCTACCAGCCCCACCACTAAAAACTATAGAAAAGCACTGCAGATTAAGATTGACAACATCAAGAAAGACATGTGCTCTTCATACCACTTTAGCTCAATGACTTTTCTGTTGCTCTCACAGGAAAAATGTCAAAAACTGCAGGAGGAAGGCAAAGATTTAGCTGCTTATCCCATGTATTTCAAGGCAGGCGGTTATAGAAAATGCACATCTAGAATGATTGGTTGCCTTCCTTGTTCTCAGTCATCTTTATACTGTATAGTGTAGACTGCAGATAGAGGTGACCTGTGGTGTCAGCTTTCAAAGCAAAGGGGAAGAAAATGTTTGGGCAATATTTACAGAAGTGCTTGCTGTCCCTAGATACATAAAGGGTCAAATGTATTTAAAAAATTTAGTGATGCTTTAGGGTCCTATCACACAGGCTTTTCGATCCAGCCCACCTGTCCGTTTTTCAGGTGGACCTGATTGGAAGCTCCATATGGATCTATGGGCAGGATGATGTAAACAGACTTGTGTCCATGTACACTCACCTAGCTCCTAGTCTATTCAGGTCTGGAAAACAACCGGAAGGACTGCATCCTCCTCCATTTTTCCAGATCTAAATGAGATGGATTGGAGGTAGTCAATGCAAACAGACACAAATCCATCTACATCCACCCATAGAGCCCTCATGGGTCTGCCCCTATGTGCTGTGCAAATGCGGACACAAACTGAACAGGCACGGATGTAAAAAAACAAAACAGACATCCATCCCGCTCAGTTCTGATTCAGCAGGGGGTGAACAGAGTAGAGCAGCATTGTGTGAAAAGACACTTAGCATTGCATTATTGCATTTTCATTCATTTGAAATGGGCTGTCAATGTACCACAACATAGTCAAAAACAGACATGGGCCTTATTTTAAAATGTAGCACACCACAATGTACATAATAGTGCACTGCAGTTCAGATTTCTTACCTGCTACTGTATGGAACCGATCCCGTTTTTTTTTTTTTTGTGCAGCACATACAGTATGTGTGAATGGGCCCATAAATATTCAGGAGTTGATTTACTAAAGGCAAATAGACTGTGCACTTTGCAAAGTTCAGTTGCACTCTGCAAAGCCATGGCCCCAGAGCTTAGTAAATATGAGCAGAAGCTTTGCTGACTTCCATCATCCAATCATATGCTGTTTTTATTTTCCTTGCACATGATTGGATATTCTTTGCAAATTGAAGCTTTACCTTCTTTACTAAGCTCTGGAGCAACTGCGCTTTGCAAAGTGCACAGTCTATTTGCCTTTAGTAAATCAACCCCTCTGTCACTGCACTGAGGTGGGGAGAGACAGGTATCAAGTGCAAGCACCTAGTGATATTTGCATCTTCAGCAGCCACCCAAACCTTTCTGTCAAAGCCTAATGCTGGGCTGTTTTGAGAAACAAAGCTTTAACAGCCCCAAGAAGTATTAGAGCTTACAGAGACATCCAGTGGCAAATCACTATTACTATGATGGGTAGACTCTTAGGCCTATAGCAGCATGAAGGAGACATCAAGCTTTGTCACTATCAGAAAGTGTTGAATCTTTCCCTGTCAGAACAACTTGAGATAAAGCTGTGACAAAATAGTTTGGATGGCTGTTACAGTTATGCACAAGGGCTACAAGGAAATGGAAATCCATTTCCTTCCCTTCAATGACAGTCTCTCTTTAAGGCTCTTTCACACTAGCGGTATTATTTACCGCCCCCTTAAAAGCGAACCGTGGCGGACCTCTTTTCAGAGGGCAGTGAAAGGAGGTTAGCAGGTGATGCTACCGTCTCCTGAAGCCTCTTTTTTTTTTTTTTACCAAAAGGTAATTTCTTATTGTAGGACCATGGCACAACTGCAAGCCGCGTGTTTGGCTCTATGTACGCTCTTCCCTATGTGATCCATCTAATGGTCATTGATTGTCTAGATGAGCTATCTTTTTTATAAATGTTTTATATTTTTTGTTCTATATAATATTTTTATATATAATTTGTTTTGTTTAAAAAAATGTTTTTATGCTTTAAATATTTTTGGGTAGAGATATTAATGTTTATATAATTAAAAATTGTTTTTTTTATTGGTCTTATGTAATAGTCTAATTTTCTGAGATACTGAATTTTTGGTTTTCACTAGCTGTAAGCCATAATCATAAAAATGAAAAGAAATAAATGCTTGAAATATATCACTCTGTGTGTAATGAATCTATATAATATATATATATATGAGTTTCACTGTTTGAATTAAATTACTAAAATAAAGTAACTTTTTGATAATATTCTAACTTTTTGAGATGCACCTGTATGTTCGACTCTAATTGCTCCATGTCAATGTATATTTTCTCATAGAGATTCAGGTATTTGTTTGGGGCTCTCCTTTCTAAGCCATATCAGATTGAGACTTGAGTTGTTTGGAGAGATTGTGGTTGGCCATCTTTAAATTAAATCGAGGCTGGGTTTGTCTGCAAAACACAGCTTGGCCATTTTGTTTATCAAAATTAGGCCGAGAAGTCTGGAAATTTTACTGGGGCTTGATTTCCTTGTAAGCCACGGCTCTGTCTGCCATGTTTTATATGAAAAAAGAGGGGGTGGGACTTTAAATGAAGCACGCAGTTGAATAAAAAGGTCAAAAATTATATGTATATTGCAGTGTATCAAAGTAAAATTGGTAATATATAATAATAATGATGATCAGTATACCAATACAATTCATGTACATACATACATATAAAACATGATACCACATGACAGTTAAAAGAGTTGTGAATACGCAACCTATTGAATCCTCTGTTAAGTATCAAAATTTGTTGAGTGTAAATAGCATAGTTACTAAAAATGTATGTAGAATCTTAAAACCACATAATTGATATGAGAGATTGCATATAAATCTAGTAAACACATAAATGATTGAAACACAGCATAGGAAAAAGGTCTAAGCTTCCACTAAGAACTGGAAACCCCCTGGGGATACCATTACCGGGAGCTGTGGCAGTGTGAACTGCATGCACAGCCCAACATAAAGTGGCATACAGGGAGGACAGATATCCATAGAATAGCGATCCCCATAAGTGACCATGAATGTTGACAGAACTACCATAAAAGGACTTCTGTGAAAAATATTCATATGTGTCTTAGTGCCACACCCTCACTCAACACACAGCTGTTTTGTAAGTTACCTAGAATGTGCCCCCTCCCCCCCCCCAGCTCATCTTTTTTGCTTTGTCTTTGACAATGTCAGATTATATAGAAATCCATCCATTTCATTACAGATATACGTGCCTTCTCTTGAAGAGCAGATCAATCCACGAAACGCGTCAAGCTTTTTCATATGCCGCGTTTCACTACATCATGTGTTTACTAGATTTATATGCAATCTCTCATTATATCAATCATGTGGTATTAAGCTTCTACATGAATTTTTTTGTAACTATGCTATTTACACTCAACATTTTTTGATACTTAACAGAGGATTCAATAGGTTGTGTATTCACAACTTCTTCAACTGTCATGTGGTGTATATACATGAATTGTATTGGGATACTGATCATTATCATTATTATTATGTATTACCAATTTGACTTTGATACACTGCAATACACATTAAATTTTGACCTTTTTATTCAACTGCGTGCTTCAGTTAAAGTCCCCCCTCTTCTTTTTTCATTTATATAGGAATGGAGGCGTATGACCTTATCAGGTCACAGCTTAATTTGAAGTCCCAAAACCCTTCTCTTTCAAACATTTTTAATATGAAAATGAGGCTGGGCTTTCTTGTGAGCCATGGCTCCGCCGGCCATCTTAATATGAAAATGAGGCTGACTAGTCGGGTTGCCATTTTAGAACAAAAAGGAGGCCCGATTTGATATGCAATTTAGGAGCTTATCTCCCATTAGTTGGAGAATTTATTTAGCATGGCAACTCACTTGGTGTTTGTGCCCCCAAAGGGCGGGGCTAACACATGCGACATTGCTACGCTGATCTGAATGTTTGGACTGCTTTTAACATTGCCCAGGAATGTCTCTCATATTAGGTGCATATTTATCTTGAAAATGTGAGTAGTTTTATACATTTTGAGCTTCAATAAAATTTTATACTGTTTTACGTTATGTGGGTTTCCCCATCTTAATTTCATGGTAATTTCTGTGGACTATATGGAGGACACTGACAAAAATGTATGCTGAAAAGCAGGAGACAGTGTGAAACTCTAACCAAAGGGTACCTATCAAGGTTTTTGATGACGAGATACCAACTACAAGAAGATTTGAAACTGCAGTAGGGTTCATTTGCTCTGGTCGGAGTCCAATTCTTGTGGTTGTGGCGGTTCACCAGGGTGGTCACAAGTCCTGGCTCAGCACATCAATTTCTGGCATCACAGCAGTGTTTCTTTAAACATTGGAATTATTACAGTATCTTCATATATTTGAATTTCTACTTTTGTCACTGGATATCTACTTTGTTTACTTCATGGACTTCACTATCATCACTTTAATATTTTTTTTTGTTTTGATACTGAATGTTCACAATATGTGACTATCACAGCACTTTTATATTTGTCATGGTATTTATTTACCTCATTTACGTCACTATATAGGATTGTTGTTCCAGTTAGTAGCATAGTAAACCCTTTATATTCATGTGTTTGCCTCTGAGTTACAACATGGCCCCATTCACCTACATAGGAAACTGAGGGGGTGAAGAAGTAGGAAGGTTCATAGTGTATTGCTTAAAATTATATACAAAGCTAATGTAAGTGACATCCATAGCCAGTGTTTCAGCATGTGTTTATGCTTTTAATAGGTTCTGATGCTAATAAATGCCTATGGAAAAATCTTTAACATCTTATAAAAGGTAGACAAGGACACAATCAGACTGGACTTGAAGGCCTCTTGAATCTAGTAATGAGTAAATCCATGCAATGCCTAATATCAAATGGCTTAGCTAGCAGGCCTGCCAGGCGAAGAAAAATTCAAAGATGAAAAATAATAAGCATGTTGGTCAAAATGCATAATGTTCATGCTCAGCTGAAGCATACCTTTAAACGGTAACAGCAAGGGATCAGTGGAGTGGGCAATGTTTGAAGTGTGAATACCTTGAAGGTCACCCTTACACTGAGATTCCATAAAAATCTGTAAGGTATTCAGGACATTTTCCATTGAAAAGGAAAACCTGTCCACACATCCTTCTGCTGCTGGGATTTAGCTTTTCTCCTCTCTCTAAAAGCTGAGTGCAATTAATAAACATCATCGCACTTTGGAGAAATTCCATTTTATTTTCAAAAGTGATGATCTGCACAAGTTATGGATCATTATTGATTTTCAAAACGTCTAAACACAGGAAACTGAAATTAAGAATGGAAACATTTGCATCCGCATTCCTGGGCCAGATATTACTATTGTGTATGGTGACACATTTATGTGGTGTGGCAGCAAAGGTGAGGGATTACCTGCTGCCTAGATCCCAGGGTTGTAATAGACAGTTACATTTACTCCTCTTTGGATGCCAAACAGCTCTCCAAGGTCCCTCCACATCACTCCATGTTACTCGATGTGATCTGAAGTCAATTATACTCTGCAGCACCCCCAATACTGCACATATGCACCAACCCTCTGTTATTCCTGTCTAGGGATGAGCCGAACACCCCCCTGTTCGGTTCGCACCAGAACATGCGAACAGGAAAAAGGTTTGTTTGAACACGCGAACACCATTAAAGTCTATGGGACACGAACATGAATAATCAAAAGTGCTAATTTTAAAGGCTTATATGCAAGTTATTGTCATAAAAAGTGTTTGGGGACCCGGGTCCTGCCCCAGGGGACATGGATCAGGTTTTAAAAATGGCCGTTTTTTCAGGAGCAGTGATTTTAATAAGGCTTAAAGTCAAACAATAAAAGTGTAATATCCCTTTAAATTTCATAGCTGGGGGGTGTCTATAGTATGCCTGTAAAGGGGCGCATGTTTCCCATGTTTAGAACAGTCTGACAACAAAATGACATTTCGAAGGAAAAAACCCATTTAAAACTACACGCAGCTATTGCATTGCCGGTCCGACAATACACATAGAAGTTCATTGATAAAAACGGCATGGAAATTCCCCACAGGGGAACCCCGAACCAAAATTAAAAAAAAAAATGACGTGGGGGTCCCCCTAAATTCCATACCAGACCCTTCAGGTCTGGTACGAATTTTAAGGGGAACCCCGCGCCAAAAAAATAAACACGGCGTGGGGTCCTCCCCAACATCCATACCAGACCCTTATCCAAGCACGCAACCTGGCAGGCCGCAGGAAAAGAGGGGGGGATGAGAGTGCGGCCCCCCCTCCTGAACCGTACCAGGCCACATGCCCTCAACATTGGGAGGGTGCTTTGGGGTAGCCCCCCAAAACACCTTGTCCCCATGTTGATGAGGACAAGGGCCTCATCCCCACAACCCTGGCCGGTGGTTGTGGGGGTCTGTGGGTGGGGGGCTTATCGGAATCTGGAAGCCCCCTTTAACAAGGGGACCCCTAGATCCCGGCCCTCCCCCCTGTGTGAAATGGTAAGGGGGTACTTACCCCTACCATTTCACTAAAAAACTGTCAAAAATGTTAAAAATGACAAGAGACAGTTTTTGACAATTCCTATTTAAATGCTTCTTCTTTCTTCTATCTTCCTTCATCTTCTTCTTCTGGCTCTTCTGGTTCTTTCTCCGGTGTTCTCGTCCAGCATCTCCTCCGCGGCGTCTTCTATCTTCTTCTCCTCGGGCCGCTCCGCACCCATGGCATGGGGGGAGGCTTCCGCTCTTCTCTTCATCTTCTTCTCTTCTTCATCTTCTTCTTTTCTTCTCTTCTTCTCTTTAAGAACCTCTTATTTAAGAACCGTCAGACGAGGAGACACCGTCACACAGCGGGAGCCTCCCTCCATGCCAGCATGGATGCGGAGCGGCCCGGAGAAGAAAATGAAGAAGAGAAGAAGAGAAGAAAAGAAGAGAAGAAGATGAAGAAGAAGATGAAGAAGATGAAGAGAAGAGCGGGAGCCTCCCCCCATGCCATGGGTGCGGAGCGGCCCGAGGAGAAGAAGATAGAAGACGCCGCAGAGGAGATGCTGGAAGAGAACGCCGGAGGAAGAACCAGAAGAAGAAGAAGATGAAGGAAGATAGAAGAAAGAAGAAAGAAGAAGCATTTAAATAAAGGAATTGTCAAAAACTGTCTCTTGTCATTTTTAACATTTTTGACAGTTTTTTAGTGAAATGATAGGGGTAAGTACCCCCTTACCATTTCACACAGAGGGGGGCCGGGATCTGGGGTCCCCTTGTTAAAGGGGGCTTCCAGATTCCGATAAGCCCCCCGCTCGCAGACCCCCACAACCACCGGCCAGGGTTGTGGGGTTGCGGCCCTTGTCCTCATCAACATGGGGACAAGGTATTTTGGGGGGCTGCCCCAAAGCACCCTCCCAATGTTGAGGGCATGTGGCCTGGTACGGTTCAGGAGGGGGGCACACTCTCGTCCCCCCCTCTTTTCCTGCGGCCTGCCAGGTTGCGTGCTCGGATAAGGGTCTGGTATGGATTTTTGGGGGGACCCCACGCCGTTTTTTTTTTTTGGTGCGGGGTTCCCCTTAATATCCATACCAGACCTGAAGGGCCTGGTATGGAATTTAGGGGGACCCCACGTCATTTTTTTTTTTTTAATTTTGGTTCGGGGTTCCCCTGTGGGAAATAAACATGCCGTTTTTATCAATGAACTTCTATGTGTATTGTCGGACCGGCAATGCAATAGCTGCGAGTAGTTTTAAATGGGTTTTTTCCTTCGAAATGTCATTTTGCTGTCAGACTGTTCTAAACACAGGAAACATGCTCCCTTTTACAGGCATACTATAGACACCCCCCAGCTATGAAATTTAAAGGGATATTACACTTTTATTGTTTGACTTTAAGCATTATTAAAATCACTGCTCCTGAAAAAATGGCCGTTTTTAAAACTTTTTTTTGCATTGATCCAGGTCCCCTGGGGCAGGACCTAGGTCCCCAAACACTTTTTATGACAATAACTTGCATATAAGCCTTTAAAATTAGCACTTTTGATTTCTCCCATAGACTTTTAAAGGGTGTTCCGCGGCATTCGAATTTGCCGCGAACACCCCAAATTGTTCGCTGTTCGGCGAACTTGCGAACAGCCAATGTTCGAGTCGAACATGAGTTCGACTCGAACTCGAAGCTCATCCCTATTCCTGTCTGTAAAAGTCACCAACGAGTAAGGCCCAGAACACAGGCAGTCTAACAGCATACCACATACCTGTGAATAATTAGAGCTCTGCTACTTGACTTACTTTGTAAATGCATCAGCAGGGAGGTGATCAAAGTCTACAGCATTAAGACCCCTTTCACACTGAGGTGGTTTTCAGGCATTTTAGCACTAGAAATAGCCTCTAAATAGCGCCTGAAAAACATCCACCATTCATTTCAGTGTGTCTATGCACACTGGGGCGGTGCACTTGTGGGACTTTAGGAAAAGTCCTGCAAGTAGCATCTTTGGGGCGGTTTGGGAGCACTGTATAGAGTGCTCCCAAAATGCCCTGCTCATTGAAATTAATAGGCATCGCTTTGGAAGCGCAACACGGGCGTTTTTACGCCTTTAACCCCCTTCTAACATATGCACTAAAATCACAGTTCTCCCCTTATTTTATTTGGTAGCAGGGGCTTGGATGCCTACCAAGCTTCTAATGCAAACAAAGAAAAGGTGCTGCATGCTGCTAGAAAGTGGTTGAAACTAGACTTCATTATCTCGGTTGTGATTTTGAGGATTAATTAGTAAACAGTGCCTGGAGCTAGGACTGTAAGTGAAGGCTTGTTAAGAATCTGTAATGCCCCTAGTATAAGAACAGGTGCTCTTTAAGTGAAAGGCCTTTTTCTAACCTAACTATGCTTAAACATGTATCCACTATCCTACTACCTATCCTGCCTAACATATTTGTGTATACGTTTTAAATAATAAAGTATGGCGCCGTTATGTTTATATTAATACCGTATATACTCGAGTATAGGTCCTTCCGAATATAAGCCGAGGCCCCTAATTTACCACAAAAAAACGGGAAAAACTTATTGACCCGAGTATAAGCCGAGGATGAGAAATGAAGCAGCTACTGTAAGTGGAAAAGAGGGTCAACAATGCCCATCTGCAGCTGCATGCCTCCCTGTGACCTGTGCATGTGTCCCTGCATCCTGTGCAGCCTACCTGTGTCCTGTGCAGCCTACCTGTGTCCTGTGCATGTGTCCTGTGCAGCCTACCTGTGTCCTGTGCATGTGTCCCTGTGTCCTGTGCATGTCTCTGTGTGCCAATCTGCAGCCTCCATGTGGCGATCTGCATCCTGTGTGCCTCTCTGCATCCACCGATCAGCGTGTGATAACATTCAGCAGCTATTCCACTGTTCAAAAGCCACGCCTCCTCCTCGTCTGTAATAGGCAGGACACTCCATTTCCCAGCAGTCAGCGGTCAGCCTATCATGGACATTCTCTCATCTTCATACCACGGACGAGGATGAGAGAATGTCCGTGATAGGCTGTACACTGATTGCTGGGAAATTGAGTGTTCTGCCTATCTCAGACGAGGAGGAGGCGTGGCTTTTGAACAGTGGAATGGCCGCCGTCTGTCTCCATGACACGCTGATCATGTAGGCATATAGCGCTGACGCGAGTATAAGTCGAAGGGGGCACTTTCAGCCTAAAAAAAGGGGCTGAAAATCTTGACTTATACTCGAGTATATATGGTATGTGTCCGCCAAAAATTTGTGAATACTCCCAATATTTCAAAAAATCTTTTACTCCAACCCACTATTAGGTGTGCAAAAAATTCCAAAGTAAATTGTATAAAATTACAATAATACATTCATGTATTAATATTTCAAAATAATGTGCTCAAAAATATAACAAATTATTGTGCATAAAGTAAACACGTGTTTTGTATCAATGAATTCCATCTGCATGAAGAAGCATAAAAAAATGAAAATAATACTGCGATCAACACACAACAAAAATCCAAAAAAATTGAAAAACTAAAAATCCATTTAGCTGTGGAGTAACAAGTCTTGTGACCATCCGCCATGCTTTAAAGAATTTTTTACGCGCTCTTCTTCAAAATTATATTAAGTGCTCCACCACGTGCAATAGGCTGAATGCACTCCACTCATGCACGTGGTGGAGAACTTGGGATATTTTGAAGAAGAGCACGTTCAAAATTCTTTAAAGCACGGTGGATGGTCACAAAGACTGTTACTCCACAGCAAACAGGGTTTTTTGTTTTTTTAGTTTTGTATTTTTTTTGGATTTTTTTTGTGTGTTGATCACAGTATTATTTTCATGTTTTTTATGCTTATTCATGCAGATGGGATTCATTGATATAAAACACATTTTGAATCATTTATGCACAATAATTTGTTATATTTTTGAGCACATTATTTCAAAATATTAATACATGAATGTATCATTGTCATTTATACAATTCACACTGATTTTTTTTTTGCACAATTTTTAGTGAGTTTGAGTAAAAGGTTTTTTGAGATATTGGGAAGTATTCACAAATTTTTGGTGGACACATTAAATTTAAATATAAAAGCGCCAGACTTTATTATTTAAGAACTATTTTTTTGTGTGGTTTACACTTAAAGGGGCAGCAGTTATACGTAAAGTAATCATAGGCGCCTTCTTTAGGGGAACTTAATATTTGTATATACTTACCTATTATTAGCCCACTCTGGTCTGGCCACATAATCCCCTGTGTCAGTGAGTGGTGGCTGAAGGGGAGAGGAGGGAGAGCTCAACAACGGCTGGATTCAGCATGCCGCTCACCAACACAAGGCTGGAGCAGCCTAAAAATAGGTACGTATACAGATCTTTTTACATAGGTTAGGCAGGATAGATAGCAGGAGAAGTGATAGAACATTTAAAGAGGAACTGCAGTCTGCTCACATAATTTGTAATAAAAACATCTTTGCCATTCTGAAGCTTCCTTTCAACCACTTTATATATTATTTTATATATATACTGTGATTTTGTACTTGCTGGCAAACTCTCACAAGAGTGAGAAAGAGAGAGGTGTGTATGATGTCATAAGCCTAGGCGAATTACCAGGCAAAGAAAGAGGAAGCAAGCGATATAAGGTATTTATTGTCAGAAAAATAATGTTTTACTTAAAACAACAGGGGGAGAATATTTACGAGATGGAAAGATGAAAAAAATTACTGAAGGTACGCTTTAATAATAGTGTTATTTTGTAATTCCACTTTAAGGTATCACAAGATACAATGCAACATCTCTGCTCTATGAATGTATCATCCTCTGCACAACTTCCTCTTCTGAAAGGCTTCATATAGAGTATCATAAAAGTGTGTGTATATAATAATCAATATAAGAATATAAATGATACAAGGTGTTTTTTAAACGTGAAAACAGGCCTTTCAGTAACATGCAAATGCCTGTATGTATACATTTCTGACATGCCACAATATAAAGCATCAGTAATACATATATAATTCATTTTTTTGTAAAAGCTATATATATTAAAAATTTGCAGACCGCGCACTGTACATTTACTGTGACATTGTAAGGGCCGGCTGTGCAAAATTACGTATACTTACACGATTCTGCATCTCTGGGTAGGGGGGCGCACGCCCGTCCAGCTGTGCCTCACAGCATGTTGTCACCGGATCCCAGCCAGTGATTGCCCACTGGCAGCCGGCGATTGGCTCTGAGCTTCAGGGAACACTAGTGTTTTTTTAAACTCCTTCAAGCTTCAGCGTTTAGAAGCAGAAAAAAAAATGTTTTTGTAAAGTTTTTAGGAGCGTTTTCCCAGCAGAAAGGAAAAAGAAAAAAAAAACCCAAGTTAAACGCTCCTAAAAGCTTTTTTCAAGCAGTGCATTTTTTGTCCCTTCATGTACATTAAAAGCACTAAGACACTAATGCTCCTAAAATGCTACTACAATCCAGCACAAAAACGCTCTTATCAGCATTTTTCATCTTGCATCTTTTGAGCTTATGATGAACGCTAGTATCCATGGAGCCTAAACAGCACAGAGTTGTGTTCAGTGACAGGGAATCTAGTTAGTCTTTCATTCCCTGCTAAGCACGGAATGAAAACAACTAGACAGGGCCGGCCCTACCATAGGACCCGAAGGTACCATTGTCCCAGGCGGCACTTTCAGGGGGCGGCAAACTGCCACATGCCAGCCAGCCCCTTCCGCCTGCTCCGCTGCAGATCCCACTGTGGGGAGCCTGGCGCCGAGGTGAAAGGAGCGTGCGGGCAGAACAGGAGAACAATCAGCGGGCGGGACAGTCGGTAGGTGAGCGGTTTGCTGGCCAATCAGCGGGCCGGTGTCTTGTCGATAAATGCCCCCTGTCGAATAATGCCCGCCCGGTACGTATGGCAGGTGACGGCGTGGCAAGTGACAATCCGCAATGTGTGGCAGGTGATGTGGCAAGTGACAATCCGCTACCTGTGGCAGGTGACATCGTGGCAAGTGACAATCTGCAACATGTGGCAGGTGACGTCGTGGCAAGTGGCAATCTGCAACGTGTGGCAGGTGACGTCGTGGCAAGTGACAATCCGCATCTGGTGACAGGTGACGCGGCAAGTGACAATCCGCATCTGAAGGTAGGTGATGTTGGCAAGCGAAACACTCAGGGCTCCCACTGATTCTGCATTATGGTGAGTTGAACTATTTTATTTTTTATAACAAAGTTATAATTGAAATATTGCACTCCAATCATTTTTTTTTGCGATACAGCACTGCGTCGCTTTAAGACCCCTTTCACACAGGCGCTATAGAGTTAAAAATAGTGCCTGCAATCTGCCCTCAAACAGCTGCAGCATTGTCTCCAGTGTGAAAGCCCAAGGGCTTTCACACCGGATCGCTGCGCTTGCAGGACGTCAGGTAAAGTCCTGTCAGCAGCTTCTTTGGAGTGGTGAAGGAGCGGTGTGTTTACCGCTCCTCCACCGCTGCTCCCCATTGAAATCAATGGGGCAGCGATGGGATACCGCCTGCAAAACGCCACTACTGCGGTGCATTGCGGGCGGTTTTAACCCTTTCTCTGCTGCTAGCGGGGGGGTAAAAGTGCCCCACTAGTGGGCGAAATGCACCGCTAATCCGATGGTAAAACGCTGCTAAAAATAGCGGCGTTTTACCCCCGACGCTATGGGCGGCTCAGTGTAAAAGGGCTCTAACTGACAATTGCGCGGTCGTGTGACGTTGTACCTAAACAAAATGTACGTCCTTTTTTTCCCCACAAATAGAGCTTTCTTTTGGTGGTATTTGATCACCTCTGCGGTTTTTATTTTTGTGCTATAAACAAAAATAGAGACACTTTTGAAAGAAAAAAAATATATATTTTTTTACTTTTTGCTATAATAAACATCCAAAAAAAAAAAATTTCTCCATCAGTTTAGGCCAATATGTATTCTTCTACAAATGTTTGGTAAAAAAAATGCAATAAGTGTATATTGATTAGTTTGCGCAAAAGTTATAGCGTCTACAAAATAGGGGATAGATTTATGGAATTTTTATTATTATTTTTTTTTTAGCAAGACTGCGACATTGCGGTGGACAGATCGGACACTTTTGACACATTTTTGGGACCAGTGACATTTATACAGTGATCTGTGCTATAAAAATGCACTGATTACTGTGTAAATGTCACTGTCAGGGAAGGGGTTAAATGTTTTCCTTGGGAAGTGTTTCTAACTTGGGGGATGGGACTGATTGGAGGAGAGAAATCTCTATTCCTAATCACTAGGAACAGCAGATCTGTCTCTCCTCCCTTGTCAGAATGGGGATCTGTCTGTTTACATTGACAGATCCCCGTTCTGGCTCTCTGTGGAGCGATCGCAGGTGACTGGTTGACATTGCGGCCGCCGGCCACGCACAGGTCCTTTTATACTCCTATATGCATGTATAGAGCCATGACAGGTCCTCTTTATACTCCTATATGCATGTATAGAGCCATGACAGGTCCTCTTTATACTCCTACATACATGTATAGTGCCATGACAGGTCCTCTTTATACTCCCATGCATGTATAGAGCCTAGATAGGTTCTCTTATTACTCCTATATACATGTATAGAGCCATGGCAGGTCCTCTTTATACTCCTACATATATGTATAGAGCCATGACAGGTCCTCTTTATATTCCTACATACACGTATTGAGCTGTGACACATCCTTTTACACTCCTATACACATGTATAGAGCCCTGACAGGTCCTTTTATACTCCTATATACATGTATACAGCCCTGACCAGTCCTCTTTATACTCCTATATACATGTATAATGCCATGACCAGTCCTCTTTATACTCCTATACATGAATAGAGCCATAACAGGTCCTTTTTATATTCCTACATACATGTATTGAGCTATGACAAGTCCTTTTCCACTCCTATACACATGTATAGAGCAATGACAGGTCCTCTTTATACTCCTATATATGTAAACAACCATGACAGGTCCTCTTTATATTCCTTTACATGTATAGAGCCATGACCGGTCTCCTTTATACTCCTTTACATGTATAGAGCTATGACAGGTCCTCCTTATATTTATATATATACACGTATAGTGCCATGACAGGTCCTCTTTATACTCCTTTACATGTATAGAGCCATGACAGGTCCTCTCTATACTTACATATACACGTATAGTGCCATGACAGGTCCTCTTTATACTCCATTACATGTATAGAGCCATGACAGGTCCTCTCTATACTTACATATACATGTATAGTGCCATGACAGGTCCTCTTTATACTCCATTACATGTAAAGAGCCATGACAGGTCCTCTTTATACTCCATTACATGTATAGAGCCATGACAGGTCCTCTTTATACTCCTATACATGAATAGAGCCATAACAGGTCCTTTTTATATTCCTATACATGTAAACAACCATGACAGGTCCACTTTAGTTATCATGATATAAAATAATGGATATGGGGGCATTTTGGTGGGTGTGTTTTTTTTTTTTTTTGGGGGGGGGTAGGGGGGGAGGCAGCATTTAATTCTTGGTACCAGGCAGCACAATGTCTTCGGCCGGCCCTGCGACTAGATACCCAGTAGAAGCATCACATATTACACACAAACACTTGTTAGGCATACATTTAACCCATTGATCGCTCTAGATGTTAACCCCTACCTGCCCAGTGTCATTAGTACAGTGACGGTGCATATTACTGGCACCGATCACTGTAATAATGTCACAGATATCGTCCGTGGCAGTTAGTTCCCACAAAGGGGGTGATTTACGAAAGCCGTGCGCCATCAGTATAGGTGCACCGCATATTTCCATATTTACTAACTGGTGCGCCGGTAACAGAGCGCGAAGCCCACATTTACTATAGTGATCTCGGCGCACGGGAGAATGCAATCTGTGCACCACTATGGACATGGTGCATGACATCTCCAAATCAATATTGACAGAAGATGGAGTTGCCAATATTATGGGGTGATGTGAGGAAGTTTAGTAACAAAAATGCCCAAAATAGAATGAGAATGTAACTTTTTCAGAGAAAGCCTGCTGTGCCTGCAAGTACGTTTAGAAGTGCGTGAGATCAATGTAAGCAGTGCACATGCACAAGCGGCTCTTGCGCTCATTCACATGCGTTAGTTCACTGCGCGGCCAAAGTCTTAGTAAATGTTAAGCAACGTACATACAATTGCTCAGGATGAACGGGCACACCTCTAAACTTGACAATTTTTTTTTTACGCTGGTTCACCTTTATGTATTTTTTAAGGAGATTTGCACACAGGTCATGTTAGCATGTTACGTTGACAACATGTGACATGTACCTTGTTAAAATTATGTAAAAAGACTCTCGCTCCTTCAGCTCCTCCTAAAAGGGCATTTAACCTTCTCCCTCTAATGCATATGATTTCCATGGGCTAGCTTTTGCTTTTAAAGGGGAACTCCACACTCCATTCTCCAATGCTCTTGTCCCCCCCATCTAATCCCTTGGATTTCCTTTTGCTTTTAAAGGGGAACTCCAACTCCACTTCATTCTCAAAAGGCTGTGAGCTGCCTTCACCAATCCAAACCACAACCTTTTTCAGAGCATACAACAGGGCCAGCTAGGAAAGGGGCGAGAAGAGTGATCGCCCAACCCCCTGCTGAACCATACAAGGTCACATGGACTCAACATAGCTGGCTGCCTTTGGAGCATGTTGGGCTCTGCCCAATACCAACCACAAAGCACCTTGTACCCAATAGTTTAAAGGGGCTCTCCACGTTCCTAAAAAGCCCCCTGTCTGCAGCCCCCACAACCCCAGCCTAGGGTTGTGTGGAAGAGGCCCTTGTCCCCCTGAATATGGGAACAAGGTGGTTGACTTTTGGGGATGCCCGAGCCCCTCCTGCCCCCAAACATCCACCCCCCCCTTTTTCTTGGGCTGGCTTGCTGTGTGTTTGGCTATGTGGGGGGTTCTCATTTTAAGTCTTAACAGACCCAAATGGTCTTGTATGTATTGTTAAGGAGGGAATTGCTCCGATGGTGGAGCACTTTCTTAAACAGGGAATTTTAAGAGACAGTTTCACCCTTCAACAGACCTATAAATCCAGTTAAAAAGCCGGATGGCAGTTTATAGGTTTGTGCAGGACCTAAGGGCCATAAACAACTACGTTTTACCTATCGCACTCATAGTGTCTGATGTGCCATCACTCCTCACCTTCATTCCATCCGATGCTGAATATTTCTCTGTGAATGATTTAATGAATGCATTTTTTTCCGTCCCGGTGGACGAGAAGACACAGCCAATGCTTGCATTTTGTTTTAGAAACCACCAGATGACATAGTGTAGAATGCCCCAGGGTTATGTGGACTCCCCTGTAGTCTACTCAGCGGCCCTCCAGACAACCCTGCGGTCCTGGACTCCCCACCAAGGTTCCGTCCTACGCCAGTATGTTGATGATTTATTGCTGTGTAGTCCAAGCCAGGGTGCATGCAAAGATGATGGTTTAGATCCGTTTCATTGGTTAGCAGATAACGGTCCCAAGATTTCTAGGAAAAAGCTACAATGGTGTCAGGAAACTGTTGAATACCTTGGTTTTGTGCTTTCTAAAGGAGAGAGGAAAATCAGTCACAAAAAAGCTGCAGCTCTCGTGGGTCTGCCCCGCCCACTTACTAAGAAAGGTATGCTGTCTTTTCTTGGTATGATTGGTTACTGCCACCAATGGATACCTGATTGTTCCTACTATGATAACCTCCTGAGACAACCACAAATATCGACATGCCAGATTGTGTAAAATGGAATGATGAAATGTGTAATGCTTTTGTGTATCTTAAAACTGCAATGGTCACAGCTTCTAGTCTTGGATTACCTGAATATGGCAAGATGTTTCACTTATTTGCCAGGGACAACTGTAAAACCATGGCGGGAGTCCTAGCACAGGAGCATGGGGGCAAACTCCACCCTATTGCATTTTTTTCAAGGGTTGTATCTATGCCGGTACAGAGTATGCCAGCGTGTCTCTGAGCTTTAGCATCCTGTGGGATGGTTGTGGAGATGGCTACTTCATTCACCTTGGGTCATGCAACACCACTACATACTACCCACAATGTGTCCATCCTGTTAAAGAACATCCACACTCAACACGTCGGCTCAAAAGGTTGAGCGTCTATGAGGTGATCTTGTTGTCCAACCCAAAACTTGCGATAAAATATACATCGCCCCACTCCTATCCTAAATGCCTTACTAGGCTTGAAGAATGAGGAAGATGAAGTAGTGCATCAGCATGAGTGCATAGACCTCATACACCAAGATACATCTCCCAGGTCTGACATGTCTTCAACCGCCCTCGCTGACGCACAAAGTCTAGTTGTAGACGGCACTTGTTCAAGGCCGAACGATAACACACATCACGCGGGGTATGCTGTAGTTCAAGCCTACCCAATGTAATACTAGAAGCAAACCCATTTCCCTTTCAGTCAGCTCAAGTGGCAGAACTGATAGCATTCACAAGAGCCTGTCAGCTCTTTGAGGGACGAGACGTGAACATATACACCGATTCCAAATACACATTTGGGGACGCACACGATTTCTGAGTCATTTGGCAAAGAAGGGGTTACATAGCGGCCAATGGTGAATCCATCTCACATTCCACTTTGGTTACAAGTCTGTTAGAAGCAATACAACTTTCAAAATCAATAGCCATCCTCCACCGCAAAGCACACACAGGACAACAGGATGACATCGCTAAGGGAAACGCACTAGCAGATAGAATAGCAAAAGAAGCAGCTAACAGGCAAGAGGCCACAATACAAATGCCCTTCCTAGCTCCAGAAATGCCCCTTTTAGATCAAACCTTATGGGACCTCCAGGTCCATGCCAGCCCCGAGGACATTAGGCAATGGAACATTGAAGGAGTGCAGAAAAGCCCTGAATCAGGGTTCATCTGCCAAGAGGGGAGACAATCTATACCCGTAGCTAGTGCACCCCTATTTATACAATATCATGAGGTAGGACACAGAGGCTGGCAAGTTACACGTGGGTTATTGGATAAAGATTTTTTTTCATCCCCGGTCTTCCCTCATTAGTGAAATCATATGTTGAAAGATGCATTACATGCCTCAGAAACAATCCAAGAAATCCACACAAAGGCAAAACACGAACACCTTGTTTACCCGTCCACACCATTCACTCATCTTCAGGATTGATTTTACACACATGCCCAAACTAGGCAAGAGACAAGAATATTTACTTGTGACAGATACCGTATTTATCGGCGTATAACACGCACTTTTTTCCCCTTAAAATCAGGGGAAAGTCGCAGGTGCGTGTTATACGCCGATCCCCTGCGATCCAGAGCTGTTACAACTTCAAAATCGCGGACCGTGATTTGAAAATGGCGCCGCCGGCGCCGAAATACACAGAGCCGGTCCTCGGCTCTTTCCGGCGGCTCTCGTTCACTTTCGGCTCCACTCGTAGTCCTGAGCGGAGCTATCCGAACCTACTCGGCTAGATTCTACTCTGAAAAAGATGACCTCGCTATTTTCACCACAGACTTCTGGAAAGGCCTTGGGCCTCCTGCTCTTGATGACTTTGATAGTGTTCCTACCAACATGGATCATAACTCACTGTATTTATCATCCTGAAGTCTTGGGGGCCCTTAGAGGTATATGTGACATACTCAATAACACCACTAATACACTTATTAGACAGGGATGTGAATTCGGATTATGAGGGAACTAAAACAGAAAAAAAAATGTTGTTAAAAGCGGAGTTCCGCTTAAAAAAAAAAAAAAAAATTAAAAGTCAGCAAATACAAAATACTGCAGCTGCTGACTTTTAATAAATGGGACACTTAACTGTCCCAGGGTCCAGCGATGTGGGGGAACAAAACCCCCCTCGACTCCCCCTCCTCTCTGCGGTGCCGGCATAGTCACTGTGGGCACCCAGCTGTTTCTTCACAGATGGGCGCGGCGCGCCGTGACTGGCCGGGCAATCATCTGGGACCTGTGACATGTCCCAGATGATTGCCGAGAGGGAAGGGGGAGAGGTGATCTCTCTTCCGGTGCTGCGGTGCGCCAGAAGTGGGAGTTGGAACCCCCCCCCAAAAAAAAATTACATGCCAAATGTGGCATGTCAGGGAATCACCTTCCCTTAAAGCCTAAGTTCCATTTTTGGGTGGAACTCTGCTTTAAAGTTAAATATAGCTATGCCTAGAAATCAGGATATGAAAAATGTTGGATATGTACATCCTAGCACAGCACGTATCCCTCTTATGGCTATACCCTTGAACATCACCCCCTTCCTGAATGGAACACCTCCCATTACCCTCACTAAAGTACCAATAACATGAAGAAACACCACCATCACCTTTCCAGCCATGGGCAGAAGTCACTTCCCTGATTGGCGTTTTAGGTTGGGAAATTCATCGCAGGGTGGAGAGGTATGTAGCCATACTAAAATTAACTCCATGGCCCCAGACTTCTCCACACCATTTACTACCACAGACTGTAAATTTAAATGACACCCTATACACCCTTATGAGCAATACTAATGCTGATACTGAGATGGGAAAGTTGCTTTCACTCCTAGCTCTTGCAGGTCTCGCTATTTATACACAAATCCTCAGTACTCAGCCGCTAGCCTTGGGAAACAGTACATAAATCTGTTGTGGGAAAACAGGTCATCCACAGATTCCCATGGACCCTCAGGGATGGTGCTGCCTTGCATCACTGATCCCAATAATGGGTATATTGGGGGACAATAAGGAAGGACACCTGCTGAAGGCTAGCATACACCCCAGGTACCCTCCCAAGCATCACAAGAGAGATTTGTTCTTAGAGAAAGACATGGCCTGGGCATGGTTTCCCTCAGGGACAGGATGGGGAATTGATATGATGAAAAGGCTGAACAACTACTCTAAAATATTAGACGAGACATTAGACAAGAATTCTGATGACATTTCAAAACTAAACCTAGAGACAAGGGCTATCAGAAAACAGTTAGCACTTCATGATCTAGCAATAGAAAGTGAGTGCTGCACTCACTGGGATGTGCGAAATAACCGAGGACTATGAATGTTGCACTTGGATACATAACACCAGTGTAGAAGGTACCAGATTATTATGAGATCATTGCACAGCACAGAAAAGAGGTAAACAAACTTCAGGTCGAAGCAAGGGATCTAGCTGAAGACGTGGAGCCCTTTTAACAACATAGGATGGTTTGGCCTCAGTGGGATATTCTCACGGTTAAAAGACATTGCTATGGCTATTATAATGATCTTGCTTTTTGTCTTGTTTGTGTATGCTTGTTTCAAACTTATGTGCCTAATTTCCCAGGCTACTCAAACCCCTGACCCAGCTGCTGCTAATAGAGCTTACCTCAGCTTATATTACAAAAACCAAGATGAGTATGTTACAATGAAATGGGAGAAGTCATGTCCATGACTTAAGAGGGGATTGTAATAATATAAATGAACCATTGCGACTCCATTTTGTGTAGGAGTCTGCACAGCAACATCCCCCCATTATGCTAACTGTGGTCAAGCGTGTTTAAGAATGTATATCCCGTTTAGCCTTAGCAATCAGCTAGGATATGTGACTAATGACCAGGTGTCCTATCTAACTGTTTATAGATACACATCAAAGTAAAAAACTGGTTTAACTCTAGACACTAGGCATTAAACTTACCACTCCCCCTCCTTTTGTTCTATACTGAATATAAGCTGCATTCATGCTCAATAAAGACAGACATCCTTTGAATTCACATCTTGTTTCATGTGTTTCATTGGGTCTCTCACGGTACCGGGGGTCACGGTGGTCTGCCAATGTTAACCAGAGTGGTCGTCCAGAAGCAGAATTCCTTTCAGCCAGTGCATCCCACAAATTTAAATAAATTTAAAAGAGTGAACAAAAGTCCTGGATGGCTTAACTCCAATGTAAAATGCATATAAAAGCAGAGAAGGTCTTCAAAAAATACAAGGTTGAGGGGTCATCTGCATTCAGACTTTATAAAGAATGCAATTAGGGCAGCTAAGATAGAACACAAAAGACATATTGGAGAGCAAAAAAAAAAAAAATCCCAAGAAATTCTTTAAGTATATAAACAGTAAAAGAGGGAGGACAGACAATATTGGCCCCATAAAGAATGAGGAAGGGAATCTGGTTACAAAGGATGGTGAGATGGCAAAGTTATTGAATTTATTCTTGTTAGTCTTCATGAGGGAATCGGGGAGCTTCAGTAACCAAAACTTCAGTCTTTATCCTCATGACACATCACAGAAAGCACTCTCATGGCCAACAGAGGACAGAATTAGAAATAGACCTGGAAAACTTAACATTAATAAGTCAACGTGACTAGATTGCTTGCACCCGAGGGTCCTTAGGGAACTCAGTCAAGTAATTGCCAGACCATTGTTCCCAATTTTACTGACAGGAAAGGTACCAGCTGTTTGGAGAAAAGCCAATGTAGCACCAACATTTAAAAAAGGGCCAAAATACATCCCTGGGAATTACAGACCAGTTATCCTAACATCAATAGTATGAACGCTCTTGGGATAAGGGACTATATACACAAGATTTTAGTAATGAAAATAGTATCATTAGCCATAATCAGCATGGATTCATGAAGAATCGTTCTTGCCAAACCAATTTATTAACCTTCTATGAGGAGGTGAGTGGACATCTAGATAAGGGGAGGCCTGTAGACGTGATGTATCTGGATTTTGCAAAAGCATTCAACACAGTTCCCCATAAACTTTTACTGTACAAAGTAAGGTCTGATGGCATGAACCTTAGGGAGAGTACATGGTTGGAAAACTGGCTACAAGGGCAGTGATAAATGGGGGGTACTCGGAATGGACAGGGGTGGAAAGTGGGGTCCCCCAGGGTTCTGTCCTGGGACCAATCCTGTTTAATTTGTTCATAAATGACCTGGAGGATGGGGTAAACAGTTCAATATCTGTATTTGTGGACAATACTAAGATAAGCAGGGCAATAACTTCTCTGCAGGATGTGGAAACCTTGCAAGTAGATCTGAACAAATTAATGGGGTGGGCAACTACATGGCAAATGAGGTTTAATGTGGAAAAATGTAAAATAATGCATTTGGGTGGCAAAAATATGAATGCAATCTGTTCACTGGGGGAGAACCTTTGGGGGAATCTAGGATGGAAAAAGGACCTGGGGTCCTAGTGGATGATATGCTCAGTAATGGCATGCAATGCCAAGCTGCTGCTAACAAAGCAAACAGAATATTGGCATGCATTAAAAAGGGGATTAACTCAAGAGATAAAGCAATAATTCTCCCACTCTACAAGACTCTGGTCCGGCCTCATCTGGAGTATGCTGTCCAGTTCTGAGCACCAATCCTCATGAAGGATTTGCTGGAAATGGAGCGAGTACAAAGAAGGGCTGATGAAAGGTTACGAGCACTGAACTTATTCTCTATGGAGAAGAGACGCTTGAGAGGGGATATGATTTAAAATTTCCAAATACCATACTGGTGACCCACAATAGGGATAAAACGTTTCCGCAGAAGGGAGTTTAATAAGAAACGTGGCCACTCATTACAATAGAAGAGTTTTAACCTTAAACTACGTAGAGGGTTCTTTACTGTAAAAGCGGCAAGGATGTGGAATTACCTTCCACAGGCGGTGGTCTCAGCAGGGAGCATCAATAGTTTAAAAAAAAAACAACTATTAGATAAGCACCTGAATGACCACAAGATACAGGGATATACAGTACTGACATATAAATCACACACATAGGTTGGACTTGATAGACTTATTTAGCATGCATGCAGCTAATGTGAAAAGACATTTCTGATGTAAACCTGAAAGAACACAATATCATAGTAAAAAAGTCACTTTTATTTAAAAAAAAAAAAAAAAAGAAATAAAGTTTAAAATTTAAAAAAAAAAGAGAAAAATGCTTGAAGTTCATATTTTGTTGGAAACAAGCAGTGTTACCTTCTACAAAACACTCAATTTTAGCTGGTTAACATTTTATATATCAGATCAATATTACAATACACTGCTTTAACAGGCATTAAAACAAGATGGCATTAGCACAACTACTAAAAAGGTATAGTTTTGTAAAGGTTACTATCAGCCTGTTACAAATACACAGACAAGCATTAAACATGTCATTAAAAAGGAGAGGGATTGAACTGAATACAGGCATAAAGAAAAATTATATTAGAATTTATGCCCACTAAACTTAGTGATACATTTCAAAACATTGACCGTTTCTGAATATGCTATAAACTATAAAGTGCAAAAAGGTAAAATAAATTCCTGTGATTTTGGATGTTAACATAGCAGGGACATTTGAGAAAAGTTATGCACAGGAAAAAAAACATGTTATCCATAAGTAACCAAATCAGTGAGTGCAAACTGTAAGGAGGCAAAACCTGCATTCACAATTGTGTAGTGTGTGAACGCACGCAAGTACATTCACGAAATACACACAAAAAAAAAATAATAATAAAGCATGGCATGCTTGTGGCACCACTCATCCTTAATGGCACTCCAAACACAGCAAGCCACATGGTTCTATGTGCAAAAAACATGCAGCAAATGCACTGTTAAAACGTGCAAAGCTCAAAAGGATACCCGATCTGCTTTGCTGAATGCATGGACAATGAATAAATGGCTGCCATATGTGCAAATGCATATACATGCAACCTGCTATGGTAGTGTGAATGGCGGCTGAAAGGCAGCAGGTCTCCATGTTTAAGCATAATTTTTTATTTATCTTTTACAAACAGCCAGATATTCCAGTTATTAAAACAAATAGCTTAATAGTGTCCACAAATACAGCGGACATAATCCAGTCACTTATCTGTCAGCACAAATGTTATTGGAGTGCAGTGATTAAATACAAGCACAATGGAACTGAAATATTTTGCATATGGTTACCCAAAAATAATATAACACAGAATGCTAAGTGGCTGGAACTCAATCCATGGTTTAGGTCAGACAGTGCTATTGATCTGTCATTTGTGGTAGGAATTATGGCAGACTCATCAGTTATCATGCATAGTAATATTCAAACCCAGTTAGATTAGGTTGGACACCAATTAGTCCATATAACTGACTGAATATGCCTTTGAAAACTGATGAAGCACATATTTAATCATAAATATCGCAATGTCCTTATATTAGCTGCCTACCATCTTCTACAAAGCCCTACTTGGAAAGAGACTTTTCTGGAGGCTTTACTGCACTGCACAGTGCTTTAACTAACACAGAGCATGCTGACAGCAGGAGAGAGCACAGGGGTGGGCCCCATCTGTGTGCAGTTTCTACTTCATCGTCCAATCGACAGGTTGGGGTGGGTCTTTAACCAAGCTGAATTGTTTACCGGAATAAGACAAATAGCATCACTTCCCTGGCTGCGCTCTCTGGCTCAGTAGGGTGGTTGAACAGAGTTGCAAATCATTAAGCAGGTAAAAGATTTTATGCATATGTATTTGCGCTGCTTGAAGTTATCTGTCTAGAATTCGGCTCTATCAAAATCTAAAATATTGTGTGGTATAATTTAACCTGTATGCAAAGGAAAATGGAATACCAGCTAAAGCTGGCCATAGACGGTGCGAAGAATAGCGTTCGATTCCGCCATCAACACAGTCAGTTAGTGTTGATGGGAGAATTCCTCCTTCGCAAATACTGTGTTCTCCCAGCGGGGAGCCTTCCTGGACGAGAGAACGCACAAAAGATTAATGCTAGCAGCTATAGCCGCTAGCAATAAATTGCATGAAAAATATGACATGCTGGTTGTATACAAGTCGATCAATGGTGGGTACAATCAGCTTGCCTATACATGGTTCGAATCTCGATCGATCACAGCTGAACTGGCCGAGGATTGACTGTATGGTCAGCTTAAAAGTGGAATCTCACCCAAGAGGGGTGACATTTAGCACTTGGGGGGGGGGGTAATTGGTTTTGACAGATACCCACTCCCACGCCACAAGATTTGACAGACAGCAGTGGGAGCCAATGGCAAAAGCATGCGAGACCAGGCTGTGAGAGGAGCGAGTCGCTGCAGAAGCGCACAGGGCTGGATCAAGTGAGGGTTTAGTTAAGTATAAAAGGGAGGGAGGGCGATACTTTTACCTAAAGAATTTTTACCCCAATGCAAGGAATGCATTAACGTAAAACATGTTTAGGCTTTACAACCACTTTAAAAGTGATAAAACAGATGTGCATGCATTGCACATACATACGCATGTGCATGCAAGTACGGCATATGTTTTTATCTTAATCTCCCCCTGACATGCTTCAATACATGTTGCCTAAGGATTTCCATATATGAACGAACCTGTCAGAGGGATAAAATTCTAAGTAATGAATTTGTTTAAAGAGATCACATGACCCACTTTGATAGCAACTGTGTGTGCTGATTTGCTATTGTACATCCTCCAGCTGACCCAGCCTGCCTATGCATTGGGTGTACACATGGACTCAGTGGAGTGATTGGATTAATACACATGAAAGGGTTAATATGTATGTATGTATGCATGCATTTGTGTAGTTAACTTTCCCCTTTGCATTTAGTTAGTGTTATATATAAAATAGAACCCATGACTTATTATTCCTGTCAGTCTCAATTTCAAGTCAGACTTTTTTTTTTTTTTTTTTTAAATCAGAACGGTCAGCATAGAGATGGAAATGTAAACTAAAATCCCAACAATTCATAATGCAGTCTTACACAGCATGATCGACCGTGGTGTTAAAAATCAAAACAGTATGAGATAAGTGCGCACATTGAAAATACAAAGTAAAAAATGCTCCACTAAGTTTTGTTCAGTCAGTAAATTTGGGTTGTTCGTCGTTTTATCTGCTAGGCATTTTCTGTTTTGAAGGATCAACAAACCTGAACAACATTTACAGACATTTCCAAATCTATCCGTAGCTTATGAGAGCTGGAAATATTTCCCAGTGTAGTGACTCTGGGGAGAGAGATTTTGAGGCACACAGCTGACATCCTGTCACTAGCCCCATCAAAAAACACTTCAGTCACTTTCCTTAGGCTCTATTTAGTCTGAAATGGCTCTAAAAAGGAACACTGCTGATGTTGCATGTCACGTAAGATAATTTACAGGAGGTAAAATATCTCCTACTCCAAGGGTAGGCAACCTCTACCCTCCAGCTGTGGTGAAAATACAAGTCCCACGAGACATTGCAAGACCCTGACAATCACAGGCATGATGGGATCTGTAGTGTCACCACAACTGGAGTACCAAGGTTGCCTATCCCTGTACCTACTCCATTACAGCATAGGAATGTGTAAATGCTGTTAATGTTTTCAGGTAAGCCAGTAAGACTACTTCTGCAAAGCGAGGAACAATGCCCAAAGTTCAGTAACAAATAGCAACCAGAACGCCTCTTTCACCTGCTCTACTGCATTAAAGTGCACACATCACTTCATTGATACGTAAGCTGCCACCATTATGCGTTTTTGTATAGCTGTACTAGCACAAAGCTCAAATAAAAAGGCAGGATCAGGGGAAAAAAAAAAAAAAAAAAAAAAAAGGAAGCACAAAAATGAATGCATTACTATAATTTTTTTCTCCAGATACCAGAATTCTATGTACCCTCATCTGACCTGTTATCAGCCTCTTGCAATCCCTGTTCAGCAGAGCTCAGACCAGTTGTGCTGCAGCATTCATGTGTTAACAAGGAACATGCTGATACTGTATGTAGGAATGGCAAAAAAAAGTGCATTCATGGGCAGGGAGAGGGACAAGTCCTGTAGGTTCTAGTTACCTGCATTAAAGAAAAATGAGGTCTTCTTTCAGAGTGGGGTGTGCCGCAGAGTTGTGTAAATCTCTGATAAAATCTCCGATAAAATCTCCGATTGTGTAAATCTCTGTAAAACTGGCTGATCGTTTGACCTAGGATGTATATTTTTCACAAGGCTTATCTGACTAGTTTGTGTCTCTTGCTATAAATCCTCCTATAGCCCCCTATGGCCTCTCTGTGGGCAACATTGGGGCACTTTTTTTTCACCTTATACGGTCCTGTCCAATAGTTCAGACATTCTGGGCTCAGGTGGTATGGATTTTTTACATGACCATACGGGTACTGCTCTATCTCTGGATCCCAAAACCTGTTTGCTCTGTTTTTTTCCCCAGACAGGGCCATGGACACATTTTTGAACATATTGTTGCACAAAACACTCTTCCCTGCTCAAAAAGTGATTGCACACAACCAAAGTTTGAGACCTGCGTACGGGAGGTGAACTCATACCCTTCCTTATAAAAAATGGATTTATGTACATAGAGGTTGTCCTACCGAATACAATAATGCCTGGAATTGGCTAGCGCAAGCCGATACGTTTGGGTGAGGAATCTTGAATTCCATGTTATATACCATTGACTGTAATATCCCCCCCTCCTTTCATTTGTTGTTCCCAAGCAATGTCTTACTTGCATACAAATGTACTAACCTATGATTGATGCATTGGTATAGAGCCATTTTACACCATTGAATGGTTTATTTGCCACGTGATTGGCATATTTGAGGTTTCTCTACCCCTTTATTTTGTAATGCCAATTTCATCATTTGTTATTTCTTTTCTCGGGACCAGTTCACACCACATGCAGTCCCAGTGCGTTTTTTTCCTGCAGTCAGTTCCAGAAAAAATAAATAAATAAATAAAATAAAGTAGGACATGCTACATTTTTTCTGCACTGGAATGCACCGGAACCCAGTGCAGTGGAAAAAATAAATAAAACCATCTGGAATGCATCCGAAAAGGATTTGGAGCGTGTGTTTGTGGTGTGAACCAGCCCTCAAAGTTGTTTTTGAATGTGAAATCTCAGAACTGGCTGGTCAGACAAAAATCCTTTGGAAGGTAAAACAGCTTCCATACCTGGGTTGGTATGCGTGGTTAGCCAATTGCCTATAGTTCAGCTTTAATGTGTTTGTTACCCCAGCATTTCAAATTCCTGATATGTGCCTGCTGTACCATTTACTTGTATGAAAAAAAGTATCCTGTTCTCTGTATTGCTTCATTTTACCAGCTTTCCTGGTAAAAACTAACCACACTAGGCAGGAGAGCTCAGCATGGTCAGGTCTCTAGCTATGCTGGGAACTCAGGCTGCTCTCCTTCAATTATCACACTTGTCCTGACTCGCCCCCGCTGCACAGCCATTCACTGGGAAGCTCAGAGTGCTGTTGCTTTTCCTCCCCCAGCTCATATGCAGCTGAGAACAGAGGGAATGTGATCACTTATAAAAAGGGAAAAAAAAAAAAAAGAGATAATAATGTATTTACAAATTTTATTTTTGTATCTATACACAAAATGTTTGCCTTTCATTTCAATTTTAAACTCAATGGGTTGTTTTATAATGTGATAGTTTAAAACACACCTCCAAACAAATTAATTCCACTGCGTTGTGGGCCAAGCCGGTAGCCAAGCCTAGGAAGTTTACAGTGATACCTGCTGGTGTCTCCTCCTTTTTGAATTGCTTATGCTTACTTATTGACAGGTGCACTTTAAAGTGAAATCTGGGTGGTTGCTGTGAATTACTGATATTTACAAAATCATATATATATATTTTTTTTTTTTAGGTTTAAAGATAAAAAGATACATCTGATATAAACTCTTACAGGCTTAATTTATGATGTATTTAGCAAAATATCTTATCTTTTGTATTAAGCAGGATTTACGTTAATGACATTTTTTTTTTTTTTTATATAAACTATTTTAGAAAGTGCCATCATTTACAGTCTTTTTATACAGCAGTAAGCTATGCCAAACTAGAAACCTAGATGCAGACAGCATTCTCACGAATATATATGTAAACCACATTCCGTATGTTCCCATACGCTACTGCACGCTGTCCTTCAGACCCTAGAAAAGTATGCGGTCAAGCATAGAAAATAAGTTCGGGTATCTGTCCTCCTTGCACCCCTGTGCCGTTTGTGCTGTCTGAGGAACACTGAAACTGTACAGTTACTTTTCCGCACTGCACTTCAGTCATCCCTTCCTGTCCAAAGTAACTCAATTCGTTGCCATCCAAGACCACACTGGCTGTGTAGAAAGTATCTGGTTCGATCTGCACAGGATATTCAAACCAAACAGGGAATGTATTGCTGGATCCATCCGAAAAATATTTACTTAGGTTCTGCCCCAAGATCACGCCCTGGCGCTTAAGTTCAATCTTGGCACTGTATTCTGCTGAGCCACAGCTGGAGCCATAAAGGCCGAATCCTGCAATAAATACTCTTTTATCAACGGCAAACTGGATGCTGTCGCATCGACCTCGGTACCGCCACTGATTGCTGCGATAGGCACAGGACTGGAAGCGATGGCATCTCTGAGGGACAAGCCCCTTCCTGGGATTGCTTACAAACTCTAGTTCAGGTTTCTTAGCAGCTGTATACCAGAGAAAGATATCATTAGTCTCATTTAAAGTCAACACTCCAGACTGGGCAGCGCCATTGGCGAAGTCATCCAGTGCCATGGTTGGGATCCGAATTAAGTAAAGAGCTTTGCCCAAAACCTTCCTCTTGTTCTCTATGGTGGGAGGTAGATCTTGGCGCTGACATTCTACTTCTGCCCAACAGAGAGCCGCCTCAAAGACGAAAATTTCTTTGGCATTTAAAGTCTCTCTTTTAAGGATACTTTCAAGTGTCTGGAAGTCGATGTCGCAAAAGCCTTCACTTTTCAAAGCCAGTTCTGCTTGTGCATCAATCACTTCCCAGCACCTCTGGGTCAGATCAGGTTCTTCAAACAAGCAGCTTTGAGACAGGAGAACACAGGCATTCTTAGCACTTAAACTGGTCTCTAGGAAGTTAACACATGCTCTGGCTAGATGCGGGACGATATATTTTTTAGCAGCATACAGAGTTGCCAGGACGGTGTCAGCAGCCAAATCTATCTCATCGCAATACAAGTATCTATGGGGGAGAAAAAATAAAAAAGGTAAAATATATATCACATGTAAAAAAAAAAAAGGAAGAAGACAACTGCATTTATAAATACTTGATATCTCTCTCTATGTTTTATGCACATATTACACTTGCATATATAACCTTATTTTATTTACTACAGGTACTTATTTAGCACTGTCAATTTACACATATATATTGTAGATTCACATCAATCCCTACCCTCAAGGAGCTTACAATCTAAGGTCCCCAACTCACATTTATACACATAATAGGGCCAATTTACCTATCATTATATCTTTGGAGTGTGGAAGGAAACAGGAGTACCCAGGGGGAAACCCACGCAGGCACAGGGAGAACATGCAAACTCCAGGCAGGTGGTGCCTTGGTTTCAAACTGACGACCCTAGTGCTCCCAGGCAGAAGTGCTAACCACTTAGCACTGTGCTGCCCCAATTGAATGTTTTGGAATGATCAAGCTATTAGTGAGTCAAGTGCTGCAGACATATATATCTGGTCATCAGCCCTATGTGAAAGATTTCACACACACACACACACACACACACACACACAAAACACCTTTTTATTGCTATGAACCGTGAAAATGTGAAATTTGATTGTGGGTTATACAATCCTGTGAAAATGTTACTGCCTTACAAAAAAAAAAAAAATTACAGTTGACTGAAAAGTTAAATTTCAGTTTTGGGTGGAAGCTTAAGATTGCCCTTTTCTATCTCACAGGGATGTCAATAGTGAAGGAGTCCCCAGCACTCCCGCACGCACTGACGGAGAAAAGAGTTTGGTTCCTCTGTTCTCCTCCTCCCCCCCCCCCCCCATTTACTTAGTACTGCAAATACAGCAAGACTCCCAAGATGAGGGGAGTCCATAAGCATGGACAGTACATTGTCGATTAGAGAGATAGTAGAAGCTGGTGGGCGATTCGACCCGCCCACATCGATCAGAAACTAAGTTTTTAATTTTGGGACTTACCAAATGGAGGGACACAACACAGAATAAAACACTTATTAGTACAACAAACAGAAGCAGGATGTTTTTTTTCTCAGCAATAAAAATATTATATATTTTTTTTTTTTAATAAGCTGAATATTGCAGAATGCATTGTTGGTGAACAAGTCAATTATTTCACATATAGCATGCATCTAATCTAGGCTACTGGTCTGCACGTTTAATTAGATTTGACCTTTCCCTTTTCTGACTACAAAAAAAAAAAAAAAAAAATCAGATCTAAATTGCTTGCTTCAGGATATTCTATTTTAAACATCATCACTGCTCTTTGCACTACCTAGAACATGCAGGACCAAGACAAACTTCTCTCCTTGATGTACAGCAATGACCTTCCAACAAAACCCTTAAGCTTTGCAGCTCTCCTGCTTCATCGCAATTGTGGTAAAAGAAAGTGGTGCGTTTGAGAAACGATGCAAGGATTTCTGCCATGCTTTCACAACTGAAGTGAGAATTGATTTGTATTGCAAGGCTCACCCTTTGAACTGCAGCTCTGCCTTGGCTTCCCTTCTGCATGCTCTGTGCTCAGGGATCTAGTTTCATGCACCATTTCATTGCACTTTCACATTTGTATATTGAGCTGCTTCCAACAGCTCTACATTGATACTTGAGCTAGAAATATTTATCTGTTGACCAAAACAACACTTAACATTTGGGGGATAAATGCAGAATAGCCTACATGAATACCAATAAAGAAAGCACAGAGTTGTACAAGGGGGTTAATGGTGGAGCAATCTCAGCAAAAGAAAGAAAAAAAAAAAAAAAGAAGAAGGGGAAAGAGGAAGGAAGAGCAGTCCTAATCATTAATGGTTATCTGTTTGGACGACCAGATCACAGCTTCTAGGAATAGATGTATGACGCTCATTCCCGACACCGTTTATGACTGTACAGCAATAGAGTCTTACAGAAGATGGCCAGCACACTGGTAGCTATCTGAAAAATCCAGTTTTTGATAAATTGGTCAAATAATGACTCCTGCAATAATAATTTGTAGGCAGATTCTGCAAATAGGAATTGAAATAATCATGGAAATATGCAGAATAAGATAACTCCCAATTTGTAAATCAGTCCACTCATCTCTATTGGTTATCATTTGATCAATAAATTATATGCCAACTGACAATCACGGAAGGTGATCAAAAAGCATACTGCAGGGCTGCCACATATCAATATTTGCTTTATAAAGCTGCACAGATTCTACTTCTTATTTGAAACTTTTAAAAAATCCCCTTTGCCGCTAAACATCATAAGAACAGAAATGCCAGACCAAACTGCTCTCATATAATCTGACTTACTTTTACAAATGTATTACATGTTTACATTTTTTTTAATAAATGCTCCTTTAGTACATTATTATTACTGAACCCCAACAGACCCAGACTTATACCAGCATTAACTTGCTGTTTATAGCAAGTCTACTTGAAAATCACGCAGGCTGTATTCTGTCAATGAATGCTGCAGTTTGCACTGATGTAACTAGACAAATTATTATAATGCAGAGATAATGCTTACTTCAGCATTGCAAGGAAAGCAGCAGGTTCAACATCTGGTATACGGATTTCATCTTTGTCCTCAGCAAGCTCTCCATAAAACATTGCATGGAATACCGAACTGCCGACAGCTAGAACATACTGGCAAAGGGGAAGCACAGAAGGAAAGTTACACATCCATGTGACATAAGCTTTGCTAATATTATTTATATAGCATCAACCTTTGCTTTGGGAATATTACATAACGTACAAGGAAATACTGCAATAAGAAGAAAAACAAAAAGAGTCCTGCTTTTAAGTTACACAATTATATTTCACTTTATAGTGCAGCAGTGCATTAGCAGTAACTCTTAGGAACCAAATTTCAGTTTACTGCAGTCAGTCAATCCAGGAAAAACTCCAACACTGGTTCCTAGAGGTAACTGTACCACGTCTTAATAAATATACAGTCTACATATACAATGTAGACTGCTTTTTGACACTACAAATACAATTTTATGAAGGCAAAAAAAGCAAACAAAAACATGCAACTTATAAATCACATAAATAAATGTTACCTTATGCCCAGGCAAGCGTTGTGTTTCTCCAGATGACCCAACCACAAAGTGCACATCTGCCATCAACTCATTGTTGAACATAACTGCATTTCTGTAGAAGCAAACATTATTTCAAAAGGAACTCTTTCCCAAAGAAATAAATAACAAAAATAAATAAAATGATCCAGACACAATTAGTTTAGTCACACCACAGCTCCTTGCAGCACATCAGCCAAACACACAAACTTTACAATCTTACCTTTCTCTGATGGTCCCATACAGTCCTTGCCAGTTCGGGGAAGGGATAGTGTTATTGTTAGTGAGATTTTGCTGGTGATATTGCTGCACGGAGTTAGAATTGCTGTTTGCTGGCTTCTTGCTAGGAAAAATCTCAGCAGCCATCTTCTTCTTCTTTCTGGTTTTTAATGTAATTATTTCATAGCAAACTGGGGGCAACTTGCTGCTGCTGCCGCTGCTACTGGAACTTGCTTTTTTCGGGCCCTTTTTAGACCGGTTCTTGACAGATTCTGGAAGCATCAAGAAAAAAGTAAGACATTTCATGTTTTTTCCTTTGGCATCTACCATCAGTATTTTAGTTCATGCAGCTGAGCAGCCTAAGTAGAACAAGACACTCTGCAAAATATAAATCCAAAATGTAGTTTCTACTCAGAGCTAAAACCCAGCATTGGAAGTAGCAAGGTGACCTTTTTTTCCCCTTTCTTAACCTTTTTTTTTTTAATTTGCAGAATTAAAAATATTGGCTTCAAGTTTGATCCAGCACTTGATGTAATAAAGATATTCCAAACATGTCTATTTTGTTTCTTTCACGAGCAGCACAGCTGGGCCACCTAATGTGCAAGAACGGAAAAGAGAGTGCATGGAGCTGTCTGCATCACTTATTCTAAATTAGGTTAACAAGATCGGATTCTGCTTAAAGCAGAGATAGTCCGTTCGCTGACTCAAGTCGTGTGTTGAATGGATCTGAAGAGTAGAGATTGCAGCTTTGCAGATGGTGTCAGGCAGTCAATAGCTCTGAGCCAATAGCTGAAGCCAAAGATAATGATTGGACCAAGCATCACAGCAAGAGTGTTAGCAATATACATCGTCTCTCTGTTAAAGGGGAAATGATATACTGTAGGTGCTCATTTAAAACATCATCGGTATTGAACATACATATGCAGCGTGCACCGAACATGCTGCACACAGGACAGCAGAAGCTGGGCTCTCACTCTGCTACCTTGGCAAAATAACATTTTCCAGGGACAGGCTGTTTGCAGTTAGTAGACGAAAGACGGGTCTATAGTTTTTGTACTGAAATGCACTGCCTGTAAAAAGGAGATGAGGTCACTGCATTTCATTTAATCCACTCTGTTTCCAACTAACATAATGGTCTCTGACAGCAGTTTCAAATTACTAAACTGTGCTAATTAGGCCGGTTGCTGTAGCAGAGATGCCAGCTTTTGTACGACAAATAGTGAGAAAGTAAGAAGCAGAGGAGGAACAGAAAATGTCACCATGTCATTAATGTTGTTAACTTTAGTGCAAATCTGAACACAGATAACCCTGATTAACCTAATGCTTATGCATCAGTGCTGAACTTGCTTCGGAGGCTCCAACTCTCCAATACAATCAGTCTCAGGGGAGCGCTAGCACTCAGAATGAATCATGTGCCATCACATTAACTGTTTAATGCATTTATTATAAGCCACCGTATTCCCCCTAATCCCAGGAATGCCAGCGTTGCATAACATCTCATGTAAAGTTAATTTAACAAAGGCCGAATGCTTTTATTATGAGAGATTTCTCTGAATGCACTGGCTCTTTTTTATATTAAAAGCTTATTTTACAAAAGGCTGCACAACAACCCATCAAACATATACTAAAAAGAGATCAACAACTGCAACCTCAGCTTGAAGAATATCGAGACCTGGGGGCCTTGGGTCCAAGGGGGTCCACAAGGGATCAATTTAAGGACAAAGAAAGAGACACTATTATGGACCAATATATGGCTTATCCTGTTAGCAGTGCAGTCACTCAACAAGGAAGCTAACTGCAATCTGATATACAGATACAGTCAGTGGCAATAGAATGTGCAAATATTTTAACCACTCGCTGACACAGCCTTTTTCTGACATTTGTTGCAATCATTTTTTTGTGCTAGAAAATTACTTAGAACCCCCAAATACATACACTTTTTTTTTTTTTAACAGAGACTAAAATGGTGGTTGTTGCAATATTTTAGGTCACACTATTTGCGCAGCGATCTTTCAAGCACATTTAAAAAAAAAAAAAAAAAAAAATACACTTTAACAAATTAAATGAAAAAATGAAAACACAACAGTTACCCCAATTTTTTTGTATAATGTGAAAAATTATGTTACACCGAGTAAATAGATACCCAACATGTCATGCTTTAAAATTGTGCACGCTTGTGGAATGGCGACAAACTATGGCACTTAACCACTTGACATCCGCGCTATAGCCGAATGATGGCTACTGCACAGACCTGAATTCCCGGGAGGCCGTCATATGACGGCCTCCCCTGTGCACGCGCCCTACAGGGCGCGCGTGGAGCATGCTGTAATCACCGAGTTACTGAGACTCGGGTGAACGCCGATCAAAGTAAGGGGCCGGTCCTGGCCCCTTACCATGTAATCAGCTGTCAGCCAATGACAGCTGATCACATGATCAAAACAAAAGCTCTGTGATCGTTTTTTTTTCTCCTCACGCTGACAGCACGAGGAGAAAAAAAAAAGGCCGATCACCGGCTTATCAGCAAGGGACATCGGTCCTAAAGAGGAAATTCTGCCTCAATTGTGCCAGTGCACCTATCAATGCCCATGAGTGCCAACTATCATACAAGTGCCACCTATCAATGCCCACAAGTGCCACCTATCAATGCCCACGAGTGATGCCAATTAGTGCCACCTAGCAGTGCCCATCTCTGCCACCCATTAAGGCCCATCACTGCCACCTCATCAGCGTACATCAATGAAGGAGAAAAATTACCTTTTTTAAAATTTTATAACAAAATATTAAAAAAAAATAAATACATTTTTTTTTTTAAATTCGGTCCTTTTACATTTTTTTAATAAAAAATAAAAACCGCAAAGGTGATCAAATACCACCAAAAGAAAGCTCTATTTGTGGGGGAAAAAAAATGATAAAAATTTCATTTGGGTACAGTGTTGTATGACAACGCAATTGTCATTCAAAGTGCGTCAGTGCTGAAAGCTAAAAATTGGTCTGGATAGGAGGGGGGTTTAAGTGCCCAGTAAGCAAGTGGTTAAAAATCTCCATAGGCGACGTTTCAATTTTTTTTACAGATTACCTGTTTAGGAGTAACAGAGGAGGTCTTGTGCTAGAATTATTGCTCTCGCTCCAATGATCGTGATGATACCTCGCATGTGTGGTTTGAACACCGTTTACATATGCAGGCGCAACTTACTTATGCGTTTGCCTCTGCACACCAGCTCGGAGTGTATTCGATTTTTTGTTACTTATTTTAAATTTTTATTTTTACACTGTCCCTTTATTTTTTATCACTTTTATTCCTGTTACAAAGAATGTAAAAACATCCTTTGTAATAAGAATGACAGGTCCTATTTATTGAGAGATCTGTGGTCAAAAAGACTCCAGACCTCTCATTTACCTTTAAAAGCATGAAAAAAAAAAAAAATAAAATAAAAAAAAAAACACCACAACATTTTGCCTTTAAGGGAAAACACAAATCCTTTGTTTATGCCCGAGAATAGGAAGTGACGTCAGTGGTGGCTCCAGTCCTCCAAGGGCATAGAGCTCAGCAAAAGGCCGCATCAGATCGTTTCCGGGCTTAACAAATGGCTCCCGAAAGCCTATAAAAGTGATCTTGCTGCGAATCTGCGCTGGGATCACTTTTAAAAGTTGGAAAGCTGCCCGCCAAGAAAAAAAAAAAAAAAATATATATATATATATATATATATATATATATATATATATATATATATATATATATATATATATATATATATATATATATATATATATATATATATATATATACCGGGGTTATGGCATCTAGTAGCAGCCACTCATAACCCAGGTATTTTATGTCAAAAACACGACGTACATTTACAGTTAGGCAGTCGGCAAGTGGTTAAATTAAAAAATATATATATTATATCAGCTCCAACTATAAATCCCATAATGTCTCACTGTTTACCCAAGATCCCAAAGGTGCACCTTATACAAGAGGTAGCATGAAATCACATTCTTCTCAGGAAACAAATGGTGCTGCTAACAAATTATAGTTACACCACACTGGGCTGCTGTTGCGTGTACCCACCTCTCATCTGAATATGGTGTTCTGCAATTTCCAAAACACATGGTGGAGACACTGGGGTTGATTTACTAAAGGCAAATCCACTTTGCACTGCAAGTGCAGTCGCTTTAGATCTGAAGGGAAGATCCGAAATGAGGAGAAGCTCTGCTGACTTTTATCATCCAATCATGTACAATGCTGTTTTTTTTTTTATTTTCCTTGCATGTCCCCCTCAGATCTACAGTGACTGTACTTCCAGGTGCACTTGCAGTGCAGAGTGGATTTGCCTTTAGTAAGGCAGCGAAGCAGCACAGCCCCTGATACCTCACAGAGGAGATATGGGGTGCCTGATATTTATATTACCAACATCTATTATTTCATAGACATGAATTCATTTTGTGCAAAACTCATTGAAAGAAGACTAAAAAAGTAAAATTTTTTACATAGGAGTACAATCCAGGCACATTCACAGGTATGATCTTCGGTAACGCAGGCCATACAATACCATGGGTTAAGGGAAAGAAAATTACTCCATTCCCCCATCAAAAGAGTCAGTGTTGATGGGGGAATCCCTCCTGCTGTGCTATTGTATTCTGACAGCGGGAGATTATCCGGCCATCATAATACAGTCGTGGCCAAAAGTTTAAAATGACACAAAATATTAATTTTCACATAGTCTGCTGCTTCAGTGTTTTTAGATCTTTTTGTCAGATGTTACTACGGTATACTGAAGTATAATTACAAGCATTTCATAAGTGCCAAAGGCTTTTATTGACAAGTACATGAAGTTTATGCAAAGAGTCAATATTTGCAGTGTTGACCCTTCTTTTTCAGGACCTCTGCAGTTCTCCTGGCATGCTGTCAACTTCTGGGCCACATCCTGACTGATGACAGCCCATTCTTGCATAATCAATGCTTGGAGTTTGTCAGAAATTGTGGGGTTTTTTTGTTCACCCGCTTCCTAAAGATTGACCATTGGTATTAAGGTCTGGGGGGGGGGGGGGGTTCCTGGCCATTGATCCAAATATTTGATGTTTTGTCCCCAAGCCACTTAGTTATCACTTTTGCCTTATGGCAAAGTGCTCCATCATACTGGAAAAGGCATTGTTTGTCACCAAACTGTTCTTAGATGGTTGGGAGAAGTTGCTCTCAGAGGATGTTTTTGTACCATTCTTTATTCAGGGCTGTGTTCTTAGGCAAAATGGTGAGTGAGCCCACTGCCTTGGCTGAGAAGCAACCCCACACATGAATGGTCTCAGGATGCTTTACTGTTGGCATGACACAGGAGTGATGGTATGCGCTCACCTTTTCTTCTTAGGAAAAGGTTTTTTTTTCAGATGCCCCAATCGGAAAAGGGATTCATCCGAGAAAATGACTTTACCCCAGTCCTCAGCAGTCCAATCCCTGTACCGTTTGCAGAATATCAGTCTTTCCCTGATGTTTTTCCTGGAGTGAAGTGGCTTCTTTTCTGCCCTTCTTAACAGCAGGCCATCCTCCAAAAGTCTTCTCCTCACTGTATGTTCAGATGTGCTCACACCTGCCTGCTGCCATTCCTGAGCAAGCTCTGCACTGGTGGTGCCACAAATCCCACAGCTGAACCAACTGTAGGGGACGGTCGTGGCGCTTGCTGGATTTTATTGGGCGCCCTGAAGCCTTCTTCAAAAATGCAGTGTAATGTTTTTTATGGGATTAAGTTAATTTTCATTGCAACGAGGGACTTTGCAATTTATCTGATCACTCTTCCTGCAGAATAGATGCAAATTACCATCGTAAAAACTGAGGCAGCAGACTTTGTGAAAATTAATATTTGTGTCATTCTCAAAAACTTTTGGCCACGGCTGTACAATGTTTACTGCTGGTGGCTATAGCCGCTGTCACGGATCAAAGGAAAAAACACTGATCGACAGATTGGTAAAACAATTAACAGAACCGCGCTAAAAATCTATAGTAGGTGAATTCCCATCGACCAAATATCTCAAATAATGTGTTATAATCAAGACAATATATTATATTCTGAACCCAAATATCAACACAACATGTATGTGATTAATAAAATAATTAATGGATAATGTGACTGTATTAAAAAAACTATAAGCAAATAGATTATAAGAAGTGACAAAAAAGATCGACAGATTGACTTCAGTACAACCAGCCTGTACCGGTATCGGAATTTGATCCGTCTATGACCGGCTTAAAAGGGCTGAAAGAGATGTCAACAGACAACAAATGTGGGGACATCACAACACTTGTTCTCCACTTGGATTTGAGTGTCTTCGCCTATGAATTTCTGACACAGCTCTGTGGGCTATAACAAATTTTAATGCAGGGTCTGCAGGGTAATGTGACAAAGTTTCATGTTACATCCTAAGAGCCCATTCACACAGGGACGACTTGTCAGGCGACCTAGTCGCCTGACAAGTCGCCTCCCGTTCTGTGCTATGGAACCGTTCTAAGGGGAGCGACGCAAGTCGCTCCGACTTAGAAAAAGGTTCCTGTACGACTTCGGGGGCGACTTGGGGCGACTTGCATAGACTTCTATACAGAAGTCGTTTTGCAAGTCGCCCGGGCAGTCGTGTGCAGGTCGCCTCGGTAAGGCGACCTGCAAGTCGTGTTGCCCCTGTGTGAATGGGGTCTAAATATGGATGGAACATAAAACATTGCCAGAAAGGTGAACTAAGCCTTTAAGGCCTTGTTTACATGAGTAATGATGCCCACATATTCAGAACGGGTCTTTTTTTTGCAGCATCTCTTAATTAGATTTGGTGGCTGCAATGGTTTTCTATTTTTTTGGGCTTCTTTGCTTTATTTTTACCTGGTGATCCAGCTATTTTTCAACTTCCATTAACAGACCAAGCTGTCCAAAGTGGCAGTTAGAGAGCATTTACCACTGATAGGGGTGCCTACAATGATCAGCTTTTATTCATCTATGTATCGGGCATTCGGGTCATGTGACTGTTGCGATTGGCAGTCACATGATAGGAAAGCTCCTGATCGCAAGTATGCATTGGGTGCTTTTTGATCCTTGCTGGTAACTGTGCTGAGTTTACATAGGGCCCCTCATATACAGCCTCTATACTTTAAAGCCCACCCACCAAAAAGCCACATATACAGCAGGAAGAGTGTAAATGGAAGCTCCTGCACAAAGGTAAAGTGTCACACTGGACTACTGCACAGATACGGAAGAAACACACAAAGCACATCGAGATTCAAGGAAGAACACACAATTCTTATATTTAGACCATATTTGGTTATTTTAACCACTTCAGCCGAGTCTCTTTTTTACACTTGTTGTTTACAAGTTAAAATCTGTTTTTTTTTTGTTTTTTTTGCTAGAAAATTACTTAGAACCCCCAAACATTATATATAAAAAAAAAAAGACAACAGTAAAGTTAGCCCAATTTTTTTTATATTGTGAAAGATAATTTTACGCAGAGTAAATTGATACCCAACATGTCACGCTTCAAAATTGCTCCCGCTCGTGCAATGGCGACAAACTTTACCCTTAAAAATCTCCATAGGCGATGTTTAAAAATTTCTACAGGTTACAAGAGGAGGTCTAGGACTAGAATTATTGCTCTCGCTCTAACGATCGCGGCAATACCTCACATGTGTGGTTTGAACACCATTTTCATATGCGGGCGCTACTCGCGTATGCGTTCGCTTCTGCGCGCAAGTTTGTCGTGAATTTCTTTTTTTTTTTTTAAAACCGTGTCAAAATAAAAAAGAAAAATAAGAAAAAAAGAAAAATAAGGGTCACTTTTATTCCTTTTACAAGGAATGTAAACATCCCTTGTAATAGAAAAGAAAAAGCATGACAGGACCTCTTAAATATGAGATCTGGGGTCAAAAAGACCTCAGATCTCATATTTACAAACATGCAATTAAAAAAAAAAAAAAATTTCTCCTTTAAGAGCTATGGGCGTAAGTGACATTTGATGTTGCTTTCGCCATCCATACTATTGAGCCAAGCAGGGGCCATCTTCCCCTCAGTCACCAGCCAGCCAAGCATGGGAGAGAATACGATAGTCTCCGCGCTACCGACGGGTCCGGTAAGCGGCGGGAGGACTGGTTTTGACAGGTATCCATTCCCACTTTCGGCTGATCTCGCTGCGGCCAAGTCACCCAGCAGTTTGGCCCCCCTTCTCTTTCCCCCGCCGCCGGGCCATTCACAAAGTGGAGCGCGTGTCGCACTGTAGTGAACTTGCTGTGAAGCCAGAAGGCGTCACTGCCAGTTTCCCTTACAAGAAATGGAAAAATTGGCTGGGGTGAAGATACCACTGGATTCGTTGATAGGTGTGTCCTAACATTTAAAGTCAGCAGCTACAGTATTTGTAACTGCTGACTTAATTTTTTTCTGAAGGAGCCTGGTGCTCCGCTTTAAACCCTCCTATCCTTTACAGACAAGGAAGCTGCTTCTGTTTGATCTGCAACTGCCATGGTGCTGCACATGTGATCAGTTATGACACCAACCATTTGATAATTTGACAGTTTGCTTGAGGACACAAGCAAATGTGACAGTTAGCAATGCCAGAATTCTAAGAATGTAACTTTTTTGAAACCGTAAAAATCGTTGGGTTTAGTTCCACTTGAGAGCCCTTTCACACCGAGCCGCCCATAGCGTCGGCGGTAAAACGCCGCTATTTTTAGCGGCGTTTTACCGTCTGATTAGCGGCGCATTTTACCCCCGCTAGCGGGCCAAGAAGGGGTTAAAACCGCCCGCAATAGCGGCGTTTTTCCGGCGGTATCCCAGCGCTGCCCCATTGATTTCAATGGGGAGCAGCGGTAAACACACCGCTCCTAAGAAGCTGCTGATAGGACTTTTCCTGACGTCCTGCCAGTGCAGCGCTCCGGTGTGAAAGCCCGAGGGCTTTCACACTGCAGACAATGCTGCAGCTGTTTGAGGGCGGATTGCAAGTGCTATTTTTAACGCTATAGCGCCTGCAAAACGCCCTCGGTCTGAAAGGGGTCTAATGTTTTAGGCTCAGTTCACACCACAGGATGCGATGCGCGAACCCTGCAAATCCACTGAGGGGTTCCCGCATCGCACCTGACTTGCAGGCAGTTCTCACTGCCTTATGCGAACCGCTGGGAGTGTCAATACAAAGTTATTGACACCCCCAGATTGATTTGCATATCGCAGTGTGAACTGTCAGTTTGGACAGGATTCTGGTGAGGCCCAAAAAAAGGGTCCTGCGTGACTTTGGTTTTAAGAGCCCTTTCACACCGGGCCGCTCATAGTGTCGGCGGTAAAACGCTGCTATTTTTAGCGGCGTTTTACTGTCGGATTAGCGGCGCATTTCAGCCGCTAGCGGGGCGCTTTTAACCCCCGCTAGCGACCGAGAAAGGGTTAAAACCGACCGCAATAGCGGCGTTTTGCCGGCGGTATCTCAGCACTGCCCCAGTGATTTCAATGGGGAGCAGCGGTGGAGGAGCGGTAAACACACCGCTCCTTCACCGCTCCAAAGAAGCTGCTGGCAGGACTTTTTTTCCCGTCCTGTCAGCGCAGCACTCCGGTGTGAAAGCCCCTCGGGCTTTCACACTGGAGACAATGCTGCAGCTGTTTGAGGGCGGCTTGCAGACGCTATTTTTAACCCTATAGCGCCTACAAAATGACCTTGGTGTAAAAGGGGTCTAAATGTGATGCAAATTCAGCCACACAATCCGTATGGCTGAATTCGCATTGCACAGTCATCGCATATGATTTGCACAGCAATGTGGTGCGATTCACATGCGATGCTGGACAGTGCACTAATGTGAACCCAGCCTTACTGCTGCGCAGGGGCTCTAGGCTTCAGCAAGAAGAAACAGGAGCAATGCTGGAGGCAACTTACAGCATACTAATTTTGGTAGCACAGTTATTAATGGTTTAATGCATATTCCTTGCTAAAGAACATTATTTCTTGCTATGGATAAAGTTCCACTTTTAGGCCTCTTGCACACCGACGGACCGATCGTGTCCATCTGTCAGTTTTTTAAGCAGACCCAATCGGACCCTTCATTGTCCTCTATGGAGTAGCGGGTGTCTGCCGACACCCGCCAACATCCAATCCAATCCACTACAAGCAGGCAGATGGGGGATCTGTTCCCCACCCATCTGGTGGATCAGATCGGATGGCAGTCGGGTGTAAACAGACAGGTGGTCAGTTTCCATCCAACCGCAATAGAGAGCCGTCTGTGTCCACTCTGCATAAGTGGAGCCGACCAGCAGACAAATTCCTGGCGGGGTCCGCCGCCTATATGGAAGGGACCTTAGTGATCCTTTAACCACCTCCGGAAGATTTACCCCCCCCCCCCCCTCATGACAAGGCTATTTTTTTATGTAACAGGACTGCGTTACTTTAACTGGCAAATTGCACAGCCATGCGACGTTGTACCTAAATAAAATTTGTAACCTTTTTTCCCCCACAAATAGAGTTTGCTTTTGGTGGTATTTGATCACCCCTTTTTATTTTTTGGGCTATAAACAAAAAAAAGACCGACAATTAAAAAAAAAAAAAAAAAAAATAATAATAATATTTTTTACTTTGTGATAAAAAACGATCCAATATAAGAAATGACACCAATACAGTGATCAATGCTAAAAAATATGCACTGTACTAATGACACTGGCAGGGAGGAGGTTAACATTAGGGGCGATCAAAGGGTTAAATGTGTGCCTGAACAGTGCTTGTGTACTTTGGGGGAGGTACTTGTACTAGTGGAAGGCAAAGATCTGTGTTCCTGCAGGAACACAGGATCAATGCCTTCCATTCTGAAGAACGGTAATCTGCCTTGTTTACATAGGCAGACTGCCATTCTGCCTGTGTACCGAGCGATCGTCGGATGCCGGGCCTGCTGATCGGCTCTCGCTGTGCACACAGTGGAAGTGAGCCTCCAGTGGCACGCCCGATACCCAAACATGCAGGAGATTGTATGTGTGTGATAGAGATATATATATACACACACACACACATACATACACACACACACACACACACACACACACACGACCCTGCACAGCATGGCTGCCCTGTAGCAGTAAATGTGCTATGGGGTGGTCAGCAACTGGTTAAAGGAAGAGCTCCAGTCTGTAAAAATAAATAAAAGTCAGCAGCTACATATAGAGTAGCTGCTGACTTTTACCATAAGGATGCTTACCTGTCCAGGGAGCCCGTGATTGTTGGCGCCCCTAGCCGATTCATTAATCGGCTTCAGGTGCAGGCGTTGGCATCTGTAGTAAGTTAAACAGACAGTTTTCTACTGCACATGGGGGTGTTGCAAACTAGCGGAATTTGCCCTTTTAAGTGGAGCTCAACTTAGATATAGGGAAGGTAAAAAAAACTTTGTTCCTTTAGCACCACTTTAATGGCAGTCTGAAAATGTTCTGGAGCTTATTTAGCGTGTTTGTTGCACACAGAGCAGCCATTCAAAGGAACGCAAAAACGCACCAACATTGCAGACAGGAATGCGGGATACACTGAATGAGGGGTACACCGAACGACTGGTACACTGAATGCGAATGCCGGGTACACTGCCTGCGAATGAGGGGTACACTGCCTGCGAATGAGGGGTACACTGTCTGTTGGGTACACCGCCTGCAAATGAGAGGTACACCGCCTGCATACCTCCTGCGAATGACAGGGTACACCGCCTGCGAATGACAGGGTACACCGCCTGCGAATGACAGGGTACACCGCCTGCGAATGACAGGGTACACCGCCTGCGAATGACAGGGTACACCGCCTGCGAATGACAGGGTACACCGCCTGCGAATGACAGGGTACACCGCCTGCGAATGACAGGGTACACCGCCTGCGAATGACAGGGTACACCGCCTGCGAATGACAGGGTACACCGCCTGCGAATGACAGGGTACACCGCCTGCGAATGACAGGGTACACCGCCTGCGAATGACAGGGTACACCGCCTGCGAATGACAGGGTACACCGCCTGCGAATGACAGGGTACACCGCCTGCGAATGACAGGGTACACCGCCTGCGAATGACAGGGTACACCGCCTGCGAATGACAGGGTACACCGCCTGCGAATGACAGGGTACACCGCCTGCGAATGACAGGGTACACCGCCTGCGAATGACAGGGTACACCGCCTGCGAATGACAGGGTACACCGCCTGCGAATGAGGGGTACACCGCCTGCGAATGAGAGGGTACACCGCCTGCGAATGAAGGGGTACACCGCCTGCGAATGACAGGGTACACCGCCTGCGAATGACAGGGTACACCGCCTGCGAATGACAGGGTACACCGCCTGCGAATGACAGGGTACACCGCCTGCGAATGAGGGGTACACCGCCTGCGAATGAGAGGGTACACCGCCTGCGAATGAAGGGGTACACCGCCTGCGAATGAAGGGGTACACCGCCTGCGAATGAAGGGGTACACCGCCTGCGAATGAAGGGGTACACCGCCTGCGAATGAAGGGGTACACCGCCTGCGAATGAGGGGTACACCGCCTGCGAATGAGGGGTACACCGCCTGCGAATGAGGGGTACACCGCCTGCGAATGAGGGGTACACCGCCTGCGAATGAGGGGTACACCGCCTGCGAATGAGGGGTACACCGCCTGCGAATGAGGGGTACACCGCCTGCGAATGAGGGGTACACCGCCTGCGAATGAGGGGTACACCGCCTGCGAATGAGGGGTACACCGCCTGCGAATGAGGGGTACACCGCCTGCGAATGAGGGGTACACCGCCTGCGAATGAGGGGTACACCGCCTGCGAATGAGGGGTACACCGCCTGCGAATGAGGGGTACACCGCCTGCGAATGAGGGGTACACCGCCTGCGAATGAGGGGTACACCGCCTGCGAATGAGGGGTACACCGCCTGCGAATGAGGGGTACACCGCCTGCGAATGAGGGGGTACACCGCCTGCGAATGAGGGGGTACACCGCCTGCGAATGAGAGGGTACACCGCCTGCGAATGAGAGGGTACACCGCCTGCGAATGAGAGGGTACACCGCCTGCGAATGAGGGGGTACACCGCCTGCGAATGAGGGGGTACACCGCCTGCGAATGAGGGGGTACACCGCCTGCGAATGAGGGGGTACACCGCCTGCGAATGAGGGGGTACACCGCCTGCGAATGAGGGGGTACACCGCCTGTGAATGAGGGGGTACACCGCCTGTGAATGAGGGGGTACACCGCCTGCGAATGAGGGGGTACACCGCCTGCGAATGAGGGGGTACACCGCCTGCGAATGAGGGGTACACCGCCTGCGAATGAGGGGTACACTGCCTGCGAATGAGGGGTACACTGTCTGTTGGGTACACTGCCTGTGAATGAGGGGTACACTGCCTGTGAATGAGGGGTAAACTGTCTGCGAATGAGGAGTAAACTGTCTGTTGGGTACACTGCCTGTGAATGAGGGGTACACTGCCTGTGAATGGGGCCTGAGTGTCACTTTATGTGTGAATCTGGGAGACTGCTTTAAATTCTGAAAAGAATGGAGTGTGTTGGGGGTCATACAGAACTTGATTGGACGGTGTCAGTGGAAGGAGAGGTGACACCGGAATGCCCTCTATAGTGATGTGACGTCATGTGTGGGGGAGGGGGGTACAGGGAACTCCCTGTGAAGGATGGAGACACCGCCACAGATATGGGGGGGGGGGGGAAGCTCTGCAGCACAGCGGCAGGTGAGAGGCGGGAAGTCCCGACACGACTGACCTCCTCCCCGGGACTACAAGCCGCAACCTGTCCGGACTTCATTACACACCCCGCACAAAGGAGCGGCCCCGTCACAGAAGCCGCACACCGCCCGGAGGACACACACTCACCTCCGCTCTCCCGGGGACTGACGTCTCGTTGTACCGGAAGCGGAGACTCCGTAACACAGGCAAAAACAACCTCTTCAGGTAGCCACGCCCACTACTCTTGGTTGCTCCAATAGACGGACTAGAAGCGTTATACAGCCAATGATAGCGCAACCTTCGTGTGCGTAGGGTGTGTGATGCCTGAAAAGAGAGCAGTGATTGGCTGAGGGGCGGTAGCCGGCGTACGGCGCGTTCTTTTCTATGTATGGGGAAGGAGAGAGAGAGAGGAGAGCTGGCTGTGTAGTTTGGGGGCGGGGGGCTAAGACTTAAAGCGGGGCTCCACCCAAAAATTGAACTTCTGTTTTAAGTGTTGGTGACCCCCTGATATGCCACATTTGGCATGTCATTTTTTGGGGGGGGGGGGGACAGATACCCTCTTTTTAGAGGCACCCAACTCCCACTTCCTCCTGGGGGTCGGTGACGTCAGAAGGAGGTTCACCTCTCCCCCCTCCCTGTAATCTTCTGGGACATGTCACAGGTCATAGAAGATTGCCGGGCCATTCACAGCTCGCGCATGCTCAGTGAGTGCCTGGCTGTGAAGACACAGTCACAATGCCGGCACCATGGAGAGGAGCTTCGTTCACCCGCATCGCTGGACCCTGGGACAGGTGAATGTGTCTGTAAAACTACACTTTTTGTAGTTGCTGAATTATAAATGGGTGGAACTCCGCTTTAAGGTGTAACTAAAGGCAGTTTTGGATAGAAGGGAGGGGCATTAGAAGCGCTGTCATTTCTATTGCTGCCTGTACCCATATTAGGGAGATTCCCCCTCTCTATTTGTCCTATTTCCCTTTATCATTGAAAGTTAAATAAGCTCCAAATTTTAGGCTTGACTCCAGAACTAGGAATAGAGGGGAAATCCTCCAGTGGGGACACCAGTTCTGGTGATAACCCAAGACTCTATCACTTTGGATGGATTTTCCTCTCATTTCCTGTTTTTTGATGGGACAGGAAGTGAAGGGAAATCTCCCCAAAGTAAGACAGAAAAAAAATAATATACTCTATCCAAAATGAAAAAATATTTTCCTGACGCCAAACATAGCAGCATACATATGATATAGCTCCGCCACTATGTCCACCCACAGGACCTGTTTAGCTCTATAAAAGTCTGACTGAGAGCTACCGCCCCCATTCTCCTTTTTTGTCCTCAAAAGATCAACATCTACAGACTGTTACACTCAGGATAAACTCTTACATGCCAACCATGTCGGAGTCCGTCTGGGTTCAGCTTCTCCTAGTACGCAGTCCCACATCTTAGGCTGCTAAATGCACCAACAAGGTGGGGAACCCCTTCTGGTGGTCTTTTGGGGTCGAGGTGTTCTCTATCCAGAGACGATATCCCTCTTGTGGCATGCCTGCTTTGGAGTCCGGATCCAGCAGCTGGGACTGCATGATGTTTTCTCTCTTATGGAACTCTAATGCCCCGTGCACACGAGCAGATTTTCCGCTCAAGCTTGCCTTGCATACACACGGTCACACAAAAGTTCTCTGATCTTTCGACCGTCAAGAACGCGGTGACGTACAACACTATGATGAACCGAGATAATAAAGTTCATTGCTTCCGAGCATGCGTTGAATTGTTTCTGAGCATGCGTAGGAATTTTGCGCGTCGGAATTTGTACAGACGATCGTATTTTCGGAAAGGAACTTTTCCCGACGGAGAAAAAGAGAACATGCTCTCAATCTTTTGCTGGCTGGAATTCCGCCAGCAAAAGACCGATGGAGCATACACGCGGTCGCATTTTCCGACAAAAAGCTCTCATCTGAATTTTGCTGGTGGAATTTCCGATCGTGTGTACACGGCATTACAGGTCTGTTATTTCTATAAAACTTTTTTTCTCTTTCTTGCTCATGTCTCTAAAGACCCCATACACACGGTGCAACTTTTGTTGTCTAATTTCCTTTAGATTTGCTGGGACTATGTGGTGCAGGGGTCTGCCTGATTGCATACAAATTGAGGCTCTTAAGGTTTGACCTCATATTGTGCGGTTTTGGTATATCTGAGAGAAAAAAATCTGCAGAGGATTGTATGATGTGTAGCCAGCTTAAAAGTGTCATTTTGTGTGGATCGTCAACATTGGCTTTCCTCCTAATTGTACTAGCCCATTTTTTGATTAGAACAGAGGTGAGAGAGGGCTGAGCCTCCGTCTCCCTCTTACTAGAGGATGGGGGGTTTTCCCAGGTTTCTTTTATTTAAATTTGTTACTCTGCAAAAAAAAAAAAAAAAAGGGGGGGGGTGTAGATATATATGTGATGGGTTTTTTTGTTTGTTTTTCTTCTCTCTGTTGCCATACAGTACCCCTTGCACCTTTCGGTTCTTCCACCAGCATGAGCCTAACGCCTAGGGTTGCCACCTCATCCCTTTAAAACCGAACACATATTAATTACACAGGTTCTGTGGCTGATTAAGATGGTAATGAAACTCACTTGGTGCCTTATCTGCTTTAAATTAGCCTCAGAACCTGTGAAATTCATATGTGTTCAGGTTTAAAGGGATGAGGTGGCAACCCTACTAATGCCACATAACAAAGATCACTGCAATACCAGGTAAGGGCCAACTTTGGGTAAGTAATAAGATGCAGGAAAAAGAGTGCGTTCTGCCCTGACAAGCGTATCTTCCTGTCTATTGCAGTTCCGGCCACTCACACTCCCACTCTAGGAGGTCCAGAGGCCCTCTGGATCTTTCCAGGGCAGAAAGTGACTCCTCCAGACCTGGCAGACCCCAATACAAAGGGCGCAAATCTACGCTTAAGAGAACGCACACAGCTTCTCCTCCAAGGACTCAGCGCCCGAAAGGCAAATGTTGGTCATGTGGAGATGATCCGATGCCTGGAAAACTACTTTGCAGCCAACTGCTTCAGGCAGCTTGCCAAAGACCAGGAGTATGAGAGTCAGCAGGTGTCAACCTTGCTCAAGAAAGTAGTCCCTGGCAGAATTTTCCGGTCATCTCGGGCAACCAGGGACAGAAGCGGATGAACAGTGTGGGCCCTGCAGCAGGTCTAAACCAAGCCATTCAACCCTCTCTAACTAGAGGGGTACCAGGCACTTTAGAAGTGACTCCAGCCCAGCAGATTAGGCAGGCTGATTCCCCAGACCCAGTATTACAGCCAACCTTCCAGGCAGATAGAGAAGATATCGCCTCCTCCTCAGCAGAGGATCCTGAAGGTGCAGGCTTTGATTTTGCGCTAATACCACCATTCATTAAGGCAGTAAAAGCTACATTGCAATAGGGAAGGATCCGGAACCTCCTCCAAAGAAGGAGAAAGCCACACACCATACAATCTGATTTTAATTTGTGTGGCAATCGCTGCACAACACGCATTAGGTGCCTTTATCCTTTCAGGGCACCCCAAATGCAATGCGATTCTGCTGTGATTGTCACGTGGGAGAACGTGCCTTTAAAAACACTGTGCGCAGCTGGTTACCCCTAAATTGGAGCAGGGGCTTCTTTTTGTACACATAGGGCAGCCAAGTGAATGGGCCGCCCCATGCAAGTTGCAACAATGCGTACAAATCGCTCTTTGAAAATCGCATAGCAGGAACACTTGTCCCCTCTACGTGATAATATCAAATGCCGCTGAAAAGTGACCTAAGCACAGATCGCTTTTCAGTGCAGTAACAGAGCCTGCTGCAAGTGTGAAAAAGCCTTTGAGTTCCATAGGTGGTTCCATAGGAGGAACCTAAAGAAACCTTTCCTCTTATGACAGAAATAAGAGGCCTGTTTCAGGAGGAATGGGAAAAGGGGGAGAGAAAATCCTCCTCAATCAATAGGAAGTTGCATCCACTAACGGAGGAGGATGCGACTCCTTTAACCCACCAACAGTGGATGCAGCAGTCACCAGACTGGCCAAGAATGTTACACTTCTGATGGAAGACTTTTCCTCCTTTCACGATATCCTTGATTGTTGCATTGACACGGACTTAACAAAGTTTTACCTTGCGGCAGGTGGTGCTTGTAAACCCGCCGTTGCTTTAACATCCGTAGCAAGTGCTATGCAAGTGTGGGCGCAGAACTTGGTGTATGCGATCAAAAAAACAGTTGCCAAATGAAAAATGGCTCTTGATGAGATAAAACTCTCAAGGGACTTCACAGGTAAGGCAGCTATAGACATCATTTGATGGTCCTCCAGAGCCATGCTCAGTGACAGCCAAAAGAGCGCTTTGGCTAAAACCCTGGGCAGTTCACCAATCCTCAAAGCTGAATTGCTGTAAACTGCCTTTTGATGGGAAGGCACTGTTTGGCCAAAAAAACTGGAGACTGCCATCTCCAGGGTTACAGGAGGAAAATCGGGTCTTCTGCCCCAAGATCGAAGGTCCAGATGCCAGAGGGGGCAACCATTCAGAGGAGTGCCAAACAGGTACTGGGATTTTTGAGGCTTTCTCCCATCAAAGGACTTCAGAAGGCATTGGAGGGGTACACAGTCAACCTTTGTAAGAGAGCTAAGACCCCTGCGGCTCCCTAAGGTACCCAGAAGCCCTTTTAATGCCAGGCCCGCCTAGGAGGCAGTTGGAGCCAGGTGGCTCAAAGTGATCCAGTTACGGCAAGACCCCTGCCAAAAAAACGTTGGATTCAGTCCACAGTGGCGCAAGATCATTATTGACTGTTCAAACGGCAGCCTCCAGGACTACCTCAAGAGGCTGAATCAGTTTATCAGGATAAACTCAAGATAGAGTCTCTCCATACCATAATCCAGGTTATTCAACCAGGAGACTGGAGGATTTCAGTGGACTTGAAATATGCCTACCAGCATGTCCCGATACTTCAGTCATACCAGCAGTTCCTCAGGTACTGGGATTTTGGAGGCTTTCTCCCATCAAAGGACTTCAGAAGGCGTTGGAGGGGTACACAGTCAACCTTTGTAAGATTGCAGAGAGCTAAGACCCCTGCGGCTCCCCAAGATACCCAGAAGCCCTTTTAATGCCAGGCCCACCTAGGAGGCAGTTGGAGCCAGTTGGCTCAAAGTGATCCAGTTCCGGCAAGACCCCTGCCAAAAAACGTCAAATTCAGTCCACAGTGGCGCAAGACCATTATTGAAACGGCAGCCTCCAGGACTACCTTAAGAGGCTGAATCAGTTTATTAGGATAAACTCAAGATGGAGTCTTTCCATACCATAATCCAGGTTATTCAACCAGGAGACTGGAGGATTTCAGTGGACTTGCAATATGCCTACCAGCATGTCCCGATCCTTCAGTCATACCAGCAGTTCCTCAGATTTGCGTTAAGGGACAGGCATTACCAGAGCCAGCTGGAGCCTACACAGAATATGGTCTACCTTGGGGGCCAATTCAATACTCAGGCAGGCACAGTTTCTTTGCCACGTCAAACTCCCCAAAATCAGAGAGAAGTTCCAACAGGCATTGGCTGCACCAGTGATGTCAGCATCCCAGTGCATGAGTCCTCTCGGGACGATGGCTTCATGTATTCCGATGATCCCCTGGGCTCATTGGAAACTCAGTTTTCCAACAAGGCTTCCTGATGCAGTGGAAGAGTTTGTCTAATCCAGCCAATCAGGATCACCAGCCGGAGGCACCAGAGTCTCTGGTGGTAGACGAAACAAACGCTGGACGGCACAGTCCATTAGGGTCGCAGCCATGGATTATTGTTACCACAGATGCCAGCGATGTAGGGTGGGGCGCCACCTGCTAACAACTCAAGATTCAGGGCAGAGAGGAATTTTCCACTCAGGGCATAGTTTCCAATACTCTGGTACTTCGAGCAGCATTCATGGTGTTAGCCACCTTGCTGCCTCACATACAGGGTCACCCAGTCCTGCTCCATCTGGACAACACGGCAGCAGTGTCCTACATACAGCGACAAGGCGGGACGCACAGCCAATCCCTCTTGAGAGAGGTGGAACGAATTACGACATTGGCACAACAATATCTCCCAGATTTGAGGGCCATATATTTTCCAGGCTGTCAGAACTTGGAAGCAGATCGCCTATCCAGACAAATCATGGACCCCATGAATGGTCCCTTCACCCCAAACAGATCATCCACGAGTGGGGGTGTCCGCAATATGGATATTTTTGCCTCATCAACCATCTGCAAGGTGAGCCGTTCCTCTCACGCTACCCTCATCCATTAGCAGAGGGGACGGATGCCTTCACCCATCCTTGGGTTGGGCAACTGGCCTATGCCTTCCCTCCAATTTCTTTAATCTTGAAATTCCTGAGGAGATTGACAGAATTTGACAGTCATCACAGTATTTCCCTACTGGCCTCACAGACCATGGGTCTCTCTGGCAATGGATCTCAGTGTGTGCACACTGATCACTCTGCCGGTGACTCCTCATCTCCTCCTGTCTGAAGGAGATACCCTACATTCACAACCATCACGACTAGCCGTAGCAGCCTGGAGATTGTAAGGCAGGGGTTACAAGAGTTAGGATGCTCTCCAGAGGGTATTGGAACTTTGCTTTATATGGAGAATGGGGAGGTAGCTCTCAGTCAGACTTTTATAGCGCTAAACAGGTCCCGTGGATGGATATAGGGGCGGAGCTATATCATATGTATGCTGCCATGTATTGGCGTGGTAAGTATTTGATACAATTTTCCATTTTACCTGTAGTTATACTTTTACTTAGCTGTTTCAAAAACAGCTGATCACAGATTGCGGTAAAGAGCTGATCACAGCTACCCTTTACCATCAGCAGTCCTTGCCCCCCACACTGTGTTTGTGTGAGGAAAGGAGAGACATTTACCAGCAAGCCTGTGAGCACCTCCTGTAGCCCTGCTTCACACTGATGCGATTGTTTAAACGTGCAAGATTTGCTGCTTTTCCCCACATCGCACTGCATAGCAATAGCACAGCGTCCATGCGATCTGCTGTGGGTGTCAATGTTAGATTAAAGATACCCCTAAACAGATTGAAATACACAGTGCTATTGCCAGAATTGCATTACATGGCTGTGAACACCCATGCAATGCGATTCAGGGGCAGGGGAAAAAAAGGGTCCTGCACCCTTTTGGTGCAAATGTGATGCAATTTGAGCCGTACAAAATGTATGGCTCAAATCACAGCACATGTGATGTGCACCGAAATGCAGTGTGAATCAAATGCAGTGTTCCGTACACACCAGTGTGAACCTAGGCTTAAAGTGATTATCAGTAAAGAAGAAAAATTACTTATTTGCAAAATTTTACAACAGAATTTTTTTTCGGTAGCAAAATATAAAAAACCCAGTGGTGATTAAATACCACTAAAAGAAAACTCTATTTCTATCTTTTTTCTTCAAAAAAAAAAGAGAAGATAAATGATAAAAATGTAATTTGGGTACAGTGTTGCATGACCACAATTGTCGTTCAAAGTGTGACAGCGCTGAAAATTGGCCTGGGCAGGAAGATGGTGAAAGTGCCCAGTATTAAAGTGGTTAATGGGGTGGAGAGGGGGTCCCACCCTCCCCCCCGCAGAGTATGTAATCAATTTTTCTGGACTCCTAGTGGCCATAATTGGTGCAATAGAACAATCAATGTCTGACTCAGGCCCTTTTAACACTTGTGCCACTTGTCATGCGACTTTGCAGTCCCAAGTCGTACCCCATGATTTCCAATGAGAGCCATTCATATCTGTATGAATTCAATTTGCACTGACTTCAAAGTAGTCCCTGTACTACTTTGGTTCCGACTTTGATTTGAGTTGAGGTCCTTAGACTTCAAGTTTACACAGGTATTCCCTGAAATTGTGGAAAAATCACGTGACTTTCAAGTCGCAGCAGTGTGAAAGGGGCCAAAACGATAAAATCGGACATTGATCAGGATAAAAAAAAATAAAAATGATGGTACAGGGTCTATCAATTGTGTTTTTTCTCACCCTTGAGAATCACGCTTGATCATTGTGTAATAAATAAGTTCCATAGGGTGTAGAAATAGCCATTGATCGACCCTGTATCATCTATTTATTTTTTCTGCCACAAATGATATTTTTGGGTTGATCAAAATCACCACGATCAGTCTCCTTACGCTCAGCCATGCCATTTTTGTCTCACTACACCAATGCCCATTTTGATTGTTTTGTTGAATCGGACATTAAGCATACAGTTTATTGCATCATTTTTTTTCTCATTTTGACTAGAGCAAGGAAGGGTTATAACCCATGTCAGATTTTATTTTTGTCATCTGTGTCTCATTGGGGAGATTTACCTTCACTTCCTGTTCCATAGCCAAAACAGGAAGTGAGAGGAAATCCATACAAAATCAGAGAATCCCTGGGGGTCACCATAACTAGTGTGTAGGCAGGTTGCCTACTGTATGTGTAGTTAGCACTCAGCTGCCCAGGTCAGGGGGAAGGGGTTAATGTTTTGCTCCCTTTCCCCGTATGTTCTCTGGATTTTACTGGGGTCCAGCCTCCCTCCCATGTTCTATTAAAGGGAAGAGGTACGGATCCTAAGAGGCCTCCGGAGAATACTTGGGGAAACGCATGTGGAACGTATGCTAAAGACTTGCAGGGACCTCTGGTCAACTTTGGAATGCCAATTCACTGGAAGAATCCTGGAACATGGACTTCTCTGTTAGAGCACCACCAAGTTGAGACTTTTCTCTAAGAAACTTCACCTGGGCAGGTGACCTGGGGCAGCCACATTTAGGAACGAAATGTTATTGCATGTTCTTCATGTTGCAAGTTTTACAATAAACGTTGATTCAACTGCTCAGACCCTGTTCTGAAGTTATTCAAAGGGGTGCACATGAGGTCTTGGCATATTATTAACCACCTCCCACCTGCCGTATTGTCAAATGATGGGCGGGCATTGGCTCTCTCATTCTGGAACGATGCCATATGACGTCGTCCCACTCTCGCTGCGCTTGCGTGCCTGTGGGGGGTGTGCGCGGTGCGTCGATCAGCGGTGCGCTCTGTTCCTAGAACACAGCGCATCACCGATCCCGGTAAGGAGACAATGACAAGGCTCTTTACCCATGTGATCAGCTGCGTCTCAACACAGCTGATCACATGTAAAAAAGGAAATGCTGGTTATCGGCATTCCTTTCCTCATACTGGCAATGTGTGAGGAAAGCCGATCTGCAGCATTTTCTCACAGGAGAGATCTGCACAGATAATCAGGGCACTGATTATCAGTGCACCCCCAAGAGTGCCCAACATCGGGTGTTCGTCCGTTCGCTGAACAGCGAACAATGTGCGGCGTTCGCTGCAAATTCTAAAAGCCACCAAACACTGTTAAAGTCTATGGGACAGTAACATGAAAAAACAAAAGTGCTAATTTTAAAGGCTTATATGCAAGTTATTGCCATAAAAAGTGTTTGGGGGGCCGGGTCCTGCCCCAGGGGACATGTATCAATGCAAATTTCTTTTTAAAAACATCTGTTTTTTCAGGAGCAGTGATTTTAATAATGCTTGAAGTGAAATGATAAAAATATTGCTTTAAATATCGTGCCTGGGAGGGTGTCCTTAGTATTTCAAAAGGAAAAAGTCATTTAAACTACTCACGATTAATGTATTATTGGGTCCCATAAATATAGATGAAAATCATTGAAAAAAAACCTTACCTTGGGTCTGGTATGAATATTAAGGGGAACCCCGCACCCAAATAATTTAAAAAAAAATTGCGTGCCCCCCCCCCCAAAATCCATACCAGACCCTTGTCTGAGCATGCAACCTGGCAGGCTGCAGGAAAAACGGGGGGCGAGAGAGTGCCCCCCTTCTGAACCGTACCAGGCCACATGCCCTCAACATGGGGAGGGTGCTTTAAAGTCGCCCCAAAGCACCTTGTTGATGGGGACAAGGGCCTCATTCCCACAACCCTTGCCCGGTGGTTGTGGGGGTCTGCGGGCAGGGGACTTATCAGAATCTGGAAGCCCCATTTAACAAGGGGACCCCAGATCCCCCCCATGTGAATGGGTATCGGGTACATTGTACCCCTACATATTCACCAAAAAAGTGTCAAAATGTTAAAAATGACAGTAGACAATTTGGGATAAGTCCTTTTACTGAAAAATAAAAAACTGTCCTGCGATATCCATCTTCGATCAGTGTCCGACGACCCGATTTAAAAAAAAAAAAAAAAAAAAAGGAAAAAACTCCGCCTCCATGGGATGCTCCCACTGACTAAAGCCTTATCCCAAATTGTCATTTTAAATTTTTTTTTTTTTTTGGCGAATGTGTAGGGGTACAATGTACCCGATACCCATTCACATGGGGGGACGGGATCTGGGGGTCCCCTTGTTAAAGGGGGCTTCCAGATTCCGATAAGCCCCCCACCCGCAGACCCCCACAACCCCCGGGAAGGGTTGTGGGGATGAGGCCCTTGTCCCCATGTCCATGGCCCCCATCCCCATGTCCATGGGGACAAGGTGCTTGGGGAGTGTGCTTTGAGGTCCCCCCCCGCAATGTTGAGGGCATGTGGCCTGGTACAGTTCAGGAGGCCTGCCAGATTGCATGCTCTGATAAGGGTCTGGTATGGATTTTGGGGAGGACTCCTACGCCAATTTTTTTTAAGTTTTGGCGCAGGGTTCTCCTTAATATCCATACCAGACTTGAATGGCCTGTTATGGATTTTGAGGGGACCCCCACGCAATTTATTTTTCTTTTATTCGGGTGCAAGGTTGCCCTTAATATTCATACTAGACCCAAAGGGCCTGGTAAAGGACTGGGGTGGGGGACCCATGCCATTTTTTTTCAATGATTTTCATCTATTGCCAGGACCCAACAATACATTAAAGCGCGAGTAGGTTTAAATGACTTTTTTTTCCTTTTAGAAATGTCATTTTGCTGTGGTACTGTTATAAATACGGGAAAAAATGTGCTACTTTACAGGCATACTATAGACACCCCCCAGGCACATTTAACTTTTATTGTTTCACTTTAACCGCTTGCCAACCAACGCACGCCGATGTTTGTTGGCAGAATGGCGCTGGTAGGCAAAAGGGCGTACAGGTATGCCCCCTTTAAGAAGCGGTATCGTGGCTGCGCGTGGCCGGTGGCGCAGGTGCGCGCCCGCCGTGGTCTCCGTGACCGCGGGTCCTGCAGACTTAATGTCCGCTGGGTGTCCGCGATCGTGTCACGGAGAGGAAGAACAGGGAGATGCTTTTGTAAACAAAGCATTTCCCCGTTCTGCCTAGTGACAGGACAGTGATCACAGCTCTCTCTCATCGAGAGCTGTGATCACTGTTCTGTGTATTGAAGTCCAGCCCCCTAACAGTTAGGGAGTGATTCTAGGACACACTTAACCCCTTCACCGCCCCTAGTGGTTAACCCCTTCACTGCCAGTGTCATTTGCACAGTAATCAATGCATTTTCATAGCATTGATCGCTGTATAAATGACAATGGTCCCAAAATAGTGTCAAAAATACCTGATGTGTCCGCCATAATTTTGCAGTCCCAAAAAAAATCACAGATCGCCGCCATTACTAATAAATAAAAATTTCATTAAACTATCCTCTATTTTGTAAATGCTATAAATTTTGCGCAAACCAATCAATATATGCTTATTGCGTTGTTGTTTTTTTTTAGAAGAATACATATTGCTTAAACTGAGGAAAAAAATGTTTTTTTTAAATATTTTTTGGGGATATTTATTATAGCAAAAAGTAAAAAATATTGTGGTTTTTTTTTTTCAAAATTGGCACTCTTTTCTTGTTTATAGCGCAACAAATAAAATCCGCAGAGGCGATCAAATACCACCAAAAGAAAGCTTTATTTGTGGGAAAAAAGGACATCAATTTTGTTTGGGTACAACGTCGCATGACCGCTCAATTGTCAGTTAAAGCGACGCAGTGCCGAATCGCAAAAAGTGCTCTGGTCAGGAAGGGAGTAAAATCCCCCGGGGCTGAAGTGGTTAAGCAATATTAAAATCACTGCTCCTGAAAAAACAGCTGTTTTTAAACCCTTTTTTTTTGCATTGATACATGTCCACTGAGGCAGGACCCGGGTCCCCAAACACTTTTTATGGCAATACCTTACATACAGTATAAGCCTTTAAAATTAGCACTTTTGATTTTTCATGTTTGTGTCCCATAGAGTTTAACGGTGTTCGAACAAATTTTTTGCCTGTTGTGGTGTTCGGCTCATCCCTAACAGCCATACCTGGTCTCCCGGGTGGAGAATCAGTTCACCCCTTCTTTTCCTGTCAAAGTCCCTCTTGCTTGCTGCTTGTGCCTTGGTAACTGATTCTTGAAGCAACTTATTGTTGCGATTGAGGAAATCCACTGTGTATTGAACAGCAGGAACTGTGGTCTCTGGAATAAGGTCGGGCAAGAAGGATGGGTGAAAACCATAATTCACAAAGAAGGGTGACTGACCTGTGGCAGAGTGGCTGGCATTATTGTAGGCGAACTCCGCCAGTGGCAGCAGCGATACCCAGTCATCCTGGACAAAAGTGGTGAAGCATTGGCTATACTGCTCCAGCGTCTGATTGGTCCTCTCTGTCTGTCCATTGGTCTGGGGATGGTAGGCAGAGGACAAGGATCTTTCGATTTTAAGGGCTTCACACAAAGTTTTCCAGAATCGGGAAGGGAACTGAACCCCCTGATCGGAGACCATGTTCTTAGGGACTCCATGAAGCCTCACAATCTCTCTGATAAACACTTGAGCCGTCTCCATGGCCGAGGGTGTATTCTTCAAAGGCAAGAAATAGGCCATCTTGGACAGTTGGTCTACTACTACGAAGATGGCCATGCATCCTTCTGATGGGGGAAGTTCCACAACGAAATCCATGGCTATCATTCTCCACAGACTGTCAGGGACTGGAAGTGGGCAGAGTAGACCCCAGGTTTGGTTATTTGTACCTTTGCTCCTGTTGCAGATTGCACAGTAATTCACGAACCTCATACAGGTTTCTTTCAGGTCCAGCCACCAGAACATGTGTTTCAGGAGATCAAGCAGCTTGTGGACCCCAAAATGAACTGCTAGGGGATGATCGTGACACAGACCCAAAAATGGTTATACCTAAACATTCAGACACAAATACCTTGTTTCCGTTCAAAAGCAATCTTTCCCGAAGTGTCAGCGTTACCCCTGGAGGGCTAGGGACGTCTGCCAAAGCCTGCTTCATTTGGTTGAGAAGGTTACTCTGTAAAAATAAGAAGTTACCTTCAGACAAGATGGTATCTGCCACTGGTGGTTCCTTGTGGTCATCGAACATACGAAACAGTGTTTCTGGTTTGACATTCTTTGAGTCCGGCCGATAAGTAATGTGGAACACTAATTGGGAAAAGAACAGGGCCCAACGTGCTTGACGTGGCTTTAGACATTTAGCAGTCCTCAGGTACTCAAGATTTTTGTGGTCAGTATAGACCAATATGGGATGCGCTGCTCCCTCCAGGAGGTACCTTCACTCTTTTAAAGCCGCCTTTATGGCCAGTAACTCTCGGTCCCCAACGTCATAGTTCCTCTCTGCTGGAGAGAGCCTGCGGAAGAAAAAGGCTACTGGATGCATCAGATCCTTAGGGCCTTGGCGCTGGGAGATGACTGCTCCAATAGCGACTTCAGATCCGTCTACTACTAGTGTATACGGCAGAGACGGGTCCGGGTGACTAAGAACAGGTGCCAAAGCAAATAGTCCCTTCAAGGTATCAAATGCGGCTTGTGCCTCAGGTGTCCAATAGAAGCGGAGGTTCTGTTTAGTCAGCTGTGTGATAGGGGTTATGATAGCGGAGAAGCCTCTGAGGAACCTCCTGTAAAAGTTGGCGAATCCCACGAAGTGCTGCACCCCTTTCTTGTTGGTAGGTGCAGGCTAGTCTAAGATTAAGATAGCAGAGACCTTTTCAGAGTCCATCTTGATCCCTTCAGGTGAGATTACCAGCCCCAGGAATTGGATGCTGAGCTGTTCAAACTCGCATTTTTCACCTCTAGCGTATAGTCTGTGTTGGCGGAACTGGCTCAGCACCCTTTTGACATGACCTCGATGAGAATATAGAGAAATGGAAAAAATCAGGATGTCATCTAGGTAAACAATCAAAAATATATCCAGGAAGTCTCGGAATATGTTGTTGACAAAGTGTTGGAAGGTAGCTTGGGCATTGCATAGTCCAAAGGGCATCACCAGGTATTCATAGTGGCCGAATCGGGTGCAAAAGGCCATGTTCCACTTATCCCCTTGACGGATGCGGACTAAATTGTAGGCCCCCCGCAGATCTAGTTTGGTGAAGATGGTTGCCGACCTTAACCTCTGAAATAGTTTGGTTACTAGAGGGAGAGGATACCGGTTTTTAACTGTAATCTTGTTGAGCTCCCGATAGTCCACACAAGGTGGTAGGGAGTGGTCATTTTTCTCAATGAAAAATATTCCTGCTCCTGCTGGGGTTTTAGAGGGTCAGATTAACCCCTTTTTCAAGTTTTCTTGGATATACTCTTTTAGTGCCTCCTGTTCTCGTTCAACGAGGGGGAAGATTCTACCGAAAGGGATTTGAGCCCCTGGAAGCGGTTCAACCAGGCAGTCGTATGGCCGATGCATGGGAAGAATGTCAGCCCCCGCTTACTAAAGACATCTAGGAACTTATGGTGGGGTTCAGGTACGGCTTACCGCACCTCAGAATCAGAGTCCATACAAAGTAGTGTTGTAGAAGGAACTGGGGACCTTGATAGGCAGTGTTCCTGGCAATAGGCTGAGTGGAAGTTGATTCTCCCTGTGGCCCGTCAACTCATGGATTATGCGCCTGTAGCCAGGGTAGGTCCAGAATAACAGGGAATAGCGGGGAAGAGATGACATCAAGGCTTAGGATTTCCTTATGTTTGGAGGAGTCCAACACGGGTAAGGGAAATGTCTCTTGGGTTACAGGTCCGGACTTGATACATGCCCCGTCAGCCAGGAAAACGGAAAGTCCTTGTGCTTTAGATATCAAGGGGATGCATTGTTGTGTCGCAAAGGTTAGATTGATTAAACAACTGCAGGCCCCGGAATCAATGATCGTGGTAACTGGCACTTCCCCTTCCAGCAGCTGGAAAGAGATAGGAAGGGTTAAGTTGGTGGCATTGGTAAATGAAGAAAAGTGATTAACTGAAGAAATCATCCGCCACTTACGTGTCTTGGCTGGACAGGAGCGTACATAGTGGCCCGTTACCCCGCAGTATAGGCAGAGGTTATTATGTTGTCGGTGCAGGCGTTCCTCCGGAGACAGAGGGGCGTATTAGGCTGATTTGCATAGGCTCTGGTGCTTCAGTGGCAGTAGTAACAGGAGCAGGCTAACTTGGAATGAAGCTGGCAGGTGAAGGGTGAGTAGGAGATGGGATCCAGGGCATCATCGAGACTGGACGTGGCTGTTGGGCTAATCTTTCTGATCGTCGCTCACAGAGCCGACGGTCAATCTGAATGGCCAGTGTGATCAGGGTATTTGGGACTCCGACACGTGCCAATTTGTCATTCAGACCTTCTGATAACCCCAAGCGGAACTGGTGTTGCAAGGCTGCGTCATTCCACTGCGTGTCTGCACTCCAGCGTCTAAAGTCTGTAACATAATCTTTGGCCATTCTGTGGCCTTGCTGAAGTGCATGAAGGGCAGCCTCTGCTGTGGTGGTTCATTGTGGGTCATCGTATAATTGGGCCATCACGCCGAAGAAGGCGGACATGGACTGTAACAAAATATCGTTGGACTGTGGCTTACCCTGAAGCAGTGAGATGATAAATCCTACTTTGGATTTAAGGGAGAAGGTTCGAGGTTGCAGGGCGAAGTACAGTTCACATGCGTTGCGGAAGGATCAAAATTTTTCCCCGGTCACCTGAAAATCTCTCTGGTGCTGGAACTCTGGGTTCAGTAGGCAGTATCACCACTAAGGGCACAGCAGTGCTTGCCAGTGTAGCTAGAGTCGGCACACGTTGTTCCAGTTGCATATAACTTTCCTGTAGAGATTTGACACTTTGTGTAAGAGCTGCAAGGTGCTGACAGATCTCATCCATGGCTGACTTCCCACTTGCAGGTTTAGACATGGCTGTCTGATACTGTTACGTACCTGCCAGATGAGCCTGACGTGCAGTGGGAAGGCTTTCTCGTACAACCCCGGCTCAAGTACCACCGGTGTTGCAACAGTGGCCGCAAGAGCCTGGTGGTGTATGGGTGCCTGGTTCCTCTTTGGTGTAGCAGATGTCTTTGGTGTAGCAGGATATCAAGCAGTAGAGAGGTAATCGTAGTCAACAAGGCAAGCCGGGATCAGGTTGTTAATCAATGGATCCGCGCTTCAGGCTGTTAGAAAACTGCTGCCCCCCCTATGTAAACAGGGAACACCTAAGTGGAACCCAAAAAGCAAATAAAAAACTGGAGAAAAGCCGGGATCAGGGTAACAGAGAGCAACGTAGTCAGAGTGAGCTGGGTCAAACACAGGATTCAGAATCAGGTTCTCAGGAACAGGCTTCACAGGTAAAAGCTGCAGATCAGACAGCAAAGTCTCTGTGCAGCTGAGGTGTTTAAATAAGACAGTGATTGACACCAATCACTGGAATTACACTGTCCTATCTGTTAACCCATGGGTGACCCCTGCGCTGGGTGGCAAATCCATTACACAAGGCCCACTTTATGCAGATACCATTCTTCCTATGCCACAGAACACCACAAGAGGAGGGGGAGGATTCTAGAAGCTTTGGAGGCATTGAAGCAGAGCAAGACATACGTCAACCCTTAACAGATGGTTTTCCATCCTCAGAACCCTTGGGAGTAGTACGTGGCTGGGAGGAGGCAGTTCCAGATACTGTAATCCTCAGTGGCCCAGAGGAGTCTGCTTCTCATGCCTTTGCGAACTTGCGGTGCATGGGCTCCCTCATTCTTCAAAGCCTGCGAAAGGACCCGAGAATTCGTAGCATCAAGGACTATTGGTTGGCAACCCTCCTTGACCACTGTTATAAGGGGAAAGTCTCCGATTTCATCTTGTCCTCACAGAGGGAGCATATGAAATCACTTGAGGACATCTTAAAGAGGAGTTTATGTAATGCCTTTCCCGACTATGGTAGGTTACAGTCTAGTGGAAAATGTAGTTTTGAGGCTTCTGTTGGTCAAGAGAGGAGCAGTGGAGAAAGGGGCTGCCTCAGTGATGCCTTTCAAAACTTTTTTAGTCCTCGGTGCCCAGGGCTATCAGCTTCCACATCCCATTAGCAGCATCTTCATATGGCAAAAAATATAGGAAGAGGACGGCCGCTCCAAAATAATGCCTTTATTTAATAAAGCTTAATCCATAGAGAGACACAGGTCCAGATGATAGTTGACGCGTTTTGCACCGTTAAAGGTGCTTAATCATAGCTGCAGGGCCACTGATTGCAATCTGTCTTTTATGTACACAAATTTGGTGGTCATCTGACCAATTGTATCTAAGCCAGATCGCGATCAGCTGTGGTCCTGCAAAACCTTTCACACATGTGGGGGAGGAGTGATCATGGAGGCGAGCAAGGCAACCGATATATTAAATGATTTCAACCCAAAAAAGAAAAGGGAACTGAATAATAAATTTGGATTGAAATAACTTTATGAATTCAGGGTTAGATTGGTAGGCTGCAACAGATCAATCTCTCTTACACTCCAGACATACAATACACTTGTACATGAAATGCGTGACATACGATATTCATGTGTCTCCCAAATACCCAATAAAACCATTAAGTGAGGCATAAACATCGATAAATGTGCAAAACATATAACATAAAAATGTGTAAGAAGATTCTAAAAATGTGTGTATACACATCGTTCCGTGTATGTGACTTGATATCACTATGCGGTTTTTAAGGATGGAAGCAAAATGAAACAACATGCTTAAAATGAAACTAAATTAAATGGGGATGGGGAGCATCTTCATATGGTGGGAGATTATCTAGGAGCGAAAACAGATATAAAGATCTTTCCAGTTGACAATCCACTAGGTCATGAGAATAGATCACTGGCCGGAACTTGCCCAGTATGCAATAGAGTTGCTGGGGTGCCCTACATCCAGCATGCTTTCCGAACAGGCATTCAGTGCTGCTGGAGGTTTTGTGACAGATAAGAGAACGCGTCTGTCCACAGACTCCGTGGTCCGGCTGACATTTATCAAAATTAATCAGTCCCAGATTGACAGCAGCTATCAAGCACCTGATTTCTGATGTCACTAATTAAGTGCTTTCTGGATCTGGAATCTCTAAAAGAATGTCTAGGCTGCCTAGCTGTGTGGGTGTTGATTTCATGGACACAATTAACAACCAAGGACCAACTTTTAGGACTCAGCTGATCACAGATCGAGGTAAAGGGCCAATCACATCAGCCCTTTCCCACGTGATTAGCTGTGTCCAATGACAGCTGATCATGGATATAAACATAAGCCAATTTCTGTAATATATAAAGACAACACAGCAATAAAGCTTGCTATAAACGTATCCTTTTTTTTTCAGCTGGATATCCCTGCATCCACACAAGTGAGGTGATGCAGGAATCCTCCCCTGCTGGGACATTGTATTCTGACAGACTGGACTCTTTGTTGTCAGAATTTCCAGCAGTACCATGCTACATACAGATCGAAATACAGAGGGCTACATACAGGTTGAAATTCAGCTGGTGCCTGCTGAACCTCAATCTTGTATATTATAGGTCAGTGTAGATGTTGTGCTGTGGTGGTTGATGGTGCCCTAAGTCTAGTTTTGGGTATGTTATTGTTATGTTGCAGATGGTTTACTTATTTCTGTGTTCCCACCCCGTGCCTGGCTCTGTCGGCAGAAGGATGGTGCTGGCTTTGTTTGCGCCACTTCCAGCTCCAATCCAGGCAGTGGGAATGACACGTTCAAGATGAAATCACTTCTAGGCTTTCCTGTAAGTGCATCAGTGGGATGGAGTTCCCCTCTGTAATGCCCACATCACTGACATGTTGGATGGGGTGTGGGATGTGGGTGGCAGACCTGGGCATAGCTTTTCCTCTACATATAGAGAATGACGTGGCGTGTGGTACATCATTCTCATTTATGTCAGGATAATGCATAACAAGAAGTGTGACCTATGAGGGACTGGTAAGAATTATACCCATACATGTGGGCTGCTGGAATGGCTCTCGGTGTACATGAATTTTATACCCGTATGGTAGTCTCTTTTCCTGATGGATGATTTTTCTTTTTTGATCCCTTTAGAATAATTTCTGGCTATGTGGATGGTGTGTTTTGTATACTTTTTGTGATTGTGATATATACACATACGTACATACAATATCTCACAAAAGTGAGTACACCCCTCACATTTTTGTAATTATTTTATATCTTTTCATGTGATAACACTGAAGAAATGACACGTTGCTACAATGTAAAGTAGTGAGTGTACAGCTCGTATAACAGTGTAAAGTTGCTGTCCCCTCAAAATAACTCAATAAGCACACAGCCATTATTGTCTAAACTGCTGGCAACAAAAGTGAGTACCCCCCTAAGTGAAAATGTCCAATTAGCCATTTTTCCTCCCCAGTGTCATGTGACTCGTTAGTGTTACAAGGTCTCAGGTGTGAATGGGGAGCAGGTGTGTTAAATTTTGGTGTTATCGCTCTCACTCATACTAGTTACTGGAAGTTCAACATGGCACCTCATGGCAAAGAACTCTCGAAGGATCTGGAAAAAAGAATTGTTGCTCTACGTAAAGATGGCCTACGCTATAATAAGTTTGCCATGATCCTGAAACTGAGTTGCAGCACGGTGGCCAAGACCAGACAGGACAGGTTCCACTCAGAACAGGCCTTGGTCAACCAAAGAAGTTGACTGCATGTACTTAGTGCCATATCCAGAGGTTGTCTTTGGGAAATAGACGTATGAGTGCTGCCAGCACTGCTGCAGAGGTTGAAGGGGTGAGGGGTCAACCTGTAAGTGCTCAGACCATACGCTGAATATTGCATTAAATTGGTCTGCATGGCTGTCGTCCCAGAAGGAAGCTTCTTCTAAAGATGATGCACAAGAAAGCCCGCAAACAGTTTGCTGAAGACAAGCCAACTAAGGACATGGTTTACTGGAACCATATCCTGTTGTCTGATGAGACCAAGATAAACTTACTTGGTTCAGATGGTGTCAAGCATGTGTGGCGGCAACCAGGTGAGAAGTACTGTCTTGCCCACAGTCAAGCATGGTGGTGGGAGTGTCATGGTCTGGGGCTGCATGAGTGCTGCTGACACTGGGGAGCTACAGTTCATTGAAGGAACCATGAATGGCAATATGTACTGTGACATACTGAAGCATAGCATGATCCCCTACCTTCGGAGAATGGGGCACAGGGCAGTATTCCAACATGATAACGACCTCAAACACACCTCCAAGATGACCACTGCCTTGCTAAAGAAGCTGAGGGTAAAGGTGATGGACTGGCCAAGCATGTTTCCAGATCTAAACCCTATTGAGCATCTGTGAGGCATCCTCACATGGAAGGTGGAGGAGCGCAAGGTCTCTAACATCCACCAGCTTTGTGATGTCATCATGGAGGAATGGAAGAGGACTCCAGTGGTAACCTGTGAAGCTCTAGTGAACTCCAATGCCAGGAGGGTTAAGGCAGTGCTGGAAAATAATGGTGGCCACACAAAATATTGACACTTTGGGCCCAATTTAGACGTTTTCACTTAGGGGTGTACTCAATTTTGTTGCCAGCGGTTTAGACATTAATGACTGTGTGTTGAGTTATTTTGAGTTATAGAAGTTGTACACTCACTACTTTACATTGTAGCAAAGTGTCATTTCTTCAGAGTTGTCACATGAAAAGATGTAATAAAATATTTACAAAAATGTGAGGGGTCTACTCACTTTTGTGAAATACTGTATATATATCTGTAACGATATCATGTACTGGACATGAAACACTGTAGCTAGTTGCCATGTTTGGAATGCAGCCATGACAGCTTGGCTAAAGGTGTAACATTATAGAAAAATCTGAACTCCCTCCTCCCTTGTCTTAGGAATTTAAAGCTTTTAAAATTTCAAAGTTGATTTGATTGTAGCCATATTAGTGCAATTGTGACAGAGAAAATTGAGTACTGTCCTTGATACTTTTTTTATTTGCAGTAACATACAATTTTTCAGGACAAGCTTTCGGGGTATGTCACCTTCTTCAAGGTCCAAGCAGTACTGATTCACAAATTTTTAAGCAGAATGTTAAAGAAAAAAAAAAAGAGAAAAACAAACACATACAAATCAATGGTAATAAAGATAGCAGCAGAGTTAGTGAGATAAAACAGAAGGAGAGCTATAGAATGGGGGGGGGGGGATACTGGTCACAGAGGGGGGTCGTAAAACTTGTTTTTTTCTCTGTGTATTGGAGGAGATTTTCTCTTTGGGTTTTCAAGGCTGTGTTTATGCTGTTGTTGATGGTTTTGTCTTTGTAACCCTTGATATGGAAGGAGTCTGCAAGTGTTCTGAGATGTTTATCTCTGTCTTCTGGGTCTGAACAAATTCGGTGGTATCTGATGGCCTGGCTGTGTATGATAATACACTGCTGAGGATGTGACACAGCTCATCGAATTCATTCTTACACACAACTACTTCACTTTCAATAATGACATCTATCTCCAGTGTATGGGTACTGCTATGGGAAGCAAAATGACACCCCAATATGCAAACTTATTTATGGCTGACCTGGAGGACAATTTCCTGAACAGCATACAACAAAAGCCATACAGATATTATCGCTATATTGATGATATCTTCATGATATGGACTGAAGGTGAAGAAAATCTAAACCAATTCCTCTAATTGATCAACACCCATCTATCAAACTAAAAGTGGATTATTCAAACACATATGTCAACATCCTGGACACTACAGTATACATCAGGGATGACAAGCTTCACAATTTGATATACAGAAAACCCGACTGACCGATGCAGCTATCTTCATAGTTCCAGTTTTCACCCCCAACACACTAAACGGGCCATCTAACACAGCCAGGCCATCAGATACCACCAAATTTGTTCAGACCCAGAAGACAGAGATAAACATCTCAGAACACTGGCAGACTCCTTCCATAAGAAAGGTTACAAAGACAAAACCATCAACAACAGCATAAACACAGCCTTGAAAACCCGAAGAGAAAATCTCCTTCAATACACAGAGAAAAAAACAAATAACCGAGTACCTCTAGTCACCACATTCAACCCAGCACTTGAAGGGATCAAAAAGATAATCAAAGATTTACAACCCATTATAACAAAGGATACAACTCTGAAAGAAATATTCCAACAACCCCCATTATTGGCTTTCAGACAACCACCCAACCTCAGACACAAACTAATCAGCAGGAAACTTCACTCTGATTATGAAGTCACAAATAATGGAAGCAAACCCTGCAATAAAAAAACACTGCAAACTATGCAACCAGATCAATCTATCCAAAAGTGTAACACACACAAATGGGACCTTCAATATCAGGTATCTTACAACTGTACCTCAAGTAATGTTGTGTACCTCATCCAATGCAAAAGTTGCAGCAAAGGATCTTATGTTGGTGAAACAGGCCAGAAGTTGCAAGCTAGGATGAATTTGCACAGACATACCATCAAAGAACATAAAGAAGACAGTTCATGCACACCTGTGGGACATCATTTCTCACAACCGGACCACCCTATAGAAGACCTCAATGTTTTAGTTCTTAAAGGGAATTTCAGAACTATCCAGGAAAGGAAAACGTTTGAACTAAGAATGATACTTCTTTTTGACACGAAAAATAATGGCTTGAATTTAGATATTGTTTTCCTTACACATTATGCTAAGTTTTACAACCTCCTCTGTGACCAGTATCCCCCCCTCCATTAGATAGCTCTCCCTCTGTTTTATCTCACTAACTCTGCTGCTATCTTTATTACCATTGATTTGTATGTGTTTGTTTTTCTCTTACTTTTTTTATTTGCACTAAAAAAAAAAAAATCACGGACAGTACTCAATTTTCTCTGTCACAATTGCACTAATACGGCTACAATCAAATTAAGTATGATGGAAGATACTGCATATAGCCGCATAAAGAAGCAGTTAACCAACCTGATCACAGAGGAAACACAGGTCAACAGCGACATCTTCTTTCTCTCAAGATGCAAAAAGAGGAATCTCTTACCACAGGGTCTCTGGATTAAAAATCCTTGTGCAAATACACTGAACGCTCCTTATGCAGAAGGACTCTGCAGACGTACCAGCGAAAGGTTAAGGAACAACCTCATTCATAAACTGTATGGTAAATGGGAAACAATCCGGAAACAAAAGCAGTTGGTGTTTGAAACCTCAACACCATTGGACCCTACAAGCATCAACCAAATTCAGAATGAAATCAAAACCTTACAAAGACAACTGCAAAAACTTGCCATGAACAGGAAGCAAAAAAAACTCCAAAAGCTACACCAAGAGCAGACCTTTTGAATACAACCTAAACAACACAAAACAAACACAACTTCTATAACTCCTACTATCAGCAACTTGGAACCCGATCCAGAATCCCAAGGTATCCCTTGTGTAAATGCTGACTTTACAGAAAATGTGGATATAACAGAGGAACTCGGAATCATAAATTTGTCAAATCATAAACTTTCTACACCAGAAACAACAGTCCTCTCCAAAGGCCTCACATTCTGCCCAACCACCAAATTGGATAATTTACAGGTATGGTCAGATATGGAGGAATTCTTTAGGAGACTAATGCCGCGTACACACGAGTGGACTTTACGGCAGACTTTGCCCGGCGGACTTCTCGACGGACTTTACGACGGACTTTCTGAATGAACGGACTTGCCTACACACAATCCACCAAAGTCCGTCGAATTCGTACGTGATGACGTACGACCGGACTAAAACAAGGAAGTTCATAGCCAGTAGCCAATATCTGCCCTAGCGTGGCTTTTTGTCCGTCGAACTAGCATACAGACAAGCGGAGTTTTCGACCGGACTCGATTTCGACGGATTGATTTAAAACATGTTTCATATCTAAGTCCGTCCAACTTTTGAGCAAACAAAGTCCGCTGGAGCCCACACACGATCAGATTGTCCGACGAAATCCAGTACGCCGGACCAAGTCTGCCATTAAGTCCGCTCGTGTGTATGCGGCATAAGGCTCAAAGAATATTTTCACAGTAAGGAAAGGAATCCTAGGACAATAGGAGGTGACAAAAAGAACAGCAATTTCACACCTCCACAAGGACGCAACCCCAAACTGGATACCTATATTGACAGCTTCAGGCTGCGAGTCACATCCCTGATATCCACCCAGCAAAAGAAAATATTATACAACCTTTCACCACTGGAGCGAAGAGCTGTAAATGATCTGCGCAATAATCAGGCCATAACCATCAAACCAGCAGATAAAGGGGGAGCAGTCGTTGTGATGGATACAGACAAATATATACAAGAGGGCCAGAGGCAGCTGGCAAATACTACTTACTACAAAAAACTGGATTATGATCCGACCCAGGATTTTAGTAAGCAATTAAAAGGTCTCATTGTGACAATACCAAGCCACCTACATTCAGAACTCATCAATGTGATTCCGGATAATCCAGAAATTGGAGACTTCTACATGCTGCCAAAGATTCACAAGCCAGGAAATCCAGGCAGACCCATTATAACAGGTATGAATACACTTACCGAACATATCTCAGGCCTTGTAAAAAACATGTTAAAACCTTTAGTCATGAACACTGCGAGTTTACTGCAAGACACCACTAATTTTCTGAACAAGCTTAACAATATACAACAATTACCACCAAATACACTTCTAGTCACTATGGATGTAGAATCTCTGTACAGTAACATCCCTCACAAGGATGGGTTGGCAGCATGTCACAGATTCTTATCATCCTTGCCAAACCACAGATACACTGCTGAGGAAGTGACACAGCTCATCAAATTCATTCTTACACACAACTACTTCACTTTCAATAATGACATCAATCTCCAGTGTATGGGTACTGCTATGGGAAGCAAAATGGCACCCCAATATGCAAACTTATTTATGGCCGACCTACAGGACAAATTCCTGAACAGCATACAACAAAAGCCATACAGATATTATCGCTATATTGATATCTTCATGATATGGACTGAAGGTGAAGAAAATCTAAACCAATTCTTCTCATTGATCAACACTTTTCACCCATCTATCAAGCTAAAAATGGATTATTCAAACACACATGTCAACTTCCTGGACACTACAGTATACATCAGGGATGACAAGCTTCACATGTCGATATACAGAAAACGACTGACCGATGCAGCTATCTTCATAGTTCCAGTTTTCACCCCCGACACACTAAACGGACCATCATACACAACCAGGCCATCAGATACCACCAAATTTGTTCAGACCCAGAAGACAGAGATAAACATCTCAGAACACTGGCAGACTCCTTACATAAGAAAGGTTACAAAGACAAAACCATCAACAACAGCATAAACACAGCCTTGAAAACCCGAAGAGAAAATCTCCTTCAATACACAGAGAAAAAAACAAATAACCGAGTACCTCTAGTCACCACATTCAACCCAGCACTTGAAGGGATCAAAAAGATAATCAAAGATTTACAACCCATTATAACAAAGGATAAAACTCTGAAAGAAATATTCCAACAACCCCCATTATTGGCTTTCAGACAACCACCCAACCTCAGACACAAACTAATCAGCAGGAAACTTCACTCTGATTATGAAGTCACAAATAATGGAAGCAAACCCTGCAATAAAAAAACACTGCAAACTATGCAACCAGATCAATCTATCCAAAAGTGTAACACACACAAATGGGACCTTCAATATCATGGTATCTTACAACTGTACCTCCAGTAATGTTGTGTACCTCATCCAATGCAAAAGTTGCAGCAAAGGATCTTATGTTGGTGAAACAGGACAGAAGTTGCAAGCTAGGATGAATTTGCACAGACATACCATCAAAGAACATAAAGAAGACAGTTCATGCACACCTGTGGGACATCATTTCTCACAACCGGACCACCCTATAGAAGACCTCAATGTTTTAGTTCTTAAAGGGAATTTCAGAACTATCCAGGAAAGGAAAACGTTTGAACTAAGAATGATACTTCTTTTTGACACGAAAAATAATGGCTTGAATTTAGATATTGTTTTCCTTACACATTATGCTAAGTTTTACAACCTCCTCTGTGACCAGTATCCCCCCCTCCATTAGATAGCTCTCCCTCTGTTTTATCTCACTAACTCTGCTGCTATCTTTATTACCATTGATTTGTATGTGTTTGTTTTTCTCTTACTTTTTTTATTTGCACTAAAAAAAAAAAAAAATCACGGACAGTACTCAATTTTCTCTGTCACAATTGCACTAATACGGCTACAATCAAATTAAGTATGATGGAAGATACTGCATATAGCCGCATAAAGAAGCAGTTAACCAACCTGATCACAGAGGAAACACAGGTCAACAGCGACATCTTCTTTCTCTCAAGATGCAAAAAGAGGAATCTCTTACCACAGGGTCTCTGGATTAAAAATCCTTGTGAAAATACACGGAACGCTCCTTATGCAGAAGGACTCTGCAGATGTACCAGCGAAAGGTTAAGGAACAACCTCATTCATAAACTGTATGGTAAATGGGAAACAATCCGGAAACAAAAGCAGTTGGTGTTTGAAACCTCAACACCATTGGACCCTACAAGCATCAACCAAATTCAGAATGAAATCAAAACCTTACAAAGACAACTGCAAAAACTTGCCATGAACAGGAAGCAAAAAAAACTCCAAAAGCTACACCAAGAGCAGACCTTTTGAATACAACCTAAACAACACAAAACAAACACAACTTCTATAACTCCTACTATCAGCAACTTGGAACCCGATCCAGAATCCCAAGGTATCCCTTGTGTAAATGCTGACTTTACAGAAAATGTGGATATAACAGAGGAACTCGGAATCATAAATTTGTCAAATCATAAACTTTCTACACCAGAAACAACAGTCCTCTCCAAAGGCCTCACATTCTGCCCAACCACCAAATTGGATAATTTACAGGTATGGTCAGATATGGAGGAATTCTTTAGGAGACTAATGCCGCGTACACACGAGTGGACTTTACGGCAGACTTTGCCCGGCGGACTTCTCGACGGACTTTACGACGGACTTTCTGAATGAACGGACTTGCCTACACACAATCCACCAAAGTCCGTCAAATTCGTACGTGATGACGTACGACCGGACTAAAACAAGGAAGTTCATAGCCAGTAGCCAATATCTGCCCTAGCGTGGCTTTTTGTCCGTCGAACTAGCATACAGACAAGCGGAGTTTTCGACCGGACTCGATTTCGACGGATTGATTTAAAACATGTTTCATATCTAAGTCCGTCCAACTTTTGAGCAAACAAAGTCCGCTGGAGCCCACACACGATCAGATTGTCCGACGAAATCCAGTACGCCGGACCAAGTCTGCCATTAAGTCCGCTCGTGTGTATGCGGCATAAGGCTCAAAGAATATTTTCACAGTAAGGAAAGGAATCCTAGGACAATAGGAGGTGACAAAAAGAACAGCAATTTCACACCTCCACAAGGACGCAACCCCAAACTGGATACCTATATTGACAGCTTCAGGCTGCGAGTCACATCCCTGATATCCACCCAGCAAAAGAAAATATTATACAACCTTTCACCACTGGAGCGAAGAGCTGTAAATGATCTGCGCAATAATCAGGCCATAACCATCAAACCAGCAGATAAAGGGGGAGCAGTCGTTGTGATGGATACAGACAAATATATACAAGAGGGCCAGAGGCAGCTGGCAAATACTACTTACTACAAAAAACTGGATTATGATCCGACCCAGGATTTTAGTAAGCAATTAAAAGGTCTCATTGTGACAATACCAAGCCACCTACATTCAGAACTCATCAATGTGATTCCGGATAATCCAGAAATTGGAGACTTCTACATGCTGCCAAAGATTCACAAGCCAGGAAATCCAGGCAGACCCATTATAACAGGTATGAATACACTTACCGAACATATCTCAGGCCTTGTAAAAAACATGTTAAAACCTTTAGTCATGAACACTGCGAGTTTACTGCAAGACACCACTAATTTTCTGAACAAGCTTAACAATATACAACAATTACCACCAAATACACTTCTAGTCACTATGGATGTAGAATCTCTGTACAGTAACATTCCTCACAAGGATGGGTTGGCAGCATGTCACAGATTCTTATCATCCTTGCCAAACCACAGATACACTGCTGAGGAAGTGACACAGCTCATCAAATTCATTCTTACACACAACTACTTCACTTTCAATAATGACATCAATCTCCAGTGTATGGGTACTGCTATGGGAAGCAAAATGGCACCCCAATATGCAAACTTATTTATGGCCGACCTACAGGACAAATTCCTGAACAGCATACAACAAAAGCCATACAGATATTATCGCTATATTGATATCTTCATGATATGGACTGAAGGTGAAGAAAATCTAAACCAATTCTTCTCATTGATCAACACTTTTCACCCATCTATCAAGCTAAAAATGGATTATTCAAACACACATGTCAACTTCCTGGACACTACAGTATACATCAGGGATGACAAGCTTCACATGTCGATATACAGAAAACGACTGACCGATGCAGCTATCTTCATAGTTCCAGTTTTCACCCCCGACACACTAAACGGACCATCATACACAACCAGGCCATCAGATACCACCAAATTTGTTCAGACCCAGAAGACAGAGATAAACATCTCAGAGCACTGGCAGACTCCTTCCATAAGAAAGGTTACAAAGACAAAACCATAAACACAGCCTTTTTTTTTTTTTTTTCTTTAACATTCTGCTTAAAAATGTGTATATCAGTAATGCTTGGACCTTGAAGAAGGGGACATACCCCGAAAGCTTGTCCTGAAAAATTGTATGTTAGTGCAAATAAAAAAAGTATCACGGACAGTACTCAAAATTTCAAAGGAAAGGAAAGGTTATCTCAACAGAGAAAGCAGAATCAGGCTAGCTCAGTAAAAACAGCCAGTTGGCCTGGCAGGATGTTCAGGACTGTCGTTAAACTGTCACCCTCTCCATTCAGAGAACTAGCAGACATCAGTCGTAAATACCTGAATGCACATAAGTGGAATAAGTTTGAAATTTCAGCATGTTTCATAACTTCCAAAGTAATAATAGCACAGCCATAATGTAGACATATTTAGTTTCCTCAGATAATTTCTAACATTTCAAGTCCAGACACCCCTATGTCAGGTCATATGGGAAACCACTGGTACCCCTTTGTCAGAAACCATGAACCAGACCGAGACAGTACATTTAAATCACACTTGTTTATTAATAAAAATAAAAAAGGTAAATAGAGTAACCGTAGTCAAAGCATAGCCAGAATCCAGTAATCGGATCGGGTAGTCAGCCAAGCCAGAGTTCAGTAACCAGATCGGGTAATCAGCCAGGCCAGAAGTCAGGGATCCAAGTGGAGGTACAGCAAGCAGGATAAGGAGCCAGGAGGGATGTCAGCAAGCCAGTCTTTAAACAGGAACGCAGGAGATGGTTTCTTGTGATCTGACCAAGGCGAAGGCAGGAAAGAAGTGAGCTGGATGTCTTTAAGTTGTCGGGACTGACGAGCAGATCCACAACAGCTGGTTAACTATGGAGAGAGAAGAGAGCTTGCAACTTGCCAACAGCTGAGCGGCCAGCTTAGAGAAGGAAGGGCTGAGCCAGCCCTGACAGTACTCCCTCCTCAATGACCCCTCCCCCTCAGAGGACCACCGGGCTTGAGGGGAAAACGTCTATGGAGATCACAGAGGAGGGGAGGGGCATGTACGTCCAAGGATGAGACCCAGGAGCGTTCCTCTGGACCGTACCCCTTCCAATGCACAAGGTACTGTATGCGCCCACGAAACTTACGGGTGTCAGCAATGCATTGTACCTCATACTCCTCATGGTTCTCAACCTGTATAGTGTGAGGACGTGGCACTGAGGTGGTTGCAGACCAACGGTTTCAATAAGGAGACATGAAACACATTAGAGATGCGCATGCTAGGAGGAAGGTCCAACGCATAAGCCACTGGGTTGATCCTGCGAAGGATACAGAAAGGCCCAATAAAACGAGGTGCAAACTTCAGTGAGGGAACACGAAGTTGGAGGTTGCGAGATGACAGCCAGACCCTATCCCCAATCTGGTAGGAAGGCGCAGGCAGGCATCTGCGGTCAGCATGGAGTCTGTACCTATCATTAGCATGACGCAAAGCCTCCTGGACTTGTGCCAAAGTGGAACGAAGACCACAAAGATGCTCCTCTAGCGCAGGAATACTCTGCAGAACAAACGAGTCAGGCAACATGGAAGGTTGGAAACCATAATTCACCATAAACGGAGACAATTGGGAAGCAGAATTCAAGGCACTGTTGTGAGCAAACTCTGCCCATGGTAATAGGTCTGACCAGTTGTTGTGATGGTCAGAAATATAGCAACGTAGGAATTGCTCCAAGGACTGACTGGCTCGTTCTGCGGCCCCATTAGACTGCGGGTGATACGAAGAGGAGAAAGCAAGCTGAATTCCCAGCTGTGCACAAAAGGCTCGCCAGAACCAGGACACAAACTGACTACCCCTGTCTGAGACAATCACCTTGGGTAGCCCATGTAAATGAAAGATCTCCCGAGCAAAAATGGAAGCCAGTTCCTTAGAAGTGGGCAACTTTTTAAGTGGAATACAATGACACATCTTTGAGAACCGGTCAACCACCATAAGGATAACCCTGTTGCCTTGGGAGTTGGGCAACTCCACAATGAAATCCATAGACAGGTGGGTCCAGGGCCTCTCTCCGTTGGGTATGGGTTGTAGGAGGCCCACTGGAAGGTGTCGTGGAGTCTTACTCTGAGCAAACACGGAACAGGCAGCTACAAATGCAGTTACATCAGCACGTAGACTAGGCCACCAGAATTGTTGGGAAATGGCCCAAATGAGTTGATTCCTCCCAGGGTGGCCAGCTACCTTGGGAGGATGGTAAGTCTGGAGTACAGCAGTATGGAGACACTCTGGGACAAAGCAGCGATCACAAGGTTTCTCAGGAGGAGCATCGACCTGAGCAGCAAGAATTTTGTCACCCAAAGGAGAAGTAAGACTGGTGTGAACCATAGCCAGAATACGATCAGGAGGAATCATAGGAACCGGAACCGACTCCAACTTGGAAGAGGGAAATTGTCATGACAAGGCGTCAGCCCTTACATTCTTAGTAACGGGTAAGAATGAGACAATGTAATTGAAACTTGACAAGAAAAGAGCCCATTGCGCCCTTCTGGAAGAGAGGTGTTTAGCCTCGGACAAGAATGTGATATTCTTATGGTCAGTAATGATAGGGTTGAAATAATGACTTAGAGTTCCACTTAAATTGTGTACGTATCAATTGTTCTATTTAAATTGTTTGTGCTCCTTTCTTACCTGTGTACGTATCAATTGTTCTATTTAAATTGTTTGTGCTTTTTCTCTTCTGTGTACGTATCAATCTGTATCTAGATGGAATTTGGAACTGCTGAATAATCATTACATGTTCGCTGATAAGAAACTCTTTGTACCTTAACCTCATTTGTTAATGCCGATAAGATTACTGCTTGTAGAGCTGCCTATAAAAGGCCTTTGAAAGAAGTAAAAGGGTGCAGTTCTCTCTTGCTCCGGACTATGACACAGACTAATATGACTCTGTGTCATTATTCTTATAGAAGCAAAAATTTGACAAAGCAATATAAACTTAAAGCAACTTATTTAAGAGTTGGACCTAACATTTTGGCGCCCGAACGAGGGACTCACCGATGATACTACAAGAGGTGGCTGAGCTACGCTGACGGAACAAAAGGACAGGCATTCCGGGAACCACAGATCGAAAACCTGCGCAGGTAAGAAAAAGCTTTATTTTTCTTATATTCTGTGCTCCCCTGATTTGTGCCTATCCGTTCTGTCAGTTATGGTTCTCCTGGTTTTAAAACACCAGCCTCTGTAGTGGTGAGTCTAGAATTACTGCATATATTAGTTTATATTGCTGGAATTATTTGTTTGTTTGTTGTCTGTGTCTGTCTGTCTGTCTTGTTGAGAAAGTGAATGAGCCTTGTCAAGGATGGTATGAGTTAGAAGGGGATTGCCGAACTAAGCAACGGAATGCGCCCTTACCTCGCAAGAGGACTTTGGGGGTCTGACGCTTATGCTTAACCTCACATCTAACTCATAAACCATAGAGGGGTTGAGAGTATAAGCCCTGTCTGCTCCATAAAGCAGGGATAAGAGTGCATGAGAGGGATCCCAGATACGGGGAGGGAATAAGGTCTCCATAAAGTCCGGAGATCTAATCGGATACCTGGCCACTTAAAGGAATGCTTGTATATGTTGTAGCCGCATTTTTGTATATGTTGTAGCCGCATTCTGGTTTGTTATTGGGCTAGCATATAAAGTAATTATTTGTTATTGGGCTAGCATATACAGTAATTCGATTTCAGAAATCTCATTCCGGAGAGGTTTTTAGTATTCTAGCACCCTAGGAGGAAGGCAACGAGGAACTAGTGTAACTTAGCTGGTTTGTTATTGGGCTAGCATATAAAGTAATTATTCATTCTTGTATATGTTGTAGCCGCATTATATTGTACACTAAGTGTCCCACATGCTACCTAGGCAGCACTGTTAGAATGGGCCAGAGGAACACAAAACCCCATCAGGGAATTGTGGCGCACTATACGGTGCCACAGATAATTAAAAACATCTGTGGGAAAGATGAAGCATAGGACTTAAAGGATGTCTTTCGTAAATTTAAGGTGAAAGGAGCAGCGGGTTTAGACCCGGATGTATGGAGTGAAATAGTGAAAAAAAATAGTGAAAAAAAGTGAAATAAAAAGGGACAGACAAGGAGAGGTGTTAGAGAAGCAATGGATGCGTCAGGTTCAATGCTTAATTAAGGTCTCAAATAGAGCGAAAGAAGAGGGGTGGAAATATAATCCAGATTGTGATGGTTAGGATATGAAAGATAGAAGAACAAAAAATGTCGAGGCTCCCAGCTCAGCCATCCCACCCCCATATACTGACATAGAACGTAAACCACACAAGATATATCCTGTACTTTAGGGGAGAGGATGGGTTTGTCAGCATTGTGGGGCACAAAAACCTCATCCAGAAACTGTAGCTCCCGTACGCACTGATACACGCATTATAGCAAAGCCAGCTGCTTTCTGTAGATTTGTGACACAGTTAATGAATACACATGAAGCAACCTGGCAGGATAGGGAGGATTTATGCAGACATAAAATGACTCTGACCCTGTTTAACCAGTTTATGACTGACCTGCAGACCGAGCTGAGGGGGATGGCAATCTGGAGACAGGACACGTCAGACACATAGACTCAAGGGCCCCTTTTATTGCTAGATTAGAAGCTTTCTGTCAGGCAAAACAACAGGAGAGGGGGTCAATATCACCCATGAAACAAATGCCAGGACAGACTGTATCAGAATTTTACTTATCTATGGAAAGTATGATGGCAGATGAGGGATTGGATTTGGCTCTGCCAGTCATGATCCGAGCCTTCAATAGACAGTTTATGGAAGGATTAATTCCACAGATAAGTGAAAGACTGAAAGCTTGCACACCACCCTTAATTTGTTGCGATTTTTGGCAGAAAAAGGTTGCAAGGTTAATAAGAAAAAGTTGCAAGTGTGTTAGGAAAAAGTTATCTTTTTGGGACATTGTATATCACAGGGTACGAGACATCTCACTGAGGAGAGGGTTCAAGTGATAAAGGGAATGTTATCCCCCACGGAATTTCAAACAATTGCGTATGTTTTTAGGTATTGTGTCATATTGTAGACAATGGATACCACATGCTAGCGCTTTGATGCAGCCATTATACGATTGTTTGAAAATTGTACCGTATGTGCTTACAGAAGTAGCATATGAGTCGTTTGTCACTTTGAAAAAGCTATTAATTTCTGCCCCGGCTATTGGTATTCCAGATTACACTAAGATATTTAACCTGTACGTTGCTGAGATCACTGGACACGCCACAGGTGTTCTGACACAGGCACATGTAAAACAAAGACCAGTCGCTTACATTTCAGCAGCATTAGATCCAGTATCTAGAGGTTCACCGTCTTGTGTACGGGCGGTAGCTGCAGTGTCAATTATCATAGATAAGTCATCAGAGATTGTTCTAGAAAATCCAGTCGTAGTGCATACCACACATGACATACATGCAATCTTGTCTCAGGTACAGCCCAAACACATTTCAATGGCTAGGCAATTAAGGTTACAGTGTACTTTACTCTTACCTCCAAATGTCACTTTTCAGTGCTGTACAACCTTAAATTTGGCCACCTTTTTGCCTCTTCAGTCACCAGATTTGGCAAGGGGGAATGATAGTACTAGTGAGAAAAGAAATGAGGACACTGACACTCTTTTGTTTAAAGAAGTAGATGAACACAATTGTTTTCAGCTCATGGAACAGGAGACAATGGGATTCCCACACGTTACAGATACACCAATTTTAAACGCTGAGTACACGTTGTATATAGATGGTAGCAGGTTTGCTGATGACAAAGGTAAATATCACACAGGGTATGCTGTAGTGACTGATACACAGGTGATTGAAGCACAGGCCTTACCAGCCCACATGTCAGCACAGGAAGCAGAGTTAAAAGCTTTAGAACAAGCCCTAGAATACTTAAAAGGACGAGAAGGGAATATTTACACTGACTCCGCCTATGCTTATGGTGTAGCGCGCGATTATGGCCACATATGGAGGGTTAGAGGTTATCTGGCAGCAGCTGAGTAAATTACAGGAGCAAGCAGGGGAGAGCGAGAAAGATAAGTGGGTCAGGATGGAAGCAGCACCAGACCTTGACAATGTATGGAGGGAAGGAGGCAAAATATCTACCTGCCTCTCCGTACCCAGCAATGGCAGCGGCAGTTCACCTACCCACACACGTCAGTTCCAATTCCAATTCCATGTATAGGATTGTGAATAGGGATGAGCCGAACACCCCCCTGTTCGGTTCGCACCAGAACATGCGAACAGGAAAAAAATTCGTTCGAACATGCGAACGCCGTTAAAGTCTATGGGACACGAACATGAATAATCAAAAGTGCTAATTTTAAAGGCTAATATGCAAGTTATTGTCATAAAAAGTGTTTGGGGACCCGGGTCCTGCCCCAGGGGACATGGATCAATGCAAAAAAAAGTTTTAAAAACGGACGTTTTTTCAGGAGCAGTGATTTTATTAATGCTTAAAGTCAAACAATAAAAGTGTAATATCCCTTTAAATTTCGTACCTGGGGGGTGTCTATAGTATGCCTGTAAAGGGGCGCATGTTTCCTGTGTTTAGAACAGTCTGACAGCAAAATGACATTTGGAAGGAAAAAACTCATTTAAAACTAGCCGCGGCTATTGCATTGCCGACAATACACATAGAAGTTCATTGATAAAAACGGCATGGGAATTCCCCACAGGGGAACCCCGAACCAAAATAAAAAAAAAAAAATGATGTGGGGGTCCCCCTAAATTCCATACAAGGCCCTTCAGGTCTGGTATGGATATTAAGGGGAACCCCAGCCAAAATTGAAAAAAAAAATTGACGTGGGGTTCCCCCTAAATTCCATACCAGACCCTTCAGGTCTGGTATGGATTTTAAGGGGAACCCCGCGCCAAAAAAAAAAAAAAAAACGGCGTGGGGTCCCCCTAAAAATCCATACCAGACCCTTATCCGAGCACGCAACCTGGCAGGCCGCAGGAAAAGAGGGGGGGACGAGAGTGCGGCCCCCCCCCCCTCCTGAACCGTACCAGGCCACATGCCCTCAACATTGGGAGGGTGCTTTGGGGTAGCCCCCCAAAACACCTTGTCCCCATGTTGATGAGGACAAGGGCCTCATCCTCACAACCCTGGCCGGTGGTTGTGAGGGTCTGCGGGCGGGGGGCTTATCGGAATCTGGAAGCCCCCTTTAACAAGGGGACCCCCAGATCCCGGCCCCCCCCCTGTGTGAAATGGTAAGGGGGTACTTACCCCTACCATTTCACTAAAAAACTGTCAAAAATGTTAAAAATGACAAGAGACAGTTTTTGACAATTCCTTTATTTAAATGCTTCTTCTTTCTTCTTTCTTCCTTCATCTTCTTCTGGTTCTTCTGGCTCTTCTGGTTCTTCCTCCGGCGTTCTCGTCCAGCATCTTCTCCGCGGCGTCTTCTATCTTCTTCTCCTCGGGCCGCTCCGCACCCATGGCATGAGGGGGGAGGCTCCCGCTCTTCTCTTCATCTTCTTCTCTTCTTCATCTTCTTCTTCATCTTCTTCTTCTTCCTTCTTCTCTTCTTCCTGTCTTCTCCGGGCCGCTCCGCAGCCATGCTGGCATGGTGGGAGGCTCCCGCTGTGTGACGGCGTCTCTTCGTCTGACGGTTCTTAAATAACGGGGGGCGGGGCCATCCGGTGACCCCGCCCCCCTCTGACGCACGGTGACTTGAGGGACTTCCCTGTGACGTCACGGGGAATGCCACAGGGAAGTCCCGTCATGTCACCGTGCGTCAGAGGGGGCGGGGCCACCGGGTGGCCCCGCCCCCCGTTATTTAAGAACCGTCAGACGAAGAGACGCCGTCACACAGCGGGAGCCTCCCTCCATGCCAGCATGGCTGCGGAGCGGCCCGGAGAAGACAGGAAGAAGAGAAGAAGAGAAGAAGAGAAGAAGAGAAGAAGGAAGAAGAAGAAGAAGATGAAGAAGAAGATGAAGAAGAGAAGAAGATGAAGAGAAGAGCGGGAGCCTCCCCTCATGCCATGGGTGCGGAGCGGCCCGAGGAGAAGAAGATAGAAGACGCCGCGGAGAAGATGCTGGACGAGAACGCCGGAGGAAGAACCAGAAGAGCCAGAAGAACCAGAAGAAGAAGAAGATGAAGGAAGAAAGAAGAAAGAAGAAGCATTTAAATAAAGGAATTGTCAAAAACTGTCTCTTGTCATTTTTAACATTTTTGACAGTTTTTTAGTGAAATGGTAGGGGTAAGTACCCCCTTACCATTTCACACAGGGGGGGGGCCGGGATCTGGGGGTCCCCTTGTTAAAGGGGGCTTCCAGATTCCGATAAGCCCCCCGCCCGCAGACCCTCACAACCACCGGCCAGGGTTGTGAGGATGAGGCCCTTGTCCTCATCAACATGGGGACAAGGTGTTTTGGGGGGCTACCCCAAAGCACCCTCCCAATGTTGAGGGCATGTGGCCTGGTACGGTTCAGGAGGGGGGGGGGGCCGCACTCTCGTCCCCCCCTCTTTTCCTGCGGCCTGCCAGGTTGCGTGCTCGGATAAGGGTCTGGTATGGATTTTTAGGGGGACCCCACGCCGTTTTTTTTTTTTTTTTTTGGCGCGGGGTTCCCCTTAAAATCCATACCAGACCTGAAGGGTCTGGTATGGAATTTAGGGGGAACCCCACGTCAATTTTTTTTTTCAATTTTGGCTGGGGTTCCCCTTAATATCCATACCAGACCTGAAGGGCCTTGTATGGAATTTAGGGGGACCCCCACATCATTTTTTTTTTTTTATTTTGGTTCGGGGTTCCCCTGTGGGGAATTCCCATGCCGTTTTTATCAATGAACTTCTATGTGTATTGTCGGCAATGCAATAGCCGCGGCTAGTTTTAAATGAGTTTTTTCCTTCCAAATGTCATTTTGCTGTCAGACTGTTCTAAACACAGGAAACATGCGCCCCTTTACAGGCATACTATAGACACCCCCCAGGTACGAAATTTAAAGGGATATTACACTTTTATTGTTTGACTTTAAGCATTAATAAAATCACTGCTCCTGAAAAAACGTCCGTTTTTAAAACTTTTTTTTGCATTGATCCATGTCCCCTGGGGCAGGACCCAGGTCCCCAAACACTTTTTATGACAATAACTTGCATATAAGCCTTTAAAATTAGCACTTTTGATTTCTCCCATAGACTTTTAAAGGGTGTTCCGCGGCATTCGAATTTGCCGCGAACACCCCAAATTGTTCGCTGTTCGGCGAACTTGCGAACAGCCAATGTTCGAGTAGAACATGAGTTCGACTCGAACTCGAAGCTCATCCCTAATTGTGAACCAAGGATGGCTCGCCCCTGGATTCAGTAGCACTGCAAGAAACTACTGTGCAGCCTGCCAAATCTGTCTCCTGAATAACCCAGGACAGAAAGTGAAAACCCCACGAAAACACCAGGTCCGGGCCCAATACCCCTTCCAGAGACTGCAAATTGATTACATACAAATGCCTAAGAGCGGCCCCTTTGAATTTGTCCTCGTGTGTATCGATTTATTCTCAGGTTGGCCCGAAAGCTATCCAGTAAAATCAGCTACAGCTAAAGCCACAGCTAAGAAACTGATCACTGAGTTAATACCTAGGTTTGGTCTTCCTGAAACCATAGAATCAGATAGGGGGACACACTTTACAGGAGAAATCATGCAGAACGTGATGACCATGTTAGGGGTTCAACAAAGTTTTCACACCCCTTACCACCCACAGAGTTCAGGATCAGTGGAGAGAGTAAATGGGACAATAAAGCTAAAAATACAAAAAGCCATGCAAGAGTTAAACAAGCCTTGGCCAGAATGCCTGCCTCTGGCTTTATTCTCTATAAGGTACACTCCAACAGGAAAAACAGGATTATCCCCATACGAAATACTTTTTGGGAATGCACCTAGATTAGGTTTATACTTTCCACAGAGTATGCAATTGCAATGTGATAGTTTGACTGCATATGTGATACAATTACAACAACGTCTAACTAAGATCCACAAAAGTGTGTATTCTTCTCTTCCAGACCCTAATTCAATAACAGGTACACATACGCTGCTACCAGGGGATTATGTATATGTAAAGAAACACACCAGAAAGACATTGGAACCCAGGTTTGAAGGTCCTTACCAAGTACTCTTGACCACAGCCACCTCAGTAAAGCTGGAAGGAAAACCTACCTGGATACACGCATCACATTGCAAGAAACAACCCGAGAAAACAACATGATGAAATATCTACTTACATATTTTTTGTTGAAGATTGTTGTTTTACAAATATATGCATGGACTCCTGGTATTAATGTACTTGAAGTAGAGGAAACAACAACTTTCGAATGGGCTATAGATGATCCTAAAGTAGCAAATGATTCAGGATATGAGATGAATAAGGATTATAATGTAGGTAATTAACACTAGAACATACCCTACAGAATAACCTTGTATCCGCAATTATTGACAAAGGTAGACTAGTACATCTTTCCTCACAGATACAACAGGATACTGCACCACATTGGTGGGATATATTTAGTGGAATGTCTTCTACAGCAACCAATACCTTTCACTGGTTGTTAAGTCCAATGGTAATTATTATTCTAATATTAATATCACTTACAATCACAAATATATGTGTATACAGGAAAATAAATAGGAAAATTAGGAGAATAGACAGGGCATACCGATAAATGTGTATTGACATCACCCTACTCCTATAAAACTCCTCTTCTTGAATTTTAAGATGTTGGTAGTACCTAGGGGGATGGGTTCTACCCCTCTGACAACTCGCGGTCAGGGAAAGGACTCTGGGGAAAAACTGACTAGAACTTATTCATGAGGACCCAGGGGGAGGGAGAGGATGATGTCAAATGGGGGAAATTGATAGGGTTGAAATAATGACTTAGAGTTCCACTTAAATTGTGTACGTATCAATTGTTCTATTTAAATTGTTTGTGCTCCTTTCTTACCTGTGTACGTATCAATTGTTCTATTTAAATTGTTTGTGCTTTTTCTCTTCTGTGTACGTATCAATCTGTATCTAGATGGAATTTGGAACTGCTGAATAATCATTACATGTTCGCTGATAAGAAACTCTTTGTACCTTAACCTCATTTGTTAATGCCGATAAGATTACTGCTTGTAGAGCTGCCTATAAAAGGCCTTTGAAAGAAGTAAAAGGGTGCAGTTCTCTCTTGCTCCGGACTGTGACACAGACTAATATGACTCCGTGTCATTATTCTTATAGAAGCAATAATTTGACAAAGCAATATAAACTTAAAGCAACTTATTTAAGAGTTGGACCTAACAGTAAGAATGAGAACCGGCACAATGGTACCTTCGAGGAGATGTCTTCATTCTTTCAGGGCTAAAATGATCGCCAACAGCTCTCTGTCACCAATCTCGTAATTGCACTCCACAGGTGACAATTTCTTGGAAAAGTAGCCACAAGGATGCATAGCACTCTCAGAAGTAGGACGTTTAGACAGAAGGGCGCTAACACCAGTCTCACCAGTCTGTGCCAACACAGGAGCAGAAACAAAGGCAGCCTTGAGACTTTCAAAGGCCTGAATGGACTCCGGAGACCAACTCTGTGGGTTACCGTTCTTTCTGGTCATATCGGTTCAGGGGCTTGACCAGAAATGAGAAGTTATGAATAAACTTCCGATAATAGTTGGAAAAACTAAGGAAACTGCAGAGGACGTAACCCCACAGGTCGAGGCCACTGTAGGACTACCGAAAGTTTCTCTGGGTCCATCGAAAAACCAGCAGTGGAAATGACATAGCCCAGGAATTTAACCTGTTCCCGATGGAACTCACTCTTCTCCAGTTTACAATAGAGATTGTTCTCTCTTAATTTCTGAAGCACATGACAGACATCTGTGTGGTGGCTCTCCAGGGACTTGGAAAATATGAGAATATCATCAAGATAAACCACCACACATAACTACAACAAATCTCGGAGGAAATAGTTAATAAATTCCTGGAAAACTGCCAGGGCGTTACAAAGGCCAAAAGGCATTACTAGGTACTCAAAATGACCTGTTCTGGTATTAAACACAGTTTTCCACTCGTCCCCCTCCTTAATCCTCACAAGATTGTAAGCCCCTCTCAGACCCGTTCCCGTGTACCCCGTGCCTATGTTTTCATCGATTGGGGTGCCAGGAGTGGGATGAGAGAGGTGGGTGTCTCGGAGGAGATCCCGACTGCTGTGTTGTTGGGTTCTGATTTAAGTACCCTTGTTTCTTACTATGCCCCTGCTAAGAGCACCCAGGATGCTCCCAGGGAACTCTCTGGACCTTGTTTGCCACAGGACTGCTGGCTGGGACTTGTTGTTCCGCCTTTGAAACAGCACTGCAGACAGACCAAACACTAGCACAGCTCAGGAGTCTAGCTGATAGCCCCCCCTGCAGAGAATGACAAACAAAAGGTCTATTGGGACAAAGGCAGGCAGCTGGTTGTACCCAGTCAATTTAGGGGACAGCTGCTAAAAGTGGCTCATGAGATTCCCCTCACAGGACACTTGGGGATCACTAAGACCCTAGGGTGGTTGATACATAACTTTTATTGGCCTATGATGCTCGCTGACATAGCTGACTACTGTCGGTCCTGTGTTACCTGCCAGTGAGTTGGCAAGGTAGGGGATGTACACAGGGCTCCGCTAAAACCTTCGCCTGTGATTGACGAACCTTTTGAGAGGGTGGCAGTGGATATCGTTGGGCCTTTGGCCATCCCTAGCAGTTCAGGCAAACATTATATCCTTACAGTTGTGGACTATGCCACGCGTTATCCAGAGGCGGTGGCTCTCTCCTGCCTCCGGACAGACAAGTTTGCTGATGCTTTGCTGGGAATCTTCACAAGAGTGGGATTCCCGGCTCGTTAGCGATCAAGGCCCTCAGTTTGTGTCCGACTTGATGCAAGCTCTCTGTCGGAAAATACAGATGATGCATATGATGGCCAGTCCTTATCACCCACAAACAAAAGGCTTGTGTGAGCATTTCAATGGCACCTTGAAACAAATGTTGCGCACCTTTGTGCATTCCCAGGGCAAGGACTGAGAACGATATCTGCCTCATCTGCTGTTTGCTTACGGAGAGGTGCCTCAGGAATCCACAGGCTTTTCACTATATGAACTTCTGTATGGACGGAGGGTAAGAGGCCCCCTGGACCTAATCCGTGAGACCTGGAAGGGCAAGATTGCTGACCCAGAGGTCTCTGTTGTGGATTACATCCTAAAATTCAGAGATAAAATGGAGACACTGGTGGGCATTGTGTGACAGAACATGACCCAGGCCCAGACCAGGCAGAAAGAGTGGTATGACCGTAATGCTAGGGAGCGGACCTATGACATTGGTCAGAAAGTGTATGTTCTGCTTCCCCTGCGGCAGAACAAACTCCAAGCGGCATGGGAAGGCCCGTACACCATCACCCAGCGTCTGAATGATGTCACCTACTTGGTCAGGTTGGGAGAAAGGAATAGATGGCAGAAGGCCATTCATGTGAACATGATCAAAGTCCATCATGAGCGCACGGCCTATGTCTTGCCAGTCTGCAGCAGGCCAGAGCCTGAGGAGGCTGATCCACTTCTAGACCTGCTAGCTGACACCAGGGAGGTAGACTCAGAACACCTGATAAACTCCAATCTTACCCCCACCCAGATACCTGGACTAAAGCGAGTGCTGGCAGTACATGGTAGCAGGTTTATGGGAAAACCTGGAAGGACGCACCTTGCTGTCCACCAAGTGGACATCGGGGCACATCCTCCCATTAAACAGTCGGCCTATCACGTCTCCCTGGAGGTCCTGGCTGACATGAAAAGGGAGGTGGAGGAAATGCTGCAGCTGGGGGTGATTCAGAAGTCCCACAGTGCCTGGGCGTCCCCAGTAGTCTTGGTCCCCAAAAAGGACCAGACGACCAGGTTCTGTGTGGACTACTGGAAGCTGAATGCCATCACCACTGCAGATGCCTACCCCATGCCCCAGATTGATGAGTTGTTAGATAGGCTGGCAGCTGCCCGCTATATCACAATCATGGATCTGAGCAGGGGGTACTGGCAAATTCCTCTGGCCCCTGAGGCTCGGGAAAAGTCGGCCTTCATCACCCCATTCGGCTTGTTCGAATTTACTGTCATGCCATTTGGGATGAAGAATGCCCCAGCTACCTTCCAGAGAGTCATGAATGACTTACTGGAGGGGCTGTAACCCTTTGCAGTAGCCTACCTGGATGAAATCGCCGTGTTCAGCCCTACCTGGGAAGAACACCTGGCGCATCTGTCACAGGTCCTGGACCAACTGACAGCTGCCAATCTGACTGTCAAACCCAGTAAGTGTCAGATTGGCATGACTGATGTGCAGTACCTGGGACACCGGGTAGGAGGAGGGACCCTGAAACCCGAGACAGGGAAGGTTGAGGCCATCCTGGCCTGGCCTACTCCTCAAACCAAAAAGTAGGTTATGTCTTTCTTGGGGACCGCTGGCTACTATAGGAAGTTTGTATGTAACTATACCCTGTTTCCCCAAAAATAAGACCTAGCGTGATTGTCAGTGATGGCGCAATATAAGCCCTACCCCCCAAATAAGCCCTACCCTGTTTCCCTGAAAATAAGCTCTACCCTGAAAATAAGATCTAAAAGGACTTTAACTAGGGCTTATTTGGGGGGTAGGGCTTATATTGCAGCCATCACCGACAATCACGCTAGGTCTTATTTTCGGGGAAACAGGGTAGTAGCCTGGCCAAACCTCTGACTGACCTAACCAAAAAGAAACTTCCAAAGTAGTGTCTTGGACGCCAGAATGTGCGCAGGCATTTCAGGCCTTAAAGGGGCACTGGCCAGCGCCCCTGTGCTGCAGGCTCCAGATTTCACCCGCCGTTTCTAGGGCAGACGGAGGCCTCTGCCTATGGATTTGGTGCAGTCCTGAGCCAGGTGGATGATGCCGGAGAGGAGCATCCCATCCTCTACTTGAGCCGGAAGCTGCTTCCCAGGGAAGTAGCATATGCCACGATCGAAAAGGTGTGTCTTGCGATCACGTGGGCTCTCCAGAAGTTACAAATGTACCTTTATGGACAGCACTTTACTGTGATCATGGTTCACAATCCCTTGAGCTGGCTAAATCGTGTTGCTGGGGAGAATGGCAAACTACTTCGGTGGAGCCTAATTCTGCAGCAGAACGATTTCACCATCCAGCATAAGAAAGGCAGCACTATAGTTCCCTCCCATGCAACCACCTAAGGGGGGGGGTAACGATATCACGTACTGGACATGAAACGCTGTAGCCAGTTGCCATGTTGTTTGGAACGCAGCCATGACAGCTTGGCTAACCGTGTAACATTACAGGAAAATCTGAACTCGCTCCTCCCTCCTCCATTGTCTTAGGAATTCATAGCTTTTAAAATTTCAAAGGAAAGGAAAGGTTATCTCAACAGAGAAAGTAGAACCAAGCTAGGTCAGTAAAAATAGCCGGTTGGCCTGGCAGGATGTTCAGGCCTGTCATAAAACTGTCACCCTCTCCATTCAGAGAACCAGCAGACATCGGTTGTAAATACCTGAATGCACATAAGTGGAATAAGTATGAAATTTCAACATGTTTCATAACTTTCAAAGTAATAATAGCACAGCCATAATGTAGACATATTTAGTTTCCTCACATCATTTCTAACATTTCAAGTCCAGACACCCCTATGTCTGGTCATATGGAAAACCACTGGTACCCCTTGTTCCACCTAAGTAGACTATACACTAGAGATATGGCATGTTTATATTTGTTTTGAAGCAAATCTCATGCTGACCAATACTATGGATATTTGGAGTCTGTAAACACTATTGATGCAGAGATATGAATATGTATCACAAAATCTACCTGGGACAGGGTCATGAGTGTAGACACCTCCCAGCAACCAACCCCTAAACAAGATGACCAGACGATTGGTCACTGGTCGCTGTCAACACCCCCTTTGATTTGACAGAAAAGAGGAGAAGCCAGGACAATAGTCAGTTCTCCTTTTACCATCCAAGCAGGAACATCTGCCAAGTTTGTGAACTGATTACCCAGCTCATCGATCGAACTCTGATCAACCCTCGGACATTACTTGCAAGTATTCTTCCTTCCCAATTCTACCTTATTTCTTTGGGGCTGTATATTGTCTTTATCTTTTGAAACATCTTTTTCTGTAATGTTTTATTTGCATCAACTTTGACCTTTTCATAATAAACCCTTATGTTGAAAAGTGTTAACCTTGTCTCTAAAGCTCTTACTGCAGGCTATAAACTAACCTGCCTCTAAAAGGATGCTACTGTTGTAGAGTAAGACCTCTGAGCAGACCTGTCTGTGGTGGCAGTGTGTGTTGCAGACGCTTAATCTAAAATTATAATTGGTATTGCTAAAATTACGAGTCTCCCCCGGCTCGGTCTTTTAAAACGGGAGTGGTGGCAGTAAAAGGGTTAATTGTGTAATTAGCCCAGTGACAATACTTTCAGGTTGCTCACACCTAGATTGTGGTCCCGCAAGCTGGAAAATCTTTGTGCTGGGTGCAGCTGAGAGTGGCATTGTTACGTAATTGACAGTGTGGTGTGAGGTTGGCCGGCATCTGACACCCACGTTTGTCACAATATCTCTGTCAAATTTTGTGTTTATGTCTTTAAATATTTGTATATTTTAAACTCATAATATAAATAAATATATATACTGTGTATGTATGTATGTAGGTATGTGTATATATATATATATATACACACTCAGTACACTGAGTGAGGGGGGAGAGAGAGGGGGGTAAGAGTGTGGGGGGTGGAGAGAGAGGGGGTCTTCATCATACCTACCTTCACCAATTAAGGCCACAGGCTGGTTTCCCCTAGGCTCATGCAGCCCAGATCTAGAGCTGCTGTTTACTCTATAATTAAATCTGCTTCCTCTATAGCTAACCCTTTTACAGCAGTGTGTGCAAGTTGGGGGGGGGGGGGGGCAGACAAAGAAGGGATAGAGATTCAGCCTTCTCTGTCCTGTTCATCCAGCACACTGTGCTGGGCACTGTCGATCGTGAGTCTCAACATCTCACTCACTCAGCACTGCGTAAACTGTTGGCGCTATATAAATCATGAATAATAATAATAATAATTGGATTCTTGTGAGTGAAATATTACAGGATCAGCACAGCACAGTGCACCTACTCTCAGCTCACAGGCAGAATGCCCAGGTCTGCAATGATGAGTAGATAATGCAGTGAACAGCACTGCTGATAAAATAGGATTGATTACTTAGGGTGTGTAGTGTGTGACAGGACACAGTGTGCCCCACACACTTCTGCACATGGGATTATATGCCACTGTGCATGGGGTGATTAGTGTATGCCCAGTCACATCCGGCACACCCCCTGAGCACGCCTACATTTCTAGGCAACATTTATTTCAAGTAAAAGGTTGCTCTCATACACACATATAGGGTTCAAGCACCAGGAGAAGCTGGCACTCCCCATCCATCACTCAGCTTACTGTGACATCGTTGTAGGCCTCAGGATAGTAGAATTCCAGGGGAGCAGCTTGCCCACATAGCCCCAGCCTCTGTGCACACTGACCTGGTCACAACCACCCCCCACTCTCCTGTGCCTGGCTCCCTTTTCTCTGCGGGCTCCACACAAACCTTTTATTGATGGTGTAGAGCATTGGGGAAGGACAAAGTGTTTTTGGAAGAATCGCCAGGTGACAAAGGGAAGAAAGCCTAAAAAAAAAGAAAACAAATGCAGCAATCCATCTAAGAACTGCATCAAGGATATATTCTCATAAGGATCCAGGAACCTGCAAAGCCAACTTAACACAGAGCCCAGGTGTGGTTCAACTGCGTGTATTGACCAGATTTAATTGTGCGGTCACATGCCCTGAGGTGAGGATAACTACAAAGGAGGGAGCAGGAGAGTGTTGGCACTAATTATGTTTGGATCACCTATCACAAGGATTCACTGCAATCCATTTCTATCTGGAACTTTACAAAGATTATTATTAATGGACCTTAACTATTGAGCACATAATAGTCACATGGGACACAATGATCTATAATATATCTTCTTATTAGCACAATAGCACTTTATTGCATAGATGCTATATGGGACTGAATTTTCAATTTGTTTATTGAAATAGTCATATACATTGTTCCATTAGCACTTAAGCGCTTTTTTGTATATATGTCAAAGCATTTTTTGAAAATGTAAGGAAAAAATGTGTAAGGAAAAAATGTAAAAGTTGCGCCAGCTCTTGGATGGAAGTGAAGCAGCCAACACAGCAATATGACCGTTGCAAGTGAAAGTTGGAGTGAAGAAGTGTGGCGCTAATGGGTGGTGGGACTCCTGTTGCTAAAACAGGTAGAAAAAGTGGTTAGGAGAGAGTGAAAACTCCTTTAGTGTAAAAGTGTTTGTAAGGTATACATAAAAATATATATTGGGTAATAAACACAGTACAAGTGAAAACACAGTGTGTGTTAAAGAATATAAAAAACTCAGTGAAAAAGAAAAAAAACTAGTTAAGAAACAATCAAATATATATGGTACAGCAAATACATATCAATGCAAGGTGAGCTGAGTGTGTTAATCCACAGAATTGGAGTTCAATGGAGGTGACAGACCAGAAAAAGAACACCGGTATCCCCAAGGGGAAAAAATAATACAAAAATATATATACAGAGGAACTCAAAAGTCTTTTAAATGGCAAGATGGGATAGTCTCATTCAATCCCACAGGTAATTAGATGTGAACTGTCTTCTCAAGAGGTAACCTGAGGGTTATTGGGAAAGGACCCGACCAATGTGTTGGATCTTGGCTCAAATGGATAATTCCCACCAGGAGAAAGGCAGAAGCAAAAAGCAAAAGAATGCCCTTACCAGATCCGGTGGACTCACGGGCCGTAGCGGTGAGTCAAACGAGCCTATACCGTTAAACGGTGTGGGGTAAAGATGTGTGGGAGAACTTGTAAACCATCTTGTCAGCAGTCCTCATACGAAGCACCGATTTGGAGTCCGGGGTCCCCAGGGTATGGTTCCGATCAGCAGATCACCGTTTCCTCAGAAAACCATCATATGTGCAAATAGGCAAAAAAGGAAAAAAAAGAAAGAAAACTCCACATAGTGTAAATCCTTGATTAGCAAAGAGCATAAAAGCACTTTATTTAGGGAGTGTACTCCGAAAAAATGTTGTTACAGGCAAGGGGCGGTAAAAACTCGGCCCAAAATAAATTAAAAACCGGCATAAAAGTAATAAAAACAGGCGCAGTAGATAGTGGTGAGGTATAAACATAGGTCCTATCTGTAGGTCTGTAGGAAAATTATACAGTCCACAAACTATGGTATAGATCTGAAAATTGATTAATACTGATGTACTGATTGTCTATCTCATTTCTTGAGGCCTGAAAACACCAGGACAGTACAAATAGCCAAAAAATGACCCCTTTTTGGAAAACAGAAAGTACAAGATATTTAGTAAGAGGCATAGCAAGTTTTTTAAAGTTGTAATTTTTTTGTCATAATTTTTTGGAAAATTAAAGAAATGTATTTTTTAAATATTATTATTTATTTTTTAGTTTTTTTACATACTGTCACCAGTGCAGTACAGCATCGTCATATAACTAGTGTGGCATTGATCAGGAACACTGACTGGTGACAGTAATGCCCCGTACACACGGTCGGATTTTCCGATGGAAAATGTCCGATCGGAGCGTGTTGTCGGAAATTCCGACCGTGTGTGGGCTCCATCGGACATTTTCCATCGGATTTGCCGACACACAAAGTTGGAGAGCAGGAGATAAAATTTTCCGACAACAAAATCCGTTGTCGGAAATTCCGATCGTGTGTACACAAATCCGATGGACAAAGTGCCACGCATGCTCAGAATAAATAAAGAGATGAAAGCTATTGGCCACTGCCCCGTTTATAGCCCCGACGTACGTGGCTTACGTCACCGCGTTCAGAACGATCGGATTTTCCGACAACTTTGTGTGACGGTGTGTATGCAAGACAAGTTTGAGCCAACATCCGTCGGAAAAAAATCCTAGGATTTTGTTGTCGGAATGTCCGAACAAAGTCCGACCGTGTGTACGCCCTATAAGAAAAAAAATATTGTTTTTTCTAAATTTTATTAAATTTTTTTCTTTTTTTAATTATATTTTTTTAACACGCTGTTACCAGAGCAATATAATGTTACCATAGTAACATTTCACTCCTCTGGGGAAGTTAACCGTTTTTTTTTTTGTTTTTTTTTACACATTGTGATTGCTTATAGCAGTGAATTTCATTGCTATAAGCAAGCAGTTTGTTGAATGAAACATATTGATTCCGTTTTGTTGTAACAAACTTTGAATTCTGGAGGTGGGGCCATCTTCGACCTTGCCCATACACTTGTCTTTGCACACTTTTCAGCTTCTCTGATTGTTTTTGGATGAAGGGATACATGCATTTCTCCTGACATCACTAAATGTTGTGCTCTTATACAAATTGTAAGTCAGTGAACAATTAATAAAGTAAAGTACAAATGTTCTTTGTTTATGGAATGTGTATTATATGTATATATTTTTGTTTCCTTAGTTGTTACAAACCATACACATCCCCTGAATCCCTTGAAAAAGCCAATACAGGCGAAACACGTTGGGATGGGACACAATATCATTCCCTTCTGTAATTGATATTGGATTTTCAATTTATTATCTTATGTGTCATATATATGATATTACATGCGGGATGGAAACTCTACTTTCACGGGTGCTGGTTTGAGATTGTGTAGGAACAACCACCTGTGTTTTTAAGGGGTTAGGTCCCTAGTATGTTTATTGTGGCCCTTTTACTATTTTTGTAATAATTTTTTTTTATCTTTAAAGCGGAGTTTCGGTGAAAAAAAAATGAAAAGTCAGCAGTTTCCACTTTTTGGGTGGAACACCGCTTTAATATGGTATAGTTGGAGTCAGAGATTTGTTCAGACAGTGTCAGGGAAATGGTCATAGAAGTTTGGCGAATTGGCATCCGCGCACATGCAATAATGCGGATCGACATATGCGCATGCACTATAGCACACGCATAACGTGACAGATGGGATCTCTTGCTGGCCTATAAAAGGCTACTGCTGTCTCCTCCAAATTGCTGGATTGTCATCAGCTTCCCTGTGCTCCTGAACCTCTGTGTCTATTTCTTGTATTTGCTGTTGTGACCGGCTTGTTTTAGACCTGCTTGACCTCTTTTCCTGGCATTTCCCTTGGCTTGTTCTACTGACCTTCCTCCGGCTTGATCACCTGTGTATGACCCCGGCTTGCTTCATGGACTTTGCTCCTGCTTACTGGCTTGATTAACTGTGTATGACCCCAGCTTGCCCTACGGACTTGGCTATCTATTACCGGCTTGCCCACCTATGTATGTCCCTCGGCCTGGCTTCTACTTCTGTATTCTGAGTGCACGGATTGCCTTAAGCACAGCTGGAGTTCCTAAGAGACATTCACCTTGCTACCTACTCAGCCACCCTCCACAGTCTCCAGATGATCATACGCCCTGCTCATCTAGACCCAGCTGACAACCTGTGCTTCTTTGAGCACTATACCTACTGTTCCACTCTCAGTGGTACACTGCACTTAGCCACAAGGGGAGCCCCTCTCTGCATATTGGCCTCAGATCAGGTACTTGACAGACAGCATCTGCATTCAAGAGTAGAGCTTTTTTTTTTTACTTTACAGGTATTAGCTATTACATTAGATATACTTATACTGATTTATATTAAAACTAAGAGTTTGTTGAGTTTCTTAGTGAATGTAATCAATCAGCATTCCATATCCCACCCTCATAGTGTTTAGCAATAGAAGGACATGGAGGGGGAGGGAGGGGAGTGTCATTTACCACTGTGTATACTCCCACAATTGTGACTCTATAGTCATGTGGTCTGCACGGATAAGAAAAAGGTAGAAATGAAGAGCTTAGAAGGGAACTGAAATTGAGCATGCTCCATAGAGGACACCAGCTGATCTACACAATCTCAGGCTGCAGTGGGGATACAGAGAAGATGGGAGGGACAGCTGAAGGCAGGATCATCCAGGTATAATTCACTCTACACAAAACAAATACTTTAATGGCATTGTGAGTATGCACGCTCTGTTATATAGCATGTAATGAAGGTTTTATATAGTCTGGGTTTAATGACGCTTTAAAGGCATTACTTCCATTTTTGTGCACCTATGCTTTAGTTGCAAATGCACATTCAAAATCTGACATGTGAGTTGGCTGTTAATACCCAGTCACCAGATCTGGTTAAAGTGTTATTAAACCCAAAACCAAACATTATTTATACAGTATATATATCTATCTATATATATATATATATAAATATATATCTATCTATCTATATATATATATCTCTATATATATATATATATATATATATATATATATATATATATATATATATATATATATATATATATATATATATATATATATATATTGCAACTCCCAATCCCAGATGTGGTGATAAAGGATTTACATAAATTAATAAAAGCTGATCATTGTAAGCACCTCTGTCAGTAGTAAATGGCTTGTGTTAACCCTCTAACTTCTACACCTACAGGACAGCTTGTTCTGTTGAAACACAACAGATTTACTGTCCATATCACCAGCTGAGAAAAAAAAGCCTAATAAGAAAATTAGTGCAGCTATGACATCTAAGAATTGGGAATCTGCGGTATAATAAATGTTTGCTTTCGGGTTTAATATCATTTTAAAGTGTTTGTTACCCCAAAACTTCATATTCCTGATATGTGCCTGCTGTACCATGTACTTGTATGAGATAGTATCCTGTTCTCTTTGTGTTGCTTCCTTTATGTGAAATCCCTGGTTATTCTGTCAGTCCATCTGCTTTCCTATTAAACTGACCACACAAAGCAGGAGAGAACATCGTGGTCAGTTCTCTGGCAATGCTGGGAACTCAGTGTGCTCTCCTCCAATGGTCAAACTTGTCCTGACATGCCCCCTTTGCAAAACAATTCACAGGGAAGCTCAGTGTGCTGCTGCTTCTCCTCCCCCAGCTCTTATGCAGCTGAGAACAGAGGGAATGTGATCACTTATAAAAAAGGGAAAAAAGGTCCTTATAATGTAATTTTATATCTATACAAAAATATTTTGCCTTTCATTTCTATTTTAAACTGAATGGCTTGTTTTACAAGGTAATCATTTACAATCACTTTAATGCTAGTTTAGCAACAGTATAGAATTATTAGAGGACAGTCTAGGCAAATACATAAACATTGTTCAGCTAATATACCAGCATTTACTATATACAGCATAGATTGGCAATATTGCAGGTCTGCGGTGTGCAAGTAATGTTTGGTGAATTTGATGATTAGACTACTATTATTTCCCATGTACTGATGTCTTTTGTGAATATTAGTATTTATATACTTGTAAAAAACTGTATAAACAGTGCCAACTGGAAACACAACAGACTGGTGGATTAAATTATAATTCAGACCTTCAAAATTACCCTAGAGCTCCATAAACACAGACATCACAGAAGAGGGACTGTATTCCAAAGATGGCAAAGATGTTTTTATTACAAATTATGTGAGCAGACTGCAGTTCCTCTTTAAAGTTGCGGCGACTACAAAGTAATTCATGCACTACTTTGGTCCAACTTTCATGCAACTTGAGGGCCATAGACTTCAATGTTAACCCTCAAAAGTTGTATGAAAGTCGTACCTGAATGTTATACAATGCAACTTGTGTGCAACAGTTGTCCATTATCACTGCTCAAAGCCAAAGTCGTATCCAAGTTGCATCCATCCAAAGTTACTTCAAAGTTGCATCAAAGTTACACTCCACAGTCAGCGCAACTTTGGAGTTCTACAAATGTGAATGGATCCTTACTAAACAAAAACAAAATCATACTCACAAACATATAATAATATTGTCAACAAATTACACTAAAGAAGGTCCAACTGTGTGGCAATGTCACCAAGTCTAAGCCCTTATTTCAATAGACAAACCTATGCATTTCAGGGAGACGCACTCCCTTCCTCAGAGCTGATTTGTTGAGGACATTATTTTGTGAGTATGTTTTTGTTGTTTAATATTTCAATAAAGTGTTGTTTGGTAATGCACTAGGCCTTTGCGCCCCCCTGTCTATTTTTACATCAAAGTTAGATACCTGCTGAAATGTATTTCTTCGTGATTCAATTCTAGCTATGCAAGAAGTCTAATACTTGTAATGGTATTAAACTTTTTCTTTTAGGTCACAATACTCTTTTCTACATTTGGTTTTCTAATGCATCTGGTTGTCTGAGCTTGCATGGTTTTACCTAATTGATACTCTCAAGAACAGTCCTTGTTAAAAAAAAATTCTGTAGTTTAGAAAATAGCGAACACTGGAGGGATAAACATTTTGGTGTCTTATAATTGGGCTCAGCATGAATAACAGGCATTGTCAGTTCTGCTAATTATACATTGCGAGATGTCAACAAACTGCTGCTGTATTTTTTCACTGTTTAAATTTAGAAATTTAATTAGTCTTTAATGACTAAGATCAGGCACATATGTATAGTTTTGTGTATTGTATGTATTAGAGTAGAAGATTATAGCATCAGCATGACAAGAAGGAGAGTGATTGATTGATGAGCCGCTAAACAGATGTGTTTGGTTCAGAAAATAAAACAAGCTCAGCAAAACTGTTTTCTTGTATTACAAGGGGATGATTAAATATACTGTTGTGCTCATAAGTTTACATACCCCTGGCAGAATTTGTAAGATGTGGATTATTTTTAAGAAAAATGAATAATCAGACCAAACACATTTATTATGTGTTTTATTACGAATTTAAGGTACAATCCAAAGTAAGAGAAAATTCTTGTAATATTCAGAATCGATACTAATGTAACAATAGTCCTCCATTGCACCAAGATTATTAGTGACTCAAAACACAAGCATAGGAGAGAACCTGCAGAATTTCACATACTGCTCATGAAATGGCATAGTAGTTACCATAAGGCACATATCTACAGCAAAGGACTGTGTCACAATTACCTGAATATATAGTGATCAATAAAAGAAAAAAGGGAAAGAGAGGTAGAAGGGAAAAGCAGAAAAGAATAAAAGAAGAAATAAAGAAGAATCCCAGAGGACTATAGGGACAATCAAATGCATGGCCCAAAGAAAATCAACACACACGTAGCAAGCCCATGGGCTCCAAACCTTTTCAAAATCCTGCCTGTGTCCTAATTGATGCTAGCAAGTTTTTCCTTGGTCAAGATCCACAATACTTTCTGCCGCACCTGAGAGATGGAAACTGAAGTCTTTATTCATGATCTAGCAATAGTTCATTTAGCCACAAAGAGGATAAAATATAACAGTCTTTGAACAGCATAGGAGACCTTCTCAAGTGGCTAATTTAATAGAACTATGCGTGGGGATTGTGGGATTGATATTCTAGTAACCTGTCTCAGTAGGGCAAAACTCCTTATTCCAAAATACCCAGTCTGGGACATTCCCACCATATACGTTACAGAGTGGGGCTGCACCGATACTGGTATCGGTGCCGATAGTAAACATTCGAACAAGTACATGTACTCATGCAAATGTTCTGATACTAAAACTGATACCTTCTGGGCCGGTTTGCAGTGCAGTTCAGGAGCGATTCCAATGCCAATTGTAGTATATGAGATCAGAAATCGCACCTGAACTGGACTGAAATCGCACAGGACTCTTTTTAAAATCGCATTGCAAACGGGCTGTAAAAACTCACTGAAATGCACATGAAAACTGATGTATGTTAGAGATTCTGTATATAGACCTACAGGACAGACAGTGCACAGTCCACATTTTTGACCATAGATGCAGCTACAGACTTATATACACTGCCATCTATTGGTCAAATAATATATCTGTAGTTATACAAAAATACATGAACAATGTATTCCAACACCCCCACTCAACAACTACTCCTTATGTTAGTCCCATTTCGGATCTCAGTTCTATAAATCTTTCTTGTACGTGGTTTTGCCAAAACTTCTGGTCCACTTTTGTTTCTCATGAGTTGGAAGTCAATGCATCTCATCCTTTGAATCTGGCTCTGGTTTTAATGCTATGTGAGCAACATAGGCCAGACATTTGGCTGGGATGCCTTTATTGCTTCTGGTGGATTTCCTAATTGAAGCCTCCTGTGGCCTGGTTTCTTCTTTTACAGCACTTGGATTGTCTGCGTTAATTTCTATTTCTGTGTCACTTTGTTGCTTATTTTCATGTGGCACTGAAGTGGAATTTCCCTTAATTTGAAGTGATTGTGTTAGTTCATGAAATTTTGAACACACTGAAGTTACATTGACAATTACACTTCTACTGATGGTTACCTTGTTTGTGTCTTGGTGTAGAACTCTGTATCCCTTTTGAGATTCACCGTACCCCACAAGTACACCTTCCTTTCCGCAAACATTTTGTACATTTTTCTTTTGGGATGTGCCCATAGGCTTTGCTTCCAAAAATTTTTAGATGGTTCAAAGTCAAGGCTTTTCCATTCCACAGTTCACATGGAGTTTTCTCAGTTGATTTTCCTAGTAGTTGATTTTGGAGATAGCATGCGGTCATAATTGCCTCCCCCAGTATGTGGTTGGCATATCTGCATCAAATAGTATAGTTCTTCCACTCTCACATAGAGTATGGCGCATTCTTTCTGCAACGCCTGTTTTGTTCTGGGTTGCATGGTACAGTAGTTTGAAATATTATGCATGTTTTCTGAGAATTGCCTGTGTGTTATCACTTGTATATTCAATTTTTTCCTTCACACTTTTGACCTTTTGTAGTTTGGTTGGTTTTTGTATTCTAGCTTTCCAGAGTCTGCAGTTTGTTTTTAAATGACCTTTTTTCTTGCACACAAAACATCCATGTGTTTCTTTTTGCATGTTACTTTTTTTATTCCTATTTTTCATCTTTAAAGCAGACTCTGCGACAGAAGCACTGTCACTATTATTGTTTTCTGTTTTACCCTTAAGTTCATCCACAAGCTTGTCCTTAATATATTCCAATGTTCGTTCTTCATCTGAACATGCATCAAGTGCTGTGACAAGCGTTTCATAACTTTCTGGTAAACCTTTCTGACTAATAGTGCTCCGACATGAAAATCTTTTATTTCTTCTCCTATGCCTCTCAGGCGTTCAACCATTTCCAAAAGTGTGCCTTATGTTATCCTGCATATTATGGCCTTCGATCAGTTTGGTGTAGCTTTCTAATCAACTACAGTTTATTGCTGAGATTAGCTCTTTGATGCAACTTTTATAATCCTTCAGACATTTCTTTAGCAGTTTCACACTTACGTATATGTATGGTTTGGTTGTCTTCTATGCTAAGAGAGATTGTGCTCCGAACTTTTTGGTCTTTCTTTATCCACTTATCTGAAGGGTGTTCTGGCTTAACTTAATCTATACATTTCCATGTACCTTCTCTTATTAGCAGCATTTTCATTTGGAATTTCCAAAACTGGTAGCTCTGGTTTGTCAGATTTTCAAGTGAAAGCTTTGTTGCAGCTATATCTCTGGCCATTTTCTTTTTATTGTGTTGCACTCTTCTCTCTGTTGCTTTATCTTTCACTTATCTGTTGTAGCTGGCTTTGACGGGGTTCTCGGCTTTTATCTGGTTGCCTGGGCTATTCCTGGGCCCATAACCTGTTAGAAATTTTGTATATAGCTCTACAGAACAGACAGACTATACACAATTCACATGTGTTTATCTGCTGCTTAACTGCAGACAGGAAACAAGAACTTTTATTATACAGAAAAGAAAGACATAGACATAGAGTTCAAAAATAGATGCAGCTGCAAATAAACACTACCATCTACTGGTTGAGGAATATATCTGTAGTTGTTGTACAAAAATACATGAACAATGTATTCCAAGAATGTGAAACTGATCCAAAACTCATGTGAAACTGATGTCTCTGCAAGTGAAATCTGTGTGTCACATGACACTAAAAATAGGTATCCATAATTGGTATCAGCGAGTACTTGAGAAAAAGTATCGGTACTTGTACTCAGTATAAAAAACTGGTATGGGTGCATCCCTAGTACAGAATACCTTGGAGTGGTCATCCCCTAAAACAGAGGGGCGACTACGAGAAAGAAAGCAGACACCATCTAGTAAAGACTTTAATGTTTGCGTCACATATTTCTTTTTCTAAAGGAAAATCTGAACTCTGCAGACTGCCCAAAAAGAAACAAGCAGAGAGAGCAAAGGACTAATCATCAGTATTGCCTGTGGTCTCCATTCAGCTGATCTTTCCCATTTCTGACGTCATAATGCGTTCTACAGTGTGTCTCTGTATAGAGAGGCCCATTTTGGTAAATGCATGGCTTTACTCCTTCATGCTAGAAACTCCAGCAAGGAGAACAGTGAGCAGCACAGTAATTACAAGACCAACCCTACTCCAAATATCTTCATACTAGCAATAAATGGCAGTAATATCTTAAAGCTGAACCCCATGCACAAAAACGTTAATGTAAATATATTCCTCAGTAGGCACAAAGAATATAATTTACTTTGTGGATACCAAATGCCATTGCAAACCTGGCCATTACCCAATAAAGGTAGTGGTGACCTCATCACTGTGCTGTACATAGCCTGTGTAGAGAACAGAGATTGAGGAAAGACTCAACAGGCTCCACCCACTATATGCTGCCTGCAGAAAACTACAAGAGGGGGTGGAGACAAGACCAGTCACTCTGCACAAGGAGAAAGAGCAGCAGTGACCGGTCTTTTTTACAGGAAGCTCCTTCACAGAGGTAAAGATTCACACTGGATTACTGCACAGATCTGGAAGAAATATACAAAGCACACCAAGATTCAAGTAAGAACGCACAGGACAAGAAGGGGGAAGGTGGGGTAAACAAACCCAGGGACTTTTAAGGTGTTTGTAATATATGGTAGATAGACACTTTAAAGGTATCCATAAAAAGTTTTTATTACAATTAATGCAAAACAACATAACAAGATAAAAAATACCAATATCCACCTCAAGTTCTGTAGAGGACACAACAGATAATTTGAGCAAAAGATACCACTTAATAGATACCACTCAACATGTTTTGCTCATTTGAGCTTCCTCAGGAGTTTTGGTACAATATATGGTATGCTAGAAACAATAAAAAAAGACACGGATAAGGTTTCACATTACATAATGAAACTACAACCACAAGTACAAATATTGATTATTAATGTGTATATGTATATATATATATATATATATATATATATATATATATATATATATATCTATATATATAGATAACATAACAAATAAAATTATACATGAATAGGATCAAGAGCAGACCTTACCCAAGTTGCAAAAAAACAGCTATGGATTGGATTGAAATAGTAGCATCACTCATGGAGAGCATTGGAAATAAAGGACATCAAGCAAGTTTTTCAACTATATGTTTCCGTCTACATGGCCACAGGTGGACAGAGAATTTACATCATTCAATAAATAAGTGGTTACCCTTTGAGTGGGTTCAAAATAGAATCAAGAGATCCTCTGCTAGAGGAAAATTCCTCACTGCAGGTTTTGGAGGCAAATTCATACTCTGAGTTGTAGAAAAAATCACAGCCAGCCAGTGATTTAAAAATAAATCTTGATATTCCTAAGGTGCAAATGCATTAAGATACATCTAGAATTAGAGAATGAATAGTGTAGTATTAGGTGAGGTCCCTGTGTGTAACCACTTAGAGAACCAAGCGGAGCCACATAAAAGACACCTACCTGATGTAATTTGTCAGTCCATATGGCGAGGGGTGGGAGAGAGATACCCTCTCCCTTTGACGAAAGGCCTACGACAGAGGATCATGGTGTATAAGACTGCACAGGGCTCTTATATTTAGACAATATTTACTTATCCCCGAGGTCAGCTTCAATATTACACTGTGGATATACAGCCTAGAAGTGAACTGATAATTTTCAGGAGGAATTTCAGATAAAGGTACATCTTTCAGGGTACTGAAAGGCACAAATAATGACATTAAACTCTGTTTTTTTAAAAAAAAAGATATATTCAAGAATGTATTCTTTACTTAAAAAAGTACTTTCTATTGCTCTTAACTTCCTCCTAAGAGCCCTTTCACACTGGAGCACGGGCTGCGTTAGCGGTAAAGTGCTGCTCGTTTTAGCGGCGTTTTCACGGCGATGTGCATGCGGGAGCGGAGAGCTGTTAACCCCAAAGAAGAGGTTAACAAGGGGTAAATAGCATATGAAAAGTGCCGCTGCCAAAACACTTTGCAGGCACTTTGGCAGCGCTGCCAATTGATTTGAATGGCAGGGGCGGTTTAGGTGCGGTGTATACACTGCTCCTGCACTGCCCCAAAGACGCTGCTTGCAGGCCTTTTTTTCCGTCCTGCAAGCACACCACCCCAGTGTGAAAGCACTCAGGCTTTCACACTTGGGAGACAGGGGAGGTAGTTTACAGGCGATATACAGGCGCTATTTTTAGTGCTAAAATGCCTGGAAGGCGCTTTCATTGTGAAAGGGGTCTAAATCTCCATTTTTAGTATTTTTTTACTGGTGGGATCTGGCTTCTTTTTAACCGCTTCTGGACTGCCCCACGTACATTTACTGTGGCAGGGTATCCCAGCTGCATGAGATTTTGTGCCCGCAGTTTAGGGGGCGCGCGCGCACCATCGGAGTGCACTCCTGCTGTGATTGGACACAATGGTGATTGGCCGCCGTGACCCGCTGATCGTTCAGGAGACAACCAGAGCAGCGGTGTGCCGATGTAAATAAAGCATACCGCTGCTCTGTCAGGGAGGAAAAGAGAGACATCGTGTTTCAGCTAAGCTGAATAACAAACTCTTTTCCTCCAGTGAATCCACTCCTTCCACAGTTAGCACCTCCCAGGGAACACATTTAACCCTTTGATCGCCCCTAGTGTTAACCCCTTCCCTGACAGTGTCATTTATACAGGGATCATTGCATTTTTTTAGCACTGATCACTGCATTGGTGTCACTGGTCCCCAAAAAGTGTCACTAAGTGTCAGATTTGTCCACTGCAATGTCGCAGTCCCACTAAAAATTGCAGATCACTGCCATTACTAGTAAAATAAATAAAAATAAATAAAAATCCATAAATCTAAGTTTGTAGACGCTGTAACTTTTGCGCAAACCAATATACGCTTATTGTTTTTTTTTTAATAAAATATGTAGCAGAATACATATTCGCCTAGATTGATAAAGAAATTCGTTTTTTAAAATTTTTTGGGGATATGTATTATAGCAGAAAGTAAAAAATATTGTTTTATTTTCAAAATTGTCGGTCTTTTTTTGTTTCTAGTGCAAAAAATAAAAACCGCAGAGGTGATCAAATACAACCAAAAGAAAGCTCTATTTGTGAGAAAAAAGGACATCAATTTTATTTGGGTACAGCGCGGCTGCTCAATTGTCAGTTAAAGCGACGCAGTGTAGTATCGCAAAAAATGGCTTGGTCAGGAAGTGGGTAAAACCTTCGGGGGCTGAAGTTGTTAAAGGGTGGCTTCATTTGTTCTCTATAGCCCCTTTGTATGTAGAAATGTAGCCACTTCCTCTTGCTCATAGTCAAGATGGACTTTGGGTGCTGGGCTTTGTAGTGTATATAGAGCAGTGCATGTGACTGCAATTATGATGCACTGCTTTCCAAACAAACAAAAGTGTGAAAGCACTCAGGCTTTCACACTTGGGAGACAGGGGAGGTAGTTTACAGGCGATATACAGGCGCTATTTTTAGTGCTAAAATGCCTGGAAGGCGCTTTCATTGTGAAAGGGGTCTAAATCTCCATTTTTAGTATTTTTTTACTGGTGGGATCTGGCTTCTTTTTAACCGCTTCTGGACTGCCCCACGTACATTTACTGTGGCAGGGTATCCCAGCTGCATGAGATTTTGTGCCCGCAGTTTAGGGGGCGCGCGCGCACCATCGGAGTGCACTCCTGCTGTGATTGGACACAATGGTGATTGGCCGCCGTGACCCGCTGATCGTTCAGGAGACAACCAGAGCAGCGGTGTGCCGATGTAAATAAAGCATACCGCTGCTCTGTCAGGGAGGAAAAGAGAGACATCGTGTTTCAGCTAAGCTGAATAACAAACTCTTTTCCTCCAGTGAATCCACTCCTTCCACAGTTAGCACCTCCCAGGGAACACATTTAACCCTTTGATCTCCCCTAGTGTTAACCCCTTCCCTGACAGTGTCATTTATACAGGGATCATTGCATTTTTTTAGCACTGATCACTGCATTGGTGTCACTGGTCCCCAAAAAGTGTCACTAAGTGTCAGATTTGTCCACTGCAATGTCGCAGTCCCACTAAAAATTGCAGATCACTGCCATTACTAGTAAAATAAATAAAAATAAATAAAAATCCATAAATCTAAGTTTGTAGACGCTGTAACTTTTGCGCAAACCAATATACGCTTATTGTTTTTTTTTTAATAAAATATGTAGCAGAATACATATTCGCCTAGATTGATAAAGAAATTCGTTTTTTAAAATTTTTTGGGGATATGTATTATAGCAGAAAGTAAAAAATATTGTTTTATTTTCAAAATTGTCGGTCTTTTTTTGTTTCTAGTGCAAAAAATAAAAACCGCAGAGGTGATCAAATACAACCAAAAGAAAGCTCTATTTGTGAGAAAAAAGGACATCAATTTTATTTGGGTACAGCGCGGCTGCTCAATTGTCAGTTAAAGCGACGCAGTGTAGTATCGCAAAAAATGGCTTGGTCAGGAAGTGGGTAAAACCTTCGGGGGCTGAAGTTGTTAAAGGGTGGCTTCATTTGTTCTCTATAGCCCCTTTGTATGTAGAAATGTAGCCACTTCCTCTTGCTCATAGTCAAGATGGACTTTGGGTGCTGGGCTTTGTAGTGTATATAGAGCAGTGCATGTGACTGCAATTATGATGCACTGCTTTCCAAACAAACAAAAGTGAAGGGAAAAAGACATGTTTAGGAGATCACTGAGGATGTTACAAGGAGGCAGAAAAACACAGTAAGAAACAATTTAATAAAGAATAGGTTAAGGACCATTAAAGGGGTTGTAAACCCTTGTGTTTTTTCACCTTACTGCATCCTATGCAGTAAGGTGAAAAAACACCTGGCAGTCACCAGCCCCCCCATTTTACTTACCTGAGGCTCTTCATCTCCTCAGCGGGGACGCGCTGTCCATCTCTCCACGGGGTCCCGGCTCTTGATTGGATAGATTGATAGCAGCACAGCCATTGGCTCCCACTGCTGTCAATCAAATCCAATGATGCGGGCACCGGGGGGCGGGGCCGAGTCCGGCATTCGTGTCTGTGGGTGCAAATGCTGGACTCGGGAGCGTGCCCGCAAGGTGACCCCCTCGGGAGAGCGCTTCTCCTAGGAGGTTATCTGATGTGGGGAGGAGCCTCAAGAGCCGCCGGGGGAACCCAGAAAAGGATGTTCAGGGCCACTCTGTGCAAAATGAGCTGCACAGTGGAGGTAAGTATGATATGTTTGTTATTTAAAAAAAAATTTAAAACGATCCTTTACAATCAATCACTTTGTGTAGCAGATGTATGTGGCCAAACAAATGAGCTCTGCTCTACCCCCTGGATATTATCACCATGCAGTAGGTTTTAGTCTCACAGCTGGGCTGCTGTCTGCTCTATCCATTTGGTGCTCCAAAAAGTCAATACTGAAGTCTAGACATAATTTGCAGAATTGAATTAAAATCAAATGGTCCAGTTTTACAGCAAAAAGCTAGCGCTTTTTGACTTATAAAGCCTTACTTGCAGCTGTTGAGTAAGGCTTTGTAAAACGAATCATGTTAGCTTTCTGCTGTAAACTGGACCACTTGATTTTTTAATAAATAAACTTTGCAAATTATGTATGAACTAAAAATGTTGACTTTTTTTGTGTATTGATTATTTTTGCAGAATAAGGTTATCATTTAGTGTCACTTTTCACAATTTTGCCTATAATAGAGCAAATCTTTCCCTTTATAATTTAGTTCCACTTTAAAGTAGAGTTATAAAGATACAATACTTACCTAATTACCAATGGTCTTCTTCCAGGTGCCGTTCTTCGACCATCCTGATTAGTTGGCGTTGGATAATGTAACCCCTACGAATGCACAGGAGTCACTCATCCAAGCACACAGGGACTGTGCCAGTGATATAAACGGCTCTGCACATGCTCAGCTCAGTATATGTGCCACACAAGACAGCAAGTAGGCAGGTAGGTTTATTTTGTTGCAAGTCCCTCCTGCAATAAAAAGCCTGTCTGCTCATGATTTTTTGTAATTTTGACTTTCGTTCTGCTCTAATGTGATGCAAATAAAATTATTAGGCATCACAGAATAGCACACCTATCAAACAAAACTTAGCAATAAAGAAATAATTCAAAGCTCCTGTTCAGTTTTTTGCATACCCTTCGTTCTTAATGTCACTGTGACTGCTACTTTTCCTGAATGTCAATTGTTTTCTTCAAATTTACCAACAATCTATGGACTTGGGATAACCAGCTAATCATGCAACATACTAATTTCTTTTATGATTATTACTTTTTTTTTTTTTTTTTTTTTTTACGATAGATTATTGCAGTCTTTTGATGAACATTTGAATAGGTTAAAACATGAAGGTTACAATTAATGAGCATACTTTAATGCTATCACTCTCCCTACAGCTGCTACAGTGTTTCACCTAAGTATTTATCCTTAATGCAGATTGCAGGATTTAGATAAACAAAACTGGTAGAGACTGAACCCCCCCCTCCCCCCCAAAAAAAATGCAGATATAACAGCAGCCAAAAGTGTGTTTACTAAATGCTAAACCAAGTATTGAATTTATACCTATGCACTCAAATTATTTTTTTAACTGCTTCTTCAGTAAGAATAAAAATAATTTGCACCTTAAAAGTGTTAAAGCAGAACTCCAGGATTTTCTTATCGTTTAAGAGGTATGACTGATTTAATTTTCAGGAAGTCAGTTTTCTGATTTAAAAAAAGGCAGCATCTTTTCTGGCAGGGAGGATCTCTTAGAACAGTGATTGCATCATATCCTCTTCTCTCTCTCTAACGGTAATCATCCTACATTTCCCATGAATACTTGGGATGGAAGTGAATGTGGGAGGTACACTAGGCTCGTACATGAGAACGCTCCCACTTCAACATAAATCACACCCCTCATTCGGCAGCCAGCAAGCCATACATAACACATAGGTTACAGCCTTATAAATGCAAAGCATTTTAATATAAATGCATATTAATATAATATTAATTGAACGCAACTAATCAATAAATTTAAATTAAATTAATAAACTGAATGCATTTGTAGCACTGACCCCCGCAGGAGCTGCTATATTTTAATTGGGCTTGTACCGTGCTTTGCCACCCCTTTGATTTCTCTCAGTCCCCCTGACACAGCTGTGATGTAATATAGTGTGCAGTAAAAAACCTTAAAGACAATTTCACAATATACAATGTAATATACTTTTTTACCTTTTTTTTTTTTTGCAAAGGAAAACAACACTCACACAAAATTACTTAAACAAGACCTTTGTTTACTGTAGTTGCTTTAAAGTAGAACACTACAATAGTTGTACTGTCAGACCAACGTAGTGTGACAGTCAACAGATTTCAGCTTACAAAGATATGATACAGATGTAAAGTGTTTGAATTAACTTGCTAGTAATGTGCTAAGGAAAATAGGATAAATGGAGTGAACTGATTTCACTATGAGCACTGTCCTATCCTTTGCACACTTTGTAACTATAAGGAAATCAAATCGTGATTTAATAAAGTATAGTACAATCTTTAGGGAGCTCCCATTACTTGGTATCACAGTAACTTTAATATGGTAATGAATAGGGATGAGCCGAACACCCCCCTGTTCGATTCGCACCAGAACATGCGAACAGGAAAAAAGTTCGCTCGAACACGGGAACACCGTTAAAGTCTATGGGACACGAACATGAATAATCAAAAGTGCTAATTTTAAAGGCTTATATGCAAGTTATTGTCATAAAAAGTGTTTGGGGACCCGGGTCCTGCCCCAGGGGACATGGATCAATGCAAAAAAAAGTTTTAAAAACGGCCGTTTTTTCAGGAGCAGTGATTTTAATAATGCTTAAAGTCAAACAATAAAAGTGTAATAGAAAAAAATAAGGGGTTGCGCTAATAACCAAATTCATCAATATAGTATCTATAGTGAAGATAATTGAATCTTAACTGTGAATAAATCAAAAATATTGTGCAAACATAACATGTGAAATACATTCATCAAATAAGGCCATCAAAAATGATATCTTAGTGAGTCCCGAAAATCATCAAAGAAACCCAACAAAAGTCCAAGTGATGTTTGCAATTAATCCGTGACAGTGAAGGATCCACCACCAGAAAATAGAAGGGGTAGCTCCTTACCAGATAGCCGTGACCCCCCACTACAGAGGATCACAGCAAGCAGAAATCTTTACAAGCCAGAGTTAGGAACTGCCCACGATATCCACTAGAGGTCCTCTCACCATCAGTCACCGCAATAAGCCCATGGCAGCGATCCCATAAAACACAGAGGAAGCTCACATAGTGTAAAACTGATAGGTTTATTAAAAAAGAATAACAGAATGCACACTTACAAAAGCTTGATAGATTAAGCAGCCTTAAGTCCGGCTCCGTGGCCACCGGAGCTCGGACAAACCCGTCCTGCTGGAGTACAATTCGCTCGGGGGTGACGTCAGCGCGTCGTCTGGCTCCGCCCTACGCGTTTCGTGACATCATCACGTCTTCCAGGTGCCCCTGGAAGACGTGATGATGTCACGAAACGCGTAGGGCGGAGCCAGGCGACGCGCTGACGTCACCCCCGAGCGAATTGTACTCCAGCAGGACGGGTTTGTCCGAGCTCCGGTGGCCACGGAGCCGGACTTAAGGCTGCTTAATCTATCAAGCTTTTGTAAGTGTGCATTCTGTTATTCTTTTTTAATAAACCTATCAGTTTTACACTATGTGAGCTTCCTCTGTGTTTTATGGGATCGCTGCCATGGGCTTATTGCGGTGACTGATGGTGAGAGGACCTCTAGTGGATATCGTGGGCAGTTCCTAACTCTGGCTTGTAAAGATTTCTGCTTGCTGTGATCCTCTGTAGTGGGGGGTCACGGCTATCTGGTAAGGAGCTACCCCTTCTATTTTCTGGTGGTGGATCCTTCACTGTCACGGATTAATTGCAAACATCATTTGGACTTTTGTTGGGTTTCTTTGATGATTTTCGGGACTCACTAAGATATCATTTTTGATGGCCTTATTTGATGAATGTATTTCACATGTTATGTTTGCACAATATTTTTGATTTATTCACAGTTAAGATTCAATTATCTTCACTATAGATACTATATTGATGAATTTGGTTATTAGCGCAACCCCTTATTTTTTTCTTTTACTTATCCACAATTGATGTTTGTTGTGGGGTTTGCAGCTTTTCGTATTATAGAACACTTTGGTTTATAGCGCGGTTTTTTTAATTTTCCACAATAAAAGTGTAATATCCCTTTAAATTTCATACCTGGGGGGTGTCTATAGTATGCCTGTAAAGGGGCGCATGTTTCCCGTGTTTAGAACAGTCTGACAGCAAAATGACATTTCGAAGGAAAAATTCCATTGAAAACTACCCGCGGCTATTGCATTGCCGACAATACACATAGAAGTTCATTGATAAAAACGGCATGGGAATTCAACACAGGGAAACCCCGAACCAAAATTAAAAAAAAAAAATGATGTGGGAGTCCCCCTAAATTCCATACCAGGCCCTTCAGGTCTGGTATGGATATTAAGGGAAACCCCGGCCAAAATTAAAAAAAAAAATGACGTGGGGTTCCCCCTAAATTCCATACCAGACCCTTCAGGTCTGGTATGGATTTTAAGGGGAACCCCGCGCCAAACAAAAAAAAAGACGGCGCGGGGTCCCCCCAAAAATCCAAACCAGACCCTTATCCGAGCACGCAACCTGGCAGGCCCCAAGAAAAGAGGGGGAATGAGAGTGCACCCCCCCTCCTGAACCGTACCAGGCCACATGCCCTCAACATTGGGAGGGTGCTTTGGGGTAGCCCCCCAAAACACCTTGTCCCCATTTTGATGAGGACAAGGGCCTCATCCCCACAACCCTGGCCGGTGGTTGTGGGGGTCTGCGGGCGGGGAGCTTATCGGAATCTGGAAGCCCCCTTTAACAAGGGGACCCCCAGATCCCGGCCCCCCCCTGTGTGAAATGGTAAGGGGGTACTTACCCCTACCATTTCACTAAAAAACTGTCAAAAATGTTAAAAATTACAAGAGACAGTTTTTGACAATTCCTTTATTTAAATGCTTCTTCTTTCTTCTATCTTCCTTCATCTTCTTCTTCTTCTGGCTCTTCTGGTTCTTCCTCCGGCGTTCTCGTACAGCATCTCCTCCGCGGCATCTTCTATCTTCTTCTCCTCGGGCCGCTCCGCACCCATGGCTTGACGGGACTTCCCTGTGACATCACGGGGAATGCCACAGGGAAGTCCCGTCATGTCCCATGCGTCAGAGGGGGTGGGGTCACCGGGTGGCGCCGCCCCCCATTATTTAAGAACCGTCAGACGAGGAGACGCCGTCACACAGCGGGAGCCTCCCTCCATGCCAGCATGGATGCGGAGCGGCCCGGAGAAGAAAATGAAGAAGAGAAGAAGGAAGAAGAGAAGAGGATGAAGAAGAAGATGAATAGAAGAGCGGGAGCCTCCCCCCATGCCATGGGTGCGGAGCGGCCCGAGGAGAAGAAGATAGAAGATGCCGCGGACGAGAACGCCAGAGGAAGAACCAGAAGAGCCAGAAGAACCAGAAGAAGAAGATGAAGGAAGATAGAAGAAAAAAGAAGCATTTAAATAAAGGAATTGTCAAAAACTGTCTCTTGACATTTTTAACATTTTTGACAGTTTTTTAGTGAAATGGTAGGGGTAAGTACCCCCTTACCATTTCACACAGGGGGGGCTTGTTAAAGGGGGGCTTCCAGATTCCGATAAGCCCCCCGCCCGCAGACCCCCACAACCACCGGCCAGGGTTGTGGGGATGAGGCCCTTGTCCTCATTAACATGGGGACAAGGTGTTTTGGGGGGCTGCCCCAAAGCACCCTCCCAATGTTGAGGGCATGTGGCCTGGTACGGTTCAGGGGGGGGCGCACTCTCGCCCCCCCCTCTTTTCCTGCGGCCTGCCAGGTTGCGTGCTCGGATAAGGGTCTGGTATGGATTTTTGGGGGGACCCCACGCCGTTTTTTTTTTGCCGCGGAGTTCCCCTTAAAATCCATACCAGACCTGAAGGGTCTGGTATAGAATTTAGGGGGAACTCCACGTCATTTTTTTTGGCCAGGGTTCCCCTTAATATCCATACCAGACCTGAAGGGCCTGGTATGGAATTTAGGGGGACTCCCACGTCATTATTTTTTTAAAATTTTGGTTCGGGGTTTCCCTGTGTTGAATTCCCATGCCGTTTTTATCAATGAACTTCTATGTGTATTGTCGGCAATGCAATAGCCGCGGGTAGTTTTAAATAGAATTTTTCCTTCGAAATGTCATTTTGCTGTCAGACTGTTCTAAACACGGGAAACATGCGCCCCTTTACAGGCATACTATAGACACCCCCCAGGTACGAAATTTAAAGGGATATTACATTTTTATTGTTTGATTTTAAGCATTATTAAAATCACTGCTCCTGAAAAAACGGCCGTTTTTAAAACTTTTTTTTGCATTGATCCATGTCCCCTGGGGCAGGACCCGGGTCCCCAAACACTTTTTTATGACAATAACTTGCATATAAGCCTTTAAAATTAGCACTTTTCATTTCTCCCATAGACTTTTAAAGGGTGTTCTGCGGCATTCGAATTTGCCGCGAACACCCCAAATTGTTCGCTGTTCGGCGAACTTGCGAACAGCCAATGTTCAAGTCGAACATGAGTTCGACTCGAACTCAAAGCTCATCCCTAGTAATGAAACACAAATCCTTGTGTTTTGTTAGACAGTCCTTCTTTTCTTCTTTCTTCTGCTAGCTATTAATAAAGTGAATTTGTGCTCGGATAAGGGTCTGGTATGGATTTTTGGGGGGACTAACTCTCGATCAAAGCAAGCTGAATATTGAATCAAAGTTATGGTACAGCAGTACTGCAACTATATCTGATGCCAATGAGACAGTATCAGATCCTCAATGAGATACAGGCCCAGGGCCTAGTTTTAGCTCAGTCTAATCCTTTTGATTAGTGAGACTTTGCTTGTGAGACTATGGATCCCAGCAACTCTGTATTGTACAGATGAATGTGTAAAAGTGCATCAAAGACACTTTTGGGCAACAGCCCTCTCACCCAACCAGGTCAGCGTTGTCAGAAAGTTCCGCTCTGGTGTACAGGGTCCTATCTCTGGCCGGCCGGCACCTCCACACTGCTCCGCTCCACACAACGAGATGCTCCGGAACTCTAAGATGGCTCCGAAAGGCTCCTCTGGCTCCTTCCCAGTCTTGCCCCGCCGTCAGCCCAGCTCACTGGTGTGTCGCAGTATTGCTGCTTGAATCGCTCTTCCATGGAGTTAGGCCGCGGTGCGCTGGAGACCTCACACAGATCCTCCCAGGCTGGCCATGCATGTCCAAGAGACCTAAGATGGTCACGCCGAGCTCTTTTATAGTCTTCCTACAATGCAGTTCTGTTCTCCTGTTGTTCATGGGAGTTAATGAGCATTATGGGTAGGTCAAGTTAATGTCCATTGTAAACAAACAAAACACTTCCATGTCAACTTCTTGAACAATGAAAAATAAAAATGCAGTTCTTTCATATTTTGGCCGCTAGATGGTGCCAGATGCTAAGCTATAACATAAAATGAATTACATATCAAAAATGTGATCGCTACACACCCCACTGCTTGAACTCTTTGGTCCCCAAAGAGATGTAAGATTTTGTTTCTGTTACACGTTTTTGTTTCTATGCGGTTACACAAAACCGACAGGGGAGCTTCCCACCAATTTTTACATGATGAGGAGCTGTCCTGTACATTCACAGCCAACACTTTGACACAAGCTGACACTTTCAGGATTTCTCCTGGCAGTAAATTTAGTTCCTTCAGAACACTCGCCCAATGTCTCATAAGTTAGTCTCTTTGGGGGGCGAATAGCTCTTTTGGTCTTCTGTGCTTTTGGCATCTCAGGTATGAAGAAGAAGAAGCTGGTATGTTCCTCAACTCCATCTTTTTCTTGTGGCTCGGAATCGGAATCAACACTTAGATCTCCCAAATTTATTTTTGGTAGAAAAACTTGAGACTCTTCTGGATCTTCTCTTGATCTACTTTTGGGTATGAATTCAGGAGCCTCCGGCCTAAGGATTACACCATTCTCTCCCCCTGCTTGGAATGAAAGGTCCACTTCAGATTCTGATACCTCAGATGGCCACAGCCAGCTTATCTCCATCTCCTCTTCTTCTTCTTCAGTAGCATAAGGTTCAGACCTAAGTCTGGTCACTGGTCTGTGTAGAACAGTGGAGGTGGATGGCAGCTCCTCTTGTGCGGTAATCCTGACTGCTTCCGTGAGAGGCAGGAGGTGATTACGGTGCCAAGTCTTTAACAGTTCAGTGCTTCCTTATGGCCGAATTTCATATACTGGAAGTTCTGGAAGTTTCTTGCACAAAATATATGGTTGTGATTTTCAGCGATCAGCCAGTTTGTGCTTGCCTGGGATTCCCAAATTCCTTAACAGAACTCAGTCACCGGGTTGCAAATCTTGAACCCATACTTTGAGATCAAAGTTCTTTTTGTTTCTGTACCCTCTGCGGTCTGATGTGACTTGAACCTTATCATAAGCAGTTTTCAGACTCTTCCTCAACCTATCCACATATCCTCTGTGAGAAGTTGCTGAGGTATGATCCAGGCTGGTTCCAAAAGCCAAGTCCATCGGTAGTCTGGCTTCTCTTCCAAACATTAGGGATGAGCTTCGAGTTCGAGTCGAACTCATGTTCGACTCGAACATCGGCTGTTTGCCAGTTCGCCGAACAGCGAACAATTTGGGGTGTTCGTGGCAAATTCTAAAGTTTAAAAGTCTATGGGAGAAATCAAAAGTGCTAATTTGAAAGGCTTATATACATGGTATTGTCATAAAAAGTGTTTGGGGACCTGGGTCCTGCCCCAGGGGACATGGATCAATGCAAAAAAAAGTTTTAAAATTGGCCGTTTTTTCGGGAGCAGTGATTTTAATAATATTTAAAGTGAAACAATAAAAGTGTAATATTCCTTTAAATTTCGTACCTGGGGGTGTCTATAGTATGCCTGTAAAGGGGCGCATGTTTCCCGTGTTTAGAACAGTCTGACAGCAAAATGACATTTCAAAGGAAAAAAAGTTATTTAAAACTACTCGCGGCTATTAATGAATTGCCGGTCCGATAATACACATAAAAGTTCATTGATAAAAACGGCATGGGATTCCCCCACAGCCCTTCAGGTCTGGTATGGATATTAAGGGGAACCCTGGCCAAAATTTAAAAAAAAAAAACGGCATGGGGTCCCCCTCAAAATCTATACCAGACCCTTCAGGTCTGATAAAGTTCCTGATAAAGTACTCTGTCCAGCCCATCTCACCTTGCATCCACATGCAATTCATAGGATTTAGTAGGGTCTGCATAGGCTAGAACCGGAGCAGTGGTAAGACTCCATTTCAGCTGTCTGAAAGCTCCTTCACACTGTGGAGCCCATTCTTCTTGGATTAACTCTTTCTTCTTTCTGGGGCCTTCCTTTGGCTTCCACATGCCTTCTGAGTCTGAGCCAGTTCCTTCTTGATTCTTCAACAGCTTGGTGAGTGGGTGGGCTATCTTAGCAAACCCTTCCACAAACCGCTTGTAATAAGAACAGAACCCTAGAAAGGATCTAAGTTCAGTCACATTGGTCGGTCTAGGCCAAGAGGTAACAGCCTCCAATTTCTGTGGGTCTGTTGCCACTCCTTCAGCGGATACGATGTGGCCCAAGTAATTCACTGAGGGTTGGTAAAAGTGACACTTCTTCGGGGAGAACTTCAGCCCTTCATCATGTAATCTCTTCAAGACCTTCTCCAGGCGCTCTTCATGCTCCTCCAGTGTTCTGTCAAACATTATGACATCGTCTAAATAGACCAACACCTCGATCAGGTTCATGTCACAAACTGTCTTCTCCATTAATCGCTGGAAGGTTGCTGGGGCTCCAGACAGACCTTGAGGCATTCGATTAAACTCGAAGAATCCTACAGGGGTAATAAAAGCGGTCTTCTCTCTATCTTCAGGGCACATGGGGATCTGATAGTACCCACTCTTAAGATCTAGCACACTGAACCACTTTGCTCCAGTTAGACTCTGTTCTGATCTGGGATGGTCCTCCGATTTAGTGTCCGGTAGTGGATGCATAGTCGCAAAGAGCCATTCTTTTTCCTTACAACTACTATAGAGGCATATGGACTCCGGGACTCTCGGATAATCCCCATCATTTTTAGCTCAGCCAGCTGCTCCCGTAGGTCTTCCAGATCTCCCAACATAATCTGCCTTACCCTCTCACGGAAGGGTTTATCTTCTTCTAACCTGATTTTGTGTTCGGCACTCTTTGCAAGCCCCACATCGAACTCACTTCTTGAGAAAGCAGTCCTCCATCTCAGAAGCTGGTTCTTCGCTCTCTCCATCCAGGCAGGGATAAGAGGTGTGTTCTTTGGGTAGAACTCTTCCAGGGGAATCTCTCCATCCTGTTCTCCCATGATGCCACACGGTGAGACTGGGGTTGCTTGACTGACCTGCCCCAGCAGCACTCTGGCAGGTACCTTTACAGGCAAGGCAGTTGTATTGCGAATACTGACCGAGATACGTCCTTTACTTCTCTTCAACACCTTGGTTGACAACACTTTAGGGATAACTTCAAGGCCCTTGTCTTCTTTCTGCCTGTCCGTCTCAAGAACGATGAAGGGGCCCGGCTGTCTCCAACTCAGCTTAACAGAGGCCTTTAAGCAGACTACCTCACCCGGCTGCACCAGCTTTTCCCTCTTGTCCAGGCGCCAGACCTTTCCCACTCCGTCTGGTGGGGCCTTCTGTTCCTGCACAAGATCCTGATACACCTGTGTGAGCATGGGGTGCACTCCCTTGGCTGGGGTGTTTTTCTCCTGTACAACTGGAGTTAGAAGTCTTCTTACCAAGTCAGTGTTGGTCCCAATAATAAGGGAACTTCCATCAGCCCCTGGAGGGCGAGGACACACCACTGCCAAGGTGTCAAAGGTTTCAGCCTTCACTGTCACAATTGGATCAAAGGTACGCTTGATGGGTATGTATCCATCATTGGAGAAATTCTGTGTCCCTAACCCCCATATTTCCAGCTCTTCCAGCTTCTTGAAGGGGAGATGTTTGAGCTATTTCTCATAAAAGTCTTTGTATAGGAGAGTTACTTGAGCTCCAGTGTCCAAAAGAGCTTTCATGTATATTCCCTCTATCTGAATCGGGACAATCGGGGAAGGTCCCACTAACTTGGGAGGAAATCCATTTACTTTAGTACGTTTACCCCCTTGAGTGGCTTGTACCTTCATGCCTTGCTTACATGAAGTTTCTTTCCTCTGTTTCGACTTAGCTGTGGCTGATTTAGCCTGATGAGTACAATTGGTTTTGGAGTTGACTGCTGTGACAGGGCGCCCAGTTGACTCCTTCACTGGGGCCCTCGGAAGTTTTCCGCCGGCTTTTGTGGTTCTGTTTCAGGTTCTGTTGAACTTGGACATAATCACCGGTAGTGTCCCACTCCTCCATATTTAAAGCAGATCTTCTTCTTCATTGGTTTCACAGTCTGATTAATGTTAGTACTCGTTGGAGTCTTAAGGATCAAAACTTCATTCTCACGTGGCATAACCAGTTTATCAGCCAGCAGGGACATCATCTCCAACATTTCTTTCTGCGTTTGGAGCCGTTTCTCCAGACCAGACTCACATGTGGACAGATGTTGAGTAGATGAAGGCCAAGATGTCTGATCTGCGCTCACCATCAGGACACTGGGTTCCTTAATGCCTTGTAACACATCTAACTGCTGTCCTTTTCTCCTGTTTATACTGGGAGGTTGAGTCTTTCTTTGTTTCTTGTCTTTTTCTTCCTCCATTTTGGCTGCCCCATTTATCTCCTCAATGAGAACCTCATCTGGTGGTAGATAGATCTTCTAGGTGCTGCCTCAACCGAAGCTTGATATAGTCGCTCCTCAGCCCTGTAGTCACGGACCTCAGGAACGTCTTATGGACCAGTTCAACTCCAAAGTGTTGTTCAGAGCCTTCTCCCATCGAGACAGACAACAGACGGTCCTTCAGCTCAATGGCTCTGAATAAAAAGTTCTGAGGAGTCCCCTGACTACTTTGTGTCATATTTATCAGTTGATGAAACAGTTCAGCAGCATCTTTCTCTTTATAATAATTCTTCAGAATTCTCCTGAGTTGAGTTAAAGTCAATCCATTCTTCATCTCCAGCATGCCCTTAATGCTTAGGCCTGGACTAATGGCGTTGATCACAGCCTCTACAATCTCAGACTCCAGGTATCCCCTCTGTAAGCCCAGTTCAATTTGGTGCAAGAGTTTTTGGTAAGAGAGCTTATCCTTCTGTCCCCTCTTTCCTATCTAACGTTCAATCTCAAAGTCTATCCTGATAGTCACCTCTGGCAGGAGGTTATGAGGGCGCCTTTTCATTACTGACACCGGTCTAGATATCACTTGACTGTCACCCAGCTCTCTGCATGTGACAGTTACTCCCTTAATGTGTTCTGCATTCATGTTGGAAGTCTCCTGAAACCTCTCCTGTATTTCCTTGTATTGCTGTTTCAACTCAGTTAACTGTTGCTCTGACTCTGAATTCCTCTCAGAAACTCCAACTGTTTTAATAGCTGCCCTGTTCTTCATGGTAGATTGAAGACTGAATTCTTGCTGAGTGAGCTCTGTCTCCCCCTGCTTGGCAGGATGTGTCAAACAGAGTTCAGTTCTATCAGACAGTCTCACACTGGTGCCTTGAAAATTATCAGGGACCCCCTTCCTCCATTCCAGTAAGGCATAAGTGCGGGAGGTTCCATGGTCTGGCTTCAAAGCTATCACCCAGGCCTTCCTCTCTGGGGATAGTACCTGCACCTGTTTCTCCTCCCATCCTTCTCCAGGGAGTTCAATTGCCACGCTCACTTCTGAGCGTGCGACTTCAGCTTCGCACCACTGGATCACAGTAACGGGGTCCATTCTGACGTCAAGAGGGTGAGTTTGTCTGCAAAGTAACAGGATCTTAGACAAGCCCCCACGTGTAGCACTGACCCCCCCGCAGGAGCTGTTATATTTTAATTGGGCCTGTACTCTGCTTCGCCACCCCTTTGATTTCTCTCAGTCCCCCTGACACAGCTGTGATGTAATATAGTGTGCAGTAAAAAAACCTTAAAGACAATTTCACAATATACTATGTAATATACCTTTTTGTCTTTAACTTTGGTCTTTAGTCTCCACTTGCCCAATAATGCAAAAGAAAACAACACTCACACAAAATTACTTAAACATGAACTTTGTTTACTGTAGTTGCTTTAAAGTAGAACACTACAATAGTTGTACTATCAGACCAATGTAGTGGGACAGTCAACTGATTTCAGCTTACAAAGATATGATACAGATGTAAAGTGTTTGAATTATTAGTAATGTGCTAAGGAAAATAGGATAAATGGCAGAGTGAACTGATTTCACTATGAGCACTGTCCCATCCTTTGCACGCTTTGTAACTATAAAGAAAATCAAATGCTGATTTAATAAAGTATAGTACAATCTTTAGGGAGCTCCCATTACTTGATATCACAGTAACTTTAATATGGTAATGAAACACAAATCCTTGTGTTTTATTGGACAGTCCTTCTTTTCTTCTTCCTTCTGCTAGCTATGAATAAAGTGAATTTGTAATCCAATGGTTAATGACTCCCGATCAAAGCAAGCTGAATATTGAATCAAAGTTATGGTACAGCAGTACTGCAACTATATCTGACGCCAATGACACAGTACCAGATCCTCAATGAGATACAGGCCCAGGGCCTAGTTTTAGCTCAGTCTAATCATTTTGACTTTGCTTGTGGGACTATGGATCCCAGCAACTCTGTATTGTACAGATGAATGTGTAAAAGTGAATCAAGGAAACTTTTGGGCAACAGCCCTCTCACCCAACCAGGTCAGCGTTGTCAGAAAGTTCCGCTCTGGTGTACAGGGCCCTGCCTCTGGCCGGCCGGCACCTCCACACTGCTCCGCTCCACACAAGACGTTCCAGAACTCTAAGATGGCTCCGACAGGCTCCTCTGGCTCCTTCCTAGTCTTGCCCCACTGTCAGCCCAGCTCACTGGTGTGTCGCAGTATTGCTGCTCGGATCGCTTTTCCGTGGAGGTAGGCCGCGCTGCGCTGGAGACACAGATCCTCCCAGGCTGGCCATGCATGTCCAAGAGACCTAAGATGACCTAAGAGACCTAAGAAGCCCTTATATAGTCTTCCCACAATGCAGTTCTGTTCTCCTGATGTTCATGGGAGTTAATGGGCATTATGGGTAGGTCAAGTTAATGTCCATTGTAAACAAACAAAACACTTCCATGTCAACTTCTTGAACAATGAAAAATAAAAATGCAGCTCTTTCATATTTTGGCTGCTAGATGGTGCCAGATGCTAAGCTATAACATAACATTAATTATATATCAAAAATGTGACCGCTACACATTTAATATAAATGCAAACCAGTGCAGCTTATCAGTGTCCACCAGTGCCAAATGTCAGGGACCACCAGTGCCAAATGTCAGGGACCACCAGTGCAGCATTCCAGAGACCACCAGTGCTGCTTGTCAGGGACCACCAGTGCCAAATGTCTGGGACCACCAGTGCCGAATGTCAGGGACCACCAGTGCCGTTTGTCGGGGACCACCATGTGAGGGACCACCAGTGCCACTTGTGAGGGACCACCATGTCAGGGAACCACCAGTGCCGTTTTTGAGGGACCACCAAGTCAGGGACCACCATGTTAGGGACCACCAGTGCCGCTTGTCAGGGACCACCATGTCAGGGACCACCAGTGCCAAATGTCAGGGACCACTATGTCAGTGACCATCAGTGCTGCTTGTCAGGGACCACTATGTCAGGGACCACCAGTGCCGCTTGTCAGGGACCACTGTGTTAGGGACCACTAGTGCCGCTTGTCAGGGACCACCATGTCAGGGACCACCAGTGCAGCTTGTGAGGGACCACAATGTCAGGGACCACCAGTGCCGCTTGTCAGGGACCACCATGTCAGAGACCACCAGTGCTGAATGTCAGGGACCAACAGAGCTGCTTCTACCTCGGCTAGTTACAAACCGATTTCATTGTTAAATACCGATATTAAGATTTTGGCGAAGATCTTAGGGAATCAGTTAAAACCCATCATGCCTATGGTAATTCACTCAGACCAAACAGGTTTCATAGCAGGGAGGGAGGCAAGGGATAATTCCAATTGCACCCTACAACTAATCCATTGGGCAAATTTACAACAGACTGATTCGCCCTGCCTTCTGCTGTCTACTGACGCTGAGAAGGCCTTTGACAGGGTGTATTGGACGTATCTTCAGGCAGTGCTGTCTAGATTAGGCCTTGGCAAGAACATGCTTAGCTGGATAGGCTCGTTATACAGTTCGCCGGAAGCTCGGGTGAGGGTAATTGGAATGCTCTCGGACTCCTTCCCTATACGGAATGGGACAAGACAGGGCTGCCCCCTGTCTCCGCTCACATTTGCCCTTACCCTGGAACCACTGTTAAATATGATCCGGCTAAACCCCAACATTAAAGGGCTTACGTTGGGTACGACGGAACATAAACTATCAGCGTACGCCAATGATGTACTCTTCTATGTCGCTCACCCGCTGATTTCCCTGCCAAACATTATGGCTGAATTGCGGAGATTTCACTCCCTATCCAACTTTAAAATTAACTATAACAAGTCGAAAATTCTTCCTCTTGATATTCCCCCTGCCATGCTCTCTCAACTGCAGGCATCTTTCTCGTGTACATGGTGTAGTTCTTCCTTGAAATACTTAGGTGTCTTACTCCCGGCCGTATTTACACAGTTATATACCTGCAACTATGCCCCTTTGCTCTCCACAATTAAAGCCGGTTTACTGAGATGGGACCGTACTACCTTTTCTTGGAGGGGCTGAGTCAGTATCCTAAAGATGAATATCCTGCCAAGAGTCCTCTTCCATCTTTCCATCTTCCAGGTCTTTTTTCTCAACCCTCACAGCCTGTTTTTAAAGCTCATCTGGCATAGTCGGAGCCCCCTTCTTGCCTTACGCACGCTGCAGCACCCCAAGCGATTGGGAGGCCTTGGGGTCCCTTCCATGCGGAGATATTATGAGGCGATTGCTTTGCAATGGATCTTAGACTGGCAGCATCACACCACCACCAAATCTTGGGTTCCCATTGGGAAATTTTTGGCTGGCCGTAACCTGTCTCATGCTCCATGGCTCCCCCGGGATTGTCGAGGCCTCTCAGACTTCGTGTCTTGTATCTCTGCTCATGTGCTATAGGTGTGGGATACCTTAAATGCTCAGGGGCAGCTGTCACCGCATGTGTCCCTGCTGGCACCCTTAGGAAGCTTCCCATGGTTCATTCCAGGGGAACACCTCTCCTATTTTCGCACATGGGCAAGGGATGGTGAGGCACGATGCCGAAGGTTTATACAAGAGCAAGGCCTAGTCTCTCTAGACTGGTTTTTGCTCTCAGTTTTGCCGCTTCCCAATGGACAAGTGGTGCTACCGACAGCTGCATCACTTTGTTGAAGGCTTACCTCATACCATTCAGCCCCTGACCGCCCTGCCTCCATTTAAAAATTGTGCATGGCTGTGGAACCTGTTCCCCATTCTATCTCAGTCAGGGCCGATCCTAGGCGGGTGCACGGGGTGCAGTTCACCCAGGCGCCACAGAGGTGGGGGCGCTCAAGCGCCAGAGTGCTCCCCTCCCTCCTCCTCTTCTTGTTGGTGTCCACAGGCCGCTCTCTGCGCCGCCGCTGTGTTTCCTGCCCAAGTCCGTCCCCGCCCGCTCCATCCTCCTGTCAGAGGAGATCGGAGCGGCTCTCTCTGTTCGGAGAGAGACCCGTGCAGTGACGTCATTGGGGGGCGGGGCGGTCCGTGCCGCGCGGTGTACAGTGCCTGTCATTTATTTTTCTCCTCTCGGTCACGATCTTCTCCACCCGGGTGGCGCGGCTGCACGCCTGGGTGGGGTTTGTCCTGGGGGGGTCTGTGGGGGGGGCGTCTGTACTAATAGAGGAGGGGGGTTTGTGGGGGGGAGTCTGTACTAATAGAGGAGGGGGGGTTTGTAGGGGGGAGTCTGTACTAATAGAGGAGGGGGGGTTTGTAGGGGGGAGTCTGTACTAATAGAGGAGGGGGGTTTGTGGGGGGAGTCTGTACTAATAGAGGAGGGGGGGTTTGTAGGGGGGAGTCTGTACTAATAGAGGAGGGGGGGTCTGTACTAATAGAGGAGGGGGGGTTTGTAGGGGGGAGTCTGTACTAATAGAGGAGGGGGGGTTTGTAGGGGGGAGTCTGTACTAATAGAGGAGGGGGGGTTTGTAGGGGGGAGTCTGTACTAATAGAGGAGGGGGGTTTGTGGGGGGAGTCTGTACTAATAGAGGAGGGGGGGGTTTGTAGGGGGGAGTCTGTACTAATAGAGGAGGGGGGTTTATGGGGGGAGTCTGTACTAATAGAGGAGGGGGGGTTTGTAGGAGGGAGTCTGTACTAATAGAGGTGGGGGGAGTCTGTACTAATAGAGGAGGGGGGTTTGTAGGAGGGAGTCTGTACTAATAGAGGTGGGGGGAGTCTGTACTAATAGAGGAGGGGGGTTTGTGGGGGGAGTCTGTACTAATAGAGGAGGGGGGGTTTGTAGGGGGGAGTCTGTACTAATAGAGGAGGGGGGGTTTGTAGGAGGGAGTCTGTACTAATAGAGGAGGGGGGTTTGTGGGGGGAGTCTGTACTAATAGAGGAGGGGGGTTTGTGGGGGGAGTCTGTACTAATAGAGGAGGGGGGTTTGTGGGGGGAGTCTGTACTAATAGAGGAGGGGGGGTTTGTGGGGGGAGTCTGTACTAATAGAGGAGGGGGGTTTGTGGGGGGAGTCTGTACTAATAGAGGAGGGGGGGTTTGTAGGGGGGAGTCTGTACTAATAGAGGAGGGGGGGTTTGTAGGGGGGAGTCTGTACTAATAGAGGAGGGGGGTTTGTGGGGGGAGTCTGTACTAATAGAGGAGGGGGGGTTTGTAGGGGGGAGTCTGTACTAATAGAGGAGGGGGGGTTTGTGGGGGGAGTCTGTACTAATAGAGGAGGGGGGGTTTGTAGGGGGGAGTCTGTACTAATAGAGGAGGGGGGGTTTGTAGGGGGGAGTCTGTACTAATAGAGGAGGGGGGGTTTGTAGGGGGGAGTCTGTACTAATAGAGGAGGGGGGGTTTGTGGGGGGGGTCTGTACTAATAGAGGAGGGGGGGTTTGTGGGGGGGAGTCTGTACCTATAGAGGAGGGGGGGTCTGTACTAATAGAGGAGGGGGGTTTGTGGGGGGGAGTCTGTACTAATAGAGGAGGGGGGGTTTGTGGGGGGGAGTCTGTACTAATAGAGGAGGGGGGTTTGTGGGGGGGAGTCTCTACCAATAGAGGAGGGGGCGTTGTGGGGGGGAGTCTCTACCAATAGAGGAGGGGGCGTTGTGGGGGGGAGTCTGTACTAATGGAGGGGGGGTAGTTTGTCCTGAAGGGGTCTGTACTAATGGGGGGGTTAGTTTATCAGGGGGTCTGTACTAATGGAGAGGGGTTTGTCCTGAGGGGGGGTCTGTACTTATGGAGGGGGGTCTGTACTAATGGAGAGGGGTGGTTTGTGGGGGGGTCTACTCTGTACTAATGGGGGGGTGGTTGGTGGGGGGGATCTGTACTAATGGAGGGGGGGTGGTTTGTCCTGAGGGGGGTCTGTACTAATGGGGGGGTGGTTTGTCGGGAGGTTTGTACTAATGGAGCGGGAGGTTTGTCCTGAGGGGGGGTCTGTACTAATGGGGGGGTGGTTTATGGGGGGTCTGTACTAATGGAGGGGGGGTGGTTTGTGTGGGGGGGTCTGTACTAATGAAAGGGGGTAGTTTGTCCTGAGGGGGGGTCTGTACTAATGGGGGGGTGGTTTGTCGGGAGGTCTGTACTAATGGAGGGGGGAGGTTTGTCCTGAGGGGGGTCTGTACTAACGGAGGGGGGGTCTGTCCTGGGGGGTCTGTACTAATGGAGGGGGGTCTGTACTAATGGAGAGGGGGTCTGTCCTGGGGGGTCTGTACTAATGGAGGTGGTCTGTACTAATGGAGGGGGGGTCTGTACTAATGGAGGAGGGGTCTGTACTAATGGAGAGGGGGTCTGTCCTGGGGGGTCTGTACTAATGGAGGGGGGTCTGTACTAATGGAGGAGGGGGATCTGTACTAATGGAGGGGGGTATGTACTAATGGGGGGGTCTGTCCTGGGGGGTCTGTACTAATGGAGGGGTGGTTTGTCCTCTGGGGTCTGTAATAATGGAGAGGGAGATCTGTCCTGGGGGGGTCTGTACTAATGGAGGGGGGGTTACCTGGGGGGGATCTGTACTGAGTAAGGTCTGTACTGAGGGAGGGGTTTATTCTTAGTGCGGGTTCTGCACTGACGGAGGGGGGTCTATATGTAGTGGAGGGGGGTCTGTACTGAGGGGCAACTATAGTTAGTGGAAGGGGGGTGACCCCAACCCTAGTGAAGCCAATGCAGGTGCAGGCTCTCCTTTCCCCCTCCCTCTCCTGCGTGCTGCTGTACTAGTGAGCGGTGCTTGCCAGCACAGCTGCCCACTATGTTTCTTCCCCCGCCTTCATATCAACCAGGGAGGAAACAGAATAGAAAAAGGACCAGAGAAGAGGATTGTGGGACATATAGTCCCGAGGACTGGCAGCCCCACTGTAACATGGAAACTGCAGCCCACACAGCAGGCTCAGCTGAATGGGAAAGAGAGAGAGAGACAGGAGCCTGGGAAAGCTTTCAGGGAAGTACACCCAGGACTCCAGAGGGAGAGGGCAGTGCTGAGGGAACACCATCAGAGAGAGAACCCCGATGCCCTGCGCCACCAGAGGGAAAGCCACACAGCCTAGCGCCATCCCTGGCAGAGAAAGGAATGGAGTCATTGCAGGAATACAGATCTGGGCTCTACACAGCGGAGTCACCACGGGCAATTCAGAGTGAGCTGACTCCTGATCAGAGGAACCGTTGCTGTATCGCTGGGTCAGGTGAGAGGGCCAATCGGCCATTATGTACTAATGTCCATAGGAACTGCAGTCTCTGATCATCTCTTGTAACATGTCTGCAGTCTCTGACCATCTCCTGGAGTATGTCTGCAGTCTCTGACCATCTCTTGTAGTATGTCTGCAGTCTCTGACCATTTCCTGTACTATGTCTGCAGTCTCTGACCATCTCCTGTACTATGTCTGCAGTCTCTGACCATCTCCTGTATTATGTCTGCAGTCTCTGAGCATCTCCTGTACTATGTCTGCAGTCTCTGATCATCTGCTGTATTCTGTCTGCAGTCTCTGACCATCTCCTGTTCTATGATTGCAGTCTCTGACCGTCTCTTGTATCATAACTACAGTCTCTGACCATCTCCTGTACTATGTCTGCAGTCTCTGACCATCTCCTGTACAATGTCTGCAGTCTCTGACCATCTCCTGTACTATGTCTGCAGTCTCTGACCATCTCCTGTAGTATGTCTGCAGTCTCTGACCGTCTCCTGTACTATGTCTGCAGTCTCTGACCATCTCCTGTTCTATGATTGCTTTCTCTGACCATCTCCTGTACTATGATTGCAGTCTCTGACCGTCTCCTGTACTATGTCTGCAGTCTCTGACCATCTCCTGTACTATGTCTGCAGTCTCTGACCATCTCCTGTACTATGTCTGCAGTCTCTGATCATCTCCTGTACTATGTCTGCAGTCTCTGACCATCTCATGTACTATGTCTGCAGTCTCTGATCATCTCCTGTTCTATGATTGCAGTCTCTGATCATCTCCTGTACTATGTCTGCAGTCTCTGATCATCTCCTGTACTATGTCTGCAGTCTCTGACCATCTCCTGTTCTATGATTGCAGTCTCTGACTGTCTCTTGTATCATAACTACAGTCTCTGACCATCTCCTGTACTATGTCTGCAGTCTCTGGGCATCTCCTGTACAATATCTGCAGTCTCTGACCATCTCCTGTACTATTTCTGCAGTCTCTGACCATCTCCTGTACTATGTCTGCAGTCTCTGACCATCTCCTGTACTATGTCTGCAGTCTCTGACCATCTCCTGTACTATGTCTGCAGTCTCTGACCATCTCCTGTACTATGTCTGCAGTCTCTGACCATCTCTGGTACTATGTCTGCAGTCTCTGACCATATCTCCTGTATCATGTCTGCAGTCTCTGACCATCTCCTGTACAATATCTGCAGTCTCTGACCATCTCCTGTATCATGTCTGCAGTCTCTGACCATCTCCTGTACTATGTCTGCAGTCTCTGATCATCTCTTGTATTATGTCTGCAGTCTCTGACCATCTCCTGTTCTATGATTGCTTTCTCTGACCATCTCCTGTACTATGATTGCAGTCTCTGACCGTCTCCTGTACTATGTCTGCAGTCTCTGACCATCTCCTGTACTATGTCTGCAGTCTCTGGGCATCTCCTGTACTATGTCTGCAGTCTCTGATCATCTCCTGTACTATGTCTGCAGTCTCTGACCATCTCCTGTACTATGTCTGCAGTCTCTGACCATCTCATGTACTATGTCTGCAGTCTCTGATCATCTCCTGTTCTATGATTGCAGTCTCTGATCATCTCCTGTACTATGTCTGCAGTCTCTGATCATCTCCTGTACTATGTCTGCAGTCTCTGACCATCTCCTGTTCTATGATTGCAGTCTCTGACTGTCTCTTGTATCATAACTACAGTCTCTGACCATCTCCTGTACTATGTCTGCAGTCTCTGGGCATCTCCTGTACAATATCTGCAGTCTCTGACCATCTCCTGTACTATTTATGCAGTCTCTGACCATCTCCTGTACTATTTCTGCAGTCTCTGACCATCTCCTGTACTATGTCTGCAGTCTCTGACCATCTCCTGTACTATGTCTTCAGTCTCTGACCATCTCCTGTACTATGTCTGCAGTCTCTGACCATCTCTGGTACTATGTCTGCAGTCTCTGACCATATCTCCTGTATCATGTCTGCAGTCTCTGACCATCTCCTGTACAATATCTGCAGTCTCTGACCATCTCCTGTATCATGTCTGCAGTCTCTGACCATCTCCTGTACTATGTCTGCAGTCTCTGATCATCTCTTGTATTATGTCTGCAGTCTCTGACCATCTCCTGTAGTATGTCTGCAGTCTCTGATCATCTCCTGTATTATGTCTGCAGTCTCTGACCATCTCCTGTCCCACGATTGCAGTCTCTGACCATCTCCTGTACTATGTCTGGGGGCTCTTTCTAACAGACTCTCTAACAGAAGCCCTCTTTGTGTGCATCAGAGAGACTCCCCTCCAGGTCTCATTAGTGTACGTTCTTCCTGTATTTTTTTTATTGTTAAAAGATCATAGGAGGATCCTAGGGTAACAAAGACTTCTTAGGGGAGCATCTCTGTGTTTGAGTCGTTGCCATAGAAACATTTGTAAAGGGGAGGAGTTGGTAAGATGACCACACCCATGTGAGGGCGCCAGAAATATTTCTGCACCCAGGCGCCGGTGACCCTAGGATCGGCCCTGATCTCAGTGGTTTATGGGATGCTGCAGTGGCTGTGTCTCAGAGTAGGCCAATTTATATACGGGAGTGGGAGAGAGACCTGCAGCATACGTTCACGATACCTCAACTGGAACACCTGTATAGCCTTACCCACGAGAGCTGTGTGGACTCGAAGATGCAAGAAAATAGCTTTAAGTTGTTGACCAGGTGGCACAGAGTTCCGGCCATGTTGGCTAGAATTTACCCGTCAGTTTCTGATGCCTGTTGGAGAGGCTGTGGGCTTTGGGGTACCTACTCACGTATATGGTGAGAGTGCCCATGGCTTAGGCCCTTTTGGCAGGATATCAGAGCTTAGGTGAAAGTTATACTGGACATAGATATGAATAACTCCCCATTGGAGTTTCTACTTCACGTGCCATCCATTCCTCTTAGCGTATACCGTAAATCGGTTTTGCCACATCTTTTAAATGCTGGCAAGCGCCTGATTCCAGTACATTGGAAGTCGCCTCATGTTCCTGGAAGATCTGACTGGATTCAACTGGTTAATAATATCATGGTAGCGGAGGAATGAATGGCAAAGTGCAAAGATAGATATAAAAAATTTTATAGTATATGGGCCACTTGGATAAATTACAACTCTAATACGTGCCACAGTCAACTACCTCTAGATTCTTTATGCCCTGGTCAGTAGTACCAGAGATCTAAACGGTAACATTCTGATGTAATTCAGTTATAGGCAGAGGCCTGCATGTTACGGATCACTGAAATATTTCTTTTAGCACTATTCATAAATCTAGATATAGTGCTAGAGGTTTCTTCCCCTGTTTTCAGTGCTTATAGGGCCCTTGCCCTCTACACCCTGTTTTTTCTCACCTCTATTGCCTTTTCTTACCTTCTCCTTACATCTTCTATATCCCATTTCCCCTTTTACTCCTTTCCCCATGTGATAGCCGGAACACAACATTTAGAGTCGCTCATGGGTACGTAACCCCGATATGGTACTCTGGGTTTTTTACACACCCCCATGCTATATGGTTTACAAAAGTTGGAATCATTTGCTGCTTATGTCTGTATGTACCAAAGGCTTTTCTGAATCTAATATTGCAGACTGGTGACGCATGGTTCACTACCCTTTGTTTTATGCCCCCCTTTTTTATCTATTGTATGTCAAACCTTTTTTTTGAAAACTGAAATAAAGATTATATAAAAAAAAGAAGAACATGGATGGCAAAGTTGGTGAAGGTAGGAGCTCAGCAACAAGGACATGGAAAACATTTTTTGGCCTGAGTTTTGCTTTAAGTATGTCTTTCAAAAATTCCAATTACCTAAAATTTTAATTTCAGATTGTAAGACTATATTGTAAATTGAAAGGGGTATGAATGCTTATAAAAACATAGTTTAAAGAGGAACTGCTCACTTAATTTGTAATAAAAACATCTTTGCCATTCTGAAGCTTCCCTCCAACCTCTTTGCATATTATTTTATATATACTGTGATTCTGTACTGGCCAAATATGCTGCAGAAATCTGGCTGCAATCATTTCAACTGTGGGCAGCTGAAGCTGCTGCCCGTTCACTTCCTGGATTTACACAGACACACAGAGGCACACCTCCAGCTCTGCACCTGGCCCTCTTATGACTCATCCCCCTCCCTTTCTGGTAAACTCTCACCAGAGTGAGAGAGAGAACTGTGCATGATGTCAAACGTCTAGGCATTTTTCCAGATGAGAAACAGGAAGTGGGCTATATAAGGTATTTACTGGCAGAAAAAAAAAATGTTTTACTATCCAAAGTTCAAACAACAAGGGCAGAGCATTTAATAGATGGAAAGATGAAAAAAGGACTGAAGTTCTGCTTTAAGATAAATACTGCAATAATGACTCACAATGAAAAAACACATGTGTGTGTATATATTATATATTAGTTTTCTTTTTTTTTTTTTTGTTACACAAAGCTCATTTGGCTATAACCAGTGTCTTAGGGTGTTTTATTTATACCTTTTATAACCTTAATTTATTTAACCTTTATAGCCCTAATTATTTTATTTAAAGCAAATCACTTTACACGCTATACAACCGTATCTTAGGGCTGATACTTGAATTTTATAGAAACAAGTTGCCTGTGCCTTGTGACTCTGCATTTGGGTCTGTTGAACCTGCTGGCAAACTGTGCTGCTTTTGGCAAATTTTTACACAACTGTATCTGAGAACTAAAGCTCTAATTAATTTAGAAAATAAAACTGCATATGCCTCATGTCTCTGCATTAAGGCATGTTGCCACTGCCAAACTGTCCAGCTAATGGCTATTTTCTAAGAAACCAAATGAAAAAGCTAGGTAAAAACTAGGTAAAAAAAAGAAAGTATGTGGTGGCACACAATAGAGTCCTTTGTACATAAAACTTTATTGTTCCAGACAAACAACATAAAGTCCCGCTTGGAACTTCTTCCTCTGATATGTTTCATCCGAAATTGGGCTGTATCAGGGACAAGGAGGCACAGGAGGAAGAGGCAAATATAAAAATTAATGCACAAAACTTCTTAAAGGGACCCATATCTCCCGCAGTCCTCCCTGAAGACACCAGTTTTGGAGATCTGCCACTGTGGACTATGCTTCGTATAGACTCGTTCCTGTGCAAGCCACAAGCCTGAGTTAGGGATTAGTTTAGGGAAAAGACTGTATTTTGTTTTTTTAAACTGTTATACTGAGAGTTTCCAGTAAATCTTTAAAACTTTATTCTTGCCTGGTCTGAAGTTATTCAAGGGATTAATGCGGTGCAGAAAACAGCAAGTGGTTACTAGACATGTGCGCCGTAAATAAATTTGTTTCGTTCTGTTTCGTATTAGCCGTTAATTCGTATTTCGTAATTCGTGTCCGAAATTCAATTTGGATTCATACGAAATACGAATTTTTGTCAGGTTCGTTAACTTTTCGTAATAATTACGAACGTTTGTTATGATGAATTTAAAAAGCAAAAAATACCTTTCTCAATATGGCAGTCATCGACTCATTGTGCTCATTATGAGGGGTTCCCACCACCCCTGTGCTCTGCTGACTTCCTCCTGGGGTTGTACCCCTGCTGTGCTCATTATGAGGGGCTCCCACCATCCCTGTGCTGACTTCCTGGGTTTGTACCCCTGCTGTGCTCATTATGAGGAGCTCCCACCATCCCTGTGCTGTGCTGAATTGCTGGGTTTGTACCCCTGCTGTGCTCATTATGAGGGGCTCCCACCATCCCTGTGCTGTGCTGACTTCCTCCTGGGGCTGTACCCCTGCTGTGCTCATTATGAGGGGCTCCCACCATCCCTGTGCTGTGCTCATTATGAGGGCTCCCACCATCCCTGTATTGTGCTAACTTCCTCCTGGGGCTGTACTCCTGCTGTGCTCATTATGAGGGGCTCCCACCATCCCTGTGCTGTGCTAACTTCCTGGGTTTTTAACTTCATCATAACGAATAATTGTAATTATTATGACAATAATAAAACCATATTAACGAACATTCTTATTTTGTCTGATTCTGAATCTCCCATGGACTACCAGTACCAGTCTCCCACTCCCATATTAAAAAAGCTAAATTTCCCAACCCTCATTCAGCAGCAGAAGAAAACCTCTGATTGGTCAACAAAACACCAGTCACGTTTCCGTTGTAACGGAATTTGGATTCGAAATTCATCAACGAAATTTCGTATTTCGTATACAATTCAGAAGCATAGAAATTCGTATTTCGGATGCTTCAGAATGTACGAATCTTTGGAAATTCGTACGAAACGAACCGCACATGTCTAGTGGTTACCAAGGGTAACAAAAGTTCTACATGCAGCCAGTTGTAAGTGTGTACATGTGGCAGGTGAGATAGCCTCTTGTAGGAGGAGTTGTTGTCGGCACTCTCTCTGTGAGCGGTCCATCTCCCATAGCAATGGGAGCAGATCAGCACCGCAGGGGTCCCCAGCCTGTGCACAGGTACAGAAGAGGAAGAGAATAACTATGTGCACGCACAGAGTCCAGTTTATTTGTTCAAGTGTACATGAATAAAGATACTCTATGTGCAGGGCGAGTGACCCAGTCTATAATGACTAGCATAACCACTTACACACCCACTCTAGACTTTTCTGTAAAAGTAATCTGGGTGGCTGTACACAACTTATGAATGATGCATACCTCCCAACTTTTTGAGATGGGAATGAGGGACATCTATCAGCAAAAGTATGCAGGCATAGGACACACCCCTTGCCACGCCCCCTTAAAAGAGAATTGTATAAAAAAAACAAGATTGGTTAAACCCACAAGTGCTTTTTTTTACCACTACTATTCCTTTATATTGGCTTTTGAAATTTACAAATGCAGCAATTTAAAAAACAGATGAAAGGTTTAGCGCTGGGAAACACTTTTTGATAGATAAAAGTGCATTTTATATACATCTATATAGATCAGACCAAAATGAGGGACAAATGAGGAGGAATGAGGGACAAAGGGACATTGCTCCAAATCAGGGACAGTCCCTCCAAATCAGGGACAGTTGAGAGCTATGGGTGATGTCCATGGTTCCTGGGCTCTCCTGCTCTTCCTGCAAGCCCAGGAACACAATAATCACTGTCAGGATGGTGACTGGGAGGAGGTTGGGAAAACATCTGTTCTCTGATCTCACCTGCTCAGTGTGAACTTGGAAGTGCTCAGCTCTGCGCATGTCTGGTTCACACTATCAAAATCTTGGCTGAAAACAGTGGACCTGTGCTTGATCCATTGGAGCAGGTCTAATATACCACTGATATCTCCATAAGGATTACCTGTCACCTGCCCAAAGCTATAGATAGAGATAAAGTTAACGGAAAAGAAAGTGTTTAAAAATATAAAATATAATATATTGTGCTATGTTCTCATGAATAAATCCACAACTTCAAGATATGGAGTAAAAATGACATTTTATCATGTACAACAAATAAAATCATTTTAAAAAATGTATGCCTGATGATATCTCGGAAAGGGCATGAGTCTCACCCTGTCATTGCCATTCCTAACAGACTATCTATCAATATTGCACTTTGCAGAAGATAAATATGCTAACATAAAATTACAGTCATTTAACACATTTTGCGGTTGATTGCTTCCTCAGGAGACCTTAGGGTGCTAAAGAAGACATATACATTAGTATATAAACATATACATACATACATATTAAAACCAGTGGCACCTGTACATACAGTACATAACTGATACAACAATAAATGACAAGACAAGATGAAAGTGTTACAAGATGCTGTGTACTGTCCAAGATTGGAGATACAATGTCCCAAAGGCTGCCCACCAAGGTAAGAAATAGAAGGAGTAGGCTAAAGCAGAGCCAACATGGCGAACCACCTGAAGTACCAAAATATAGGAACAAAACCAGACAAACAACAAATGCCTATGGTAATATATATATATATATATATATATATATATATATATATATATATATATATATATATATATTTTTTTTTGGGGACCTTGCTAGTCTGCTTTTGATGGGAGAGAAATGTGACAGACCCAACCAGGACAGGGGCTTTTGGAGGGGACTAGGGGCATGGCTCCTAACCACTGATTATAGCCCATGGAGAGAGCAGATCATTCTCCAATGATGGAGGACAATGTAATGAATGCTGAGAGTAAGGCTTGTATTAATTCCCTGAATAAGGACAATAAAGTTTCCCTTCTGGAGTGGTGTAATATTAATCTTGTACATGTTATTCGTCAGAGGGAATATGGTGGCCCTCCTGCAGACTGAGTTCGAAAAGCCCTCCACTTGGGACAGTAATATTTATCAACAATATTCTTCAAGAAAAATATGAAGACAAATTAATTCCACCTTTTCAGACTACTGAAACATTGTATGAGTTTGTCTCATAGACTGACTCACAGTATAAGATGGGGTGGGATCACTGTTTATGTTATGTGTGTCTCCCATTGTGTGCCTCCTGGGAGTGAATTCTCATTGTTAATTGAGTCACCTATTGTTTCTGTCTGTTGGCTAATTTGGCTAACTTTTGGCGGTTCCTCTTACACATGCCGGGGAATTAAAGTAGAACTCCAGTCTATAGCTAACTAAGCCTAAATCTGCTTTTATATCCCTTCTATTTGCTATTCTAACTGCCCTTTAGAAGAAAGATACTTATACTTACCTATTTTCACAGCACTCTAGTCCAGTCACATGATCTCCCCAGTGGCTGGCTTCAGGGGAGAGGAGAGAGTGTAGACAATGGATGGAATGTCTTAGAGGTGATGTCCTCCATAGGCTTACTAGGGGGCATCTCTTGTTGACTGCCACTTCTCCCTCTGGGAGCCGATCTGGACTGGAGTACTCTGAGAATAGGTAAATATGAGCATCTCCCTTCTAAAGGGTAGATATGATAGCAGGTAGAAGGGAACGAGAGCAGTTTTAGGCTTAGTTAGCTATAGACTGAAATTCCACCTTAATTTTTACCTTTTATGTTTAGGCTGAAGTTGAGCTTTAACTCTTATGGAAGTATTTATCAAACAAAGAATCCGTCATTCAGCAAATTAAGCAAATTTCTCTGTTGGAGAATCCGTAGGTGAATGTGGGGCGGACATTCGACCCATGTGTACTGGAGTCGGTCCGACAGAAGGCTTCTGTCGAAGGAGCATGACCGAAAAAGGTTTACCAATCAGCTCTTGGCTGAGAGTGTTCTGGCGGCGGGGCCATCCCCCTGTCAGAACACAATAAAACAGCTGGGGAGATTGCTGTACTAACATTGGACAGTTAGCACAGAGGGTCCTCTGGAGCTGTCATTTTTTTTTTTTTTTTTTGTTCAGCCTGAACTACTATTGTGTACGAGGCTTAAAGTGCATGTAAACCCTCACATATATCTGGTATAGTGAACAGCCTCAGATGATACACAGAGATGAAAGAAATCTCCCTACATAAGTTGTATATCTGCTGTCTTCAGCTTGCTATATTCTTTAGAATCCTAACATCGTGGTAGAATTTTTATTTCCTCATTCAGCAGTAGGAGGGTAGTCTTGGCATACACTGTGTGACAGCTGATTGGAGCAAAAGCACACCCCCCCACTCCACATAGGCAAAGGAATGAAGATACTTTCAGAGCTGTGCTGTGACAAGACAAGCTCTCTGCTAATCTATTTACTGTATAGCACGACTTACAGTCGCTGCCTTATAAATAAACACTTTAGAGTTAGCCTGAACATAATCTCTATGGGTTGATTTACTAAAACCGGAAAGTGCAAAATCTGCATAGAAATCAATCAGCTTTCAGGGTTTTTTTTTGTCAAAGCTTAAAGTGTTACTAAACCCAGGACCCTGCATTCACTATATCTGGTCTCCCACAGTACACAGAACTAGGGATGGGTGAACGATACAGCCCACGCATAAGTTCAGGCTCAACTTTCGCTGTTCGGATGTTCGACAAACAGCCGAACAAACGGGTCATTCGACCGTTTGTTCTCCCCCCAACCGACCACAATGCATTGCGGCACTGAACAGTGCATTGCAAACCCGTATTGGCTAAAGCAGTGAAAGCTTCAGTCAATCAGGGCACAGAGCACTGTCAGTGTCATAATTGGACACTGTCATCATGACTTTATCCAATCATGGCTCATTCCCGCCCCATAGTATAAAAGTATTGTTTCAATGGCAGCCATTTTCAGTGTGATTTTTGCGTGGAGAGAGATAGAACAGGGCTCTGTTCGGTGCTATTAGTTAGTTAGTGTGCTATACTGTGATATTTTGCTTCAATTGTCAGTGTAGAATTATAGTTTAGTGTCAGTCTAGGAATAGTGTGAGTGTAGTGAGGAGAACCATCATTCAGCTTTGCATAGTGAACAGCTAGAGTAAGGACACCTCAGATAGTTTCAGTGTAGTGTAGTGAGACCATGTCAGTAATCTTTACATTAGTGTATAGCTAGAGTAGGGTCAGTTTAGATCAGTGTAGTGACGGTTGAACACCGTCTATTTGATTGTGTTACTCCAGTTTAACGCCATTTACTTCTGTGTGCGTTACTGCTAGTTTAACGCCATATAGTTTTGTGTGCGTTACTGCCAGTTTAACGCCATATAGTTCTGTGTGCGTTACTGCCAGTTTAACGCCATATAGTTTTGTGTGCGTTACTGGCAGTTTAACGCCATATAGTTCTGTGTGCGTTACTGCCAGTTTAACGCCATATAGTTTTGTGTGCGTTACTGCCAGTTTAACGCCATATAGTTCTGTGTGCATTACTGCCAGTTTAACGCCACATATTTTTGCGTGTTATTGCCAGTTTAACTTTATTTAACTTTATAATTAACAATTATAGTGTATCCGTGCAGTGTGTCTGTGTAGTGTGAGTACTCAAATTAAAGGGCACCAAACACCTCTTTACATTGATTAAAGTGCATCTACGTACAGATTTCAACTTCTTCTTTACATTTGCTTATAAGCACCGCCCCCTCCCTCCCAATAATGTCTGGGAGGACAACAAGGAGAGGCAGACGTTCCCTTGGCACTGTAAGGGGGCCAGCAACAAATGTGTCCATCCAAAGATGGACATGGTGGTCAGTCCTCGGGCAGGGCATCATTTCCTCTGTTTAGTGAGTTTGCCCATGCTATCCAGCCACAGTATGCAGAGGAAGTGGTGGACTGGCTTACTAAACCTTCCTCATCATCCAAGCAAAGATAAGTGTGCAGTCCCCTGCAGTTGCCAGAGTGCATAAACCTGACTCCTTGTCCACATCTATTCCTGGCATAGTCTCAACATCAGCCATTGAGGAGTCAGCTGAGTTATTTGACCACAGCATCAGCCACTTGCTCCTTGATGATGCCCAGCCATTACTGGATTCAGATGTTGGTTCTGTGGTTGAGGATGACAGGAACATGAGCCTAGAGAGAGGGAGGAACACTGGTAGACAAATTGGCATTCATGTTCCTCAAGCCGCAGCGTACTAGCTATGCTAGTTATCTCCAGAGGTAATGGTGAAGATGGAGGAGATGGAGATGATGATTATGAGGTCACTGATGCGGCTTGGGTGCCATATAGAGCAGAGGAGGAAACTCTAGGTGAGGAGGAACAACCCCAAGGAGGCCGACATCAAGAAAGAGTAGAGAGCAGCTACCCTATTCCATCACATTCTGCAGCTGTTATATCCCGGACCACTCCCCATAGCTCAGCTGTCTGGGCCTTTTTCAGCACATCAGCAGCAGATCGCACTGTTGCTATCTGCAAACTGTATTTCAGGCACATCAAACGTGGCAAAAGCACCAACTATATGCATAGCATTGCAATTTTTTTTGCCTTCATCAAGAGCACCTCTATAGGGTTACTGTGGGAAGGCGCCCCCGACACCCAAAGAGTAATTTTTCTGCACCTGTTTGACAGGTGCATATAATTGCAATTTTTTACAGCAAGGCCAATTCTTGCTTTCATCAAGAGTACCTCTATAGGGTTACGGTGGGAAGGCGCCATCGACATCCAAAGACCAATTTTTTTGCACCCGTTACTTCTATTCAAAATGACACCAGAATGTATCCAAAAAATCTCGAATCTCTTGTTCCCAGTGCACTACATTGTGGCCTCATCATACACACTGGCTCCCCAGCTGTTGCTGAGCAAAATAAAGGCAGCTTGCAGGGAAAATGATTTTTTTTTGGCTTTATAAATTCAGCAGATTCTAGACATGGTACAGATCTGCCACTTTACAGGTAGCCCCCCCCCAGGCACAGTATTGGAAGGAATTTTTCATTTTTAGGCTTTCACTTTAAAAAATCAAAAAATCATTGCTCATTAAAAAATGACGTTTTTCACAAATTTTTTTTAATTGATACTTGATAGGACCCGCCCCCTACAACTATTGTATGCCCAATTACCTGCATATAAGCCTTCAAAATGGGCACTTTTTATTTTTGACATTCAGGTCCTATTGACTTTAATGGGGTTCGTTATTTGGGTCTGAACTTTCACGGTGTTCAGAAGTTCTGGTGCAAAAAAATCTGGTGATTTTACTGATGTGAGTTTAGTAACACTTTAATTAAACAAGCTGAAGTTAGAAGCTGATTGGCTACTGTGCACATCTGCACCAGATTTTGGACTCTCTGGTTTCAGTAAATCAACTGTGTCTGTCACAACAAAAAGAACACTATCATGATGATAGAATGCTGATAATACCACACATATAAGTTCGTACACTCTACACCCAAAAATCTGCACAGAAAATGAATGATCCAGCAACTTAGGCACAGCAGCCCCTCTCTGATTGCAGAAAGATTTGGAGTGTAATGCACTAGATAGCTTTGCCCTAATAAGACTAAGTATGATAAGTTGGCTAATTAAAAGTCATTTTCATATAGATTTCAGCATGTGTAGCATGTTTACATGCTCTAACAATTCGCATAAACTAAATACATAACATGAGAAGGGTTTGGCTAGAAAGTCCTCAATATAATATGGCACCTCATCCCAGTTTTGTTTTATAAATAATAAATACACATAAATAAACAACATATTCTTATTCTTTACATAAATAACTTGTGTATTTTTCCAATTATGTTACTTGACTTTTAAGCGATTTTGAAGTTTTCCTATAAGTTACTACTTTCCAAATTTCAAATATATCTTTTCTATTGTCTTGAAAAAGTAACTTAGGGGTTGATTGTAACTGTGAGTAATACTGACAATAACACATAACAAACATTGTGGTAAACAGACTAGATTCACATTTTCTTATTTTAAACTGTGTGTGAGTCTTGGTAATCAGCTGAAGCAAAACTGTAATTTAAGATTTAAATACTTCTGAATACCATTTTGTAGGCTGAATGCATAATTAGATTTAGCTTCACAAAGCGCACTCCATGCTTTATGTGTCTTTGTTTTTTGTTTTTTTGTGGAATTTTTTTTGAAAGCCAACATCTACTGAAGCTTGGCTGACCCCTTCCAAGGTATCGGGCGGTAGCTACTGTGGCCACCCTGTTTCTTCATATCACTGAGTATTTTCTTCGAGGCACCTAGTCTGATATTTAACCACTTCCATACTGGGCCTATTCTGGCACTCCTTTCCTCCATGTAAAAATAGCTTTTCTGCTAGAAAATTACTCAGAACCCCCAAACAATCTATATTTTTTTAGCGGCCTTTGCAACATTTTATGTCACACGGTATGTGTGCAGCAATTGTTTAAACGCATTTTTTTGGAATTTTTTTTTAATATAATGTGAAAGATGATGTTACGCCGAGTAAATAGATACCTAACATGTCACGCTTTAAAATTGCGCACACTCATGGAATGGCGCCAAACTTTGGTACTTACCAGTTTAGAGTTACAGAGGAGGTCTTGGGCTACAATTGTTGCTCTCCCTCTAACATTCGCGGCAATACCGCACATGTGTGATTTGAACACTGTTTACATATGTGGGCACGATGTATATATGCGCTCGCTTCTGCATGCGAGCACGTGCGGACCGGGGCTTTCATTTTTTTTCATTTATATATATATATATATATGACCACAACATACAGGGATATGTAATGGAATACTGACACATAATCACACACATAGGTTGGACTTGATGGACTTGTGTCTTTTTTCAACCTCACCTACTATGTAACTATGTAACTATATATATATATATATATATATATATATATATATATATATATATGTATATATATTAGTTTCCCTTAAAAAAAAATGTATTTGATTCCTATTACAAGGAATGTAAACATCCTTTGTAATAGGAATAGGGCAAGACAGGTCCTCTTTATGGAGAGATGTGAAGTCTATAAGACCCCCACCATCTCTCCTCTAGGCTGGAAAGTCTGAGATAAAAAAAAATAAACAATCTCGGCCTTTCCAGCCCAGTACATGGCAGTGTTTACTTTCGCCGGGCCGGGTGTGAAGTCATAACATCGCGCTTGGGCCTCCGAAGGTCATAGAGACTGCCAGGGACCATCTAGTCACCGGAAATCTCTATGCTAAACTTCCGGCGCTGGCGGATTCTTACTCTGGGTCGCTAATTGCACGGGAACATCCCCTTCCTGCAGCCTGCAAAAATGATCAAGCGGCTGAAAAGCTGCTATAATTGTTCTTACAGTGCAGGGAATCGCTGGGCTGAAACAAATGATATATGGATGATGCCTGCAGCTGCATCCATCATTCAGATATCACCACTCAAAGTCCAGGACATCATATGACGGCCTTGGGCGGAAAGTGGTTAAAGCTGAAATCTAGATTTGATCTTTATTGCATAGTTGCAGCTTAAAGTAATTTAGGTATGCTTATTTCATACCTGAGGGGCCGTTGGGTAAGTTGACAATCAGTATACTAGTCACCATATAGTCTAATATATATTAGATACCAAATATATCAAACCTCTACAGCTCTTCAATTCAGCGTTAACAGTGAATGATGGTCCTAGAATTATCTGACTCTGGCATGCACAGCAATAACTGGGGAAATCATGTGACTTAACCGAAGCGCCCTTAGATTAGGTAAGTATAAGCATCTTTCCTTTACATGGTAGTTAGTATAGGCTTAGTTAATTTTTTACCAGACTTCCACTTTAAGATAGTAACTCCAAGATAAAGAGAAATACAACATGATCATTGAAAAAAAAGATGCTATGTATGTATATATACCTTCATAATTTTGAGCTTCATTTCTTTTGTTACTTTATATCTCATTATTTTACCTGTTATCATTTTGTATGAACTAAATAAAATCTTTTGACAAGGAAAAAAAAGATGCTACATACAGTCATTGATTTTGTCCTGCTGACAAATTCCCAGAATACCTGAAAATAGGTCAGAGGCATTGTTCTTCAAATAACACTTATTGTGAACATATAAATGTTGTTATTAGTGAAGGTAAAGAAAAGCCATGGCGAACTACAGTAAATGTGTCCAAATGGACTTAAACACTAGGAAATGACATGGTAAGAAGAAAAAGCTGTATTGGTTTATTATAAGATAAATATAGGTAACTAAAAGCTTTCTGGAAACGGTTGAAATTGGAGGATGTTAGGCTGTGGTAAGTGCATTGTGGTCAGAATACTTTATTATTCCCAAAGGGAAATTGTTACAGGGGTATGTGACACTTAGCATTTACACTGCGGTCACACAGGGCACACTACACTCACATAGTGTACACTGCACACATAAACAGAGAATCAGTCCCCCAATTAGCACCAATACCCCCCAACACACACATCCACACACTTAGCATCAATGCTCCCTCTACTTAACACCAATGCTTCCCCACTCCACGTAGCACCAAAGCCCCCTCTCTCCGTGCTTAGCACCAATGCCCCCTCTCTCCATACTTAGCACCAATGCCCCCTCTCTCCATACTTAGCACCAATGCCCCCTCTCTCCATACTTAGCACCAATGCCCCCTCTATCCATGCTTAGCACCAATGCCCCCTCTCTCCATGCTTAGCACCAATGCCCCCTCTCTCCATGCTTAGCACCAATGCCCCCTCTCTTTATACTTAGCACCAATGCCCCCTCTCTTTATACTTAGCACCAATTCCCCCTCTCTTTATACTTAGCACCAATGCTCCCTCTCTCCATACTTAGCACCAATGCCCCCTCTCTCCATGCTTAGCACCAATGCCCCCTCTCTCCATGCTTAGCACTAATGCCCCCTCTCTCCATACTTAGCACCAATGCCCCCTCTCTCCATGCTTAGCACCAATGCCCCCTCTCTCCATTCTTAGCACCAATGCCCCCTCTCTCCATGCTTAGCACCAATGCCCCCTCTCTCCATACTTAGCACCAATGCCCCCTCTCTCCATACTTAGCACCGATGCCCCCTCTCTCCATACTTAGCACCAATGCCCCCTCTCTCCATACTTAGCACCAATGCCCCCTCTCTCCATACTTAGCACCAATGCCCCCTCTCTCCATACTTAGCACCAATGCCCCCTCTCTCCATGCTTAGCACCAATGCCCCATCTCTTTATACTTAGCACCAATGCCCCCTCTCCCCCAAATTAGCACCAATGCCCCCCCTCTCTCCACACTTAGCACCAATACCCCCTCCCCCTAATTAGCACCTATCCCCCCATGTTTCAACACTTAGCACCAATGGCCCCCCTCACCCCACTTAGTACCAATGCCCTTATCCCTCTCTTAGCACCTTATGCCCCCCTCTTTCCACACTTGCAACCAATGCCACCCCCGCATAGCACACATGTCCCCCCTCTCCCCCAATTAACACCATTGCTTCCTCCCCCTCACTTATCCCCAATGTCCCCCCTCCCCCCACCTACCACCAATTTACCCCCCCTCCACACTTAGCACCAATGCCCCCCTCCCCACACTTACCACCAAGATTCCTTGTCTCCTCACTTGTAACACGAATTTTCCCATATAAGCCAGCAAGAGGAACCACAGCTTATTGTGGAAGAAGGAGGTATTTGATACAGTAGTATGAAATATCCGCAGTGGACAGAAAGCAACAAAATCAACAGTGGGATCATGACCCTTTACACCACACCCATATGACCACACCCTCTCTTCACTGCAGAACAAGTCCCTCTTTGTCATGTTCAGGGAAATATGTAAAAGGGATAATCAGAAACTATGCTATGGGCATGCTACAAGAAAAGGTCAGAAACTGTAAACATGATACATGAGATAGCCAGAGACTGCAAAGATACAGGAGTTGTTGAAGACTGGGCATATGCTTCACGAGTCATAGACTGAAAACATATTACATGAGACTGCTAGTGGGAGATTTACTAAAACTGGAAGACTCAGAATCTGGTGCAGCTGCGCATGGTGGCCAATCAGCTTCTAACTTCAGCTTGTGGCACAGCACCACCTACTGGATGGAGGACAAACTGCCTACATGTAGCCCTGAATGTTTGTGTGAAGGTTTACTCTTAAATTAAAGTGGTTGTACACCCTTGCTTGTGACTAGTCTCAGGTGATACACAGAGATGAAACAAATCCTCCTGCATAAATTGTACCGTTTATTTGCAACCCTTTCATCTCTACAGCTGCTTAAAGTACAGAATTGACACAGAATTTGTGAGCTCCAAAAGACAGAGACACACTGCACAGCATAGAGCACAGAGCTGAGTGTCCATTCCTACCACCTTACCACACTTTGCTCTATGCAGTCTAATAGGGTAAAATGCACACTTAAGGCTGTCAATCACAGGCTGTGTGCTGGAAGGAGTGCAGGGCTGTTTTCCAGAATTGTCTTGTGTCAGCATAGACTGTCAAAAGTGACTTGTGCAGATGGCAGAGGAATGAGAGAGGAAACAGAAATCACATACTTTGGATAGAGGGAAGTACACACTATAGAAGGATAAGCTTTAGACCCCTTTAGACCCCTTTCACACTGAGAAGCTTATCAGGCACTTCCGTGCTAAAAAAAAATCACCTAAAAAGCTCACAAAAACCTATTTCCATTAAAATCGATAAATTCTTTCACACTGGGGCGGCACGCTGGCAGGGCGGTGAAAAAAATGCTGCAAGCAGCATCTTTGGAGCATGTTTGGAGCGCTAAAAAAATCAGCTCAAAAGCGCCCCTCCCTGTTAAAATGAATGGGAAGCGCCTCAAAAGTGCTTGAAAAGTTCTTGAAAAGCGCCACAAAAGCGCCCGTGTTTTATGGGCAGTTATAAAGTGCCTCAGTGTGAAAGGGGCGTTATTCATAATTATTTTCAGAGTATTTAGTAGACAAAAAAGTTTGGGTATTTTTTAGGTGCAAATCAATTAGATAAGTATCAAATATAATATATAAAAACAATCCTTTATTTTGAGGAGCAAAATAAGATTTTACACATTAAAATATCAAAGAAGGAGAATAAGTACAGAGATGGCAAGTATAGTTAATTACAGACACAGTAACACAGCAATAAGCGATGGACTTCCCAACATGTTTCGCCTATGTGTCGGGCTTCCTCAGGGGATGCTGGTCACATGCAGAGTACAATGCCTTCTATCAAAGAACACACAAATAATAAAATAAATTAGAACATAAATTTATTTATATAATCATTTACATCATTTTCATGCATATGCGTCTCCCCTGTCAGGGTGCAGCTGCTTACCTATATCTCCTAAAAGGGGAATATTAAAACTGCCGGGATGACTAGATGTTTCTGTTGTGTCAAAGAGAACACGCGCTGAAGGTGACCATGGATGGTAAAAAAGACCAATTAAATAATGGAAAAGAAACAATAATGCCTTTTAATGTCTGAAGGTGAGATGGGATATCCTTCATGGCATCAAAACACAAAAACAACAGTAAAGGCTTAAACTTACAAAGGCAGGTTCAGCGACTGGTTTGATGCCAGGGGCCACATACCTCCAGAGATTCAAATCGCTTTCAAAAAAGTATCTAGTGAATACAGAATACACTATATATCACCTGCTGTTTGATATCAGCAAGGAAAGAGACTGAGTCTTTAAATACAAGAAGTGTCAAAAGCGACATAAGAGAGTCACAGACAAAGTAAATCTCAGAAGAGTAGCCTAGTAGCGATTACCTGGATAAAGAAGGCGATCCGCATAGGTCCCCTGGTTCCTGCAGCATCACTATGCTGCTTACAGCGGCTTTAAATACCATCCATCCAGTATGGAAATCGGATGCGGACAAGGAGCTGTGCTGCGCATGTGCGGGCGTCGCCATGATAGCTTACCCCTCCACTCCTGCCGGGTCCTAAGACTCGGTCAGATGAGTGGAGAGGGAGCTCCCTCTGGTGGTAGAGGGAGGAAGTCTCACATATCAGAAAGACATGTTGAGATTTCCAAGCCACGGCAACAGGCACACCGCCAGCACAGAAAAATGGGTGCTCTGCTGGATTAGCAGAGACACCCTGGGTGTCCATACGGTCACCCAATGGTGCGCATGTAAACCCAGTTGCTGAACCTGCCTTTGTAGGTCTAAATCTAAAGAAATTCAAGAACAGATGAGAAATAAAGTATTTGACATGTATCAGTACAGTGACATGTCTGAAAAGGGTTACAAAACCATTCTAAGACTTTGGGACTCCAGCATACCATGGTGAGGGCCATTATCCACAAACTGAGAAAACTTCGAACAGTGGTGAACCTTCCCAGGAGTGGCGGGCCTACCAAATTTCTCCAGGAGCACAAGGACAACTCATTCAAAGGGTCATAAAAAACCCAGAGCAACTAAATAACTACAGGCCTCACTTGCCCCGGGTAAGATCAGCGTTCATGATTCAACAATAAGAAAGAGAATGGGCAAAAATGGCATTCATGGGAGAGTTCCAAGGTGAAAGCCACTGCTGACCAAAAAGAACAAGGTTTGTCTCAAATTTGTGAAAAACATCATATTTATCCCAAAGACTTTTGGGCAAATATTCTGTAGACTGATGAGACAAAAGTTAAACTTTTTTGAAGGTGTTTGTCCCGTTGCATCTGGCGTAAAACGAACACAGTATTTCATAAAAAGAACATCATACCAACAGTCAAACTTGGTGGTGGTAGTGTGATGGTCCGAGGCTGCTTTGCAGCTTCAGGACATCGCCAAATTGCCATAATTGATGGAACCATGAATTCTGCTCTCTACCAGAAAATCCTGAAGGAGAATTTCCAGCCATCAGATTGGATTATGCAGCAGGGATTTTAGGGGGCAATTCCTTTTCACAGCACTGTATAAAAACCTACTCTTTGGCAATTCATGCATTCATTTAAATAATACTTCTAAACAATACTAGAATAATTACCTGAAGTTTCTTTTTTATTACCTCATTATAATCCCCTGGCACATGGGAATTTAGACCAAGAGTGGGATATTTTGCATTTTGAAATAACCAGGCTCCATTTCATTTTACATTCTAACAATTTAACCACTTCAAGACAAATCCTATTTGTGACACTTGTTGTTTACAAATTAAAATCAGTATTTTTTGCTAGAAAATTACTTAGAACCCCCAAACATTATATACAATTTTTTAGCAAAGACCCTAGAGAATAACTTGGCAGTCATTGCAATATTTTATGTCACACGGTATTTGCGTAGCGGTCTTTCAAACGCAATTTTTTGGGAAAAAATACACTTTTTAAATAAAAAAATAAGAAAACAGGAAAGTTGCATTTTGGGAAAGATGATGTTATGCAGAGTAAATAGATACCTAAAATGTTACTCTTTAGGCTGGGTTCCCCACATCCAATTCACAATAGCAGGAGATTTTGGCCAGCCCCCCAATGGAGTCGGTTCACATATCTCCACAGCGGCACCAGTGCAAATTTGCACAGGACCCCCCTGTGCTTCTTTTGGTCCATTTCAGGTCCGAATTCATCCAAAAATTTGGTCTGAAATCCAACCTAAAATGGTGAAAGGGGACGCACCAGACCCCTATTGTGAGTCACATGTGAAGATAGCGTGAACCCAACCTTAAAATTGCACACAAATGGCGACAAATTACAGTACTTAAAAATCTCCATAGGCGACATTTAAAAATGTTTACTGGTTAATGGTTTAGAGTTGGGGGGGGGGTTACATTTTTTTTCTTATTTATTTTATTATTTTTATACTGTTCCTTTAAAAAAACATCTGATCTCTTTTATTGCTGTCACAAGGAATGTAAACGTCCCTTGTGACAATAATAGGCAGTGACAGGTACTCTTTATGGAGGGATCTGAGGTCTAAAAGACCCCAAATCCCTCCTTTGCACTTCAAAATATATAAAATGCCAAAATCTGCATTTTTGAATGCCTTAGATTTTTTAAAATCGGCGCTGTTGGCAGCCAAGTAAACTGGGTTACTACATCAGAGACCTGATCAAAGCCAATTCCGGCTTTGTTCAGGACTCTGGCTAGCTGGCGGGCGCACCAGCTGGTCGCTCAGGTCTCCAGATGAGATGGGAGACCTGGGTGGAGCGGTGGAAGGCGGTAACAGCCGAGTGGCTCATTAGCTGCATCGGTTAGTATCACTTGAAAGCTGACCACTGTAAAAAACGGTGCCAGGGTGATGCCTCTGGCTGCAGGCATCACCCCGGTACAGCCACTTCAACAAAATGACGTACAGGTACGTGATTTTGCATGAAGTTTTAAAGATGGGTAGTGGGTATATAGAGGGGACAGTTCAGAGAAGACTTCAAAGATGAATGTATAATCTGTAATCTAACATATTTGGTTAGACCTGCCCCTCTTCTGTAGCAGTTTGCTTGTGTGAGGAGATAATGAGGGATAATGCTTTTAGCAGAAATACACTTCTAGTCCTCCTACTCTAGTGTTCTATGCTGGACTTTATGAAAGAAACATATATTTTACATCATTTTCTATAATAAGCAGTTAAAATCACACACAGCAGTACAAGAATAGAAGAAAAAGTGTCTGTGTTTAATTAGCTATTAAAAGAGCTTATTGGTGGAGGTTCAGAACTTTGAAATTCCTGCCTATTAGTAGTGAGGGAGCACCTGAATAGAATTTACATTTTTAGAAAGGGAAAACCCATTTAAACCTATTTATCCATTCTTTTAGTTCATTTACATTATATATTGGTCTTAGAAATCAGGTGGCCTCATCTAAACCTTTACTAACTACACACTATGTGAGTACAATAACAGAGTATTCGTGCTAATATAGCGGGTAGTTATTTTTCACATCTTGTGCATTAAAATTCATTTCATGAATATTTGTTTTAGCCTGGTCTCGGTGTATCTCTTGTAGGCACACAGCACCTCTTCTCCTGTACTGTGCAGACGGCATTGTTGGTGACAATTAGAGGTCATATCGGGTAAGCACAAGGTTGCTGGACAGAGTGAATAATAATAATTTTTGGATTTACATAGAGTTGTATTTTATTGTACCGTACAATTTACCACATCATTGACGGAACATTTTGTCTTTTGGTAAGGTAATCATATCAGTGGCGGTCTTCAAGTCCCCTGAAGAAGCCCTAAGCGGTGAAACATGTCGAGAATACATACCGCGTTACTACTGTTTATGTGAATACACCATTCGATCATGTAAATGACATGTGTTGGATTTTACCTTGTTGATTTTCACAATGTATCAATAAAACAAGATGTTTTATACTATAAATCATTCTTCGTTATCTTTATGGTAAAATCCCACTAAATGTTTTTTGCTTTGTGAATGATTTTTAACACACACATTTATGATTGGGATATAAGGTTTTGTACATTTTAAGTTTAACGTTTAAGACCAAGAAAAGGTCAAGGCTGAAAAGGGTATCCAATGTGTTCAAATCAAGTTATAAAACGCTGCCCTATCAAAATGATAAATATAAATATATAATTAATAAAGTGGTATTGTGTTCTCTTGTGACATGTATAAAATGTCCAAAATACTATACATTAATGTGCAATAAACTTCAATAAATAAATGAATTAATAAGAATGCTTCAATAAGCCTGTGAAAAATATATATAAATATTCCAAAATATTTCAAGAAAAAAATCATTCATGCGATTCAGTGTTGCATTCATGTAATGCAGTGCTGTATCTCTGTAATTCAGTGATAGTGCAATGTTCAAACAATATTAGATAAAAAATTCCAAAGAAATATCATCCATGCGATTCAGTGCTACCTCCATGTAATTCAGTGTTGCATCTGTGCGATTCGGTGCTGTGTAGCTTAGTACTATGATCAAATTAACAGTCCATAAACATTCCAAAATCCATCCATGTGTTTCAGTGAACACAAACTAGAGTGCTGTGTGCTCATATAAGTGCTCCCCCCCAGGTGATAGCCCCTCACCTTAGGGCGTGTGACCTTGCGATTAAGCTTGGTCAAAATGCGCCTTAGAACCTCTATGGGTTCGGTATTGTATGCTGGATTCTGGATAGGTTACACTTGTGCCTCTGTTCCTCACAGCAGTCCAGTTTATACCTCAGTATATCAATATAAAGGGAACTTCATGGTGCAGTATATATTACCTTTATTTAAAATCACAATAAAAACCCACAAAGGGTACTCACAATGTCAAGGCGCTTACAGTGCGCCACTCTAAAACAGCGGTAACGATCGGGTGATGGCGGCCGGTAAAGGGGTGGCGTACTAATTGTTCCCAACAGATGGTGTGTGTAGCGTTCTGTCCTGGACACACACCATCTGTTGGGAACGATTAGTACGCCACCCCATTACCGGCCGCCGTCAAAATCAATAGAATTCTGCAAATGAAGCAATAAATTAAACGTGCAAACCAATGCTAAATTTCATATATATATACATAAAATAATGTAGTATTCATTGGTTAAAACCAATTTCCAATTTCTTTTTAGAATTGGAAATTCTAAATAATTCAAAACATAACATACACACGATACATTGTAATCTGTTAGGATTACATTACTGTATCAAACCATTTCACCTCAGTTTTGTCCTTGGTGCCTTGTCCAGTGCCCTGCCTGTACTTTTACAGTTTTTTCTGCCTGGAAACTTGAGAACGTCCATGGCACCCAAAAAGCATCCCTTTAGGTCAAAAGCGGTTTTAGACCAGCTAGAGAACAGCAATAGTGAATAAGAATCACTTGCAGAATTGAGCGATAGTGATTCGTGGGGAAATTCGTCACCAGACATTCTGCGACTAAGCTCAGTGATGTGCGAACTTGGTGCTCTATTGACTGCGGTACGGATCGGGCAGCGCCCCCAAGATTTACATTTACTGGAGCATCTGGTATGAAAGTAGACGTTGAACATGACAACCCATTGGCATACTTACAATTATTTATGACCGATGAGGTTATTGAAAATATAGTTACTGAGACAAACTGGTACAAAGAGCAACAATTAGCTACCCTGCATTGGAAGTTTCCAAGAAGCAGAAAGTGGCAACCAGTGACCAAAGATGATATTTGGAAATTTCTGGGCCTAATAATACTTCAGGGAGTGTTGAGGAAATTCCTGCAGAAGTGGTATTGGACAACTAATAAATTACTTGCCACTCCATTCTTTGGCATGGTCATGTTAGAGTACAGATTTTCCCTGATCATGAAATTTTTACACTTCGAATAATGAAAAATTTGATGAAACTACTCATCCTTCACCAAAACTAAACAAAATATTGCACTCTTGTTTGGAGAAATTTCAGTGTTTTTGGTTTAATTACATCATTGAATAAAATGTATTATTATTATTATATTATTTTTCATAATTATTCATAAATATTTATTATATTATAATTTATGATTTCATGTTTCAAACTTTATCATACCCGGAATGTCTACTAGACTCTTGCTTGGACAGATTTAAAGGGGTTGTAAACCCTTGTGTTTTTTCACCTTAATGCATCCTATGCATTAAGGTGAAAAAACTTCTGACACTGACCGGCCTCCCAGTCCCCTCGCTTTACTCCCCTGAGCCCGTTCGTTCCCTCGGCGGAGACGTGCTCTTCCTCTCTGCCTGGGGTTCTCGGCTCTTGATTGGATAAATTGATAGCAGTGCAGCCATTAGCTCCCGCTGCTGTCAATTAAATCCAATGACGCGGGCGCCGGGGGCGGGCCAAGTCCAGCATTCTGTGTCTATAGACGCAAATGCTGGACTCGCGAGCAGGCCCGCAAGGTAACCCCCCGAGAGAGCGCTTCTGCCAGGGGGTTTACCGATGAGAGGAGCAGCTGCGAGAGCCGCTGGGGGACCCCAGAAGACAATGATCGGGGCCACACTGTGCAAAATGAACTGCACAGTGGAGGTAAGTATGACATGTTTGGGATTTAAAAAAAAAAAAAAAATCGAGGGTTTACAAACCCTTTAAGTGAGTTATTCCTAAGAATTATAGGTCTACAATATAAAATAACAAATTTCCATGCAAAACAATGTATCGCTTTGACATTCAAAAATACTGACATAATCAGCCTGCCGGGGAGCTTAAAGATATATCAGTCCTCCTGTGTCCACACTCCACAAGGGACCTGCCACAGATAGCTCCCATTTTCCTTGTCTAGATGGTGGGTAATTTCTCCTTTAAGACACACTTGTGTATCTGCTCCATTGATAATCTCGCCCAAAACATAGGAAAATGCAGAGAAATCCTCCCATAGTGTAGTATTTTTTTAAATAAGTATGTTTATTAAGCTTAAAATCTCACTTACAACTTGTATAATTGCATATAATACCATGAGTACCAGATTATGCTTCCACGTGCATCACTTTCAGATTCCTGTCTGCCTCCGCTCATGCCCTACACATTACATCACTGTCACGTGACTTCATCAAGGTGATAGCAGCGACCATACTGGATGTCTTTAAATACCTTCAATGTAACTAGATGGAGTGAAATCCGTATGTCTTTAAAAAATAATTTAAAATTAACATAAAAATAAAAGAAATAATATAAAAGAATATATATATATAATAGATGCTACGATAGGGGGCATTAGTTCAGGATAATTATTTTTATAATTTTATTTCAGGATAGAAGAAGAATGGATGGGGCAAAATACCATCAAATTCTTGAGGAAAATCTGCTGCCCTCTACTAGAAAGTTTTCAATGGGAAGAAGGTTTACCTTCCAACATGACTATGACCCAAAGCACACAGCAAAAATGACCACACAGTGGTTGAAGGAGAAAAAGGTGAATTTCCTTTCATTGCTTAGTCAGAGCTCAGACCCCACTGAAAATCTGTAGAATGACTTGAAGACTGCAGTCCACAAACGGTCACCATGAAATTTAACTGAAATTGAGCAGTTCTGCAAAGAAGAGTGGGCAAATATTGCAAAGTCTAGATGTGCAATGTCAGTAGAGGTATATCCAAACAGACTAAAGGCTGTAATAAAGAAAATAAAAAGGTGGTTCCAACTCTCCAACTCTTTTTTGATTTTTGATTTTTCCTGACATGTTGGTGTTATATCTTTCACTTGCATGTTATAAGTTACACTTGTAAATACAGTTGGATAAAACAAAAACTGTGTTTGTCTTCATTTGAGGCTGTAAAGCAATAAAATGTGCTTATTTTAAAGGGGGTGATGCTTTTCTATGCCCACTGTATATATTTGGCATTGGTTTGCACTGTGAGATTTGGCATTGGTTTGGACGTTTTATTTATTGCTTCATTTGCACAATTCTATTGATTTGTTTATTATTGCAGAAGTTGCAGAAATTGCACATATACTTAATCTTTTCATTTTTTAATATTGCATGTGTATTAGATTTACTTTGTTCACAAGCAGCCCAGCAACATTCACTTATCATTTATGAAGAAAGATAATTTTCTTGCAAAATTTTTTATAACAGCAAAAAACAAAAAACCCAGTGGTGAATAAATACTACCACATGAAAACTCTATATGTGTAAAAAATGTAATTTGTGAGGGGGCAGGAGGCGGAGCCTAGCGGAGCAGACATGCATTGTTAGAGCTCCACACCGCTGAGGAGAGAAGAGAAGGACAAAGCGGAGCCTGCAGGCTCAAAAGGTATCCATTTGAACCTTTTTACCCCAGGGAACAAACTGTGAAAGTTTGGGCAGGAAATATGGTACTGGGAGGAAACCGTGGCAGAAATAAAAATCACCTCACAAAGAGCTCACAGGCACTCACTGCAGCTGAAGCAGCTCCAGTCACCTCACAAGATACAGCATCAGGGCGCTCTCACAGACAGAAAATGTCACAGCAAGACTCTCCATTTGAGTCAGATACAGAACAAATCCTCTCACAAACTTCTCCACAAGCCTCCTCAGTATCCCCAGTAATATTATTACAATTTGAAAAGATGCTTCATAAGGCTTTAAAACAAACCTCAGACCAAATAACAAAAAGCCTAACCAAAGAAATAAGAGAGCTGGGAAACCGCACCGCAGCCTTAGAAATAAAAATGGATGAAATTGAAATTACAACCCAAGAAAATATAACAGAATTGGAACAATTAAAAAAAGAGAATTTAATACTTCAAACTAAGCTCGAAGATTATGAAAATAGAGCCAGACGTTCAAACTTGCGCATAAGGGGAATACCTGAAACTGTGACAGACCTGCAATCTACTATTACTGCTCTATTACAAGAACTAAAGCCAGATATCCCTATTGAACGTTTAGAACTGGACAGAGTACACAGAGCCCTCACAGCCAAAAAGAAAGATGGACCCCCACGTGATATAATCACAAAATTTCATTATTATAGAACTAAAGAACAAATACTAATTGCTGCAAGAGAAAAAAAGGAACTTAATTTTCAAGGACACAATTATCAAATTTTTGCTGACCTATCCCAACTTACTATTACTAAAAGACGATCCATGAAACCCCAACTAATGGAACTGCAACGCCACAACATTATGTATCAATGGGGCTTCCCCTTTTCAGTCAGATTTAACTACCAAGGTACAATTTACAGAAGCAGATCAGCAGATGAACTACAACAAACCCTTTTAAAATTAAATCTGACAGAACCCACAAGCAGCAACTCTCCCACACGCAGAAGAATGGCGTCATCTTCACCTTCAGACAGCACCCAGAAAATTTCAGAACAAAATGGGAATCATCATTCTCACAAAAGAGGCCGTTATGCCACATCATCCATGGACCAAGAAGATTCAATGGACTGACATCCTAATTCCTGATATCTCTTCATTTATTATACTAAGAGATGGTTCTCTATAAAAAACCTATATTCATAACTGAATGTAACTGCATTCTGATAGTCACACACTGTGTGGGATCGTTACATTCCAGTTATATTTCTTATTACTTCTGATTCATATAGCCTTAGAATATATAAGTGAAATAAGGAAATTCATGTTCAGTTATATATTATCAGGTAATAACAATAGATTTATTACTTTTTAGGACAAATATGTTCAATAATCCAGAAGTAATGGAAGCTTTTTCTTTCTTTTCTTAAAACAAATATATTATTACCTAACAAGTTCCTAGAATTATGTTTTTGTTTATTCTAATCTGAAGCAATACAACCTCAATTGTATGAGTTAACATATCTAAACAGTTACATATGAATAAAATATGTAATTGTTTACTCTAAAAGGGTTAAAATCCCAAAATAATTCAAACTATCTTCATCAATACCAAAGTTATTAACAGTACCTTTCTAACTGAATTATTTAGCCTAGGGCAAGACTAACCATATACAACCACCCTGGAATAAATAATTTCAACAAAAACTATATTCTGCACTCCAATTAATGAAACATCATTTTGATGTCTTTTGACATAGCACTTCTCTCCTGTAAGCGGAAGATCCGTGTACCCCCATTAGCCCTCCTCATTCTCCCAACCATATTATGTGGGAGTGTGACGAAGGCACTTATTCCCCTGAGAGAGATATTTATTCTCTTTCACGGGTAAATTGTGATTACTTGCAAAAAATAATTTATACAATGTATCATCTAATCTCATATGTTTTTTGTTTACTCTTTACTCCAGAATTCACTGGTTTCTTTTCTATCTATTCATCTCTTTAGTCCACACAGGTTGATCTACGCAGTCAGCTCTGCATAACAAAAAGTAAGTCAAAACTATTTGATCTATTGCCATGGCACCACTGAATATACTTTCCCTGAATGTTCAGGGAATAAATGTCCCTCAGAAAAGGACCAAAGCCTTCCGTACTTTCCATAACAAGAAGGCTCACATAGTATGCCTCCAAGAAACACACTTCACCAAAGATTCTACTCCAAAATATATTTCTCCTTTTTATCAACAAATTTACACGGCTTCTGCCTGTACCAAGCAAAGGGGAACTCTAATTGCATTTCACCGATCCACACCATTCACCTTATCATCAGAAATTAAAGACCCAGAAGGTAGATACCTGATACTCATGGGTTATATAATGGATACAGCAATCACAGTGATTTCCTACTACGCTCCTAACAAACAACCTACACCATTCCTCTCACATATATTACAAGTGATTAATACACACAAAATAGGAACAGTGATAATGTGTGGGGATTCGAACCAGGTCCTCCTCCCATTTCTAGATAAATCACCTTTTACACCATGCAAAATAACCTCTAGATTACCTTTTTCTCAACTTCTTTCCAAATACAATCTGGTAGATTCATGGAGAGAAAGTAACCCAATGAAAAAGAAATTCACTTATTTCTCGCACCCTCATCAAACTTTCACCAGAATAGATCATATTTTTCTAACAATAGGAATGATACCAGAAATTATTGCATCAGATATAATTCCGATTCCGTGGTCTGACCATAATGCAGTATACACTACTATAGCCTCAGCCATACCAAAAGCGCATGACCCAACGTGGTACTTACCGGATATAATGCTCAAACACCCACTACATCAGATGGCCATTGAACAAGCTTTAAAGGAATACATATCAATTAATAATACAACAGACATCTCCCCAATAACACTGTGGGAAGCTCATAAGCCTGTCTTGCGTGGTACAATACAAAGACAAATGGCACTATTTAAACGGGAACGCAAAAATCTAGCAAAAAAACTAGAACTCAATTTTAATGCAGCCTACATATCATTTCAAGATAATCCATCTCAGAGTACAAAATCTCATCTGGAAAAATCTAGATTGGAATACGATCTATTTCTCACTGAGTCAGTTGATAAATCCCTCAAACGCTCCAAACACAATTTCTACATGAATACAAACAAACCAGGTACATATTTGGCTCGGGCATTAAATTCAACTAACAAATCTTTCAAACCAATACGTTTGAAATTATCAAAAAATGTTTACACTTGTAATCCAGTTAAAATAGTCCATAAATTTCACTCACATCTCGCAACTTTATACAAGACAAACAATGAATTTAATCCTACAGAGGCTGAATCCTTCTTCTCAAAAATAACCTTACCTGAGTTATCTCAGAATCAAAAAAGCAGTTTGGATGAGCCTATAACTATAGATGAAGTTGCTAACGCCATAAAAGACCTAAAACTTAACAAAAGACCAGGCCCAGACGGCTTCTCGGCTTTATACTATAAAACATTCTCAGAAATACTCTCTCCAATTCTCACTGAAACTTTTAACAAACTTCTAGATGGACATTCTTTTCGGCAAGAAACACTAATGGCAATTGTTTGTATGATCCCAAAACCCCTTTCTGATGATACTTCCTGTGTGAATTATCGGCCTATCTCTCTGTTAAACCTCGATATTAAATTATTAGCAAAAATAATAGCAAAACGCCTCAATAGCATTATAGGAAAATTAATACATAGAGATCAAGTAGGCTTCATGCCAAATAGACAGGCAGGCGATAATATACGCAGAGCAGTGTTATTGGCACATATTGCTAAAAAACGGAAAATCCCTTTATGTTTTCTATCTCTCGATATTAAGAGGGCATTTGACACAGTATCCTGGCAATATATGCAATATTCATTACAAAAATGGGGTTTTGGACCCCACTTTTTAACATGGATCAAAGCATTATATAATAAACCCAAAGCCTATATAAAATATGCTGGATACAAATCTGAAGCCTTTAATATCGAAAGAGGTACCCGACAGGGTTGCCCATTATCTCCCTTATTATTTGCCCTTATACTCGAACCCATGGCCCAATACATCAGAACAAACCAAACTATAACTGGCATTGAAGTAGGAGGTATTACACACAAATTATGTATATTTGCAGACGATATATTACTTTTTCTATCATCACCACAGGTCTCTGGTCCTAACTTAATACCAGCTCTTGATGGATTTGCAGCCCTATCCGGCCTTATGATTAATCCTAAGAAATGCCTAGTGCTTAATATTTCACTCACAAACATGGAATTGATCCCGGCTAGGGCTGCACTCCCATTCACATGGGCAGAAAAATCAATCCCATATCTTGGAATTCATTTAACAGCATCTCATTCTGACTTATTCTCAACCAATTATCCTCCTGTATTAAGACAGATCACAAATCTAATAAAACAATGGTCGCAACTTCCTTTATCCTGGATAGGGAAGATTAATGCAATCAAAATGACTAATCTACCCAAATTGCTTTATCTATTCAGAGTCCTCCCTATTCCAATTCCTTCCTATTTTTTGAGAATAGTACAAAAAAGAGCAACTTCGTTTATATGGGGCTCTTCTAAACCACGTATACCTATACACACACTACATCTTCCCAAAAATAAAGGAGGCCTGGGATACCCTAATTTTACTAACTACTACAGAGCAGCACATTTGGCCAGTCTGTCCAAATACCATGCAAAACAGGAAATGCCATTATGGGTATTTATAGAGGCTTCAGAAAATGACCCTCTATTAATATCAAATTTATTATGGCTTGATCCTAAAGACCGCTTTAAAATTCATAATCCCATAGCTAAACACTTCTTATCTCTCTGGGATAAACTAAAAACCAAATATCAGTTACAATCTCCACACAATCCTCTCCTTTCTTTTATCAGAAATCCGGCCTTTTATCCGGCATGGATCTACCCAAATTCTTTTAAAGCTTGGACAACATCAGGCATTCAGACACTAAATGACTTCATAGCATCTAAATCATTCCTTTCATTCCCATCGCTTAGAGAAAAATATGATCTACCAAACTCTGAGATATTTAGATATCTCCAAATCAAAAATTTCTATACACCATTCCTAAAGGGGGATACACCATTATCCCAATTATCCATTTTTGAATCAATCTGTACAAAAGATCCATTTGCTAAAGGTACAATTTCATCACTTTATAATCAATTTTATGGAGTAGCAAATCTTAATAGACCCTCTTATATTCAGAGGTGGGAGGAGGACCTGGGACGAACTTTAGAAGACACGGACTGGTCTAACATATGGCTCACATCTAAGTCATCTTCACCCAACATCTTAGCACTGGAGACAAATTATAAAGTCCTAACTAGCTGGTACCTTGTACCCGCTAGAGTGGCAAAATATTCACCTAATACCTCAGCTCTTTGTTTTCGAGGATGCCCAGAAATAGGCACATATTTACACATATGGTGGACGTGCCCAGTAATCCAAACCTTCTGGAAGGAAGTCTTCGTGATTGCATCTAAAATATTTTAAAAAATAATACAACCGGATCCATATTTAACTTTACTTAATCTAAAACCGGAATGGTTAACACTCTCTCAATTCAAACTTATGATCCAACTAATAACGGCTGCAAAACAAACAGTGGCCAAGGCATGGAAATCTCCTACATTGGTACTAGCAGAAACAATTCACAGAATGAATAATACAATGTCCCATGCTAAGATGGTAGCCATCGATCAAAATCAAATTCCAAAATTTGAAAAACTTTGGCATCCTTGGATAAAACAACAGTTCCTGTCAAACTTCAATGACTCTGTCCTGTTGCCATGGTAACAGATTAAATGACTTACAGAGACACCCATTCTAAGGCTTCAAAGAGAACTAAAAAGAATAATAAACTGATGAGCGGGACAACCTTGTGGACCATACCTCTACCTTTCAACCCTTTTTCTTCTTTCTCTTTCCTTTTCTCCACCTTACGATTAAAGCTCATTATCAGAATTTATTTGACCTATATACACTCTACTTGTAAACAATATGTATAGTAGGTATAAATCATTTAAATACCTACAAAAGTAACTAAGGAAATTATATATATCTTTAATTTAGGTTTACGTGAACCCAATGTTTAATATTTGAAATTTCATGATATTTACCTATATAAACCCTACTGTAAAACAATGAGCTTACTTTATAGATCCTTGTAAACTTACTTTATGTATCTTTATAACATTGTATACTCAATAAACTTCTTTTGACAAGGAAAAAATGTAATTTGTGTTCAGTGTTGCATGACTGAGCAATTGCTAGTTAATGTAGCACAGTGCTGAATAGCAAACAATGGTCTGGTCATAAGGGGGGTAAAACCTTCAGGTGGTCAAGTGGTACACTTATTGAAGAAAAGTGAAAATTCTCTTTGCAGATTGTACATTCTCTACTCTTTACTACAGTTGTATAGAACCTGCTGCAGCAAAACTGACATTTATAAAGAAAAAAATTACATTTAAATTGATTTTCCCTGCAAACTTTCTTTATTTTGTAAACAACGGCTTGGGGAGCCAGTCTGTATGATGAAGCTGCAATTTAGTGCACTCTGGAACAAGATTAGAGATTTTTTGGATAAATTCTGGTGTCCCTTTGGCAGACTTTGGATGAAAATAACACATTTTTGCACTGCAGTGAGCAAGCGAATGTGAATAAGCCAAATTATAGTACACTCACGCCAAGATTAACATTTTTTTTTTTAGATAAAGTCAGGGACCTCATCATCATCATCCCCTCCATCCTCATCATCACTGGAGCCAACTTGACAATACGCTGTGGCTGGGGGAACATGACTGCCAGTTTGTTGTTTATCAGTGTTCTCCCCTCTCTGTAGGCTCATGTTATTCCCTTCCTCATCCTCAGAATCAACATCAGGATCAAGTAATGCCTGTGCATCGTCAAGAAGCAAGTAGCTGACCCTGTGTTCAAATAATTCAGCTGACTCCTCCATGCATGATGGCAGGAGTAATTGTGGACAAGGAGGCAGCTGCGGTGGACTGCACACTAGTCTCAGCTTGGGTGATAGAGGATGAGGAGGATGAGGCTGGTTTAGTAAGCTTCCGCTTCATGCTGCAGCTGGACAGCACAGGCAACATCACTAATCAGAGACAAATGTGCCCTGTCTGAGGATGGACCACGTCCACCTTTGCCTGTGGTCACGCTGCTGGCCCCCTCATAGTGGCATGGGAAAGGCTGACAATTAAAAAAAAGGGGGGGGGGACAGGCAGGGGACAAAAAAAGGGGTATAAAACACTGTATACAGCACAGAATGTTATGTAATGCTGTGTTAAACACTGCACTACACTAACACACTACACTGACACTACACTATACTGACACACTATACTGACACAGTACACTATACTCACACACTATACTCACACTACACTATACTGACACACTATAGTCACACTATACTAATGCCCCGTACACACGGTTGGACATTGATCGGACATTCCGACAACAAAATCCATGGATTTTTTTCGACGGATGTTGGCTCAAACTTGTCTTGCATACACACGGTCACACAAAGTTGTCGGAAAATCCGATCGTTCTGAACTTGGTGACGTAAAACGCGTACGTCGGGTCTATAAACGGGGAAGTAGCCAATAGCTTTCATCTCTTAATTTATTCTGAGCATGCGTGACACTTTGTGCATCGGATTTGTGTACACACGATCAGAATTTCCGACAACGGATTTTGTCGGAAAATTTTATAGCCTGCTCTCAAACTTTGTGTGTTGGAAATTCCGATGGAAAATGTGTGATGGAGCCTACACACGGTCGGATTTTCCGACCACAAGGTCCTATCACACATTTTCCGTTGGAAAATCTGACCGTGTGTACAGGGCATAACACTACACTTATGCTGCATACACACGGTCGGAATTTCCGTCAAAAAAGTGTGATTGGAGCTTTTGGTTGGATATTCCAATCGTGTGTATGCTGCATCCAACTTTTTCCGTCTGAATTTCCTCCAGCAAAAGATTGAGAACTGTTTCTCTATTTTTCTGATTGAAAAAGTTCCTATTGGAAAATCCGTTCGTCTGTATGCAATTCCGACGCGCAAAAAAACACGCATGCTTGGAAACAGTTTGATGCATGCTCGGAAGCATTGAACTTCATTTTCTTGGCTCATCATAGTGTTGTACATCACCGCGTTCTTGACGGTTGGAAGTTCAGAGAACTTTTGTGTGACCGTGTGTATGCAAGCCAAGCTTAAGCGGAATTCGGTCGGACAAACAATCCAAGGTTTTTCCGCCAGAAATTCCGCTCGTGTGTACGGGGCATAACACTCTACACTCAGAGCCACAATAAGTGAACACACTAACTTACTAGCAGCAAACTGAGCCCTACTCTATCTATCTCCACTCCAACAACACTGCAGAAGGTTCCTATGGTAAGGAACCTTTTATAGTGTGGGGTAGGACAATGAGCACTGAGCCATGATTAGACAAAGTCAACATTACTTCGTCCAATTAGGGCTCTGACAGTGCTCTGTGCTCTAATTGGCAAAGCCAAAGCACCAAGGCTTCATCCAATTAGGACCATAGAATGCACTGTGCAGCAAATTTGGGTGTTTGCCGAACGGGTGCATATTAGTACATTATGACGTAAACTTGAAGGGGGAACATTTTTTAAACTTTTTTTAAAATGACTTTACTACCGCTTTAAGACAGCAATACAATGATTCATTTTTTTTTTTTTTTTTTTAGTTCATTGGCTTGAACCCTAACCTTTTGCACAATGCTAAGCATATAAATGTTCTCTTCTGTAAAAAGACCAAGTTTTATTGTGGCTTTTATTCTGTTTTCTAAAAAGCGTTGTTTTCCATTTTTCTGTTACCATCAAAGTATAATTATATGTTATATTGGGAAGAAAGGCGACAGGCTATCTATTGAATTCATTTTTTGTTATTCTCTTGACAAAGTTCCTTATGATAATCATTTTAAGATGGGTGACATTGTTCCTTCCCGAAATAAGCTAAATGAAAAAGTATAGATTTTCTATTCAGGTTGAGACATTTAACCTCTAAATAATAAACTCTTTGGTAAACAAATCAGAAAAGATCCATTGATGTGTTCTTCTTTATGTGCTTTTTTCAGAACCATCACTGGGCAAATGTATTAAATATTGATTTAGCAGAAAAAAGTGGAACAAAAACTGTCACATACAGGCACTTAAAATACCAGTCCATACCATTAGGGATTAGCCCGATGTTCGAGTCGAACATAAGTTCGACTCAAACATTAGGTTTTTGCCTGTTCGCCGAACAGTGAACATTATGCGGTTTTCGCGGCAAATTCAAAAGCCGCGAAACACCGTTAAAGTCTATGGGACACTAACATGAAAAACCAAAAGTGATAATTTTAAAGGCTTATATGCAAGCTACTGCCAAAAAAATTGTATGGGGACCCGGGTCCTGCCCCAGGGGACATGTACAAGTTTTTAAAATGAGCCTTTTTTCAGGAGCAGTGATTTTAATAATGCTTAAAGTGAAACAATAAAAATGAAATATTCCTTTAAATATTGTGCCTGGGGTTGTCCTTAGTATACCTGTTAAGTAAAGTGTATCTTTCCCGTGTTTAGAACAATACCACAGCAAAATGACATTTCTAAAGGAAAAAAAGTCATTTAACTGACAGCTACAGCGTGGACCTACTTTGCCGGGAGGGCGTCAATAGACGCACAGCGCGCTCTGTGATCAGCGAGTCTATGAGACTCGGCTGATCACAGATCGGAGTAAGGGGTTGATCCCAACCCCTTACCATGTCATCAGCTGTCAGCCAATAACAGCTGATCATGTGACGTAAACAGAGACGGTAATCGGCTATTTTTTCTCCTCGCGCTGATAGCGTGAGGAGAAAAAAAAAGCCGATCACCGACTGCTGTCAGAGGGACATCTGTCCCGATCAAGGAGAGCTGCGGCCAGCTCCTTTGTGCCCACCTGTGCCACCTGCCAGTGCGACCTACCATTGCACAACAGTGCCACCTACCAGTGCCCACCAGCACCACCTACAAATGCCCACAGTGCCACCCATCAGTGTCACCATTTAGTGCCTCATCAATAGTGTTGCCCATCAGTGTCACCTACCAGTGCCCATCAGTGTCACCTACCAGTGCCCATCAGTGCCCCCTATCAGTGCCACCTATCAGTGCCATCAGTGCCATCTATCAGTGGTACCTATCAGCAACACCTATCAGTGCCACCAGTGCCATCTATCAGTGGTACCAATCAGTAACACCTATCAGTGCCCTTCATGCCCATCAGTGCCACCCATCAGTGCCACTCATCAGTGTCCATCGTTGCCATCTTATCAGTGGCCATCAGTGCCGCCTTATCTGTGACCATCAGTACCACCTTATCTGTCCCCATCAGTGCTGCCTTATCTGTGCCCATCAGTGCAGCCTATCAGTGCCCACCAGTGCAGCCTATCAGTGCCCACCAGTGCAGCCTATCAGTGCCCACCACTGCTGCCAGCTCATCTGTGCCCACCTGTGCCACCTGCCAATACCACCTACCAGTGCACAACAGTGCCACCTACCAGTGCCCACCAGCACCACCTACCAGTGCCCTGCAGTGCCACCCATCAGTGCCCACAGTGCCACCCACCAGTGTCATCATTTAGTGCCTCATCAACAGTGCTGCCCATCAGTGTCACCTACCAGTGCCCATCAGTGTCACCTACCAGTGTCCATCAGTGTCACCTACCAGTGCCCATCACTGCCAGCTATCAGTGCCCATCAGTGCCATCTATCAGTGGTACCTATCAGTAACACCTATCAGTGCCCATCATTGCCACCCATCAGGGCCTATCAGTACCATCTTATCAGTTGCCATCAGTGCTGCCTTATCTGTGCCCATCAGTACCGCCTTATCCGTCCCCTTTAGCGCCACCTTATCTGTGCCTATCACTGCCCATCAGTGCAGCCCATCAGTGCCCACCAGTGCAGCCTATCGGTGCCCACCAGTGCTGCCTCATCAGCGCATATCAATGAAGAAAAAAATTACCTATTTGCAAAATTTTATAACAAACTATGAAACGTGATTTTTTTTTTCAAAATTTTACATCTTTTTTTGTTTGTTTAGCAAAAAATAAAAACCCCAGCTGTGATTAAATACCACCAAAAGAAAGCTCTGTTTGTGTGAAAAAAAAATATAAAAATTTCATTTGGGTACAGTGTTGTATGACCCCGCAATTGTCATTCAAAGTGCATCAGCGCTGAAAGCTGAAAAATGGTCTGAGCAGGGGAGGGGTTTAAGTGCCCAGTAAGCAAGTGGTTAAAACTGCTCGCAGCCATAATGAATTGTCGGATCCCAGCAATATAGATAAAAATCATTGAAAAAAAATGGCATAGGTTCCTCCTCCGCCATTACCAGGCCCTTTGGGTCTGGTATAGATATTAAGAGGAACCCCGCACCAAAATGAAAAAAAAATGCGTGGGGGGCCCCCCAAAATTCATACCAGGCCCTTCAGGTCTGGTATGGATATTAAGGGTAACCCTGCTCCATTTTTTTTTTAAATGGCGTAGGGGTCCCCCCAAAATCCATACCAGGCCCTTCAGGTCTGGTATGGATTTTAAGGGGAACACCGAGCCAAAATGTTTAAAAAAGTGGCGCAGGGGTCCCCCTGAAATCCATACCAGATCCTTATCTGAGCACGCAACCTGGCAGGCTGCAGGAAAAGGGGGACGAGAGAGCGCCCCCCTAAACCGTACCAGGCAAAATGCCCTCAACATGGAGAGGGTGCTTTGGGGTCCTTGGTATAGGAAATATTATGTGAGCCTTATTTATGGGGCATATTTATAAAGCAGTAAAAGTGATAAAACAACATCTTTTAAAGGCAACAGTTGATGCCTACATAAAACTCATTTCACAAAGGTAACACACCAGAATAAGTAGCCTTATTTTTAAAGAAGTGACAGTCATTTTGAGTTAAAGTGGTTGTAAACTTCAGTCATGAAATATGAACAAAGCATGTCCCTCTATATTGTGTACTTGTCTGTATTAAGAGCACTAAGGGATTGATTTACTAAAGGCAAATGGACTGTGCACTTTTGAATGTGCAGTTGCACTCTGCAAATGCAGTTGCTCCCAGCCTTAGTAAATGAGGTAAAGCTTCACTTTACAAAAAGTACCCAATTACATGCAAGAAAAATAAAAAAACAGCATTTTTGATGGCACATGGTTGGATGGTGGATATGAGTACAGCTCCCCCGCATTTGCTAAGCTCTGGAGCAACTGCACTTTCAAAAGTGCACAGTCTATTTCCCTTTAGTAAATCAAATCCTAAGTGTCATTTCTGTCTGCTTCTTCATTCCTCTGCTATCAGCATGAGTCCCTTCTGACAAGTTTTACTGACACCAAGAGTAAAATAGTGGCAGGGGAGGAACCTCTATCTTATTGACAGCCTAAGCTCTGTACCTGTGAGTTGTGTGAAGGGGGGTGTCTCTTCCCTTCAATCAGAATGTAACTTCATCTCTCTGCCCCTTTTCTATAAACTCCCAGACAAGCTTTAAAAATTCAGCATTTTAAACAGACGCAGAGATAAGATGGTGGCAGATAAACAGGTACAACTTATAAAGGAGGATTTGTTTAATCTCTGTGTATCACCTGAGGCCAGTCAATTTACTCTGTATATGTGAGGGTTTAAAACCAATGAGATATTCATAAGTTACAATTGTGTGGCTAAAACTAGAGTGCCTTAGCCTGATGTTAAGGCTTTGTTAATTGAGCCTAAAGTCTCATTAATCTTAGCTGTCAACTCTTATAGCTCCTTCAGAGTGGTCATAGGTGGCGTTGTGGCCTTCCTCACTAGTATCTTATTTACAGTCACCTATTTTTAGTGAGCAGCCTGTTTTTGGCAGATCTACAGGTATGCCACACTCTTTCCATTTCTTAAAGTGATTGAAAATCCTGAATCTCATCTCCGTGAGTTTGGGTGGGACATATAAAAGTCAATTAATGTATTCATAAAACACAGTAAACTGCATTGCAAAAATACCCTTTTTAGCATTTTGTGCAGGTCACAGTCTGGGTCAGTGGGCTGGACTAAGCCATATCATGTCATGTGACCTTGCTGCTTCTTAGTCCTTTTTTGTGACCCCAGCCATGCAAAGTGGAGTGAAGGAAAAGCAATTACGTGACTTTTATATAAAAAAAAAAACATAAACTAAAGTTATTCTGTGCTAGGTAATTACCAGTTTTTTGAGGGATTGTCTTACCACCTCAGTTCCATGGAGTGTGATGTATGCTGAGCACCATAGGTCACCATAGACGAGGTCTCAACAGTTGCCCGTCAGTTGCTGCAGCATTCACATGTGATCATGAGTCCATCTGATGCAAGGATATAGGTAGGGCTCTGCTGGAGGAGCTTGACATCTGAGTGCTGCTCTTTTTGAAAGTACCATGCATGGCACTTACATTGTATCTGCCTAAGTTCTGAATGTAAGATAAATATCCTGATTATAGCTCTGTGCAGCAGTCCTGGATCTGCTGACAGTACAAAATATTTTACAGCACACACATTCAAGAATGACATTCCGGCAAGGCTAGTTAAAAACACCTGAACATATTTAAAAAATACGGGGGTTTGGTCACACTATATGGTCATATAGTGCTAAGCCCACTTACTGCGACAAAGTACCCCGAATTAGTGGGTCCTACTCTAGTAATAGAATGGAAGATCCTTTGTCTCAACCATGGGAGCTGAACTCCTCTATGTGGGAGAACTGAAGGGGATACATCCTATGTACTGGTGGCCACTAAATAAGAGGTAATGAGGAGAGGGGGTGCTCAGCCCAAAAAACCTGGTCAAGGTCTATTACAATATACAAAAACATATTTGGGGGGCACACCCTACATTGCGTTTAAATTCAAGATGGTGCTGACCTACAAACAGTACAAAATATTTTACAGCGCACACATTCAAGAATGACATTCCCCCTCCACATTACCTCTTATTTAGTGGCCAACAGTGCATAGGATGTATCCCCTTCAGTTCTCCCACATAGAGGAGTTTAGCTCCCATGGTTGAGACAAAGGATCTTCCATTCTATTACTAGAGTAGGACCCACTAATTCGGGGTACTTTGTCGCAGTAAGTGGGCTTAGCACTATATGGCCATATAGTGTGACCAAACCCCCATATTTTTTGAATATGTTCAGGTGTTTTTAACTAGCCTTGCAGGAATGTCATTCTTGAATGTGTGTGCTGTAAAATATTTTGTACTGTTTGTAGGTCTTATAGCAGCACCATCTTGAATTTAAATGCATTGTAGGGTGTTCCTCCAAATATGTTTTTGTATACTGGATCTGCTGACAGTCCTCCCCCTTCCCTGGGACAGGCATAGCTTCTTCTTTTTTTTCTTGTATAAAAAACGACAGCTTGTGCACCATTCTGCCACTCTACAAGACTCTGGTCTGGCCGCAACTTGAGTATGCCATCCAGTTCTGGTCACCAGTCCTCAGGAACTGGAGAGAGTTCCAGCACAAAGTTAACAAAAGGACTGGACTACCTCAGTAATGGGGAAAAACTGCAAGCACTAAACTTATTATTTCTGGAGAAGAGACACTTATGCAAATACCTTACTGGTGACCCCAAGGCTAAGTTCATCTTTGTTCACTTTTTTTTTTCTAAATTCCAGCTCCCCTATGTACCAATATAGCATTAATGTAGTCACTTTCTTCATGGATATTTAAAAACCCTGCTCCATTACTTCTGCCTTACTTCCTGGACAGACTTTAGGTCATGACACAGGAAGGAGTTGACCAGCTGAGGGTAGATGTTGCAGGGTGTTTGTTAATGAGATCAGCTGGTCAACTCATTCCTGTGTCTTGACCTAAAGTCTGTCCAGGAAGTAATGGAGCAGGGTTTTTAAACAGCCATGAAGACAGTCAGGTAAGCATGTGTAGAATAAATGGAAAGCTGTTTTATTTTTACAAAATAAGTACATTAATGCTATATTGGTACATTGGGGAGCTGGAACTTAGAAAAAGGTGAACAAAGGTGAACTTAACCTTTATCAACTATTTATGTACTATGTAAAGGGAACCTGATTTGACCCAAAATATGCAAAGTACAGGTTTTCTTTAACCACTTGCCAACCTGCCGACGTCATTATATGGCAGCAGTTGGGCTCAATCCCGCGAATCGTCGTACCTGTACGTCAACTCCTTTAAGAGCCATAGCAGGCTGCACGGCGGGGGGACCCGATGCACGTGACCGGTGGCCCCAATGTCCGCTGGTCACCGGCGATCACAGGAATGAGAGCCAGAATGGGGATCTGTGTATGTAAACACATAAATCACCGTTCTGAAAGGAGAGAAGAGACAGATCTGCTGCTTCCTAGTAATTAGGAACAGCGATCTGTCTCCTCCTCCAGTCAGTCCCACCCCCCCCACAGTTAGAAACATATATGAGGGAACACAGTTAACCACTTGATCGCCCTTAGTGTTTAACCCCTTCCCTGCCTGTGACATTTACACAGTAATCAGTGCATTTTTATAGCACTGATCGCTGTATAAATGTTAATGGTCCCAAAAAAGTGTCAAAAGTGTGCGATCTGTCCGCCTTAATGTCACAGCCCCACTAAAAATCACAAATTGCTGCTATTGCTAGTAAAAAAAATTAAAAATAAAAATGCCATACATCTATACCCTATTTTGTAGACACTCTAACTATGCCAAAAATATGCAGAAGAATACATATTGGCCTAAACTGTTGAAGAAATGTCTTTTTAAAAATATTTTTTTGGATATTTATTATAGCAAAAAGTAAAAAATATATATATTTTTTTTTTTACAATTGTCTTTTTTTGTTTATAACGCAAAAAATAAAACCACAGAGGTGATCAAATACCACCAAAAGAAAGCTCTATTTGTGGGGAAAAAAGGACGCCAATTTTGTTTGGGTACAGCATCGCACGACCGCGCAATTGTCAGTTAAAGCGACGCAGTGCAGTATCCCTAAAAATGGCCTGGTCAGGAAGGGGGCAAATCCTTCCAGTCCTTAAAGTGGGGGTCCACCTATCTATCGTTTTTTTTTTTTTGGAGTTCATTCACAAACTTTTCTTCTCATGATCATCTACTCACATGTTCTGTGTAATAAGTCCGCCTGTGTCCGATTTCGTTGTAAAGAATAACTTATAAAATTCACTGAAGGCGTTTCCATCTTCATTGTGGGCATTTGAAGCCCACAAGCATATATTTCCTGGATGCGGTGAATGCTGTGCTCCCAGCATTCAACGAGATGTTGTGATGACGCTGTTGCACAATGCATGCTGGGAAGCCTGAGACTAGCTCCCAGGGAACTGTGGGAGGTCTGGGAGAGGCTAGAAACACGCCTACTCCCATGGGAGGAAAACCAGGAAGTGCTAAGAAGATTAGAAAAAAAAAGGTAATTACGGCGATTTAAATTTTTTTACACAGCATGTCAGCATCTAGGCAAGGAAGAGAATGCATAGAGATAATGTTCAAAATTTGGGTGGAACCCCGCTTTAAGTGGTTAAAGAAATACACCTAACCTGTTGCAGACAAATTGATTTAAATAAGAAATCATTTCTAACTCTTATACTGGCTGACTAATTAACAAAATGCTTTAAAGGGCTTCAAAAAATTGTTCTTTTTCCGTTTACTGACACACTTGTGCTCTCACTTTCTGTAGCGCTCTCTAGCTAAGGAATGACTTTAAACCTGAAATTTCAAATTCTGTCTAGCTAATTCTGTTTCAACCCTTGCTACATCAATACTAACAAATGCCGAGGAATTCAATTTAGAAGTGTCATCTTCAGGGAGTTTCAAATAAAGTGTGTTAGGTTACTTTCTGAACTCAAGTAATCGCCAAGGAATTGAACAGCATTTCAGACACCACTCCTCATTCACAGTAAAACTGCTTTCTTTGGTCTGTCCATCTGTTCTGGTTGGCTGATTTATAAACTAAAAGGCTATGGAAAACATCTTGAAGTTTTATCAACTATAAAGCTGTATTTTTGTTATCTAAATTGATTTGTGTATCTAATAAATTTACCTCTATTTGTATCTTACTTCATCTCATAACGGTGGAGAATGAAATCATCATGTAAAGCTGAACGCCTGGATATGCAAATATTGTCTAAGCACAAGAGGCTTGTGTATTCTTCGTTGAATATTGGTGTGCTATGTGTATTTTTTTCAGATCTGCGCAGTAATTCTGTGTAAAATGTTTCCTTTGTGCAGGAGCTTCCTGTAGTAAAGACCGGTCACTGACTCTCTCTCCTTGTGCATGGTGACTGGTCTTGTCTCCGCCCCCTCCTGTACTTTTCTGTAGGCTGTCTGTAGTGGGTGGGGTCTGCTAGGCTCCTCCCACAAATCTACTCTCTGCTCAGGCCATTTGTAGCACAGAGATGATGTCACTGTAAAATTTTCAAAGTAATACCTGGGTTTCCAAAGGCATTTAATGCACACAAAGTGGATTTATACCCTTTGTGGCTATTGAGGAATATGTTTACATAAATGCTTCTGTGCCGAGAGTTCAGCTATTTTATACTACAATCTATCCGTGGGATATTATCGATATAATATAGAGTGTTTTATCAAACTTAAAGAATATGTAAACCCATCATATTCCTGATATGTGCCGGCTGTACCATGTACTTGTATGAAAAAGCATCCTGTTCTCTTTGTGTTTCTTCTGTTTAAAATACCCTCACCTCTCTATGTAACTGAGAACAAAGGGTATGCAATCACTCAGTGTCAGCCCATCCATTAGGGGCGCATGAGCTCAGGCCCCCCCTATCAATGCATCTGGCCCCCTGATCTACATGCAGGATGCAAAAAACAATGTATTCCAATGGGGGGGGGTTCAAACACGTGATTAGAGACAGGGGCTCTAAGACTTTTATAAAGGGTGGGCTCGGGGAGCAGAGCACTGCGCTTCAAGCCCACCCAGTTGTGTGACAATAGCGAATGAATTTTCGCTATTGCCACACTGATCCTCCCACCGGCCAATCAGGAAGCAGGCTTTGAGACCCGTCACTTGATTGGCTGAAAGGACAGGCGATCCTATTGGATGCCTAGGGAGAGGAGGGAGGAGGAGGGAGACGCATGGCAAAAACCGCCATGATGCAGAAGAAAAGGAGAAGACACAGGAGCCATTGCCCGCCACCCGCCCCTCCATAGGAGCTCTGCCCACCTGCAACCTAAATGGGGTAAGTGTCGGGCTGGATGACTGACCGACCGACCTACCTACCTAGAGCAGGCGGGGGATGTGCTGCAAATTAGGCCGGGCTGAATGACCGACCGGGCAGGGGGGGGGGGCCGCCATCCGACTGGAGGGGGGTGGTTGTTTACCGTCCCCCTCCCAAAAAAAAAAACAGCCACCAGTGCAATCACTTATAAAAAAGGGGAAAAAGGTAGTTATAATGTTTTTTATATATACAGTATACATAAATGTTTTTCCTTTCTTTTCTATTTTAAACTACAAGGGTTGTTTTACAAGGTAAGGGTTTACAGATACTTTAATGTCATTCGGTTTATATCAATTTTAACCACTTTAATACAAGGCACTTTCCCCCCTTCCTGCCCAGGCCTATTTTCAGCTTTCAGAACTGTCGCATTTTAAATGACAATTGCGCGGCCATGCAACACTGTACCCAAACAGAATTTTTAACCTTTTGTTCCCACAAATAGAGCTTTCTTTTGGTGCTATTTGATCACCACTGGGGTTTTTATTTTTGCCAAACAAATAATAAAAAAAAACTGTAAATAAGTAAGTTTTCTCCTTCATTGATGGGCACTGATGAGGCTGCACTTATGGGCACTGATAAGGCGGCATTGATGGGCACTGATGTGGTGGCACTAATGAGGTGGTACTGATGAGGTGGCACTGATGTGAACTGATGATGGGCACTAATATGCAGCACTGATGGGCACTGATAGGTGGCACTAATATGCAGCACTGATGGGCATTAATAGGCGGCACTGATGGGCACTCATAGGTGGAACTGATGGGCACTAATAGGCGACACTGATGGGCACTGAGAGGCCGCACTGATGGGCACTGGTAGGTGGCACTGATGGGTACTGATGGGTGGTACTGATAGGCACTGATAGATGGCTCTAAAAGGCAGCACTGATGAGGAAGCATTGGCAGTCATTACTGATGGGCACTGATTGGCACATCTAATGGGCACTGATTGGCAACCCTGGTGGTCATGAGTGGGCATCCTTGGAGGGCTGCACTAATAATCAATCAGCGCAGACTCCCCCTGTCAGGAGAGCAGCCAATCGGCTTTCCTCTACTCACGTCTGTCAGTGCGAGTGGAGGAAAAGCCGATAGCCGGCTCAACCTGTTTACGCTGTGATCAGCTGTGATTGGACACAGCTGATCACATGGTAAAGAGCCTACATCAGAGGCTGTTTACCAAGATCGTGATGTGGTGTGTCAGACTGACACAGCACACCAACAATTGCCACGCTGTGCGCCCCCAGGGGGGTGCGATTGCAGCGTATCCACCTGGACGTCATATGAAGTCAGGATAACTTAACCACTTTGTGCACGTCATTCTGCTATATGACGGGCGGGAAGTGGTTAAAGTTTACCATAATTAATTTCAATGGCCAGAATAATGTATTTATTCTGGCCAATGAAATGAATTAACGCCCAAGAGCTTGATGCCTGTGAAAGCTTGTAAAAACTTTAGACACTTTAATGTTCAAGCACCAGTGTTTATGTGCATTTAGGCACGTTTAGCAGCTTTTAGCAGCTTCTCTGCTGCTATTGGACAAACTGACAGTGGATTTTTTTCCTGCCTCTAAAAGCTCCTGCTACTAAACCCTGCTAAAAGCCTATGTGTGCATAGACACATAGGCTAACATGGAGGGGTGTTTAGGGGCAGGAAAAAAAATTGTCAGACGCCCTTAGAAGCAGTTGTAAAATGGCAGTAGCCTTAGCTGTAGAATGTCACGTTAAAAACGCAAGTTTTGCCGCATTTTGCAGCATTTTTGCATTAGTGTTTTAAAAAATTTTTAGCGTTTGCGTTTTTTTAGCATTTTTTAGCAAAACTATACTCTCACAAGAGTTTATGGCTCAAAAACGCTGAATACCCATGTTTTTCAGAGTTATGCCCCGTACACACGGTCGGACAACGATCCGACATTCCCACAACAAAATCCTAGGATTTTTTCCGACGGATGTTGGCTCAAACTTGTCTTGCATACACACGGTCACACAAAGTTGTCGGAAAATCCGATCATTCTGAACGCGGTGACGTAAAACACGTACGTCTGGACTATAAAACGGGGCAGTAGCCAATAGCTTTCATCTCTTTATTTATTCTAAGCATGCGTGGCACTTTGTACGTCGGATTTGTGTACACAGGATCGGAAATTCCGACAACGGATTTTGTTGTCGGAAAATTTTAAAGCCTGCTCTCAAACTTTGCGTGTCGGAAAATCCGATGGAAAATGTGTGATGGAGCCTACACACGGTCGGAATTTCCGACAACAAGGTCCTATCACACATTTTCCGTCGGAAAATCAGACCGTGTGTACGGGGTATTATGCCCCGTACACATGGTCGGACATTGATCGGACATTCCGACAACAAAATCCTAGGATTTTTTCCGACGGATGTTGGCTCAAACTTGTCTTGGATACACACGGTCACACAAAGTTATCGGAAAATCCGATCATTACAAACGCGGTGACGTAAAACACGTATGTCGGGACTATAAACGGGGCAGTAGCCAATAGCTTTCATCTCTTAATTTATTCTGAGCATGCGTGGCACTTTGTGCGTTGGATTTGTGTACACATGATCGGAAATTCCGACAACGGATTTTGTTGTCGGGAAAATTTTTTTAGCCTGCTCTCAAACTTTGTGTGTCGGAAAATCCAATGGAAAATGTCCGATGGAGCCTACACACGGTCGGAATTTCCGACAACAAGGTTCTATCACACATTTTCTGTCGGAAAATCCGACCATGTGTACGGGGCATTAGAGTGTTTTTACAGCTGAAAAAGTGTGCAAACATCAAGGTGGGTTTCAATAAAATATTGTTTAACACTTCTACTTCAACAAAAAAAGTGACTTTTCCATTTATAAGGGAAAACTGCTCAATGGAGTCTACTCTCTGTAGATTGCAAGTGCTTTGCTTTTGAAACCCATCTATGGTTCTGATTCAAGAATCTATACAGTATCTCTTCCCTATAGTAACAGCATTAGAAGCATCGGCCTAATTTTTTTAATTAGGCAAACAATATTATTTTTTTCCATTGTTTTCCTAACAGGTAGATATTGTTAGGAATGAGGATGATCCTGCATAGGCATCCATAAGAACATCACAAGTTGCCTTGGTGTAGACAATAGGGCTGGTATTTTCCTTTAAAATGTTAATATGAGTACCCAAACGTATAGGAAACTATAATCATTAAATAAATACATTTTATATTTTTTTACTCCTGAATAGAGGTTTTTGATGTCAGAACAATTGTATGGTTTCTCCAATTTTCATAGAAGATTTTGGCAAAAAATGTGGCAGCTTTTTATATCAACCTTCCTTTTTGTAAATATATTCTGTACATTTTTTTCTCTATAATAATGCATACCTTATGTGCCTGAATGTTTGCTTGTATAAAAATATATGTCTTTGTTCTTAGTTTTCCCGATGCTCAGGGCTGACATTCAAATTATAATGTGCTGGAAGTAAAATTATGCGCTGCTCATTTTAGTATATATATTTTTTGAATGGTGTTATATAGCATGACAGCAATGTGTTAAAAGTCCATCTTCACATTGCATCATTTTATGTTACAAATATTGCGGTACATATTTTTTTCTGTAATAACTAAACTTTAATTAATTGCTGCACATAGTTAGATTAATTGGTTTAGGATTGTGTTTCCACTGTAATTGAAATTGGTTCCTGTTCAAGACATACTTATTTCTTTGTGATCATTTCCTGCTGCATAATAATTTTAGCTCATTACTGAAGCTTAGACTTTAAAGAGTTGTCTCTTCTGTATTTTTTTCCAGACATCCAGATTCTATCTATCTATCTATCTATCTATCTATCTATCTATCTATCTATCTATCTATCTATCTATCTATCTATCTATCTACCCAGAGATGAGACACTCATAGAAATTTGAAAGCATTAAATTCACTTAGACATATGGGGGTTGATTTACTAAAATTGGAGTGTGCAAAATCTGCAGCTGTGCATGCTAGCCAATCAGCTTTCAACTTCAATTTGTACAATTAGGCTTTGACAATAAAACCTGGAAGCTGATTGGTCTCTATGCAGAGCTGCACCAGATTTTGCACTCTCCAGTTTTAGTAAATAAACACCATTGCTCAATGTTCCTCACTTTTAATAACATATATTTAAGGTGTTATTAAACCCACAAAAGTAAAATCAGTCTGTATATGCAGTAAATCATGCAAAACCTGGTGCAGCTGTGCGTGGTAGCCAATCAGCTTCTAACTTCAGGGTGTTCAATTAAAGTGTTATTAAACCCACATCAGTAAAATCAGTCTGTATATGCAGTAAAGCATGCTTGTTATACTCACTGTGGAACCTAAGGAGTTAATCCTCTGCATTGTGTAAAAAGACTGTTTGATCTGGTCTTTTCTAATCCTCCCCTTTTCCACAGTCCCCAATCTATCTCCTGATAGAACAGAGCATTAGGGGGCAAGCTGCACATGCTCAGTTTGTTGTGTACTGCTGAAGAGTTTTTTCTTTCTTGGGAGAGTGCATGTGATCAGCACAAGGCCAATCAGCACTGTCACCACAGAGGGTTGGGGGTTCTGAAGCCTGATAGGATAGGCAGGGGAGAATGAAAACTCCTCCTACAAGCTTTAACCAGACTGCTCTAACTACTTTAGCAGTTTATATTTAGTAAAAGAATTGCATTTCCATGTTCTGTGTACTGTGGGACACCAGATATAGTGAATGCAAGGTCCTGGGTTTAGTAGCACTTTAAGCCCACATTTTAATTTTGGATAGAGTATGTGTGTACCGATAGTATTTTTGCCATCGGTGTGTCATTAGGGAGATTTACCATCACTTTCTGTCCTGTAGACTCAACAGGAAGTGAAAGGATATCATTCCAATGTTAGAGATTCCCCTCTAAGACAGTTCTCCCCTATTGGAAGGTTTTCTTTCTATTCCAGTTCAGATGACAACTTAAAATGTTGTATATACAATTACTTTCATGCCAGGTAACACTGGTGATTAGAACAATTAGAAAAGGTACATCTTTTTAATGGGGACACAGCAACAATAAAAAACCCAAAAGTGATTCTTATCCCCCGTCACTCTATCCAAATCTAAAAAGAAAATGAAAAAAAAATGTATTGCTTTTACTTCTTTAAAACTGAACTACAGGCAGATATTTAAAAAAACACGAATGAGCTCAGCTTTGTATTCATGAATGCATCTTTAAATGCATTTTTTTAAATGTAGCCAGGGTAAAGCACTTCAGTGCGACCTATGCTGGCCATACATTATACTTTTCTTGTAAAATTTTCCTTTAGATTTACCAAAATGATACACTTTCAATTTATTTGAAATCAAGCACACCCTTGTACTAAATAGTTGAAGGTAATTCTAAAGGAAATTGAATAAGAAAATTGTATATTATATGGCCAGCCTTAATAAAGCAGGGCTTGAGTGTAACTGGAGAAGTAGCACAAAGAACATGTCAACTGAAGGCAAAAACAGAGAGATGAGCTTATCACTGGGCTAATTGTCATTTTACTGTTGAGTAAAAGACTGGGGAAGGTTCATGACATTCTGGGATTAGAGGAGGTGGGATGAACGATGCAGGCTACCAGACTAAGAACATCTAGTGACAGAAAGTAAGCACTGCAGGGGACAGCTCAAGACTAAAGGGGTTGTAAGCCCTCAAGGTTTTTCACCTTATGCATTCTATGCATTAAGGTGAAAAACCTCCTGTGATGCAGCAGCCCCTCAGAGCCCACCTTTTACTTACCTGAACCCAGTCTTTCCAGCAACGGGGACAAGCACATCAGCTTCAGCTGGTGTCTCGGGTCCCGATTGGATAGATTGATAGCAGCACAGCTGTTGGCTCCTGCTGCTTTTAATCAAATCCAATTACACGGAAGCCGGGGGCCAGGGCCGAGTCCTGCTGTCTGTGTTAATGGACGCAGCAGCTGGACACAGAAGCGTGCCCGTACGAGGGAGAGCAGCTCTTCAATGGGGAATTTGAGAAGAGGAGGAGCCAGGACAGCCACTAAGGGACCCCAGAAGAGGAGGATCGGGGCCACTCTGTGCAAAACCAACTGCACAGAGGAGGTAAGTATGACATGTTTGTTTGTGTTTTTGTTTTTTTTAAACAAACCTTTACATATCCTTTAAAGGTGAATATTGCAGCTAAAGCTGCTTCTATAATTTGTCTTTTCATTTCAGTAAACTTTTATTGAAGCTACAAAGGAAAAGATGAATGTAACCACAGCAAAAGACCTGATATTGGCCAAGGGTACAGTTACAGGCTAAAAGCAACACTACCGGAAATTACATTATGGCCACTGCGGTTTGATCACTCATGCATTTGATGTATTAATGCATTTTTAATAACATTGGGATGACCCAGCTGCCAAGTCATTGTCATCTTGAAGAATTCCAAAAGCCAAAAGGTAAAGAACCTTGAAAATTGTAGTCAATGGATTTTTGAGGTACCCAAATAGTCAATTTGGCTAAAATGTTGAGGGTACATGAAGGAATGCGGTACCCCTGTTTTATCTGTAGACTCCCACTAATAGCGATTAATTTAATGCAAAACTTATAGAATAGTATGCGCTATAGGACATAAAAGGTAGTAAAGGTATACAGGAGTTAATGGAAAGGGCAGGTCAAGGGTATATATGGGAGGCAGAGGGAAAGAGCTTGTGGCTGTGGAAACCCTGTAAATCTTTAGAACATCCAGAAGATATTTTATATAATTTTTATCAGGCATTTTAATTTTATCTTGTTATTTTTCCTGTATGTTGTTTCTTACAGCCTGAGTGAATAAAGTTGCCATTCACTGTCACTTCATCACACTGTGCAAGATAATGTGAGGTCATCTGTAAAAAAGTTGAACCCAAAATTGATCTTTCAACACAAATATAATCCTAAGCACGTTAGAAAATCCACTCACATCCACTCCACTGCAATGGCTCAAAAAAAATGAACTGTCCTTATTCGAATCATATTAAAATGTTGTGGGGGGTTTGACAAAGGCAATTCATACAAGGAAATCTACAAACATTGTGCATCTAAAGGAATTTTGCATGGAGAGGGGGTCAAAAGGTTCACTATTCCCATATTAGAAGCGGGTGGGCAGTTATGGAAAATGCCTACAGGACGTAATTTCTGCCACAGGGGCAATGCCAGCTTTTGTAGCCAAGGGTTTAATTATATTTTCACAGTACACCAATACATCTATGGCTAATCTTGTTGATTGAATGGATAAAAAAGGCACATTTTTCTTGTGTTCTTATGCAAATACATTGCCTTTATCTGTAGGCACTGTTTTGCCACGTACACACGATCAGATTTTCAGACGGGAAATGTTGGATGTGAGCTTGTTGTTGGAAAGTCCGACCGTGTGTATGCTCCATTGGACATTTTTTGTCAGACTTTCTGCCAACAAATGGTGGCAAGCATATTCTCAAAGTTTCCGCCAACAAATGTGTGTTGTTGGACTTTCCGATCGTGTGTATACAAGTCCGTCAAACATAAGTCCAAAGTACAAACACGCATGCTCGGAAGCAGAAGCGGTCGGTCTTGTAAACTAGTGTTTGTAATAGAGAATTAACATTCATGACGTGGCAAATTATGAAATCCCCATATGCAGTGCACAATTCTCTTCTTCTTTAATGGGATAATAATGAAGCTGCTTTGCTGTCAATACTGATGAAGTTATTGGAAACTAATTTTCAAAGGCTTTTTTTTTCTATTATTATGCTTTTTTTATTATTTGTGCATTAAAAAAAAAAAATTAGACATGCTATCTGCCAATAGAACTTAACCAAAAAGTGCATTCTATGCATCCAAAAATATACAATATATACCAAATCAAATCATTATTCAACCAAAAAAATAATGTCAAAGCAATAACTCCAAGGCCAATAATAAATAACATGTTATCTCCTCCGATTCTGCAACATGTCTGGTTGACGAATGGCCCTTCAGAAACTAACTGAAAAGCACGAAATGAAAAATGCGAAAATAAAAGCGCGAATTAACACTCACCAAACTTCTACTAACACGAAATTAGCAGAAGGAGCCCTAAGGTTGATGCTAAAGAGCTAAAAAAACCACATAGGACATCTAGTACGTCACTACGTTCGTAATCTTTGGCCAACACTTGTGTGACCGTGTGTATGCAAGACAAGTTTGAGCCAACACTCTTCGAACAAAATTCCACGGTTTTGTTGTCAGGAAAGTCTGATCATGTGTATGGGGCTTAAGAGTGTCTTTGTGTCTAACTTTTTTCCTGTTAAAATATGTTGAAAAAGTCAGCAATTTCTGGGGGTGTAAATATGTTTTCACATAATTGTATATACCAATTTGTTATATTTGGTTATACTCTGAAAAACAGCTACTAAATAATTTCAGAAAAATCTGAAATAAATTTTAACTTAATACTATTAAAATTGAATAAGTATAGATTTTTTTGGACATTTTTCTTGGTGTTTTTTGAGTGAGGGAAAGGCTGTATTTAGCATTCTTCAGTTTTTATAATTTAGTGTTCTTTATTTTTTGTTTTCTTTTAGTTTTTTTCCTGTTTTGTGTATTTGAGAGATATTTGTTGTAAATGATTTTTTGTAGTTGTTTTACTGAGGCTAATTAGGGGCCAATTTGGCTCAAGATCAGGTGCCCACGCATTTTCGTCAAAATTTTGCAATCAATCTTCAAGTAGTCACTAAATTTTTGGGTAAATAAAAATTTGGTTTCGCCCATCCCATCTTAATGGAAGGCTATAATGATTTAGGTAAACTTTAGTTTAACATAGCTTTTCCCAGATGCCCTTCCTCTTGTGCACAGTTATGATTGAATTAAAAGAAAACAAGTGTGGCATACTGAGAGAAATTGCTAACAAATACATTTAGAAATTCAGAACCAGTCAAAAAAAATGAATGCAAAATCGATACATGCATGGCCAGCTTTAGTACAGTTGCATCGTTTGATGATACTTTGCATTCCTGAATAGTAGTCTGAACTGTGACATAAGTGGCACATAGCAGTTGTAGTAACATCAGTTGATACATATGCCCTGGTGTGATTTTGCCTTTAGACAAAAGAACTAAGCAGACAGTTTCGTAAAAATGATGTTTTGAGCAATTGAAGACTGTGGAGAAAGCTGGGGTAAAAATCCCAAATTAGACATCAACATTACAAGTCCTGTAGCCATCTGGCACCCTGGAGACTAATTTATATTTTTTCTCTTTATGAATACAGTTCTCTAAGGCTAAATAAAATAGCTTTCATCATCCCCCAGCCATAACAGTATAGAGGATTTCCTTGGAATTCTTAATTAAATTCAAGGATCCTTGGAAATAATTATGTGTGGTATCTTGCTGTTCCTCCCAGATTTTCATGTATTCTGCAGAGCATTCCCTGTGCTGTTTGGCACTATAAATAAGTAAATAAACATAGTACATACATTAGGAATACTTCACAATTGCTTCTTTTAATTGAGCCACTAACTAGATTTCAGTGAAAGCCGAATGATTTTGCATTATTATTATTTCAGTAACAGGTTACATTTAATGATTTAAAGCCGAACACTGGACAAATATTTAAATACCCAGATGAAATACATTTACCGTAATTGTTTTTTTTTCTTTCCATTCAGTCCTTAGATTTACGAAAAACCCTGAAGACAGCACAGCCAGGTGGATGACATTATTTTCTCTTTTACAGTTGTAGGCCGTAGACAGAGCAGCAGGAACTGACTATTTAATCCTCACTCTGCCTTCCCCTCCTATCATTATGTTCCTAGTCAGCACATTTCCATGCTGATTGGCTCCCAGTCCTGCCATCCCCCTTCCCAGTCTGGGTGTTATTGTATAAGAATTTCCAATATAGTGTATGTGTGGGTTTCTGCAGGTGAAGAAAATAACATCATAAATGTTGCTCCATATTTTTTAAGTCCACCCTAACACTAAAATCACTACATCTACAGACATCCATGATCTAACACTAACCTATCTAGCCCTGTAAAGAAGAAATCAGTATATATACCTTTTTTGAAGCCGATCTGGTCCGGTCTCCAGCGGCGGAAGCTCTGCAGAGGACAGAGCCAACAAGGGCTGTGTAGTGAATGGGGAGTGATGTCTCCCATAGACTTACTATGGGGCTTCCATTGTCGGCTGTGTCCTCTGCGCCCACATCCATAGCGAAGCCACAGCTGACAGCTCAGCATGGGATCGGGTCGGATCCGCTTCAAAAAAAGTATGTATACTGATTTTTTCTTTACAGGGCTAGATAGGTTAGTGTTAGATCATCAATGTCTATAGATGCAGAGATTTTAGTGTTATGCCCCGTACACAAGGACGGAAAATGTGTGATAGGACCTTGTTGTCGGAAATTCTGACCGTGTGTAGGCTCCATCACACATTTTCCATCGGATTTTCCGACACACAAAGTTTGAGAGCAGGATATAAAATTTTCCGACAACAAAATCCGTTGTCGGAAATTACGATCGTGTGTACACAAATCCGACACACAAAGTGCCACGCATGCTCAGAATAAATAAAGAGATGAAAGCTATTGGCCACTTATAGTCCCGACGTATGTGTTTTACGCAACCGCGTTCAGAACGATCGGATTTTCCGACAACTTTGTGTGACCGTGTGTATGCAAGACAAGTTTGAGCCAACATCCGTCGGAATGTCCGATCAATGTCCGACCGTGTGTACGGGGCATAAGTGTGCACTTATCCTTTAAACATACATTATCCTTATCCTTTAAACATACATTAAAATAATACGCCTGAACTTTCATGGTGCTAAACTGAGTTGAGAACACATTTTGTTAAAAATTACAATATTTATTTGTATTTCATTAAAATACCATAAAAGAGAGAGAGAGAAAGAAAACATCCATTAAAGTCCTTCTGCTGCATATAAATAGGCTTCATTCACTGACCCAACAATCATGTACTTCAGATAATTAATATATTTTCCTTTCAGTTATACAAATAACTCCTGTTGTATCCAAAGATTACAGGTGGAAAGAGCCCAGTTTCTCTAGGTATTTCAGGTAACCCGTGTCTGCTTCTATTATCTAAGATTATAAAAATATACACTTACATATGTACATAAAAATGCTTGTGCATTGTACAATTTAGAATATAATCAAAGCCTAATGTAACTTACATAGTAGTAACGTAACATGTGTTCCAATAAATTAAAAAGCTCAGTCTTGTACATTCGTGGACATCCAGTTGCAAGAAAGGGGGATCACAAAAGGCATATCAAGAAGAACTGTTGTTTATTACAACACAAAGATGTATACAGGTAGGTCAGCCATACACGGTTCGAATCTCGGCCAGTTCAGCAGGAACCTGCTGAGATTTGAATTGCTAATGGGTAGGCTAAATGTACCAAGATGATCGATTGATCAACTTGGGTATAACCAACCTGCCGGATTCTCTTCTATATAGCCGCTACCGATAATCACTGTCTTCTCCCGGCAGGGATGGCTTCCCCTGCATGGGTAACCCAAACAAAATTGATGTCCTTTTTTCCCACAAATAGAGCTTTCTTTTGGTGGTATTTGATCGCCTCTGTGGTTTTTATTTTTTGCGCTATAAACAAAAGAAGAGCTACAATTTTGAAAAAAATAAAAAGGGGTTATTTACTAAAGGAAAATCCACTTTGCACTGAAAGTGCACTTGGAAGTAAAGTCGCTGTAGATCCGAGGGGGACATGCAAGGAAAATAAAAAACAGCATTTTAGCTTGCACATGATTGAATGATAAAATCGACAGAGCTTCCCCTCATTTCAGATCTACCCCTAATGCCATGTACACACAGCTGGACTTTTCCACCAAACATGTCCGACGGATTCATTCCGTGTGTGACATTCGACCATGTGTGGTCTTCATTGGACCTGCAGCGGACCTTTTCTGTCGAAAATGTGTTGGATTTTAGATTTAGAACATGTTTCAAATCTTTCCGACAGATTCGAGTCCGGTTGAAAAATCAGTTCGTCTGTATGCTAGTCCGACGGACGAAAACAGACGCTATGGCTACTGACTATGAACCTCCTTATTCTAGTCTGGTTGTACGTCATCACGGTTGAATCCGTCAGACTTTGGTGTGATTGTGTGTAGACAAGTCCGATTTGACGGAAGTCCGTCAAAAGTCCGACGTGATTCAGTCCGTCGAAAGTCCGGTCGTGTGTACACGGGATTAGATTTGGAGTGACTGCACTTCCAAGTGCACTTTCAGTGTACTTTCAAGTGCTCTTGCAGTGCAAAGTGGATTTGCCTTTCGTAATTGTCTCAATTTAGGCCTATATGTATTCTTCTACATATTTTTGGTAAAAAAAAAATTTGCAATAATCGTATATTGATTGGTTTGTGCAAAAGTTATAGCGTCTAGAAAATAGGGGATAGATTTATGGCATTTTTATTTTATTTTTTTTTTTACTAGTAATGGCGGTGATCTGTGATTTTTATCGGGACTGCCATATTGCGGCGGACAAATTGGACACTTTTGACACATTTTTGAGACCATTGACAATTATACAGCGATCAGTGCTATAAAAATGCACTGATCACTGTATAAATGTCACTGGCAGGGAAGGGGTTAACACTAGGGGGTGATCAAGGGGTTAATTGTGTTCCCTCATGTGTGTTCTAACTGTAGGAGGGATGGGACTGTCTAGGAGGAGAGAGAGATCGGTGTTCATACTTAGTATGAACACACAATCTGTCTCTACCCCCCTGGAAGATCACGATACTTGCTTTGTCATGAGCGATCGTGGGTGCCCGGCGGTCATCGCACACACGCAACGGCTCTGGGCACAGGCTGCCGCTAGAGGCCAAAAGGCGAAGCGATGTGAGGTAACATCGTTTCACCCAGCCGTGCCATTCTGCTGCAGTAAAACTGCGACGGCTGGTCAGCAAACAGTTAAAGGGAAGCAGTGCCGTATCACAAAAAATGGCCTGGTCATTAAGGGGGAAAATCTTCCAGGGCTGAAGTGGTTAAACAGAATGGACTGCGAGGGCTTAATTATTTGAGCCAGACAGCATGGGCATGCGGCCGCCCCCCTTCCCGCACATTGGTCAGCCTGCATGAGACATATCCCCTGTGCGGCGGTTGGTACAATGCAGCTTTATATGGATGATCAGAATATACCATTCCCCCTCTGCTACAGTCACTGAGAACTATTGAAAGCTTTGAAGCTCTCACCGCTGTATAGGACTTTTAGGCTCTCATTGCCTCTCCTCTACACAACATTTTATACCATGGTTTTTATAATCACTGCGTAAGCGGGGTTTCGTCTGTAGCATCCATAGATGTGATCAGTCACACCTGTGATGATATACGTCTGCAATTTTCACTGCATCTTTTGGACATTTCTTTATGTTGGTCTTTACCCCTGGTTGTTTGTTGTATACTAACTTATGCCTAAAGCTCCTGAAAAAGCGTTCACATGCGCAACATGTAGAGACGAGCCATTGCACATTTCTAATCTACCCCTACCAAGCCTACTAGTACTATATTTGTTGTCTCACAAGGACATCATCATGATTCTCTCAGGAATTATTGTTGGTACATGGGTTTGTGCTGATATAGCATATTAGGCAATTTTATACTTTGCAAAGCCTCTTAATAGTTATTGTTTGTCTAGTTGTCTTCTGTAATCAATTGTTAATACAATTTATAATTTTTTAAATATCTTGAATCTCAGTTCCTATAAAGTCCAGTACCAATCTTTTCAATATTTCAAATTTATGGGATGTGGCACATTTGTAGCCCTTCCGGTATCCACAGCACTACCCTGTGGTGATACCTTAAAAAAACTTTCTATTGCTACATTCCTATGTATTCTCAATTCAACCCAGCACCAAGAAAGTCTCACTACATATTTTGAGAAATACGCATGCTGTATAGGGTTTGCAAGAGGCTTATCAAATTTAACCACTTGCTGCCCGCCATATAGCAAAATGACAGTGGCAAAGTGGTTTCAATATCCTGACCGGACGTCATATGACGTCCAGCAGCACATCAAGCCGCTGTGTGCCCCGGGGGTGTGCATCGCGGTGATCGTTGCTGCGGTGTGTCAGTTTGACACACCGCAACTCCAATCTAGGTAAAGAGTCCACCAGGGATGCCACCAGGGATGCCACCACTAGTCACCGCCAGGTATGCCACCCTAGACCACCAGGGATGCCAATCAGTGCTCACAATGGATGCCAATCAGTGCCCACAATGGGCATCACTGATTGGCAGGCATTATTGTTTGGCACTGATTGGCATTCATCATTCATTATTAGTGTACAGTGCCACCTATCAGTGCCCATCCTTGCCCATCCGTGCCACCTATCAGAGCCCATCTGTGCCGACTATCAGTGCACATCTGTGCCACCTATTAGTGCCCATCTGTGCCGCCTATCAGTGCCCATCCATGCCGCCTATCAGTGCTGCATATCAGTGCCACCTATCAGTGCCCATCAGTGCCCCATCAGTGCCATATATTAGTGCCTATCATCAGTGCCCATCAGTACCACCTCATAAGTGCCACCTCATTGGTGCCCATCAGTGCCTCCTTATCAGTGCCCGTCAGTGCAGCCCCATCAGTGAAGGAGAAAACTTACTTATTTACAAAGTTTTGCAACAGAAACAAAAAAAACATTTTTTTTTCAAAATTTTCGGTCTTTTTTTTTATTTGTTTGGCAGAAAATAAAAATCTCAGAGGTGATCAAATACCACCAAAAGAAAGCGCCATTTGTGGGAACAAAATGATACAAATTTAGTTTGGGTACAGTGTAGCATGACCGCACAATTGTCATTCAAAGTGCGACAGCGCTGAAAGACGAAAATTGGTCTGGGTAGGAAGGTGTATAAGTGCCTTGTATTGAAGTGGTTAAATTCATGTCTTTACATTAGATATACTGTATGTGTATTAAAAAATAACAATTTAATATTTTATTAATGATAACCTAGCCGAAATAATTTGTGCCTTTTATATCTGTCTGGAGTTCACATTTAAGTAGTTATATGGAAAACAGCATGTTTAAAGTTTACAAGTATGTATTTCATGTCCCTTCATTGCTCTATTTGTCCTTAAAAGTGAGGCAAAAATCAAATTATTTTATTTTTGCCACTGGAAACAATATAGAGAGGAGTTCTTCTAATAGGGGAATGAGTTCTGATGACATTTGTCCAAGAGGGGATCTCCCTTTTATAAAGTTTGAAAAAATTAATTCAAATTATTAGATGGGAATTGATATATATGTAAAACTAAGCATATAGTGAAAAAGCACTTAAACAGAGGTTATTTTCCGTGCAAAAAAACCCATTTCAAAATTAATTATAAGTATAGGCAGCCAAATTTGTGTGAAGAACTAAAAATCTTACACCTCCGGAATGTTTTTTAATTAGATATGCCATCTCATTGATCAATAAGGAGGTCTGTGACAGTGGGAGGGGTGAACCCAAAATCAACTTTTACAGAAAAAGTCAAAATTTGCATATAGCTTCGATTGGGTATGCCTCTGAAATTACTAGTATAGCTAGTATCTATAGGACATGAATCATTAACAGTAGACATCCAACAGTTTTAGATGCACTGTGTTATTGCATTGCCATCAACATTCCTTGGTCGCTCTTCTATCTATAATGAAAATATTAGAGACAGAGAAAAGACCAGATGTGCGCACAAACCCAACTGTGCTATCAGCAGGCCTTGAGTAAACCAATACACCTACACAAAGGTCAAGGTAAAGTATAAATGACGTCCTTGTTTTCTTTTTTTGGTATACAGAAAAACATTTCTCTGTTGTATTTCCTTATTATGTAACATTCAATCTCGTAAGCCTCTCTTCCTCCTACCACTGTTCCCTGGGGCAATGTTTCTTCCAATCACACAGCCATGAAAAATATGCTGACATTAAAAACTGATAATAATATATGTACATAATCCATCATATAACCTTTAAGCTTGAGCGTATCCTGCAACTAACTTAAAATTATTCCACAAACAAAAAAGAACACATCCCGCCACTTCTATGACCTTGCACAACCTAAGAGCAAAAAGTTTCGAATTTAATAAAGCAGAAAACAAACAAAGTCAGCACAGACACTTTCAGCAAAATCAAGGACGAATTAAAGTAAATAAACTGTGCTCACCTGTACTGTATATAATCTTTGAAAGATAATCAATATTATTTCTGAATCTTCCTTCCCACACATTGTAAAAATCAATAGTTCAGTCTGAAGTCTTGCTTAAAAAAAATGCTGAAAAGGCTCTCTGATGAACACAATGGAATAGCAAAGTAGAGGTTTCCTAGCAATTTTGTTTGTCACAGAAAGGTTAAAAAACATGAGGATAGAACCTGAGCAGTTACTTTTTCACTCTAGTAGCTATTAGGGAGAGAATGACAATTAGTAGATTCTGTTGTAGTATAGAATAAAAATATAGGAAATCCATTTTTTTTTCTCTTTACAAAGGAAGCAATAATTGTTTTTAAGTCTTATATCTGTTTTAATTACCGTATATAGTATATACAGTACTGGTTCCTACTACTTACAGACCTCTAACTAACCTGTAATAAATCACTCTGAGGAGGTACCTAATGACTTTAGAACATGTAGGTGAGGAAACTAGGTAGAATGAGTTGAAATCAGAGGTAAGACTGGCAATAGACAGGCAAGTATCTCCCTAAGAAGGATAGCTCAGGGGACATCCATCTCCTGTAAGGCCAGGAGCCAAACTGACTCTTGTGTGGTTCTGATGGTTGGAATAGCTAAATGATGGAACTAAATAGGGCTGCATTTTTCTGTCCTGGTCCTGGGAGGCACAAGGAGCTCCCAGTGATGTGGCTCCTGGGTTGGTGTCTCAGGGGTGCCAGAAAGAACTTGCTCCTCATCATGGTGTTTCTTCACTGTCAGTAGATCACATCACTTTATGCTTTTCTTGCACAAAGCCTTGGGTGGGCCTTTTGGCCAGTCAGGTCAAATTTATAATGGCTGAAAGGCCCTTTGTGTATTGCAGCACTTTTTTGTTGTTTTGTTACAATGTATTCATAAACAGTTACACTGCATGTATGCAGTTTTTTTGTTTTTGCACAGAGACTGAGGGTGCAGGTTATTGGGGACCTGTCCTGATGTTCGGGGGAGGTTCTGTGGCCTTCGGGTCTTTTGCCTCCTCTCCCCATATTTAGGGGTCTGTCTTTGGGAGAGCCCCTCACCAAGTATTTGGTGGATTGATCACTAAGGAGCAGGGTCCACCTGGCTTCAGCCTAGGTAGACCATTGTGTACCTTGTCCCTGTCAGGAGCCTTGCATCCTGGGGGTGCAGGGTAAGAGGCCCTTCCTTTTTGGACATTTGCCTATTTTGTATCTCTGTGCACTTTTTTTGTGTACTGTGATTTCAAGGTTCACTATTTTTGTTCACAGGGGTTGGACAAAGCACTGCACCATGGAGCTCTGTTAAGAAATGTAAAGAAAATGATGATGGCAGTGAGGACTGAAGAAGTGCATGTGAAGTTATGACCTATGAAAAAAACAATTATTATTTTAATTATATTATTATTTACCGTTTATTTATACAGTATATTTTACATGCTTTATCTAAATCCATAAATAGGTTATGTTGAGATTTACACTTTAACATAATCAAGAGGTGAAAGATTTGACACATGCAAGGAGAATGCAAATCTTTTTGATAAGACAAAAGAGAGCCTTGAAATGGCATATTGCATGAAAATTTACTTGAAACACTCTATTTTCTTTTATCATTTGATAAACATTTATAAGGTTTTTTTTTCTGAAAACCACAAATATTTTGATATCAGTCTTACTGAAATTAAAATTATTTGATCAATTAATCAGTTCATGAATTACAGTTGTATTGATCAGTTTCCATAGTTGCTCAGTTACTATTGTTCTACAGTTCCATTGTTCTACAGTTCTGCTATATTCCCTAGCTTTTGTGTTCGATATTTGTCACATGACTCATACACTACTGCTTGTTCCAGGCAACCTGGTGGGATGGCACAGACAAACACTCAATATTTTTTTGTTTTATAAAATATATATTTTTTAAATACAAAAAACAGAGATTCTACTGCCCAGCTGAGTACGCTTCGTATCACACAGGATTACATTTGGTTCACTCCAATATGAAAACGTAATTTAATTCCAATACTGGAACAAATTTTTTTTCTCTTTAACCATGAATAATTTCTTTACTAAATAAAATGTAATATGAAAAGGCAAAGAATTAAAAATATCTTCAAATATCTAAAGTCAATTGAACTATCAGTACCTGGGACACTGAGTAACCTTGTTGGGGACTGATAGTTGCAAGTTCCAAAAGGGAACTAAGTACCAGAGATTGCTAATTGGACTGCTGCAGTAGGGTCCCAGATATACTGGTCATTCTCTGTTACATCCAGAAAAGCTGTTTTTGGAAACTTAGAGAAGTTTGTACTCCTACTGTTGTTACTGGTCGTTTTCGAGTATCCTGAGCCCTAAACCCCTCTCTTGTTAAAGTTCTTCAGCAATATACTCTAAAAAGACTGAACCATAAAGTGATTGTAAATAGGGATGAGCCGAACCCCCGCCAGTTCGGTTCGCTCGCGAACAGGCAAAAAATTTGTGTGAACACCGTTAAAGTCTATGGGACACGAACATGAAAAATCAAAAGTGCTCATTTTAAAGGCTTATATGCAAGTTATTGCCATAATAGTGTATGGGGACCAAGTTCCTGCCCCAGGGGACATGTATTAATGCAAAAAAAAGTTTTAAAAACTGGCATTTTTCAAGGAGAAGTGATTTTAATAATGCTTAAAGTGAAATAATAAAAATAAAATATTCCTTTAAATATTGTGCCTGTGGGGTCCCCTTAGTCTGCCTGTAAAGTAGCACATCTTTCCCATGTTCATAACAGTCCCGCAGCAAAATTACATTTCTAAAGGAAAAAAGGTCATTAAAAATTGCTTGCGGCTGTAATGTATTGCCGGATCCCATTTGAAAAAAACAGCTTGGGTTCTCCCCCAGTCCATTACCAGGCCCTTCCGGTCTGGTATGGATATTAGGGGGAACCCCGCGCCAAATTTTTTTTTTAAATGGCGTGGGGGTCCCCCAGGTACTATATACTCTGAATTGCAGTATATACTATACGGACTGCACTATATAGTCTGCAGAAAAATTAGGTCTCAGGTGCCATAACACTGTAACCCCTCACAGTTACTCTTGTTGGGCGCAGGAATGCCCAACAAGCTGTTAAAAATTACATCAAAAATTATAACTAAATGCCGCTGTTAAACAGGGGCAGAAAAATTGGGCCTTTGGTTTTGGTGGTGGCAGAACACTGTAACCCCCTCACAGTTACTCTTGTTGGGCGCAGGAACGTTTCCTACTGTTAAATATTATATAAAAAATTGCAATTATATGCCCTGTTATACAGGGGCAGAAAAATTGGGCCTTGGGTGATGGTGGTGCCCTAAGCCAAAAATATTGCTGGAAGCTAGCATTATCAAGATTCAGGAGGAATAGGATAGGCAGCATAGGCAGTCTTTAATCCCAGATCCATAGCAAATTCAATCAGTTACATCAGCATCAGATGCTGATCCAGGACTGATTCATTTTTATAAATGTTAGCCTATCAACAGAGTCTGTGGGCAGGCGCACTCTTTGATCTGTTACAAACCCTTCAGCAGCACTGAATGTGCATTCAGAAAGCACGCTGGATGCAGGACAGGCCCGTAGCTCGATTGCATATTGAGCAAGTTCTGGGCAGTGATCCATCCTCAAGACTAGAGATGACGTAAGTTTGGGTGTTCGCCCGTTTGCCGAATACCGAACATTATGGGGCGCCCACGGAACACGCCATAATGAACGGCGATACCGTCAATGCACTGTGAGTTTGCAGTGCATTGATGGCTGCTGATTGGCCAAAGCATGCACCTGACCTGCATGCTTTGGCCAATCACAGCACTTTCTGCTGTGAGAGCCATGATTGGTCAAAGGCAGGGTGCCTTTGGTCAATCATGGTTCAGGAGGCTGAGTCCACGCCCCACACTATGTAAGGCTGCTTACATAGCAACTGTACATAGTTTTATGAATGAGAGCAGCAAAATTACATTTGTAAAGGAAAACATGTCATTTAAAACTACTCGCGGCTTTAATGTATTGCCGTATGCCAATATAGATAAAAATCATTGAAAAAAACGGCATGGGTCCCCCCCCTCCATTACCAGGCCCTTTGGGCCTGGTATGGATAATAAGAAGAACCCTGCGCCAAAATTTAAAAAAAATTGCATGGGTCCCCCCAAAATCCATACCAGGCCCTTCAGGTTTGATATGGATATTTAGGGGAACCCTGCGCCAAAATTAAAAAAAAATGGCATAGGGGTCCCCCAAAATCCATATCAGACCCTTATCTGAGCATGCAAACTGGCAGGCCGCAGGAAAAGGGGGGCGAGAGAGCGCCCCCTCTCCTGAACCATACCAGGCCACATGCCCTCAACATGGGGAAGATGCTTTGGGGTCCCCCCCAAAGGGGGGCTTATTGGAATCTGTTAGCCCCCTTTAACAAGGGGACCCCCAGATCCCGCCCTCCCTATGTGAATGGGCATCAGAAACATTCTCCAAAAAAGTGTCAAAATGGTAAAAATAGGAGACAGACACAATGTCACATGACGTCAGAAAGGGGCGGGATCACCAATTTACTGGGTGGCCTTGCCCTCAGCTATATAACACCCATCATTGGATAAAGACTGCAGTCAGCGGGACGCCTCCCATCAAGGTAGAGTTTTTTCCATTTTTTTTCTCAGGTCATTGGACGCTGTGATTGAAGATGGAGTTACATCGAGGGGTACAATGTACCCGATACCCATTCACATAGGGGGGGCAGGATCTGGGGGTCCCCTTGTTGAAGGGGGCTTCCAGATTCCGATAAGCCCCCTGCCCGCAGACCCCCACAACCAAAGGGCTGTGGAGATGAGGCCCTTGTCCCCATCAACATGGGGACAAGGTGATTTGGGGGGACCCCAGAGCATCCTCCCCATGTGGAGGGCACGTGGCCTGATACGGTTCAGGAGGGGAGGCGCCCTCTTGCCCCCCCTTTCCTGTGACCTTCCAGGTTGTGTGCTCTGATGGAGCCTGTCTGGTATGGATTTTGGGGGACCCCTACGCCTTTTTTTTATTTTGGCTCGGGGTTCCCCTTACAATCCATACCAGACCTAAAGGTGCAGGGTTCCCCTTAATAATTGAAAAAAAAATTGCGTGGGGGTCCTTCGGGTCTGGTATGGGTTTTGGGGGGACCCCCACGCAATTTTTTTTTCAATTTTGGTGCAGAGTTCCCCTTTATATCCATACCAGACCCAAAAGGGCAGGTAATGGACTAAGGGGGGGAACCCATGCTGTTTTTTTCAATGATTTTTATCCATGAAATGGTTGGTATGTCCTTAATAGATAAGGCACCTCATCCCAATGGTTGGGGAGCAGAGGGGAGGGGATTATTGCGGGGCCAAGAAAAAATCAATACAATATGAATAAAAAAATATTACATTTTATTACAATTGATTAAAAAGAGGTTAATAAAAAACACATATACTGAGCGAGCATAATACAGTGTCTTGTTGACCAAAAAAGGATGGTGGTAGGTTACATCAGCAAGTCAATACATCCCTACTAGTTTCGCCAAGACATTGGCTTCATCAGGGGAATAGAACATGACATAAAGCAGTTGTTGCTCTAAGAAAAAAGGAAACACAAATAAATATTAATTATTAGGGAAATGAAAAACAACAACACTGTGTGCGTCACTAGTTGATTGTGCGGTAAGATAAGACAACTTCGGTCCCCTCCCAAACAACCCATCCCCACAGATGGAACGCCATCTGATGGAAACTAAACCATGAAAAAAATCACCCAAACATACCCTAGAAGCCCAGCGTGGCAAGTAGAATGCAGTCCACTGTCAAGTGGACAGCCACCCTACACTGCCAATATATGTCTGTGGAGGGCTAAAGGGAAAGCCTTGTGAAAACTATAAAGAAATAAACATAAGGCTATAATAAGCTCAACTATAATCTGAGGAAAGGGCATAAAAGCATTAGTACATACCAAAGTACAACATTTATTTTCATATACAGGGGGCGCTGTGGAGATGGATGGTATATGGTTAGTCTATAGGAAGCGACTAGGGATGAGCCAAACACCCCCTGTTTGGTTCGCACCAGAACATGCGAACAGGCAAAAAATTTGTTCGAACGCGCGAACACCGTTAAAGTCTATGGGACATGAACATGAATAATCAAAAGTGCTAATTTTAAAGGCTTATATGCAAGTTATTGTCTTAAAAAGTGTTTGGGGACCTGGGTCCTGCCCCAGGGGACATGGATCAATACAAAAGAAAGTTTTAAAAACGGACGTTTTTTCGGGAGCAGTGATTTTAATAATGCTTAAAGTGAAACAATAAAAGTGTAATATTCCTTTAAATTTCGTACCTGGGGGGTGTCTATAGTATGCCTGTAAAGGGGTGCATGTTTTCCATGTTTAGAACAGCCTGACAGCAAAATGACATTTCAAAGGAAAAAAGTAATTTAAAACTACTTGCGAGTCGTGGCTATTAATGAATTGCCGGTCCAACAATACACATAAAAGTTCATTGATAAAAACAGCATGGGAATTCCCCAGAGGAGAACCCCGAACCAAAATGTAAAAAAAAATTACGTGGGTTTCCCCCTAAATTCCATACCAGGCCGTTCAGGTCTGGCATGGATATTAAGGGGAACCCCGGCCAAAATGTAAAAAAATATGGCGTGGGTCCCCCCAAAAATCCATACCAGACCCTTATCCGAGCACGCAACCTGGCAGGCCACAGGAAAAGAGGCAGTTTTTGACAATTCCTTTATTGAAATGCTTCTTCTTTCTTCTATCTCCTTTCTTTTTTTGGGGGCTACCGCAAAGCACCCTCCTAATGTTGAGGGCATATGGCCTTGTTACGGTTCAGGAGGGGGGGTGCTCTCTCGTCCCCCCTCTTTTCCTGCGGCCTGCCAGGTTTCGTGCTCGGATAAGGGTCTGGTATGGACTTTTGGGGGACCCCACAACATTTTTTTAAAAAAAATTGGCACGGGGTTCCCCTTAAAATCCATACCAGACCTGAGGGGTTTGGTATAGATTTTGAGGGGGACCCCACGCTATTTTTAAAAAAAATGTTGACCCTGCAACTTTTGTAATGTGGATCAAGAAGGGTTGCCAGCCAGTAATAATCCCTCTCCTTGATACCACGAATCCTAGGGACCTTTTGCAGGCTTTGCAGAATCAGGGAGGCCATGCAGCATTTGCAGAGGCATTCGATCCTGAATCCTCTGGGTCACTAATGATCACATTATCTGTAACTACCTCCTCCCAGCCACATACAACTCCTTGGGTTTCTGGGGACTGAAAACCATCCCTTGAAGACTGCTGCGTGTTATCCTCTACATCCATGCTAACACAATCCTCCTCCTCCTCTTCTTCTTGTGTGTTTGGCGGGCCCACAGGAATGCTATCTGGATAAAGGGGGCTTTGAGAGGAAAAGTCCTCCTTTTCCTCCCGCTGTTCTACCTCAAGTGCCCTTCCATGATTCCACAAAGCGTGTGCTCCAGCAGGAAGACAAGAGGGACAGTGTCACTGATGCATGCACTGTCTCTGCTCACCATCCTTGTGGCCTCCTCAAATGGTGACAGGACAGCGCATGCATCCTTGATCAGTAGCCACTGGTGTGGCGAAAAGAAGCCAAGCTCCCCTGACCCTGTCCTGGTGCCATACTTGCACAGGTACTCATTGATGGCTCTTTGCTTTGTGTACAGCCGCCGCAGCATTGCCAACGTTGAGATCCACCTGGTGGGCATGTCACAAATGAGGTGGTTGGTGGGCAGGTTTCATTCCCTTTGAATGTCAGCCAGCCGAGCACTGGCATTGTTTGACCGGCGGAAATGACCACAGACTTTTCTGGCCTGCCTCAGGAGATCTTGTAAGCCTGGGTACCTGGTCAAGAAACGCTGCACCACCAAATTCAGGACGTGTGCCAAACATGGAACATGGGTCAAATGTCTCTGTTTGGGGGGCGGAGAGAAGATTGGTGCCATTGTCGCATACAATCATTCCTGGCTGAAGCTGGCATGGCATCAACCACCTCTGAGCCTGCCCCTGCAGAGCTGACAGAATCTCTGTCCCAGTGTGGATCCTGTCCCCTAGGCAGACCAACTCAAGCACCACATGGCAGCTTTTAGCCTGACTGCTTGCGTAGCCCCTTGAGCACTTAGGGAGCACTGCTGGTTCAGAGGACAATTCTGCAGAAGAGGCCAAAGAGGAAGAAGAAGAGGAGGGAGTTGAGTATACAGATGTTTGTGGCAGAATCATCACCAGCTTTTTGAAGGCGTGGTAGCGGAACAAACTCCAACACTGAGCCCTGCCCTGCATCCTTCCCAGCTGCCAGCAGTGTTACCCAGTGCGTCATGAATTAAAGGTAACGTCCCTGCCCATGCCTGCTGGACCACGAGTCAGCGGTAATATGAATCTTACTGCTGGCTGCCCTCCCCAATGAGGCCAAAACATTGCCTTCCACATGCCGGTAGAGAGCTGGAATGGCCTTACGTGAAAAGAAATGCCGTTTTTTCTACGATGTGGGTCTTTCAAGTGCTAAGTGCTGTTGCCAACGGACTGCATGACAGGTCATCATATGTCTTGTCAAGCATGTGGTGCCCAAACGGCTGCTGTTCTGGCCACGCTTCATCCGCTTCAGACATAGGTTGCAAACAGCAACAGCAAGTAACTTTTAAAAGTCAGCGGGGAGTCACGCAGCTCCCTGCACCTGCAGAGCTCTGTGGTGTGATGCAATAGGGTGACTGCCCTTAAGCTGCCCCCTGGAGGACATCCTGCCTTGTTGGAGTTGTGCCTCCTCCTCTTTACTTTCCTCCTCTCATCTCTCAGGCACCCAAGTACAGTCAGCGACCTCATCATTCCCTCTCTCCTCGTCACTGGAGCAAACTTGGGAATATGCTGCAGCTGGGGGAACATGACTGCCAGTTTCTTGTCCTTCTGTGGCACCCCCTCTCTCTAGGCTTATGTTACTCCTTTCCTCAACCTGGGAACCAACATCGGAGCCTTCAAATCGCTGAGCATCCTCCAGCAGCATGTAACAGACACTGTAGTCGAATAATTCTGGGGACTCCTCCATGCATTATGGTGGGGCTACAGGAAGGAGTGACTGTGGACAAGGAGCCAGTGGAATAGGCTGCTTTGGCAGCTGCGTTGGAAGGCAACTTACTCTGAGCCTGGGTGACAGAGGATGAGGAGGATGAGGACAGCTTCGCTATCCACTCCACCAACTCTTCTGCATGTTGTGGCTCAATAACACGGCCAGCAGCAGAAAAAAAGGACAAGCGTGCCACGCGGCCACCGGCAGAGGATGCACCATGTCCACGACCACCACTTTTGACTGTAGACACAGAGGCTGCTTGCCAACTTTTAGTGGCCTGTGAGCGTCTGCCTCTCTTTGGTGGCCTTCCGGACATGATGTATTTTTTGTTTTGCAACACCACACTACACTGTATTATATACTGTGTACACTGCCTGAAGTGTATTAGAAACTATACACCACCGAATTTACTGTATATATAGGCTACACTGAATGCAGAGTATATATATATATATATATATATATATATATATATATATATATATATATATATATATATATATACTAAAATGTATTATATACTGTGTACATCACCAGAAGTGTATTAGAAACTGTACACACTGTATTAGATACTGTGTACACCGCCTGCACTGTATTAGAAAGTGTACAATGGCTGCAATATATTGTATACTGTGTATACCACCAGAAGTGTAATAGAAACTGTACACACTGTATTAGATACTGTGTACACTACCTGCACTGTATTAGAAACTGTACAAGGGCTGCACTGTATTGTATACTGTGTACACCACCAGAAGTGTAGTAGAAACTGTACACACTATATTAAATGCTGTGTACACCGCCTGAAGTGCATTAGAAAGTATACACCACCGAATGCACTGAATATATAGGCTACACTGAATGCAGAGTATATATACATATATACTAGACTGTATATATATATATATATATATATATATATATATATATATATATATATATATATATATAGATAGATATATTAATACACTGCCTGAAGTGTGTAAGAAACAGTATTAGAAACAGTACAACACCACCGAATGCACTGTAGATATAGGCTACACTGAATGCACTGAATGCAGAGTATATATATAGAGAGAGATATAATTTTGCCCCTGTTCAAATCATTAGTAAGACCTCATCTGTAATATGCAGTTCAGTTTTGGGCACTAGTTCTCAAAAAGAATATTGGGGAACTGGAGAAAGTGCTGAGAAGGGCAACCAAACTGATAAGGGGCATGGAGGAGCTCAGCTATGAGGAACGTTTAGAAGAACTGAATTTATTCACTCTTGAGAAGAGGAGAATAAGGGGGGATATCATAGATATCATGTTCAAATATATAAGGGGTCCATATAGTGAACTTGGTGTTGAGTTATTCTCTTTACGGTCAACACAGAGGACATGGGGGCACTCTTTACGTCTAGAGGAAAAGATATTATTTTCAAATACGGAAAGGTTTCTTCACAGTAAGAGCTGAGAAAATGTGGAATAGACTCCCGCCAGAGGTGGTTCTAGCCAGCTCAGTAGATTGCTTTTAGAAAGGCCTAGATACTTTCCTAAATGTACATAATAAAACTGGGTACTAACATTTATAGGTAAAATTGATCCAGGGAAAATCCTATTGCCTCTTGGGGGATCAGGAAGGAATTTTTTCACCTGCTGTAGCAAATTGGAGCATGCTCTGCTGGTGTTTTTTGCCTTCCTCTGGATCAACTGTGGGTATAAAATTGGGTATATTGGATTGTACGATATTTTTTATTTTATTTATTTATTGTTTTTAAGGTTGAACTGCATGGACTTGGTGTCTTTTTTCAACTAAACTATGTAACTATGTAACTATGTACTAGACTACATATGTATATTAATACTCTGCCTGAAGTGTATTAGAAACAGTACACAATCGAATGCACTGTAGATATAGGCTACACTTAATGCGGAGTATATATATATATATATATATATTAGATTGTATATATATATATTAATACACCGCCTGAATTGTAGTAGAAACAGTATACCACCAAATGCACTGTAGATATAGGCTACACTGGATGCAGAGTATATATATATATATATATATATATATATACCAGACTGTATGTATATATATATATATATATATATATATATATATTAATACACTGCCTGTACTGACTGAATATACAGTAAACACTGAATATATAGTCTATGCTAAATGCAGAGTATATATATATATATATATATATATATATATATATATATATATATATACAGGGCTTTTTTTCTCAAACAATAGGTGCTGGAACTCAACTACGACCCCCAAAACCTCTCCCCCCACACACACCCTCCAAATCACATCAAAGAGAGGGTGTGGTCATATTTCACAAACAGTAGAAGGGTCTTAAAGGGGCGTTAAATATCAGGATTGGGTCTTTAAGGGGCATTAAATATCAGGATTGCATTACATACAGAGTACATAATTCATGGGGGTAAACACAGAGTGCAAAGCTGTCACTTGTAAACACAGAAACCAGACTTCTGTGTTTACAAGTGATTGTGGTGAGCAGGCCCCAAAGGGTCTGAGCCAGAGGTGGTGGAACTGAGTTCCACCAAGTTCCCCCTGAAAAAAAGCCCTGTATATATGTATATATATATATGTGTGTGTATATATATATATATATATATATATATATATATATATATATATATATATAGTATCTCACAAAAGTGAGTACACCCCTCACATTTTTCTAAATATTCTATTATATATTTTCATGTGACAACACTGAAGAAATGACACTTTGCTACAATGTAAAGTAGTCAGTGTACAGCTTGTATAACAGTGTTCATTTGCTGTCCCCTCAAAATAACTCAACACACAGCCGTTAATGTCTAAACTGCTGGCAACAAAAGTGAGTACACCCCTAAGTGAAAATGTCCAAATTGGGCCCAATTAGCCATTTTCCCTCCCCGGTGTCATGTGACTCGTTAGTGTTACAAGGTCTTGGGTGTGAATGGGGAGCAGGTGTGTTAAATTTGGTGTTATCACTCTCACTCTCTCATACTGGTCACTGGAAATTCAACATGGCACCTCATGGCAAAGAACTCTCTGAGGATCTGAAAAAAAGAATTGTTGCTCTACATTAAGATGGCTTAGGCTATAAGAAGATTTCCAAGACCCTTAAACTGAGCTGCAGCAGGGTCTCCAAGACCATACAGTGATTTAACAGGACAGGTTCCACTCAGAACAGGCTTCGCCATGGTCGACCAAAGAAGTTAAATGCACATGCTCAGCGTCATATCCAAGGGTTGTCTTTGGGAAATAAACCTATGAGTGCTGCCAGCATTCCTGCAGAGGTTGAAGGGATGGGGGGTCAGCCTGTCAGTGCCCAGATCATACGCCGCACACTGCATCAAATTGGTCTGCATGGCTTTCATCCCAGAAGGAAGCCTCTTCTAAAGATGATGCACAAGTAAGCCCGCATACAGTTTACTGAAGACAAGAAGACTAAGGACATGGATTACTGGAACCATGTCCTGTGGTCTGATGAGACCAAGATAAGCTTATGTTGTTCAGATGTTGTCAAGCGAGTGTGGCGGCAACCAGGTGAGGAGTACAAAGACAATTTTTTCTCGCCTACAGTCAAGCATGGTGGTGGAAGTGTCATGGTCTGGGGCTGCATGAGTGCTGCCGCCACTGGGGAGCTACAGTTCATTGAGAGAACGATGAATGCCAACATGTATTGAGGCAGAGCATGATCCCCTCCCTCCGGAGATTGGGTCGCAGGGCAGTATTCCAACATGATAACGACCCCAAACATACCTCCAAGGCAACCAGTGCCTTGCTAAAGAAGCTGAGGGTAAAGGTGATGGACTGGCATGTCTCCAGACCTAAATCCTATTAAGCATCTGTGGGTCATCCTCAAATGGAAGGGGGAGGAGCGTAAGGTCTCTAAAATTCACCAGCTCTGTGATGTCGTCATGGAGGAGTGGAAAAGGACTACAGTGGCAACCTGTGAAGCTCTGGTGAGCTCCATGCCCAAGAGGGTTAAGGTAGTGCTGGAAAATAATGGTGGCCACACAAAATATTGACACTTTGGGCCCAATTTGGACATTTTCACTTAGGGGTGTACTCACCTTTGTTGCCAGCGGTTTAGACATTAATGGCTGTGTGTTGAGTTATTTTAAGGGGACAGCACATTTGCACCGTTATACAAGCTGTCACTCATTACTTTACATTGTAGCAAAGTGTAATTTCTTCAGTGCTGTCACATGAAAAGATATAATAAAATATTTACAAAAATGTGAGGGGTGTACTCACTTTTGTGGGATTATATATATATATATATATATATATATATATTAGCCCAACTGTATATATATATATCAAATACACTGCCACTAACTGAATAACCTGCCTGCTTAACCACTTGCTTACTGGGCACTTAAACCCCCCCTCCTATCCAGTCCAATTTTCAGCTTTCAGCGCTGACGCAATTTGAATGACAAATGCGCGGTCATACAACACTGTACCCAAATAAAATTTTTATCGTTTTTTTCCCACAAATAGAGCTTTCTTTTGGTGGTATTTGATCACCTCTGCGGTTTTTATTTTTTGTTAAAAAATGTAAAAAGACCTATTTTTTTAAAAAAATTGTTTTTTTTTTAAATATTTTGTTATAAAATTTGAAAAAATGATGTATGCTGATGAGGCGGCACTGATGGGCACTGATGGGTGGCAGTGATGGGCACTGATGGGTGGCAGTGATGGGCACTGATGGGTGGCTATAATGGGCACTGATCGGTTACACTGATAGGCAGCACTGCTTGGTGGCACTGATTGGCACCACTGGTGGGCATTGATAGGTGGCACTTGTGGGCATTGATAGGTGGCACTTGTAGGCATTGATAGGTGGCACTGGTGGGCACTGTGGGCACTGTCAGGTGGCAATGGCAGGTGGCACTGGCAGGGGGTACACATATGAGGCAGAATTGCCTCTTCCTCTTCTGGACCGATGTCCCTTGCTGTCAGCGTGAGGAGAAAAAAAAAGATCACAGAGCTTTTGTTTTGATCATGTTATCAGCTGTCATTGGCTGACAGATGATCACATGGTGAGGGGCCGGGACCGGCCCCTTACTCGGATCAGTTATCATCCGAGTCTCAGTGACTCAGTGATCACAGCGCACTCCGCACGCGCCCTGCAGGGTGCATGCACAGGGGAGGCCTTCATATAACGGCCTCCCGGAAATTCAGGTCCGCGCTGTAGCCGTCATTTGGCTATAGCGCGAATGTCAAGTGGTTAATCTAACTCAAGCTATCTCTCTGTAAACGCCAACAACACTGCACAGGGCCGCTATGTAAGCGGCCTTATATAGTGTGGGTCATGGACTTAGTCCCCCTGAGCCATGATCTTCCTTTACCTTGCCTAATGGTCAATTACATAGCTTAAAGCATCATGTTACATGTTCAACTAAGGGGGTTATCTATATCATTTTGTGCCGATGTGGAGCGTTCTACATCGGTAAAACAATTAGACCTCTATGGAAAAGAGTGAAAGATCATGTCTTTTATGCCACCAATGGCATACTGAACAAGGCCATTGGATACCATGTGGCATTCAGGCATAACTAGGATCCATATATCAAAATTGCCATTCTGGATCATATTTATGATGACCCTAGAGGCGGTAATTTTGATCAAAGGGTACTCCAAAGGGAGACCCAATGGGTGTATAACTTACAGGCTACATCATACCCTGGTCTCAATGACATGCTTAGTTTCAAACCATTTTTATAAAAATTATTTTTTTTTTGTCACCACTAATCTATGTATAATATGCTACTAATAGGATTATTAGAACTATAATATTTTACTTAGAAGTACTCCATTATACCTTTGAGCAAACCTGTTACTACAATTATATGTGTTTCTCTGTATTTACTCATTAGGAAACTATTCCAATGCATACTATATTGGTTTTATATTATTTCATTTTATTGTACTTCAATGCATTGACATTTGGCCTGTGACAGACTATGTCTGGTCATGTCCATCTTCCTAGGTTTTTTTTTTTTTTTCCATTTCCGGTCCTCCAGTGGCCGTTATTTCCTGTTCTATACAGGATGCAATCTGCAATCTCACTTCCTGTGTGAATGTGTGCTTTAGCCACATATTATGGTTTTTTCCACCTTCTTGCTTTCTTATACCTCAGGATGTTCCCTCTGTGGCTTATTGGTTATTTTTAGGCGCCAATATGATCTGCCACACCCCCCCCCCCTCCCCTTTTGGCGCCAAAACACACTATATAGCAGTTATCCACTCACTTTAAACCCAGGAACATCTCTGTATCCTCCTGGGGATCTACATCCAATTCTACCTTAAGTGAGTACTTTATCCTCTGCTGTGAAGTTACTAAATTCATTTTTTTTATTGAAGCACAAATGGACCTCAAAACTTACTGTGGGTTTTTTCCTGTTATGTGTTACCATAGGCTCCTCCAGTGGATTTGCACGGTTCCACATGGAGCATTGAGCAGACTCGGTTTATGGGCTCATTGGTGCCCTCCCATGGTCGCTGCAGTGTTACTATTTATTGGCCCTTCCTCGTTGGAACTGAACTCCAAAATTGGTTGTAAATGGAAACAGGTATACATCATCTGGTTTTCCTATACTATGACCTTTGTATACACATATACCTTTTTTTTTTCCCTATTATTCTTATGGGTTTTTTTTTCTTTCTTCTCTAGTTGATGGTCATCCACCTCTATTTTTTATAAAATCTTTTCTCGTTTTAGTGAAACCCTCTTGTGTATTAACTGAAACCTAATCAGTCCTGAAGAAGTTCTATACGAAATGCGTAGACACATCGGGGCCTGTATCATGTGTATTTTTTTATATAGATGATCTTTTATTATCTTTTGTCAATGTCTTTGTATTGTATGTATTTATATTGAATAAAATTGATTATATTGTTATTTTGATTATGCTTTCTCAGGTTTGTTGTGCCTCTAAAGTCCGCTCAGGGGGTCCTTTTTGAACCCCCTTCTCTCTTCTTATGACAGTCAGAGCGTTGTCACACTGTAAAAGGAAGTGTGTGAACAAGGACCTTAATGACAGAGTCACCATGTATTTTTTTTAATTAAAGCTGCAGATTAAACATTACAGTGATACTTTATTGGTTTTACTTGTACTTATTTATTAACCGCTTGCCGACCGCCCTATAGCACATTTACTGTTACAGGGCAGCCATGCTGCGTAGAATCACGTGCAGTATATCACAGAAGTGAGTACACCCCTCACATTTTTGTAAATATTTTATTATATCTTTTCATGTGACAACACTAAAGAAATTACACTTTGCTACAATGTAAAGTAGTGAGTGTACAGCTTGTATAACAGTGTAAATTTGCTGTCCCCTCTAAATAACTCAACACACAGCCATTATACATCCATAATACAGCCTCTTACACACCGTGTGATCTACGCCATTTTTTGAACTTCAGAGGGATACATCACGTCATTCATATTGCGATGGACTTTATGTCATTTTACTGACTTTTAAGTTTATACGCTGAGGGGTACCCTCCCTATCCTCCACCTGTTAGAGGTTAACATATGTAAACCTTGCACCAGTTATAGGTTATTATAAGTTTGCCTTGTTGTTACACTAATGTAAAAATGTTATGTTTTATCACTATGTGACACACATTTAGAATCACTATCTAAATGATTACTTGTGTATATGCACTCATTTTTCTATCTACCTTTTTATATTGGGTTTTGCACTTTGCGTTTACAAATCTTTTAGACATATAATAATTTTTTAGCGCTGCATCTTCCCTCTTTTTTTTATGTTTTATATGCAATTAGTCTTATTGCTGGTGCTGGCAGCTCATTCTTATTAGTAGCTCAATTTTTTCTTCCACTATTATTACACAGCCATTAATGTCTAAACTGCTGGCAACAAAAGTGAGTACACCCCTAAGTGAAAATGTCCAAATTTGGCCCAAAGTGTCAATATTTTGTGTGACCACCATTATTTTCCAGCACTGCCTTAAGCCTCTTGGGCGTGAAGTTCACCAGACCTTCACAGGTTACCACTGGAGTCCTCTTCCACTCCTCCAATGACTGATTATTGCTGTGGCTTAATGCATAATTTGCATTATCATTGCTCTTTGTTCTGCCTTATTATATAAGCTCTGAATTTTTGTTGCTTTAAAATGAAAGGTCTTCTCTAATGCCACAACAAGTTTAAAACTATAACAAAAAAATTTTCTAGGCCACTAATTAAACATTATGCATGTGTACCCTAGGTTCTTTTTATCTACAAATCAGAGGATATATTAGGTATGCAAAAGGATGCATAGTCTGTAATGTTTAATTAGCAGGATATGTAAATTGTTCCTTTTGCAGAAACTGGGGCAATAGAAAACAGAGGTCATGTGAACTGAACAGAGTGGTTAGAGCATCTCCCAGTGGTTTTCTCATTGATTTATACAAATGCTGGAGTCTTTAGAAAGTGCCGAGTGCCATCAGGATGCCAAATGTAATTAACACGTATTAAAGTGAACACTGCTGGAAGAATGTAAAGCGGTGAAAAGCTGATTTAAAACCATGATTGATTGTATAAAATGGATAAATTCTAGTTTGCTAAGTTGTTTAACTGCTTACTGATTTTTTTTCTTTGTGAAGGTTTTCACAGTTTGGTTTTCCTTTTTCTCTTTGAAATAAAGCTACCAGATTTTTATTTTTTTAAATATACTGTATATGAGATATATGAACCTTGTCAGGTAAAAAAAAAATCTCTCTGCAATTTTAGAGCTTGTTTACTCAACTCTCTGGTGGCCCATGTGCCCTACTTCCCCTTGATTTCAATGCTGCAGCCTCTATAAGGCCGTGTACACACGGGCAAAATATCAGCCAAAATCAGCCAGTACAGTAGAAACCGACTGACTTTTGGCCCATATGTACAGTTGTCTGTCCAACAGAAGCCAATCTCATGACCCGCTTCTGTCAAATGAGCAAGCTGGAAAACCAGCATTTGACCAGCATCCAATCAGTGCTCGCAGCCAATGGAGCGAGCGATCAGTATCCCAGATGGTAAGCAGTTGAACTGCAAGTTTGAAAATGACTTGCTAAGCTATTGCTAGACTTGCCCAGCTTCACAGGTTTGTTGCTCAATTGCAGCAAGTCCGCATTGCATGACTCTAGACCAATTTTCTTTGCAAACATTCTGCAAGTCTGCTGCAAGTTCTGGTTCAGTTATGTTGTGCAATAGTCATCCCACCACAGGGGTCACTGTGGTTGAGTTTTCATGCTGTAGACTTGCAGAGCTCTTGCTTTAGACTCACCACTGCAACTTTGCTCTTGCTAGAGAATTGCCATGCAAATTTGATACAAATTGGAAAAGTGTCAACTAGAACTTGTGATTCAAGTGCTCTGCAAGTGTACAACTTGGCAGTGAAAATGTGCAGCAAGTTAAAAGACTTACAATTCAACAATTCCCCTTGACTTCAATGCTGCAGCCTGTAGACGGCCGGGTACACATGGGCAAAATATCAGCCAAAATTAGCCAGTACAGTAGAAACCGACTGACTTTTGGCCCATATGTACAGTTGTCTGTCCAACACAAGCCAATCTCATGACCCGCTTTTGTCGAATGAGCAAGCTGGAAAACCAGCATCTCACCAGCATCCGATCAGAACTCGCAGCCAATGGAGCAAGCAACCAGTATACCAGATGGCAAGCAATTGGTTGCAAGTTTGAAAATGACATGCTAAGCTATTGCTTAGACTTGCAGAGCTCTTGCTTTAGACTCACCACTGCAACTTTGCTCTTGCTAGAGACTTGCCATGCAAATTTGCTACAAATTGGAAAAGTGCCAACTAAAACTTGTGCTTCAAGTGCTCTGCAAGTGTACAACTTGCCAGTGAAAATGTGCAGCAAGTTAACAGACTTATAATTAAACAAAATTTAACACTGGCACAATTCTGTGGCAAGTTATCCTTGCCATCTTGGATGTTCTCAGAACACAAAAGCACAAAAGGGAAGATTTAATTTTATATACAACTGCTCTACCTCGGACCTGGTCCTTTCTTCGGTGTACCAGGTATCTGACTTCCAACAATCACTTCCTCTTGTCCTGTCACCTCCTCCTTTGGAATTCTAGCTTGGCCTTCTGCACCACTCTTCCTTCACACCTCCCTAACCTCACTTTCTTCTTGCTTTAGGTCACTTTGGCAATTGGTTTCACTTTCGCAACCCACTTTGTCCCATTAGGTTGGGCTTCCTTTTTATCACCAATTCATCACTTTCCCTTACAGAGACCCCACTTGGCCGGCTCACTCACCATTTCCCATTTGTATGATGGGTGCCTCTAGACTCCCAGCCACCTGGGATGCCGTGTGTTTTTGGGCGCCTCGTTGGACATGTCCCCACCACAGCTTCCAACCATGATGTCTCTGGGTGACCCAGGATTCCCAGCATTTTACCACCAGTACACGATTTTTTGTAAGTAACATATAGCAGGTGGGTTTTCCTCCCCATGTTGGTGTATGACAGAATATTCAGATCATTTTTTATTTGTTTATTTAGACTCATCACGTGCCTGCTCCTGACGAGTGGCTACATGCTATGAAACGCGTAGAGCTACAAGATGCAGTGTTTTGTACCATTTATGTGGTTATCAAAATTTTTATATATTATGCTTACCATTTTCTTAATCTCCACTGGCAATTGTGAGGCCATAGACCATGCAGGCCATACCTTGTCATTAACGTTTGTACACATACCAATTTTGGTGGATTCTGGTAAATTATTGTGTAATACAGTTGATATTCATATTATCATTATGTTTTACTATGTGGGAACTACACCCCAACAGTTATGTATATTATGTATGTATATCCATGTTATGTACCAATAAATATCTTTTCTACATGTCCACCTGTATTCAGTTGCTGCTAAATGCTTCATGTAAAGTCCCACCCTTATGCCCTCTAATTTTCCTCATTATTGACAGGGATGGAAGCACATGGCCTTACCAGGCCGTGGCTTCATTTAAAGTCCCATATTCCTCTTCCCCTTTCCCCAATATTATCTTATATAACTATATAGATCAGACCAAAATGAGGGACAAATGAGGAGGAATGAAGGACAGAGAGGCTTTGTTCCAAATCAGGGACAGTCCCTCGAAATTAGGGACAGTTGGGAGCTATGCACATTATTTTCAACTATTCTTGTATACTTGTATATGTGTTATAACAATAAATATTCACCCTTCAGCCTTGATGTGTCAGAGAGTGTGGTTCTGCCTACAGAGTTGTCAGCACTAGGGATGAGCTTCTAGTTCGAGTCGAACTCATGTTCGACTCGAACATTGGCTGTTCGCAAGTTCGCCGAACAGCGAACAATTTGGGGTGTTCGTGGCAAATTCGAATGCCGCGGAACACCCTTTAAAAGTCTATGGGAGAAATCAAAAGTGCTAATTTTAAAGGCTAATATGCAAGTTATTGTCATAAAAAGTGTTTGGGGACCTGGGTCCTGCCCCAGGGGACATGGATCAATGCAAAAAAATTTTTTAAAAACGGCCGTTTTTTCAGGAGCAGTGATTTTAATAATGCTTAAAGTCAAACAATAAAAGTGTAATATCCCTTTAAATTTCGTACCTGGGGGGTGTCTATAGTATGCCTGTAAAGGGGCGCATGTTTCCTGTGTTTAGAACAGTCTGACAGCAAAATGACATTTTGAAGGAAAAAACTCATTTAAAACTACCGCGGCTATTGCATTGCCAACAATACACATAGAAGTTCATTGATAAAAACGGCATGGGAATTTCCCAAAGGGGAACCCGGAACCAAAATTAAAAAAAAAAAAGACGTAGGAGTCCCCCTAAATTCCATACCAGGCCCTTCAGGTCTGATATGGATATTAAGGGGAACCCCGGCCAAAATTAAAAAAAAAAAATGACGTGGGGTTCCCCCTAAATTCCATACCAGACCCTTCAGGTCTGGTATGGATTTTAAGGGGAACCCCGCGCCAAAAAAAAAAAAAACGGCGTGGGGTCCACCCAAAAATCCATACCAGACCCTTATCCGAGCACGCAACCTGGCAGGCCGCAGGAAAAGAGGGGGGGACGAGAGTGCGGCCCCCCCCCTCCTGAACCGTACCAGGCCACATGCCCTCAACATTGGGAGGGTGCCTTGGGGTAGCCCCCCAAAACACCTTGTCCCCATGTTGATGAGGACAAGGGCCTCATCCCCACAACTCTGGCCGGTGGTTGTGGGGGTCTGCGGGTGGGGGGCTTATCGGAATCTGGAAGCCCCCTTTAACAAGGGGACCCCCAGATCCCGGCCCCCCCTGTGTGAAATGGTAAGGGGGTACAAAAGTACCCCTACCATTTCACTAAAAAACTGTCAAAAATGTTAAAAATGACAAGAGACAGTTTTTGACAATTCCTTTATTTAAATACTTCTTCTTTCTTCTATATTCCTTCATCTTCTGGTTCTTCTGGTTCTTCTGGTTCTTCCTCTGGCGTTCTCGTCCAGCATCTCCTCCGCGGCGTCTTCTATCTTCTTCTCCTCGGGCCGCTCCGCACCCATGGCATGGGGGGAGGCTCCCGCTCTTCTCTTCATCTTCTTCATCTTCTTCTCTTCTTCTTTTCTTCTCTTCTTATCTTCTTCTCTTCTTCATTTTCTTCTCCGGGCCGCTCCGCACCCATGCTGGCATGGAGGGAGGCTCCCACTGTGTGACGGCGCTCCTCGTCTGACAGTTCTTAAATAACGCACAGTGACAGTGACAGTCCTCTGACGCACAGTGACTTGACGGGACTTCCCTGTGACGTCACGGGGAATGCCACAGGGAAGTCCCGTCATGTCCCGTGCGTCAGAGGGGGGCAGGGTCACCGGGTGGCCCCGCCCCCGTTATTTAAGAACTGTCAGACGAGGAGCGCCGTCACACAGCGGGAGCCTCCCTCCATGCCAGCATGGGTGCGGAGCGGCCCGGAGAAGAAAATGAAGAAGAGAAGAAGAGAAGAAGAGAAGAAGAGAAGAAAAGAAGAAGAGAAGAAGATGAAGAGAAGAGCGGGAGCCTCCCCCATGCCATGGGTGCGGAGTGGCCCGAGGAGAAGAAGATAGAAGACGCCGCGGAAAAGATGCTGGATGAGAACGCCGGAGGAAGAACCAGAAGAGCCAGAAGAACCAGAAGAACCAGAAGATGAAGGAAGATAGAAGAAAGAAGAAGTATTGAAATAAAGGAATTGTCAAAAACTGTCTCTTGTCATTTTTAACATTTTTGACAGTTTTTTAATGAAATGGTAGGGGTACTTTTGTACCCCCTTACCATTTCACACAGGGGGGGGGCTGGGATCTGGGGGTCCCCTTGTTAAAGGGGGCTTCCAGATTCCGATAAGCCCCCCGCCCGCAGACCCCCACAACAACCGGCCAGGGTTGTGGGGATGAGGCCCTTGTCCTCATCAACATGGGGACAAGGTGTTTTGGGGGGCTACCCCAAAGCACCCTCCCAATGTTGAGGGCATGTGGCCTGGTACGGTTCAGGAGGGGGGGCGCACTCTCGTCCCCCCCTCTTTTCCTGCGGCCTGCCAGGTTGCGTGCTCGGATAAGGGTCTGGTATGGATTTTTGGGGGGACCCCACGCCGTTTTTTTTTTTTTTTGCCGCGGGGTTCCCCTTAAAATCCATACCAGACCTGAAGGGTCTGGTATGGAATTTAGGGGGAACCCCACGTCATTTTTTTTTTAATTTTGGCCGGGGTTCCCCTTAATATCCATATCAGACCTGAAGGGCCTGGTATGGAATTTAGGGGGACTCCTACGTCTTTTCTTTTTTTTTTTTTTTTTTGGTTCGGGGTTCCCCTTTGGGGAATTCCCATGCCGTTTTTATCAATGAACTTCTATGTGTATTGTCGGCAATGCAATAGCCGCGGTAGTTTTAAATGAGTTTTTTCCTTCAAAATGTCATTTTGCTGTCAGACTGTTCTAAACACAGGAAACATGCGCCCCTTTACAGGCATACTATAGACACCCCCCAGGTACGAAATTTAAAGGGATATTACACTTTTATTGTTTGACTTTAAGCATTATTAAAATCACTGCTCCTGAAAAAACGGCCGTTTTTAAAAAATTTTTTTGCATTGATCCATGTCCCCTGGGGGAGGACCCGGGTCCCCAAACACTTTTTATGACAATAACTTGCATATTAGCCTTTAAAATTAGCACTTTTGATTATTCATGTTCGTGTCCCATAGACTTTAACGGTGTTTGCGTGTTCGAACGAACTTTTTTCCTGTTCGCATGTTCTGGTGCGAACCGAACAGGGGGGTGTTCGGCTCATTCCTAGTCAGCACTGGAAACAGGGGACTGGAGAAACAGCAGCTACTTCAAGGTTAAGAGCTACATATGTGTGGCCAACATAAAAGAGCACCCTGTCTAAAACACTGCTACATGATTCACTGCAGAAGATACTGGATTTTTTTTTTTTATGTGGCCCTGAAGTTGTTGTAAAGACAGAAGGTTTTTTATTTTTATTCTATGCATTAAGATAAAAAGCCTTCTGTGTGCAGCAGCCCCCTAACACTTAACTGAGCCCCATCTCTATCCAGCGATATCCACGAGTGCCTCGGCTTTCCGGAAGAATCTCCTTTCTGGCTGAGACACAGCACTGTTGCCATTGCCTCCTGCTGCTGTCAATCAAACTCAGTGAGCCAATCAGGAGAGAGAGAGCGGGCGGGACCAAACCCCAGCTCTGTGTCTGAATGGATACACAGAGCTGCAGCTCAGCTCAGGTGTCCCCTAAGCAAGCGGCTTGCTGTGGGGGCACTCAACAGGAGGGAGGGGCCAGGAGCTCCAGCCAGGGCCCCAAGAAGGGGAGAATCCAGGCTGCTCTGTGCAAAACCACTGCACAGAGCAGGTAAGTATAACATGTTTGTTATTTTAATAGAAAAAAAAGGAGACTTTACAATCACTTTCAGGGAAATTTCCTTTTCTTGAGCCTTGCATCTTTCATACCTCTCAACTTTTTGAGATGGGAACAAGGGATACCCATGAGTAAAAGTATGTAGGCAGAGAACTGGTGCCCAAAACTGAACTGCATATTCCAGATGAGGTCTTACTAATAATTTGAACAGGGGCAAAATTATATCTCTCTCTCTGGAGTTCATACCTCTCCTAATACAAGAAAGGACTTTGCTCGCTTTGGAAACCGCAGCTTGGCATTGCATGCTAATATTGAGCTTTTGATCTACCAAAACCCACAGATCCTTCTCCACCACAGATTCCCACAGTTGTACTCCCCCTAGCATGTATGATGCATGCATATTCTTAGCCCCCAAGTGCATAACTTTACATTTCTCAACATTAAACCTCATCTGCCACATCGTCGCCCGTTATTCCACTGCATAGCTTGGTGTCATCTGCAAAGACAGGAATGTTACTTTCGATCCCAGACCCAATATCATTTATAAAGATATTAAAAAGTAAGGGTCCCAGCACTGAACCTTGGGGTACACCACTGATAACCTTAGACTATTCAGAGTAAGAATCATTAACCACTACTCTCTGAATTCTGTCTTTTAGCCAGTTTTCTATCCATTTACACACTGATATTTCCAAGCCTGTAGACTTTACCTTGCACATGAGCCACGTGTGGGGAACTGCGTCGAACGCTTTTGCAAAATCCAAGTATACCACATCCACAGCCACCCCTCTGTCCAGAGTTTTACTTACCTCTTCATAAAAGAAATCAGGTTTGTCTGACAACTTCTGTCTTTCATGAGTCCATGCTGTCTGTTAGGGATGAGCTTCATGTTCGAGTCGAACCCAAGTTCGAGTCGAACATCATCTGTTCGATCGTTCGCCGCATTGCGAACGATATGGGCCAAATTCGAGTGGCGCGTCACGGCCCATAATTCACTGTGGCATCGCAGTGCATTGCTGGCTGATGATTGGCCAATCATGCACTATGACCTGCATGCTTGGCTAATCATAGCGCCATCTGTACAGAGAGCTGTAATTGGCCAAAGCCAGGGTGGCTTTGGCCAATTATGGCTCAGGGGGTTTAGTACAAGCCCCACGCTATATAAGGCCGCCTGCACGTCGGCCCTGTGTAGTGTGTTCCGGCGTTGAGCGACAGAGACAGAGAGACAGTGTCATTTGATTTAGGTTAGATAGATTAGGCAGGACAGTCAGTCAGCTGCACTTACAGTGTATTGTGTATATATATGCATCCCAGGTGTTGTATATATATATATATATACACTGTATTCAGTTTAGCTAGATCCGTTCCTGTTATTATCTTCCTACTGACAGGCAGGCAGGTGTTGTTACAGTATATGAAGAAAATTGCTGGTGTTCTTCTGATCCTATTAGTCCTATTAGCTACAGTATTTACAGTTAGTGTAGTGCGTCCTCTGCACAGTGTGCACCTAAAGCTACCTGTAGAAGATTGGTGGTGTTTTTCTGATCCTATCACTACCGCAGGCAGCTACATTATTTTTTAGTGTAGTGCGACCTCTGCACAGTGTTCAGCTAAAGCTACAGGTTAGTGTAGTGCGACCTCTGCACAGTGTTCAGCTAAAGCTCCAAGTTAGTGTAGTGCGACCTCTGCCCAGTGTTCAGCTAAAGCTACAAGTTAGTGTAGTGCGACCTCTGCACAGTGTTCAGCTAAAGCTACAAGCAGGCTCTGTGTCTAGAGGCAACAGTGCTGGTCGTGGGCACGGTGCATCCTCATCAGCACGTGGCTGTGAGACATGCTTGGCCTTTTTTTTGGCAGCTGGCCCTGTTGAGCCGCAACATGCGGAAGACTTAGTCGAGTGGATGACCAAGCCGTCATCATCCTCTTCATCCTCTCTCACCCATGCTCAGGGTACTTTGTCTGGCAAAGCAGCTGCCAACGCGGCCTCTTCCCTCGGCTCAATGGCATCAGTGACTCCTTCCCTAGCCCCACCATGTCCTCCTGAGGAGTCCCTCAAACTGTTTGACCACAGTGTTGGGTACATGCTCCAGGAGGATGCCCAGCGTTTAGAAGGCTCTGATGATGATGATACTGAGCTAGATGAAGCACGGACAGAGGGGGTGCCCAAGAAGGACAGCAATGTGGCAGTCATGTTCCCCCTGCTGCAGCATACTGCCAGGTTTGCTCCAGTGATGAGGAGGGAGGGGATGATGAGGTCACTGACTCAATGTGGGTGCCTGATAGGAGAGAGGAGGAGGCACATCACCGATGAGGCAGGATGCCCTCTAGGGGCAGCACACTGACTGCATCACACCTCAGAGCTCTGTATGTGCAGGGTGCTGCTGTCTCTGCACGTTATTCCAAAAGTTCTTTGGTGAGATGAGTGCATCAGTTGGCACCGCTGCTATTTGCAACATATGTCTCAAGCGTATCTTGCGTGGCCAAAACATCTCCCGCTTGGGCACCACATGCTTGACCAGACATATGTTGACCTGCCATGCAGTTCGTTGGCAAGCGTACCTAAAAGACCCACACCAAAAAACAAAGAGGACTTCTCCTTACTCCTCATCATCTGGGATCTCCAACCCCACTATACCTTCTGTCCTCACTGAGACCTGCACTGAGAGGAATGAAGGTGTAGAATTAGGTGTGTCACAGATAAGTACTTGCGGGCAATCTGCTATCGGTACACCGACGTCAGATTGTACCAGGCAAATTTCCCTGCCCCAGCTGCTGCACCACAAAAAGAAGTTCGCTCCCAGCCATCCACATGCCCAGCGGTTGAATGCTAGCTTGGCAAAATTGCTAGCACTTCAACTGCTACCTTTTCAGTTGGTAGACTCTGCCCCCTTCTGTGAGTTTGTGGAATGTGCGGTTCCTCAGTGGCAGGTTCCCAAACGCCACTTTTTCTCACAGAAGGCGATTCCAGCTCTCTACCGGCATGTGGAAGGCAATGTCTTGGCCTTGCTGGACAGGGCGGTCAGTGGTAAGGTGCATATTACCGCTGACTCATGGTCCAGCAGGCATGGACAGGGACGTTACTTAAGTTTCACGGCGCATTGGGTGACTCTTCTGGCAGCTGGGAAGGATGCAGGACAAGGGCAGTAGTGTTGGATTGGGTTGTTCTGCCACCACGCCTCCAAAATGCCACTGCTAGTGATTCTGACACACCTCTCTCCTCCACCCCCTCTTCTTCTTCTTCCTCCATGGCCTCTTCCTGTGCTTTGTCCTCGGAACCAGCGGTGCTCCGTAGGCGTTCAAGGGGCTACGCAAGTACGCAGGCCAAAAGATGCCATGCGGTGCTTGAGCTGGTGTGCTTGGGGGACAGGAGCCACACTGGGGCAGAGGTTCTGTTAGCTCTGCAGGTGCAGGTTCAGAGGTGGTTGACGCCACGCCAACTTAAGGCAGGAATGGTGGTTTGTGACAATGGCACCAACCTCCTGTGCTGTTGGAGCACACGCTGCATGGAATACTTGACAGGGCACTTGAGGCAGAACAGAGGCAGGAAGAAGAGGACTTCCTTAGCTCTCAAGGCCCCCTTTATCCAGACAGTGTTCCTGCATGCCCGCCGATCACACAGGAAGAGGAGGCGGAGGATTGTGTCAGTATGGAGGTGGAGCCTAGCACTCAGCATCAGCAGCAGTCTTTAAGGGATGATTTACAGTCCCAAGAAACACATGGACTTGTATGTGGCTGGGAGGAGGTGGCTGCGGATCATGTCGTCCTTAGTGACCCAGAGGACTCTGGACCGAATGCCTCAGCAAACCTACGCTGCATGGCTTTCCTGATCCTGCAAAGCCTGCGGAAGGATCCTCGTATTCGTGGTATCAAGGAGAAGGAACAATACTGGCTGCAACCCTCCTTGATCCATGTTACAAGGGTAAGGTTGCAGACCTTATCCTGTCGTCGCAGAGGGAGCAGAGGATGAAACATCTTGGGGAGGCCTTGCAGAAAGGTCTGTGCAACGCGTTCCCAGAGACTGGGAGGTTACAAACTCCTGCTTCTGGACAACGTGTTGCTGAGGCTTCGGTCAGTCAAAGAAGGAGCGGTGGAGAAGGTGGCCGTCTAACTGATGCGTTCAGACAATTTTTTAGTCTGCAGCCCCAAGGTATGATCGGTTCCAGCAACCATCGCCAGCGTCTGTTTTACATGGTGCACTAATACCTAGGAGCAAGATCTGACTTGGACACCTTTCCCACCGAAAATCCTCAGGGTTACTGGGTCTTGAGGATGGATCACTGGCCAGAGCTTGCACAGTATGCAATTGAGCTACTGGCCTGTCCTGCATCCAGCGTTCTTTCGGAATGCACATTCAGTGCTGCTGGAGGCTTTGTAACCGATCACAGGGTGCGTCTGTCCACCGACTCGGTCGATCGACTGACCTTCATAAAAATGAATCAGTCTTGGATCACCACCAGCTACCAAGCACCTGATGCTGATGTAACCGAATACATTTTTTTGAAATGTCAGATCCCTTCAAAGACTGCCTATGCTGATGCTGAGTGACTATCCTGCTATGCTGAGTAATTATCCTCTTCCTCCTCAATGATCATGCTGATAGCTTGTAAGAACATTTTTGGTTCTGGGCGCCGCTACCAGTGCCTAAGGCCCAATTTTTCAGCCCCTGTTTTACAGGGGCGTGTAATTACAATTTTTGATGCAATTCTTTGCAGCAGGGCTAGTTCCTGCGCTCCAACTAGAGTATCTGTGAGGGGTTGCAGTGTTGTGGCACCAGCACCAGTGCCTAAGGCCCAATTTTTCAGCTCCTGTTTAACAGGGGCGTGTAATTACAATTTTTGATGCAATTCTTTGCAGCAGGGCTAGTTCCTGCGCTCCAACTAGAGTATCTGTGAGGGGTTGCAGTGTTGTGGCACCAGCACCAGTGCCTAAGGCCCAATTTCTCAGCCCCTGTTAAACAAGTAATTGTCTCTGCAGCTATGTCATGATGTGACAGTAGCTGCGTTCATCAAGCCCCACTAACCAATGGCTTTTTCGTTATTATCATTTAGAAACTGCTGCATGGAAAAGACTCCTTTCCCTGCTTAATCCTTAACATCATATACCAGGGCTCTACTATTTATATATAGACGTATCATTGGTATTGTCCTTATCAGCTGCTGGGAGGTGTTTTTCACCTTGGGCAACTATCCTTTGGTTCTATCTAAGGTAATAAATTCCCTTATGAACTATTGGTTAACCAAATTGCCTTGGTCCATTCATCTTGCTAATTCAATTTAAACACATTGTTTGAACACAACAATCTGGTAAGATTAATAAAATTAATATATTTTCATATTCTCTCCTTATATATTTTGCTCTATAATATATTATTATTATCCTGTACATGAACAATTTACAATTTGCTATGTTGCCAAACCTTATTGGTTCAGCATTCTGCAGTGTTGATTAATGTATGTAATGTCTTATATTTGTTTTTCTATTCACTGTTTAGAGCTCACCACAATTTTTGCCATAAACTCCTGAAGAAGCTCGTATTTAGAGCGAAACATGTCGAGTGGCAAATTGTCCCATAATTAAGTGGCTCTGTTTTCATGTGCCCATGATTGGGTTAAATTATTGATGTGTTCGTATCACCCTTTTTTTATAATGATGTCTCATTTGTAGGGACATATGGTTTTAAAATCAATTTCAAATAAAAATTATATTTAAAAAAAAAACTAAACATTGTACAGGTTTATTTACTGTTGTATCTACCATATATTTAAAAGCACCTTAAAAGTCCTGGGGTGTTTGCTCCAAACCCCCTCCCCCAGCACCTTGTGCTTATATACGTGTAATTACAATTTTTGACGCAATTCTTTGCAGCAGGGCTAGTTCCTGCACTCCAACTAGAGTATCTGTGATGGGTTGCAGTGTTGTGGCACCAGTGCCTAAGGCCCAATTTCTCAGCCCCTGTTAAACAGGGGCATGTAATTACAATTTTTGATGCAATTCTTTGCAGCAGGGCTAGTTCCTGCGCTCCAACTAGACTATCTGTGAGGGGTTGCAGTGTTGTGGCACCAGCACCAGTGCCTAAGGCCCAATTTTTCAGCCCCTGTTTAACAGGGGCGTGTAATTACAATTTTTGATGCAATTCTTTGCAGCAGGGCTAGTTCCTGTGCTCCAACTAGAGTATCTGTGAGGGGTTGCAGTGTTGTGGCACCAGCACCACTGCCTAAGGCCCAATTTTTTAGCCCTTGTTCAACAGGGACATGTAATTAGAATTCTTGATGTAATATTTCACAGCAGAGCCTGTTTCTGCACCCACCAAGAGTAACTGTGAGGACTTACAGTGTTGTGGCACCAGCACCACCACCACTACCACCACCAAAGGCCCAATTTTTCTGCCCCTGTTCAACAGGGGCATGTAATTACAATTCTTGATCTAATATTTCACAGCAGGGTCCTGTGAGGGCTTACAGTGTTGTGGCCACAACAACACCTAAGGCCCAAATTTCTGCTGAGTATATAGGGCAGGCTCCTACTTTCAAACATCCAACTTACAAACGACTCCTACTTGCAAACAGAAGGAAACGACAGGAAGTGAGATGAAATCTACCCCTACGAAGGGAAATTCTCTCCTGTAAGAGTTAATATGGGAAAAACTTTTCTCCTTTACACTGATGCTTTATCCCCAATCCTTGTTTCACTAAAAACCCCAAATTTTCAAAAAACATTTGTCATTGGGGCAAAAAGTGAGGTGAAATCTTCTGAAGAGGAGCACAGACAGCAAAACAAATGTCACAATGGTGATAACCCTCCCCTATGTTTTCCAAAAAGCTTAAAATAGATTTTTTGGCTGGAGCTAAACACGTTAAAAATGTACCAGTTCAAAATTACTAACAGATTCTACTTAACAACAAACCTACAGTCCCTGTCTTGTTTGCACCGCCTGTATACTGCTGTTCAGAGTATATAGGGCCTGGGGGCCCCACACCTTTCTTTTTTTAATTCGGGTGCGGGGTTCCTCTTAATATCCAAACAAGACCCAAAGGGCCTGGTAATGGACTGGGGGGTACCCATGCCGTTTGTCTCACTGATTTTCATCCATATTTCCAGGATCCAACATTACATTAAAGCCGCAAGTAGTTTTAAATGACTTTTATTCCTTAAAAAATGTCATTTTGTGCAGGGACTGTTCTAAGCACGGGAAACGCGCCACTTTACAGGCATACTATAGACACCCCCCATGTACGATATTTAAAGGAATATTTCACTTTTTTTTTTTTTTTTACTTTAAGCATCATTAAAATCACTGCTCCCAAAAAAAAACGCCTTTTTTAAAACTTTTTTTTGCATTGATACATGTCCCCTGGGGCAGGACCCGGGTCCCCAAACCCTTTTTAGGACAATACCATGCAAATTAGCCTTTAAAATGAGCACTTTTGATTTCGAATGTTCGATTCCCATAGACGTCAATGAGGTTCTAACGTTCGTGCAAATTTTCGGTCCGTTCGCAGGTTCTGGTGCGAACCGAACCGGGGGGTGTTCGGCTCATCCCTACTGTCTGTTGCTTAAAATGTTTTTTTCCAGCAAGAACTCGTCTATGTGATCTTTCATTAAACGCTCCAGTATCTTCCCGACTATAGAAGTTAAACTAACAGGTCTATAGTTACTTGGTAAATATAGGCACCACGTTCGCCCTGCGCCAGTCCAGTGGCACTATTCCCGTCATTATTGAGTCCCTAAAAATTAGATACAATGGCTTTGAAATTACAGAGCTCAATTCTTTTAGGATCCGTGGGTGGATGATATCAGGTCCAGGTGCTTTATCTTCCTTTGTTCTGTCTAAATATTTCTGGACCATATCACTTTTGAGCCATTGTGGATCATTTGGGGCTGTGTCACTACCACCCCCATTATGGACATGAGCTTCCCCATGCTCTTTTGTATACACAGAGCTGAAGAAAGTATTTAATAAATTTGCCTTCTCTTTGTCCCTAGTCACCCACTCTAAATTATTTTGTAAAGGGCCTACATGCTCAGACCTGGCCTTTTTACTATTAATATGTTTGAAGAATTTTTGGGGGTTTGTCCTACTATCTTTTTCAATCTGTCATTTGTTTTGAATTTTTGCATCCTTGATTTCCTTTTTACATATTCTGTTAAATTCTTTGTAACATTTAAACGACACTAGTGTTCCTTCATTTTTATATTTTTTAAAAGCTCTTTTTTATTGTTTATAGCTTCTTTAACTTTGGCCGTGAGCCACATAGGTTTTTTTAGCCTTTTAAACTTATTGCCCATGGGAATATACTTTGCTGTGAGCTCCCAAACAGTCTTTTTGAAGAATTCCCATTTCTGTTCTGTGTTTATCAATGCAAATATTCCCCCCAGTGTAAATCCTGGAGAGCAGCCCTCATCCTTGAAAAATTTGCTCTCTTGAAGTGAACTGTTTTTATCTTTCCCGTATGTATTTCTTGTTTACAGCTAACATCAAATGAAATCATGTTATGATCACTGCTACCCAGGTGTTCCTTTATCTGGACATTAGTAATAAGCTCTGCATGGTTTGAAATTACCAGGTCCAACAAAGCTTTATTTCTAATTGGGGTCTCAACAAACTGGACCATAAAATTGTCCTGTAATAGATTTGTACATTTTTGCCCTTTAACTGTCCCAGCAGTGCCATTATTCCAGTCAATTTCTGGGTAGTTAAAGTCCCCCATTATTATCACTTTCCCAGCCCTTGCAGCCCTTTCCATCTGTGCAAGGAGTTGAGTCTCCACCTCCTCGTTAACATTGGGTGGTCTATAACAGACTCCATTGATTAACTTTGAACTACGCCCATCTATATGCAGTTCCACCCATAATGCTTCAGACTCATCACACTCTCCATCAACCAGGTCCTCTTTCACACTTGCTTTGAGATCACTTCTCACATCGAGACAGACCCCGCCACCTTTCCTTTTTACCCTGTCTCTCCGAAAGAGTGCATAGCCAGGAATATTAATAGCCCAGTCATGTGAGGCCAAGTTTCAGCAATACCGATTACATCATAGCTCTCCTCATGCACCAGAGCTTCCAACTCACCTATTTTGCTTGGCAGACTTCTGGCATTGGTGTACACACACTTTAATGCATTATTACATTTTGCTCTGGTGTTTTTCATATCATTTTTAGTAGTACAAATGGCACTATAGTATCCAATGGCTGTTTGCAACATGGGAAATTTCTTGTCACCTGCCATAACCCTCCCCCCATCTATCCCCATTCCACCCTCCATTAATGTCTGAGCCCTAACTGACCTGTCTGCATGATGTAATTCTAGTTCACCCTCCCCCCTCAATCCTAGTTTAAATACTCCTCCAGCCTTCCCATAAATCTCTCCCCCAGCACAGCAGACCCCCTTCCATTCAAGTGCAAACCATATTTAGCATAAAGGTTGCACCCCAATGAAAGGCCCAGCCTAGAAACCCAAATCCCTCCTCCCTACACCAAGTCTTTAGCCATGCATTCAGCTCTCTAATCACCCCCTGCCTTTCCTGTGTTTCGCATGGCACAGGCAATATTTCAGAGAATATCACCTTGGAGGTCCTTCCCTTCAACTTGGAAAAAGGAATTGTCCCCCATGAGGGGTTTTCTAGGCAGGGAAAGGTAATAAAAAAATGTATCAAAAAAGTCATATTAAGACTTTTTGTTTATAACAAAGTATCAAAAATTTCCGCTTTAGACATGAGATAGGACATGAGCTGTGATACACAAACAATGAATAAAAACAACGTCACTGACATGACAATATATAATAATACTACATCATGATCAAACACCATGAAAAACTGATATGTAAATCTTATGGATGAAACTGAGTGTTTCGACCCCCACGTGTCTTCTTCAGAGGATTTGATGAACTGTAAAAATGTTAACATGTATTGAAATTCTCCATTGGTAAATGGAAAAGAAAAACAGTAATAAATATTTATTTTCGTATATTTACCAATCACAATGTATTGAGCCACATTAGTGGCCTCTGTGTAAGAAGGGCCCCCTTGTTCAGTCCCAGCGTCTCTAAATGGTCAGCACAGTCAACGAGAGAGCCTGATGCCCATGCACACCTTATGAGGAGTCATTTTTTGTATTACTATAGGTGTATTGAATATCATGTATTGCAACTGAATGGTCTGAATGAGAAACACAAGAGTGGGATAGAGTGATAGAGTGATAGGAGAGAGAAGAAAGAAAGGCCTGGTAAGGGAAGACTGGGGGGAAAAAAAGGGGGGGAGGGAAGGAAAAATGGGGGTGAGAGTGAGGAAAAGATGAGAGGAAGACAGGAAGAAGAGTACAGACCAATTCAAATGGCCGTTGGTTGGGTATAGATGTGGATACAGGTTAAAATCAATGTGACTGGTTGTAAAGGCAAATGACTGTGTGTTGAGTGAATGTAAGTGTGAGAAAAGCAGATGGGGATGTGTATATGGGTGGGACTGTGAGAATGCAAGTAAGTGTGATGGTGAAAAAAAAAACATGACAGTGATGAACCACACCAACATTGAATGGTGAACAGTGTGTCCCATGCAAACACAAAATACCCAGAAAAACGTGAGGAAAAGAGTGAGGGATGTGAAAAAATGAATATGCATTGGGTGAATGTGCTACAGTGAGTTTACCTTAATCGATGTAAAGATAGTTCCAATTGAAAGATGGGGGGCACCAATAGGTGTACCCCCTTAATGTGTTCACAGTGTAAAGTGTGAAGCAACCTGCAATATCACAGAAGTATATCGATGAATGAATTGTCCATAATGTGAAATGTAGGCTAGCAACCATGGTGAAAAGCACACACCATGGGATATATAAGATTGTATGGATAATCTTACCAGTCCTCAAATAGTGCTGTAGATGTATAAGCATCCGGGTAGAGCATAGGGGATGTCTTTGTTATAGTCCCCATAGTACTCAATCTCCTTATATTGTAAGACCAATTACCCTAATGATAATGTGCAGCTGCTTGTCATTCCCTCTCCAGCTGATCCCCCCTGGTAGGGATAGTGACGCGCAGCGTCACTCCAAGCGTGACTCCCCGGCGTTCCAGAAGAGGGAGTCTCGGCTCTGCCGTCGTTCCTGCCGCAATTGCGTAGACGCTGTGATGTCATGCACACACACGAGAATTGGCACGCACGCGGGCACAGCCACGGCGCTCGGAACCGAACCGGGATGCCGCTGCCAGGGAAAAAATGCACTTCCGGTGGTGCTGCCACCTGGTGGGTGCTTAGGGAGGCACAGGGGCCTTGTGTCTCCCTACCCTGCCAGGAAGGTGCGCTGCAGCAGAGGTTTCAAGCTCGCCGACCGGCAGGCCAGGGACAAAGGGTAAAGCTGAACAAGAGGAAAACCAAAAGAAGAGAGGCTGATGGTTAAAGATGTATAGCATATAATGTAACATATGTAAGTGTCAATACGTCATATGTCAACATGTACCATATATACACTGCCGATAGCAAAAATACACAATGGTAGTTATGAAAACAAAATTAAAACAAGAATCAACATGGTTATGAAAAAATTGATTAGGGCTGTGAGCTATTGGAGTGCGATACGGAGTCCATATGTGGATAGGAGTGATAGAATATTAATAATGGCATTCAAGATGAATTTATGTTGGTCATACAATAAATGGCGTGGTACCACATAGAATAATAATGTCATCTTACTTATCCAATTGGAGGAAGAATGGTATAAAGGAAACGTCCAGAAATTCATAAATTAGAGTGTTGGGTAAGGGACCTATCCTGGTTTAAGGTCCAAGGGGTCCCCTAACAAACATGTTCGATGTTTGTCAGTTACAAACAGAGTGAGAAGGAAGTAAACAGGAGCAAGTAAATTATCAAGAGGATAATCGGAAAAATAAAAGAAGGTTCAAGAATAATAAAGACAATGATTATGTTAAATAAATGACATGTCTATCCCAAGATGATCTTACACAGCTTGTGTAAGATGAAGAAATGCTAATATCAATGTGCTTTACATTGAGAATCCTCGTAGGAAAGGAGCGAACAAAATAGATTTGTTAAGGCCAGGAGGTGATGTGGCCTGTAACTGGAATATCCATTTCTGTTCTTTTTGCAACATAACCTTATTCCAGTCACCTCCTCTGTGCGGTATATGCATCCTGTAAAGAGCTATAAACGTTACTTTGGGTACTGTATAACCATGTACAGAAACAGCATGTCTCCCCACAGGAAGGTATGGATTGCCTATTTGCATGCTGTACATGTGTTTAGATATGCGTCTCCAAAATTCCTGTTTCGTTTTGCCTGTGTAATAGGCGCCATATTCACATTCCATGAAGTATACCACACCACGGGTCTGGCAATTCACGAAGTGGATGGGCTTAAATATTTCTCCATTGGGAAGATGAAAGATCTTTTCGTATTAATGAGCAATAGGAACAATGCCGCATGGAAATGAACCAACTATAGAGCAATGTTTAGATCTTTTGTATTCATTTTTATATTCACTTTAAACGAGTTTGTCCTTGATTGAGGTCGCTCGTTTGTAAGTTATGGCCGGTTAACTGGGAACAAGATGTCTAAGTTTGGGGTAATCGGTTAGAACGCTCCAGTGTCACTGTAAAATATTTTTGATGGCCTCATGTTGGCGTGAATAATGCATCGCGATGCGAGTAGAGTTGGAATCGGAGCTCAAAGGAGATTTGGGTTTGGACAACAGATTGGGTCGGGATTGTCGTATGGTTTGATTGTATGCCTTCTTAAGGTATGATCGACTGTATCCATGTGCTAACAAATGATTTTGGAGGTTGCCAGCCTCCTTGATAAACAGACTATCAGTGGAGCAGTTGCGACATAGTCGCAAGTACTCTCCGTATGGGATAGAGTTCTTGAGGGGTAAGGGATGGAAACTGTCCGCGTGAAGTATCGTATTGCCAGCAGTACTCTTACGGAAAAGAGTACTGGATAGTTTCCTTTCCGATGTTGTTGAAATCATGCCATCCAAGAATGTGACACTGTCGTGGTTGTAAGTCATGGTGAATTTCAAATTCCGATCATTGATGTTAATCAAATTGAAAAATTCAATGAGTTTGGTCTCGGGTCCCTCCCAGATGACGAAGATGTCATCAATATACCTAAGCCACTTGGTAATGTGGCTAGTGTATAAGACAAGGCCCTCGTCATCCAGGAGGGACTGCTCCCACTCCCCCCACTGTGCCCGTAGGAAGGGGCACAGCATGTCCCCATAGCCACGCCCTGTACCTGGAGGTAGTGGGAGTTGTCAAAACTGAAATAGTTGTGATTCAGTATGTATTCCAAACCATTCAGGATAAATGTATTAAGAGCAGGATCGTTCCGTGAGTTTTGTTGGAGAACCCTCTGCAGGACAGAGAGGCCTGAAGTATGAGGAATACTGCTGTATAAGGCCTCCACATCGATAGTGACAAGAAAGGAGTGATCAGATAGTATGAGATCGTCAATGATTTGTAAAATCTCGTAAGGCTTTGAATTCCTTCATGCTGTATGTTGACCAGTCGACAGTGTCAATATTGGAGTCCTCCTTCGCATGTAGGTACTTCAATAGTAGCCTGCGTGTGAAGAGTTGTATATCCGTAATTGTTTCAAAGACATCGAAATTCTGTTCAGGACAAAAGGTTAATCCTCGGGATAGTACTTGAATCTCTGTGGCTGATAGTTCGAAAAAGGATAGATTGGTAACACTTAAGTGGTTTGCTGAATCCGGACCACATATGGGTCCAGGCCTCTGTCACCTTTGTTTATTTGTGGGGACCCAAGTCCCCGTACTGGGTTTAAAGATTTTTGTGTTGTTGGTTTAATATGACCCATTGAGGAAGAGGTGTTAGAGTGTCTGGAGGATTCTTGTGACGAGGGGATACATTCACTGGTCCCAGAGGTAAACAACTGATCCAGAACCACAGGTGGATCCATGTCTGTGGATGGGTCAGAGTGAGCCCAGGTCTGGGCGTGGTGTGTGTCTAAGGGATTTGTATCCACTGTGCGTTTCTTAGGGTCTTGTTTGAAGGAATCTCTGTTATTGCCACTTCTTTTTTGTTTACCGCGTCCTCGACTGCGTTGGGAAGAATTTTGACCCAACTCAGTAGAGAGAGCAGTCTTAGATTTTTTAAGTTTTGAATTATTCATTTTGGGTTCCCGACGTGGATAGATCTTAGGCTGAACTGGATGAACGATCCATCGATAAGCTCGTCCCTCAGAAAAGGCAGATTTGTCCCTCCAGAATTGAATTTCCTTGTTTTGTAAAATGCCCTGATTGAAAGTAGATAGATTGTCTTTCAAATTGGCATGTAGTTCCGAGAATAACAGATGTTGCGCATAAGGGAGCAAGGCCTGTCCCAAATTGGTTATTACTGTATCCAAAAGTGTAATCTGTTTGTTATGTTCCTTGGAGAGAATAGCCATCATCTCCTGAGAGCATAATTTAAGATTGGTTTCCCATTCGGTTTTGCATTCATCACTTATTGAGTCAATATTAGGAAAGATTTAGACGCATAGTCCAAAGGGATTGATTTGCTCCTTAGACCCCTTTCACACTGGGGCATTTTTCAGGCATTTTTCAGGCGCTTTAGCCTTAAAAAAAACGTCTGTAAAGCACCTGAAAGAAGCCTCATCTGCAATCCCTATGTGAAAGCCCGAGTGCTTTCACACTGAGGCGTTGCGCTGGCGAGGCATTGAGAAAAGTCCTGCAAGCAGAATCTATGGAGCAGCTTTTGGGTGTTGAAAAAAGCGCTTCAAAAACGCCCCTCTCCATTGAAATGAATTGAAAGCGCTGTAAAAACGCCTGAATATCGCCTATAATCCGCTCTGAGCTGTAGAAAAGTCACATGATCTCACAAAAAGGTAAACATGCAAGCAGAAAAGAGAGCATCTACATGTAGGGAGGTGGGGTTGTTCTTTGACGCCCATGCTTCAATGACGCTTAAAAAAACGCTGTTAAAACGCCTGCAGCGTTGTGGTAATTTTAACACTAGCTCCCCAAAAATGCTGTCAAAACACAGTAATAGCGCTAAGGCGTTTTAGGGTGTTTTTGAAGCGCCTCAGTGTGAAAGGGCTCTTAGTGTATCTGTCAAATGTTTTAATTTGCCAAAAGAGGGCAGACTTCCTCTCAAGCACCTTGGTTAATTTATAAAAATAGGGATGAAACTGATAGTTCTATTAGATCTCCCTGTTCAAAAATGTTTTCATATTCCAACATTAAATTAACCCGATCTATACCTACAAATTTGTTCATCCTGTCAGTAGGCCTGAAACCAATTTACATACAAAGAATGGGCTCCAGAATTTTTACAACACACAAATCAGCTCAAGCTCATGTCTTGACTCAGGTGTCGAGGAGGGGGGAAGGGGTGTTTAACCACCCAGTACATGCTATTAAATGAAAGACACTCATATGAGGGAAGACAAAAATTAGCTGCACACCCCGAAAGTAAATACCCTCAAATTAAAGCTGAAAGTCTGCAGTTAAAGCACATCTTGTTCATTTCATTTCTTATTCATTGTGGTGGTGTATAGAGCAGAAAAAAATTAGAATTGTGTGTCAATGTCCCAATATTTATGGACCTGACTGTATATATATATATATATATATATATATATATATATAGATAGATAGATAGATAGATAGATAGATAGATAGATAGATAGATAGATAGATAGATAGATAGATAGATAGATAGATAGATAGATAGATAGATAGATAGATAGATAGATAGATAGAGTTCAGATGGTATCTGAGGGAACTAGTACCCATCCAAAGATCCCAGGAAGATTTTGTAAAATTAATTCACATCCTTTATACAGCATATACATTTTGATCAGTGCGAAATGAAAGTGTTTTGCCTCTGAACATTTGTATGCCCACGGTTCACTAGCTAGATGTCTTAATTTTCCAGGAATTATTTTTTTAGAGGTAAGTATGCACCCTCATCCTAAACTTACTGAACAGGAATTTTTATTTAATTACATTTATTGATTTTATTTTTGACATCCTATTGTTAACATTTTGCATCATTTTGTCATCTTATACTATACAGTAATGTCTGTACAGTACAGTCTATACAGTCTACTGTCTGCTTGTTTTTGAGGTATTTACATCTTTATTTATTCACTAATCATGCACTTTGGGAATATTTTAAAATGGTCGGAATAAAACAATGTACAAAACAGTAAAATACAAAAAAATGTCTTCAAATCGGAAGAGAACAGAAGGAGCATCATACAAGTGTTCAGAGGGAAAAATACCAGAATAACTTCTTAAAAACTTAATGTGGACCTGTCAGAAAGTGAAGATGTCCTATGTTAAAGGGTACATGTAAATTCAAGTGAAGGAAAAGCCTAGTCTCACTATTCCTAAATTGTTCCATTCCCCTTGCTGCTATGTAATTCTGCCTAACCTGTATGAAAAAGATCTGTATACTTACTTATTTTTAATCAGCTTTAGTTATGTGATCCCGCAGCTCCACTCTCCTGTGTCAGTGAGCAGTTGCTGCAGGGGAGAGGAGGGAGCGCCAACAACAGCTAGGCCATGAGAGTCTATGGGTGACATTGCGGTTCCTGGAATTTTCAGCCGATGTTGAGTGCTTCCTGGGCTGGGGCTGCAAGATTATGTGACAGGATCAAAGCAGATTAAAAATAGGTAAGTATACATATCTTTTATATGCAAGCTAGACAGAATAGTTAGGAGATGGGGGGAGGGAACAATTTTAAGAGTAGTTAGATTTAGGCTTTTCTTCCACTTCAACTAATGTAAATTAATTCATGTTAATATACAATAATGTAATGTTGAATGTGCCTAAGCAGTACCCTTAAAATATTACCTTTTGTCTTCAATTACTCCTATATAGCTGTGCAGTTCCAGTGCCTAGGCATATCTATGCCTACAGCCTCATAAATGCAGCATGAAATCATCTAAGACACTATGCATCTGACTATTAGTCTTATGAGATCTGGAATGAGATTTAGTGGTCGCTACTGTACTGCTCACTGTTCTCCATGCTGGCCAAAATCCCCCTGGTTTTTGCTTCATTCATTCTTTATTTGTTGAGATTCTTCCACCTCTCCTGCTGCTTGAACATTACCCCACCAGTCTTCAGATCATCAGTCATGAGCGGTGCAGTTAACAGTATATATGAGAAATCAATGCCATTCTTCTGTACCAAGTTGGCCATCTCTACACAGAGACATTGGGGGTTGACTTACTAAAGGCAAATAGACTGTTCACTCTCCAATTTTCCCTAGAGCTTAATGGATGAGGTGAAATTCTATCGACTTCCATCATTCATGCAAGTACAAGCCAAAATGCATTTTTTTTGTATTTTTTTTTGCACTTAAAAATCTTACCAAAGTAAAATCTCACCAGATAGACATGGTAGGTTAGTAATGTGGAAAAGATCAGCTGCAGGGAAGCCACAAGCAATGCTGGCGATTGGCTTTTTGTCTTTTGCTTGCCTCTTTAGGCATAGTTTCCATAGTACAGGGCTTCTTTAAGGGAACATGAACAAAGTATATGGGGCACTAATGAAGAATGCTTTGTACACTGGTTTAAAAGATATATAATAAAAAATTGCAGTTCTGTGGCGGCTGCACCACTTTTCTTTTTGTAGTTTGAAAAGCTCCTGCCCTTTACATTTTTTCCATTGGCATTGGGGGACAATAGCTTGCCTTACAGCTCTCCAAAAGACCACAAATGATCATCAAAAATTGTTTTTCATTGACTGCAAAGCAGGGCTCAAAATTTCAAGTCCTGAGCTACTAGCCAGTAGGGATGAGCCGAACACCCCCTTGGTTCGGTTTGCAGCAGAACATGCAACAAGTAAAAAATTTGTTCGAACATACAAACATCGTTAAAGTCTATGAGACACAAACGTGAAAAATCTAAAGTGCTAATTTTAAATGCTTATATGCAAGTTATTGCCATAAAAAGTATTTGGGGACCCGGGTCCTGCCCCAGGGGACATATATCAATGCAAAAAAAAGTTTTAAAAACTACCGTTTTTTCGGGAGCAGTGATTTTAATAATGCTTAAAGTGAAACAATAAAATTGAAATATTCCTTTAAATATCGTGGCGGGGGGTTTCTATAGTATGCCTGTAAGTGGCGCAGTTTTCCCATGTTTAGAACAATACCACAGCAAAATGAAATTTCTAAAGGAAAAAAGTAATTTAAGCTTGCGGCTGTAATGTATGGTTGGATTCCGGCAATATAGATGAAAATCATTGAAAAAAACGGCATGGGTCCCCCCCCCCACTCCCCCAGTCCATTACCAGGCCCTTTGAGTCTGGTATGGATGTAAGCCCTCACAGTTAATCTTGTTGGTGCAGGAAAGGGCCCTGCTGTAAAATATTAAATCAAGAATTGTAATTACATGCCCCTGTAAACAGGGGCAGAAAATTGGGCCTTAGGTGTTGGTGGTACCAGAACACTGTAAGCCCTCACAGTTAATCTTGTTGGCGCAGGAAATGGCCCTGCTGTGAAATATTATATCAATTATTGTAATTACATGCCCCTGTTAAACAGGGGCAGAAAAATTGGATCTTTGGTGGTGGTGGTGGTGCCACAACACTGTAACCCCTCACAGATACTCTTGTTGGGCGCAGGAACGGGCCCTGCTGTGAAATATTAGATCAAAAATTGTAATTACATGGCCCTGTTAAATAGGGGCAGAAAAATTGGGCCTTAGGTGCCCCAAATCAAAAATATTGTTGGAAGCTAGCATCATCAAGATTGAGGAGGAATAGGATAGTCACTCAGCACAGGCAGCCCTCAAGGGTTTCCACATCCATAGAAAATGCAATCAGTTACATCAACATCAGGTACTTGATAGCTGCTGATCAAAGAATGATTCATTTTTATGAATGTGAGCCTATCAACGGAGTCTGTGGACAGGCGCACTCTATGATCCGTTACAAACCTTCCAGCAGCACTGAATGTGCAATCAGAAAGAACGCTGTCATAGAAAAGAAAAAAAGGGGTTCAACAAGGACCCCCTGAGCGGACCCCCTGAGCGGACTTTAGAGGCACAACAAACCTGAGAAAGTATAATGAAAATGTCAATATAATCAATTTTATTAAATATAAATACATACAGTACAAAGACATTGACAAAAGATAATAAAAAATCATCTATATAGAAATATACATGATACAGGCCCCGATGTGTCTACACGTTTCGTATAGAACTTCTTCAGGACACATTCAGGTTTCAGTTAATACACAAGAGGGCTTCACTAAAATGAGAAAAGATTTTATAAAAAAGTGAACACATAAACATATAATATCGTACAACAATGGATGAAAGATAGTAGCCCATGCCCAGAGATCAGACACTATATTAGTCCACTATATTACCTTGTAAAGAGACTTTCACAAGTTCAAAAACGGTAGTACAAATTTATTTAGGTATAGACGTCAAGGTCTTAGCAATAAATGTGGATGACCATCAACTAGGGAAGGAGAGAAAAAAATAAACCATAAGAAAAACAGAAAAAAATATATATGTATATACAAAGGTCATAATGTAGGAAAAACAAGATGACGTATACCTGTTTCCATTTACAACCAATCGCGGGGTTCAGTTCCAACAAGGAAAAGGCCAATAAATAGCCAATAATAAATAGTAGCACTGCAGCAACCATAGGAGGGCATCAAAGAGCCCATAGACCATATCTGCTCAATGGTCCATGTGGAACCGTGCAAATGCACTGGGCGAGCCTATGGTAAAACATAACAGGGAGAGAGAAAAAAAGAAAAGAACCCACAGTAAGTTTTGGGGTCCATTTATGCTTCAATAAAAATGAATATAGTAACATCGCAGCAGAGGATAAAGTACTCACTTAAGGTAGAATTGGATGTAAATCCCCAGGAGGATACAGAGATGTTCCTGGGTTGAAAGTGAGTGAGCAACTACTATATAGTGTGTTTTGGCACCAAAAGGGGAGGGGGTATGGCAGACCATGTTGGAGCCAAAAAATTATCCAGTAAGACACAGAGGGAATGTCCTAAAGTATAACAAAACAAGAAGGCCGAGAAAACCACAATAAAGAAAGAAAGAACGCTGGATGCAGGACAGACCAGTAGCTCAATTGCATATTGAGCAAGTTCTGGCCAGTGGTCCATCCTCAAGACCCAGTAACCCAGTGGATGCTCTGTTGGAAAGGTCTCCAAGTCTGCTCTTGCCCCTAAATATTCCTGCACCATATTATGCAGACGCTGGTGATGTTTGCTTAAACCCATCAGACCTTGGCGCTGAGGACTGAAAAATTGTTTAAAGGCATCGGTTAGCCGGCCACCTTCTCCACCTCTCTTCCTCTGACTGAACGAAGCCTCAGAAACACGTTGTCCAGCACCAGGAAATGGTAACCTCCCAGGGTCTGGAAATGCGTTACACAAACCTTTCTTCAAGGCCTCCTGAAGATGTTTCATCCTCTGCTCCCTCTGAGAAGGCAGAATGAGTTCTGCAACTTTACCCTTGTAATTTGGATCAAGAAGGTTGCCAGCCAGTAATGATCCCTCTCCTTGATACCACAAATGCTAGGGACCTTTTTCGCAGGCTTTGCAGAATCTGGGAGGCCAATGCAGCGTAAGTTTGCAGAGGCATTCGATTCTGAGTCCTCTGGGTCACTAAGGATCACATTAGGCTGCCACATTAACTACCTCCTCCCAGCTACGTACAACTCCTTGGGTTTCTGGGGACTGAAAACCATCCCTTGAAGACTGCTGCGTGTTATCCTCTACATCCATGCTGACACAATCCTCCTCCTCCCTTTCTTCCTGTGTATATGCATTGTCGCTGCTCACCATCCTCGTGGCCTGCTCAAATGGTGACAGGACAGTGCATGCATCCTTGATCAGTAGCCACTGGCGTGGCAAAAAGAAGCCAAGCTCCTCTGACCCTGTCCTGGTGCCATACTCACACAGGTACTCATTGATGGCCCTCTGCTGCATTTGCAGCCACTGCAGCATTGCCAACATTGAGTTCCACCTGGTGGGCATGTCACAAATGGGGCGGTTGGTGGGCAGGTTGCATTCCCTTTGAAGAAATGATCACAGACTTTTCTGGCCTGCCTCAGGAGATCACCACCACTTGCCCTGCCCCTATTTCCTCCTCTAAACACGCCCTCATAAATTATCTCATGAAATTATACTTAAACGTTTTATGCAGAATTAGGTTAAAAAGTAAATATTAACAACAACTTTGCTCAACAATGCAGCCTACCTGTATCCATCAATGCCGCTTCACCTGTGCCCAACAATGCAGCCTATCTGTATCCATCAATGCTGCCTCATCTGTGCCCAACAATACAGCCTATCCGTGTCCATCAATGCAGCCGCACCTGTGCCCAACAATACAGCCTACCTGTGTTCATCAATGCTGTCTCACCTGTGTCCATCAATGCAGCCTCAACTGTGAACAACAATGCAGCCTACCTGTGTCCATCAATGCAGCCTCACCTATTTCCATCAATGCAGCCTACCTGTGTCCATCAATGCAGCCTACCTGTGTCCATCAATGCAGCCTGCCTGTGTCCATCCAAGGAGCCTACCTGTGCCCATCAATGCAGCCTACCTGTGTCCACCAATTCAGCCTACCTGTGTCCATCAAGGCAGCCTATCTGTGCCCAACAATGCAGCCTACCTGTGTCTATCAATGCAGCCTACCTGTGTCCAACAATGTAGCCTACCTGTGTCCATCAATACAGCCTGTGTCCATCAATGCAGTCTACCCGTATCCACCAATGCAGCCCACCTGTGTTCATCAATGCAGCCTACCTGTGCCCAGCAATGCAGCCTACCTGTGCAGGGGAAGAGAGGAGAGAAAGAGGATTGCCGACCGGATCATCAGAGTGCCGAGGAACATCGCTGTAACAGCTTACATTTCAATTGTCGTGTGTTCCCCGAGCTCACCCTTACATACAGCCCTGTCTCCTGGCCCAGGGACTTTGATATACATCACACATCCCAGGATTGGACAGGTGTTCTCTCTATCAAAGTACCCAACCAGGAGGCGGGGCTGTATGTGACAGCGGGGAACACACGGAAATTGAAATGAAAGCTGTTACAGTGTTGTACGGCGCTCTAATGATCCGTCCGGCTCTCTCTTCTCTCTTCCTCTGGGTGATCACTGGGAGAAGAGCTTCCGTTCAACCCCGCCTGCCGGCGGTGCTCACTCCCCCTCCCACAGCTCCTAGGCAGCCCACGCTCGCAAACCCTCATTTTCCAAATTTGAGGGCTGCCAATGCCATTTGCAATTGAAGTTAAAATTTATTAATTTACATTTTTTTAATGAATTTACCAAATTTAAGGCAAAGCATATTTTGGCTGATATGCTTATTACCACAGATGATGGCACATTATCAGATTGTACAATCTGCTAAATTACAATGGAGTGGAAGCAAATATTATGCTGTATGAAATTCTGTTTGTATATTTTGCAAATTAATTAGCTCTTAGCAGATTTTAGAGCTTGGCCTCACATGTAACAATCCTTTTCTGTTTGTAAGATTTGATTTTGTTAGTACCATTCATCTTACATAGTCACTCGATTTCAGCTTAAACCTCCTTTCCTCCAACCTCAAATTGTAGCCATGTGTCCTCATCAGGGACCTCAGATTACCAGTTCATTACCCTCACCATCATCATTGATTCATTTGTACATTGCTATTATGTCTCCTCTTAATATATCTTTTCTATCAGGTAAATAAATGTAATTTTCTTAAAAAGTTGAAAAAGCACTGGGAGTAATTCATAAGGCCCAATTCTATTTTTTCTGATAAACTGACTACTCTAACTGACTTCAGTAAAATAAATAATGATTTATCAAATGATCAGAAGACAATATTTCCTTTGACAGTGCTTGGCCCTTCCACTTTGTGAAGAAAGGCAAAATCGACACAGGGATGACACTGAGGCAAAGTACGTGACACCGGAGTGTTGTGACAGAGCAGGGAAAACAGGGTATTCTATTTTCTCTGGGCTTTGTAATCCCTTCTTAGGTCCAGAGTTCAAAGTCTTTAAAGAGGGTAAAAGGGGTTAATATCAGGTCACATACTGAAGGAGTATAACAAAGACTACGTTTTTTGGTGGGAATCCGATAAACAGGCTGAGGTCAGGTCCAGGAGAGAGGCAAGAGAAGTCCAAAGGCAAATCCGGGTCACAACGGGTAGTCAGGCAGAGATACAGGATACAGGTTCAGATAATACAGGAAGCTGAGACAAACCAGCAACTTGTTTGATTCTCTGAGCGCCTTTTTAGGCTGCCCAGGAAATCACGTTGGGTGTGCACCAGTGCGCGTGTGCGAGCGCCGTAGCGCCGGGCCACGCATGCGCTGTTCCGCTGTTCCGCCGGGAATGCGTGAAAAATGACCGGACTGGAACGAAGGCTTCTTCTGACATTGGCTGAGTGAAGTGAGGAATGGAATACTAGGCAGCAGCAGGAGGGCACCCCCATCTGGGGGGGGGGTGCGGCAATCACAGGAGGAGGCCCGGGGAAGAATCTGTGAGGGAACATTGTCTCTACACGGTCATTGGCAATGTCTTTGCCACTGCACGGTCAGTGGTAAAGAACTCCTGGAGCAGAGGGGGCAGGTGAAGCTGTTGGAACGTATGGTCCGTTCAAGTTCCTCATCAAGGACTCAGGGCTGTGGAAGGTCGGTGAGTGTTACCACAGTGGAAGGGCTGGAGATGCCAGTAAGTCTGTGAGGGAACTCTGCTTCTACACGGTCATTAGCAGAGTCTTCATCATACACACGGTGGATGATGGGGAGTCCTGGATCACAGAAGAGACTGTGGGGATCTGTGTCAAGTCAGTGTGGCCTGAGGGCACATGATTTGCAAGTTGGGCTAGCTGGGAACACATCCAATTGGAGCTCTGTAGGGGACTCTCTTTGGGAGTAATCAGAGGAGTGGAGCTGTGCATGCTGTGTTCCAGGTGCCACGTACCGACAATCGGAGTTAGCGCTTGGGCCCGGTGCAGTCACTGTGGGGAGCCACTAACCTGCTTAGGGCTGGTGCAGCAAGAGTCAAGATTTTATAATAACAGGACTATGCATGCTGCAGCCACAGGAGAGTCAGAAGGCCGGAGAGGGCCAAGGATCCCTTTCCAGTGATGGAGAACGGCAACCGGCAGGTGTGTCCACCTCAGAGTTCCGGGACATATGGGAGAAAGAGACTGCCGTGGAGACCCATGGCCTAGCCAGGGGCCCGGAGGCTTCAGGAGTCTACTTGCAGCCTCCGGTTGATATCCCTGAAGAGCCAGCTCCAAGTAAGACCCTTGCTGTGCCCATCTGGAAGGAGCCCATGCTGCAGGAGGGAGTACTTTCAGGTGAGCTCGATGAGGTGAGCAAGGGCTGGGGCATAGATTGGGGTTCGCCCAGGATGCTGGAGAGGTTCGGGTCAATAGAGAAGTTATTTTCTTGGTCTTCCCCTGAGGAGGGCTCCAGTGAGGAGGAGTGGGAGATCGGAGGTTCCCCATCCGTTGATACCCCATTCAATTAATTAAGTAACTACAAGTCTGTGCAGGAGGAAACAAGTCTGTGCAGGAGGAAACAAGTTTGGGCAGGAGGTGAAAGAGTTCTAAGACCATCATTTTTACACGGTCAAAAGTGATGTCTTCATCCTTTACAAGGTGAGGGATGGGGAATTCTTAGAAAGAAATAGACTGTGGAAGTTGAGCAGAGGAGGAGCAACAGTCTGCATGGAGATACAGGAGGAGATTCACAGTCATTTTAATATGCACATCCAATCTTCTGGCTCTAACCTTATCCTATTTCACTTAAATCTTAAAATATGATGGCAATGATGTGTTCTATTGGCATCCCATATTCCTAATCCCTATCCAAGTTGTACCCCCCCCCCCAATAAAATAACAAAAACAAAACCAGCAAAAGATTGTTCATTGTCTCTGGAAGTGATGTATGAAGTCTGGCAGCGGGGTGAATTGGTGGATTGTCTGTTACTAGCTGCAATACCATGGCTACACACACACACACACACAAATATATATATATATATATATATATATATATATATATATATATATATATATATATATATATATATATATATATATATATATATATATAGTCCATTGGATTGCTGCACTTAAAATATTTCAATTTCGGGCTCACAAGCTCACGCCCTTCATCAGATCAAAAGCAAATCTAACATTTCAGACAAATTCATGAGGTTTTAAACATTTTCACAAGGAAATCACATATGGAATCAGTCCTGTGGTTAATGACTAATCAGTACAAATACTTTTCCTTCATTGGTTACTTTTTCTCCACTCTCACAGAAATGGTTAACCAGGACAGGTGTTCTCCTCATACTTCAATCAGCCACTGGTTAAAAAAGAACGGGTTAATCCACTTAATAATAAATCAACTAGACAATTAAAAAAAGAATACCTTTTGTTTCACAATTCCATCCATTCTCTTATTGTATTTTTAATATTGTTAACTGCTTCAGCCCCCGACCATTTGGCTGCCAAAGACCAGAGCACTTTTTTTGATTCGGCACTGCGTCGTTTTAACTGACAATTGCGCGGTCGTGCGACGTGGCTCCCAAACCAAATTGACATCCTTTTTTTCCCACAAATAGAGCTTTCTTTTGGTGGTATTTGATCACCTCTGCAGTTTTTATTTTTTGCGCTATAAACAAAAAAACAGCAACAATTTTACAAAAAAACACATTATTTTTTACTTTTTGCTATAATATCCCCAAAAAATATATAAAAAAACATTTTTTTCCTCAGTTTAGGCCAATACGTATTCTTCTACATATTTTTGGTAAAAAAATCGCAATAAGAGTATTTTGATTGCTTTGCGCAAAAGTTATAGCGCCTACAAAATAGGGGACAGTTTTATGGAATTTTTATTAATAATTTTTTTTTTACTAGTAATGGCGGCAAGCGATTTTTATCCTGACTGCGACATTATGGCAGGCACGTCAGACAATTTTGATACATTTATGGGACCATTGGCATTAATACGGCGATCAGTGGGATTAAAAATGCATTGATTACTGTAAAAATTTCACTGGCAGTGAAGGTGCTAACACTAGGGGGCAGTGAAGGAGTTAATATGTGTCCTAGATTGTGTTCTAACTGAAGGGGGGAGGGGACTGTGCAGGGAAGCTAACAGATCGCTGTTCATACTCTGTATGAACAGATGATCCGTCAGTTCATCCCTCAGAGAACCGTAAACTGTGTGTTTACACACACAGTTCTGGGTCCTCCGTGTGCCCTGAGCGATGATCGAGCGATGATCGAGACCGCTGGGCACTCGCAGCGGCTCGGAAAGTGAGCGGGGGCGCGCACGCCCCCTAGTGGCCACAGGGCGAAGCGCCGTTACACACCAGCGTCTCGCCCAGCCGTGCCATTCTGCCGCAGTGCAACTGCGGCAACTGGTCGGCATGTGGTTAAAACACTTTGGGGATTATTGAGAGAGACTTACGCTAATATTGAGGAGTTTTCTGTCCCACCTTTGCCTTCATGTAGGAAAGGTAGAACATTAAGAGATCGTTTGGTTACATCTGACCAGTACTTCCCTTCTAGTCCCAATATAACATTTTTGGGACCGCGTAATACAGGGTCTTAATGTTTGTCATGCATACAATGCAATTCTCTGATCAGAGGGAGATCCATATCACACCCTCATAAAGATTTTGAAATCCCAATTAAAGGACACTATACATGCCAATCCTCCTTTGTAATCTATGCCGTAAAGTGCCCTTGCGGGTTACTTTATTTTGGTGAAACAACACAAAAGGTTAAAGACCGCATAGCTAGGCATAAGTATTCAATTTGGGGCAAATTAACACAATTTACCTTAGCTAGACATTTTATAGATAAAGGTCGTTCTATTTCCCAGCTAAAGTTTATGGTATTGGAAGGAATTAATAAAAACCGGAGAGGAGGGAATCGAGAATTAATTCTCAGAAAACGTGAAGTATACTGGATAGATTTTCTCAATACTATTTTACCCTCTAAAGGATTAAACACTGATTTGGATTTGGATTTGTTTATTTAAAACATAGATTCAATATGTGGTGATATTCATATGTAGGTATTTTGACAGACTGATAAAGTGATGGATCCTGATTGAAGTATGAGGAGAACACCTGTCCTGGTTAACCATTTCTGTAAGTGGAGAAAAAGTAACCAATGAAGGCATGTAATTGTACTGATTAGTCATTAACCACAGGAATGATTCCATATGTGATTTTTTTGTGAAAAATGTTTATAACCTCATGAATTTGTCTGAAATGTTAGATGTGCTTTTGATCTGATGAAGGGCGTAAGCTTGTGAGCCTGAAACGGAAATCTTCAAACATCTGTACTCATGTAATTTCTTGAACAATTGATTAATACATATTTTTTTTTTTTTAAATATAATTTTTTATTAATACTTTGCATACATACATGTTATGACTGTATACCATTGTCCAACAAGGAAGATATCTCTGTACATTTATCAATTATACCAAGTGTTAATATGGTACTGATTTCTCAGTTTAGATGAAATATAGTTTTTCAATAGCCTGGGACAGGTAGTACTTATCGGTTTTTCTTATGTTACAAATTAAATTTCAAAATGGATTATTTCCATTTAAATTACCTTAACTATGGTGAATTAAACATATCACCATTAACCGATATTAGAGAGAGAACAAGAAAAAGGAATAAAAAAACAAAGAAAAGGGGGGGGGGGGAGTAGATGGAGGGGGAGATGGAGATAAGGAAAAGGAAGGGAAGGGTACATACAGGTAATGGTTTGACCTTCACCCGGTCCACAGGAAACAGAATGTTGTTTATTTTTGGTACCAGGAATTCCACATTTCCCAATTGGAGAGATATTTTGCTCCATATTCATCTCTGTAAGCTAGGATTTTTTCATAAACGGATATTGTGTTAATTTTTGTAATGATTTCTCTGATGGAGGGGATTTCATCTGATCTCCATTTACACACCAATAAGGACCTGGCGGCAAAGAGTATGTGCATCGCTATAGATCTCACTGATAATGGGTATTCTGACATGTTAATGCTTAGAATGGCCTTTTCGGGAGTTGGGGTAGTAATTACTCCTGTTGTTTTCGCTATTAATTTAAAGGTTTCTGACCAGAAGCTGCGAATATGTTTGCAGGACCATAGCATATGGGTCAATGTTCCAACCTGGTCGCAGCCCCTCCAACATAAGTTAGTGTTTTCTCTAGAAAATTTAGCCATCATATATGGTGTATAATGCCATCTAGCTTTTGTTTTGCCGCCAGCTCCTCATAGTTAGAGCATCTTGAAAATCTATGGTTACATTTGAATGCGGATAACCATTGATTATCTGTGAAAGTCTGGTCTAAATCTTTTTCCCATTTTCTCAGGGGTGCAAGTTTAGTAAATGATCTTTTGGTATTGATCAGTGTATACATCAAGGAAATGCCCTTTGTTTTAGTGTCGGAGGAGTTCAAGTACCCCCACACCAGAGTTGGTACGGGGGAACTCGAAACCCCCCATTTGTTGTACCATGAGTCTATCTGTAGGTAAGTTAGAAACTCTGAGGAAGGTACATGAAGCTTGTGTTGAATTTCCTTGAACGGTAGAAGTTTCTCATTCTGTATAATATCCTTCAAAAGTACAGTTTGGTTACTTAGCCATTGATCTAGGGATATGTTTGGGATCAGCCATTTCAGGGTTTCTAGAGGAAAGGGTACGTCTGTGAAAGCCGTTTGTGGGTTGGATGTCTTTTTTAGGTGCGACCATGCTTGAATTGTAGCTTGTATGGTAGGATGATCCTTTTTAAGTGTGATTTGCTGTATATTGTGAGCAAGAATTAATGACTGTAGGGATCTAGGATACAACCACGACTGCTCTAGATGGGACCAGTGTTTAATGTCTTTGTTGGCGAACCATTGTTTCAGTTGGTCTAAGATTGTTGCTGTATAGTAATCTTTTAAGTTCGGCACCCTTAAACCACCTATTTGTTTATGGTTTTCTTGCATTTGTAGTGAGAACCTAGCTCTTTTGCCTGCCCATATAAACTTTAACATTTGGTTCTGCATGGCTTTAAGGAAGGTGTTTGGGATTGGTATTGGGAGAGTTCTGAATATGTATGATTAATACATATTTTAAGTGCAGCAATCCATTGGACTTTTTCTATATTTGGTCGGTGGGAAGATTAAATTGCAATGCACTGGATACGGACCGGGTGCTGCTATATTCACTATAGTGAATATATATATATATATCAAGCGGACTCAATGGACCACTCCTGGCCTTTTTTTCACTTTTCTATATTTCTGTACACTGTTCCTGTGAACCAAGCTGTCAAATTATGGCTCAGATCACAGCCATTAACAAGCTCATTGGTCGCTCAAGGGTGATTTCTGCAGTGCCCGTTTTATAAACAATGGAGACATAAGCAGCCACCACTTTGCTGTTCATAAAACGTACAGCGATACGTACATGAATAATATCTCTTGGATGTGGTGTGATAGAAAGGCCAAGTTGGAAACAGTCATGTCAGTTCTTGTCTTGTCTTATGCCGCATACACACAGTCGGAGTTTCCAACGGGAAATGTTGGATGTGAGCTTGTTGTCGGAAAGCCCGACCATGTGTATGCTCCATCGAACATTTGCTGTTGGATTTTCCGCCAACAAATGTTTGCTAGCAGGTTCTCGTATTTTCTGCCAACAAAACTTTATTGTCGGAAAGTCCGATCTTGTGTACACAAGTCCGCGCACAAAAGTTCACGCATGCTCGGAATCAAGTAGGAGCCGGAAGTGCTCGGTCTTGTAAAACTAGCGTTCGTAATGGAGATAGCACATTCATCACGTGGCAAATTTTAAAAATCTCTAAATGCAGAGCATTCTCTTCTTCTTCTCTAATATATATTTTTTTCTATTGATCTCCATTTTTTTGTTTGTTTTTTCTCGTGATCTCCAGAATATTATTTTTTTTCTAGTTATCTCCATAATATTTTTTGTCGTTTTGTGTGTCAAGTTACTACAACACAATTATTATCTTGTATTTTTTAATCTCAAAGAGATACAACTATGTTGGTGCCCCTTGTTAATTTGACATTGTGTTTTTGAAATGTATCTGCCTACTCACAAACCAATTGTCCTTTTTGAAGTAAAACACATAGCCAGGTATTTGTAAAAAAAAAAAAATTAGACATTTAATAGGGGTCATAACAAAATAAAGAGGAAGGCAGCGCTAGGGAAACAGTTGGAATTGGTGAAGCCTTTGTACCCCAGGGCAGATATCAATTATTTGTCAAAATTGATAACCTGAGGAGTCAATTTAATAGGGAGCACAATACGGTCCAGGACTCCAAGAGATCGGGAGCAGCAGCAGATGACATATATGTTCGGAGGCTGTGGTCTTCCAACAGCCTGCGTCTTTTGCCAGACAACACCAAACCCAGGCCATCACTCTCAACACTTCCTTCCACGCTTCCTTCCATGCTGCTCTGGTGGGTTGGGTGGCTGTGGTGTTGGTGGTGTTGCTGGAGGTGGTGGAGGAGGAGTATGGTCAAACTTACACAGGTGGCTTTTATTTGTGAGTTGGCCCCTCATCCCCTTGTTTAGGGCCTGAAGAATGATCTCCTCACAGATGAGGCATTGACCCTCCTCCATGCGTTCCAGTTTACTTGCTGTCAATGACTGGGGCCACCAGGGGTCGTTGTAAGTACCACAGTAGCCTGGCAAAGTAAAGCAGTCGCTGACTCCTCCAGGTTCCTCCCCTTCCTGGTCCTTTTTCCTTCTTTTGGTTGAAGGGCGGAGGGGAGGAACCTGGGATTCAGTCAGGCTGCTTGCCACGGCCTCCTCCTGGCTGAAACTTTCCTGTGTATGAAAATGGTACATAGTTTTAGTTTTTTGTTCATCAATCACACACAATTTTGAGCTCATGACTGTTGCAAATTGAATGTTAACAAATAGAAAAGACTATCCTTCTGATCCCAGCATTTTTCATTCTTGTCCCAATCATTTTTGGCCACTACTGTCTATTGATATGTAAACCACTTTGTTAAATCAGAAATCAGTGACAATAACATCTAGTTAACATCATTCAATTTTTGACAAGAAATATGTTGAATAATGCTATACCTGGCTTAAGCTGGGCTCCTCCACATCTTCTTCCTGGGTGGAAGGCCCAGGTTGGACTTCAGGAGCCTCAGCTGATGTGGAAGGAAGTGTGGAAGGAAGTGTTGATAGCGAAGGACTGGGTTCACTTTGGTCTGACAAAAAACGCAGTCTGTCGTAGTGCCACAGCCTGGGGACATATACGTCATCTGCTGCTGCTCCTGATTTCATGGAATCCTGGACATTTTTGCACTCCCTATTATATGTGCTCCTCATGCTACCAAATTTGACATTCAAAAAGTTGATGTCTGCCGTGGGATACAGTCTTCACCTATTCCATCAGTTTCTCCAGTGCTGCCTTCCTCTTTTGCTTGTTGGAGTATTCTCTGCATGTCAGAGACATGGCAGCTCCCTGTACATGTCCAGGAATTTGGGCAGGAAGGTCCGGGTCAGAGAATTTATCTATCATTTTATATGCAATACACAACACAAGACAAACCCTAATGTCAGGTTAAACTCTCCTAATCTTGTCCCAATATAGGCCTCAATCTCTAAAGCAGTATAGGCCACTAACCACTGATACCCCAAGTTAAAATTGTACCTTCGTTTGCACGATTGGCGCTTACGATCCTCCGTCCTCCACTCACAGATCTTATGTACGTCGCCTGTGTGTTATGCTTTATAAAGACTGCGCATGCATGAAACTCCGCCCCTGTGCTTCTTTCTAATGTATTCCCCACCTCTTCTCTTTCGGGGCAGTGGGAGAGCACATGTCGGAGACACAGCAGGTGTGTGCTGAGAGCAGCAATGATGAGGAAAGCCCGGAGCAAGACAGTTCCAGATCCAGGACGAGATATAAGGCTTCAAATATGTCCTTTGTAGACATGGTGGAGATGGTGGACATCTTGAAGAGGGCAGACTATGAAGAGAAGTTTTGACCTTACCCAAACCCAAATGTGAGAAAGGCCAAGATCATGACTAAAGTTGTGAGAAGTCTGCACAGGAATTTTGGGGTACGACAATCCAAGGAGCAATTCAGGAAACGCTGGTCAGACCTGAAATTGAGGGAGCACGATCAGTATAGAAGTATCAGGAAAGTGCTTCTAAAAAGTAAGTATTTGTTGTGTGTTCATATTATTATTATTATTACTTTAGTGCTGGTACATGTGCTTTTCTTTACTGTTGTACAGTTTAAATGCCAAGTTTGGGGTTCGTGGGCACAGTAATCATTCGTAGTAAACAGTGTTCGTTCGACCACTAATACAACGTTTTTGGCAGATGCAGGTTAACTACATTTGTTCATGCCTATTTGTATTAAAAGAAGTTTAGTACATTGTTGTCTAGATGTGTTTGTAACTATAATGAAATGCAAACTTGATTCAGCATAAGGAGAGGACACTCAGCAGTTGTTTACACATCTGGACGCAGGAGCACTAGTGTGTGACACCAGAACAACCTTTTTATGGTGTCTCACGCAGGTGCTCCAGTGGATACTAGGGGTCTCTCCATGTGTGAAACTTTAACAAAACAGGTAAGTATTCCAGCTTTTGAAAGGGAAACAATCATGCCTTCAGCTTGGAACTCTGCCAAAACAGACAATTTGACGACACTTCCAAGCAATGTTTCATATTCCTATTTCTCGCCTCAAATATCTGTCTGCTAAGTATACCTTTTTTGTATTCACATAGGGGAGAAAAGAATCAGGACATATGAGGACACCAGGAAACCCACACCTCCTGAAGAAGGGGAACAACTCAGCACACAACATGAGGATGTGGATTCCGAGGTTCAGGAAATGGTCAAAATGGTGACCACAACTGGTCAGTGTCTGAGACCACAGCTTCAGGTAATAGATGTATGCCTGCATATTTATAATACACGGTGTGTTTTTTTATTTTTAGTAATGTGGATGTTGTGGAAGAAGAAGCTCACTTGAACAGTGCAAGTGCACAAGTCCTCATCAGCGAAATAATGGTGTGCAATCGGGATTTAGAGAAGGTCAAGGAAAACATCTAGCACATGCTGACACACTGTGGCTTATTTCAAAAAATCCAAACCACTTTGAACTTCAAGTGCAATGCAAATGCACTTGTAGGGCAAAGTGGATTGTCCTTTCTGAAATAAGGCCCAGTGTGTCAACATGTGCTAGCTCACATCATGGGGGATCAATGGATGTGTTTCGGGGGTGCAACCCCTTCCTCTCATCTACTTTAGTTGCGAGGAAGGGGTTGCACCCACAAAACACGTACATTGATATTCCATGATGGCAGATAGCACATGTTGACACACTGTGTGTTTTGTACCTTTATCAAAATAGATGTAGGGAAAAGACACACATTTTAGACATGGGATCATGATGGAAATCCACATTTTAAATCCCAATTTGTGTGCCTCTTCAAAATTTGGCTTTTACAGGGGTGAGATCACCCCCTCTGATGAAGGCAAAATCAACACAGTTTTGACATACTAATGTCTCATATGGCCTTCACTTTATCAAAGTTGAACTTTGTAAGTTCCTGAGTTGGGGATGTGGATGTTATGTTTTTAAACATGCCTGTTTAGCCACAAAAAAAGGCTATATCTACTGTCAAACGTACATGTTATACACCAAAGATGTTGGTTTGTTTAAAAACCCTTTTATAACGCACATGTAAATGTGCTTCTGGTAAAATGTTTTATACTCAACAATGTGTGGCTTCTTCTTTAAATGCTCAATACCATTTTTTGAGTAAGTTGTTGTAGTTACAGGGACAATGGGGGGGGGGGGGATTTACTAAAGGCAAATCCACTTTGCACTATTAGTAAATAACCCCCACTGTGCTGTAAAATTTGCCAAAATAAGGCCATTTTAGGGACTACAAGCAATTAAATCATGGAGTTTAAAAGGATGATTTTTTTTATCATCAATGCATTACATACAATAAAAACAAAAACATTGTGTGTGTGTAGCAGACCTATAGCACAACAGAACATAATAGTTAGCTAAAAACCCTCTGGTCTGGGGTGAGGGTCCTCATTGGGAATGGCCGCATCAGATTGTCCCCCGGTGCAAATGCCTCATCTGCCACAAACACAAATGGGAGGTCTGCCACGTTGTCTGCTGAAGGTGGCAAGCCCAAGCTGCCAGTCTGGAAACACCTGTAGAATTAAGTCTTGGCAATGTCTCCTCCATCCGACATATGGCCATTCGTCCCCATGTCCAGATACAAAAACTCATAAGTCGCCGACACCACCGCCAACAACGCGATACTCCTGTACCCCTTGTAGTTATAGTAGTACGACCCTGAGTTGGGGGGTGGGACATGTTTCCTATCTATCACACCACCGCAGTTGGGAAAGTCCCACTGCTGGGCGAATTGGGAGGCCACAGTCTGCCATTCCTGTGGGTTGGAAGGAAACTGTGGAGTCAAACAAGAAAAAAAATAGTACTTTTGCACATAAAATTGCAAGCAGATTAGACACAAAGTGAAAAACAGCAAGAAGCGCCAATCTAAGTGCAGTATTATGTAACTTTAATAAAATGATGAACGGACACACAGCCAAATGGCTACTCACAAAATTAAAATGGTTTAAGGCAAGGATAGGTGGTGAGTCCAGGGACGTCCTCCTAAGATGTGGGCAAAGTGCCTGATGCAGGTTCTCCTGGAAGCGCGTGTCCACATGAAGATGTAGAAGTGGTCACCGGGGTCACCGCTGGGCGTGGGACTACAAACGATGGAAGTGTCCGCAAAAAACAGCCGGCATCTGAGGGGACAGGATCTGAAGAAAATGCGGAAGCATTGAAACGCGTCATCCGACACGTCCATACGTCACATCCGCTTTCGTTGGTTTCTGGACCAGTGCTCTGCGTTCCACACAGGTCTTCCGGTTTCCGTCCACCGCGACGGCTCTGGCTCTTCATGTCCCCTCAGATGCCGGCTGTTTTTTGCGGACACTTCCATCGTTTGTAGTCCCACGCCCAGCGGTGACCCCGGTGACCACTTCTACATCTTCATGTGGACACGCGCTTCCAGGAGAACCTGCATCAGGCACTTTGCCCACATCTTAGGAGGACGTCCCTGGACTCACCACCTATCCTTGCCTTAAACCATTTTAATTTTGTGAGTAGCCATTTGGCTGTGTGTCCGTTCATCATTTTATTAAAGTTACATAATACTGCACTTAGATTGGCGCTTCTTGCTGTTTTTCACATTGTTGTTTCAGAGTTGCCTGCTTCTACTCTCAAGTGAGCTGCCGCTGGTGTTTTTTATCAGACTTTTAATTCCAGTGACTGTTTACATTTATTTTTATATATATACACATATATGTATGTGTATAGTTTATATAATTTTTATAGACCATTACACCCTGGACAAAAAAATTTTTTTATATTCACTTTGGACTCTTTACATGCATGATTGTATGCTCTAGCGCCATTTCTCCTTTTTGTATACCTAGATTAGACACAAACATTCTTGGCCAACATAGGTATAACATTTATTTAAATGAATATTTAAAGTCAATAGTATAAGGTCGACTTATCAGATTCCTCACCCCCTCTGATGGCCCATTGTAAAAATTTTAGGGTGGGGGAGATGTTTTGGACAGGTAACCCTCTCCACTTCATTAAGAGCTGAATGCATAAATAATGTGTGTTACTTTGGCCAGCCCCTCCTTACTTACACTATTGGCAGCCCACTGGACAGGTAAGAAGTGTCATAATACAAAAATATGAATACACACTGTACAAATTGAAGCACATTTTTAACATTCTTCGATTACCTATCAAGATAATAGGAGAACAAAACTTTAAACAGTACCATTTGAAAGTATTCAGGCAGGCCCTTGCACTACATGCTTTGGTGAATTAATCCATAAATATGAACACAAAAGAGGTAGGTATAGTGTGTATGGGTTTGGCAAAGTCAACAGATAGAGCATTGGTATTGGTTGACTTAGCATTTGGGGGGGGGGTTCCAAATGAGTTTTGGCCCCCCAAAAAAAGCCTCTTGCACTATGCCTGAATTTAAGGACAACAATAACATTTGTACACATTTTAGGGGGTGTTTAGGGTAAGCACTACAATGGAGCTGACAAAATACATTATTAACCACTTCAATACCAGGCACTTAGACACCTTCCCGCCCAGGCCAATTTTCAGCTTTCAGCGCTGTTGCAATTTGAATGACAATTGCGTGGTCATGCTACACTGTACTCAAACAATTTTTTTTATCATTTTGTTCCTACAAATAGAGCTTTCTTTTGGTGGTATTTGATCACCTCTGCGGTTTTTATTTTTTGCGCAACAAATAAAAAAAGACTGAAAATTTTGAAAAAAAACAAATTTTTCTTTGTTTCTGTTAAAATTTTTTGTAAATAAGTACTTTTCTTCTTCAATGATGGGCACTGATATGGATGCACTGACGGGCACTGATATGGCGGCACTGATGGGCACCGATGAGGTGGTACCAATGAGGTGGCACTGATGAGGTGGCACTGACGGGCACTGATGATGGGCACTGATAGGCGGCACTGATTGACACCAATAGGTGGCACTGAAGGGCACTGATAGGTGGCACTGGTATGCGGCACTGATGGGCACTTATAGGTGGCACCGATGGGCACTCATAGGGGGCACTGATGGGCACTCATAGGTGGCATTGATGGGTACTTATGGGTGGCACTGATGGGTACTTATGGGTGGCACTGATAGGTGGCACGGATGGGCACTGCTGGGCACTGATAGGTGGGCACTGATGGGTACAGATGGGCACTGACAAGTGGCACCGATGGACACTGATGGGTGGCACTGATGACACTGATTGGTGGCACTGATGCCCCTAAGGGTGGCATTGCTGGGCATCACTGCAATATAATGGTGCCAATCAGTGCCCATTTGTGGCACAGATAGGGCACTGACTGGGCACATTGGGCACATGTGGATGGCCATGGGGTACATACCTAAACAAGTAAAAAGGCACAATGTGCAGATACCTCAGAGCGTACTGTAGTACCCAATAGTCCAGGGGCATGGATGTATGTACATATGTGTAGACTAGTAGTGTAAAGTCGCTACGTCAGTCAGGGCAGCCGCCAAGAAACCAAAAGCGAGTTCCAATAAGCTGAGAAAAAACAAGGAATAGGTTGTAAGTAGTGACGTCATCAACATGCGATGCGTTTCTGAACTAGCTGGCTATGGATGGAAGAGATAGCCGCATTCCTTTCTCAAGCATTTTGAGCATCTTGTGCAGCTTGAGAACGGAATGTGGCTATCTCTTCCATCCATAGCCAGCTAGTTCAGAAACGCGTTGCATGTTGATGACATCACGGCTCAGCGCCGGCCTGTGTCTGCACTCCAAGCCTCGCTTTCGATCTACACACACGGCCGTGTCTCTCCCTCCACCACACAGGGACAGTGCGAACGCTGTGGAGATACAGCATGGCTCAGCCATCCGCCCGGACGTCCTTCCCTCCTCCTCCCACGGACACCCTTGTCAGTATCTGACTGATCTCCCCCTCTCCACCGGACTGCAGTTACTACCTGCCAGGAACACTGAATTACATCAGACTGTGTTTGTGCTCAGCCATCTGCACCCCTGCCTGCCTGGATTTGATTGTGTATCAGATACACTGGAACTGCTGCTGGCTACAGTCCCACATCATTTTCTCCTCAGCCCTGATCATGCTCCTGTATACGACTCCTCTTTCTTTCATGTGAGTGGATATTGTGATTGTAATACATTTTTTTATGATATATTCTCAGAGGCGCCCCTATTCCTTGTTTTGTTTTTTATGGGGTACATACCTGGCCATCCACATGTTGCCCCCTTCCCTGGTGGTCCTAGTGGCGATCCCTGGTGGTCCAGTGTGGTCATCTGAGGGGGGGCTGCATTGATAAACAATCAGCGCAAACCCCCCCTGCCAGGAGAGCCGCTGATTGGCTCTCCTCTACTTGCGTCTGTCAGGCGCAAGTGAGGAAAAGCCGATCAACGGCTCTTCCTATTGACATTGTGATCAGCCATGGAGGCTCTTTACCAAGATCGGTTTAGTGGTGTGTCATACTGACACACCATTCCACCGATCGCCGCGATGCACGCCCCCACAGGCGCACGGTGGCATGTTATCCTGCTGGACGCCGGTGGGAAGTTGTTAAGTGGCTAGGCTAGGTGTGTATGGGCCCAGGATAGCATGCTGGGGAGGTTAGTGAACGTAAATATGCATGAAGGACAAAAAAGGAGCATTAAAAGCTTACAGCATGCATGAGGACAAAGAGGACATTCACAGCATATTACAATCATGGTAATTATGGAATGATGAAATAAATACAATACATTAGCAAACATTAAATACATAGAATGTGATGTTAAAGGATAAAACTTATAGTCCTTCTGCAGGACCTGAATGATGGCAGAACAGGTCTCTGGAATAATGATTCCCAGAGCCTGGGGGGAGATCCCAGTCATAAACTTAATATCCTGTAGACTTCTCCCCGTCACCAAGTACCGCAAGGTGGCGACGAGCCATTGCTCGGGAGTGATGGCTTGTCGCATGCAGGTGTCCTGCTTGGTAATATAGGGGGTAAGCAAAGCCAACAGACAGTGAAAAACGGGGTCCGTCATCCAGAGATATTTCCTGAAATCGTCAGGATTATTCTCCTGGAGCTCCTGCAGCAAAGGCATGTGAGAGAATTGGTCATGATTAAGTAACCAATTCTTGGTCCATGAACTCCTCCTCACCCTGTTCATGGACTGGACTTGGGTCAAAGCAAGCCGAACAACAGCACAAGCTCTCTGACGAGAATGTAACTGCAACATGGCTAGAAAACGGTCGGCTGGTCAGAACGCACTAACAAAACGCACTGAAAATCATAGAGGACCTGAGAAGAACGAGCTGAAAATCAGAAACGAGCGGACAAGAATGCACTGAAAAACAGAAGTGAACTATAAATAGAACGCACTGAAAGACAGGAACGAACTGACAACATGCACTGAAGAACAGATACAAGCCCACAAGCACAAACTGAAAAGCAGAAACGAACTGAAAAGCACAAGGCTGAAAAGCGCAAATCATCTCTCACCAAACTTCTACTAACACAAGATAAACACAAGATTGGCAGAAGGAGCCCAAAGGGTGGCGCACTGGCTAGTGAACTTCCTTTTTATATGCTCGTCGTAAGTGTTGTACGTCACCGCATTCTCACGTTCATAATTGTTGGCCAACATTTGTGTGACCGTGTGTATGCAAGACAAGTTTGAGCCAACAACCTTCAAACAAAAATGCACGGTTTTGTTGGTGGAAAGTCCAATTGTGTGTACGCGGCATTAAAGTAAGGAAGAGTCTGCAGCTCTGTCAAATATTTATTACTGTCTGTGTCCCTGCTGGAGAAAAAACAAATGTGAGGGAAAATTTTAAAAATTTGATATGTCACGAAATCAAGAATAAAACAAAAGGGAAAGTGTTCCAAGGGGAACACTTGTTCCATTGATAACTGTCTAAAGTTGCCCATAGATGGATTGAAATTCAGCCAGTTCAGCAGGGACCAACCATAGTATGAGCATTGTGGTTGTTCAGAAGACGGCCCGCTGTCAGAATATAAAGACACAGCAGGGAGGATTCTCTCATCCACCTCGAATGTGTGGATGGGGAAATTAGGTCCGTTTTTTTTCATTCAACCCCCTGGTTGAGTGGAAAAACCTGACCCATCTATGGCCAGCTTTAGGGGCATACCTTACCTTGAAGAATTTTTCTCTTATGCCGCATACACACGGATGGACTTTTTGACCGGACTGGTCCGACGGACTATCCGACGGACTTTCGACGGACTTTTGACGGACTTCCGACTGACTTTTGAATGAACGGACTTGCCTACGCACGATCACACCAAAGTCCGACGGATTCATATGTGATGTCGTATGACCGGACTAAAATAGGGAAGTTGATTGCCAGTAGCCAACAGCTGCCCTAGCGTGGGTTTTCGTCTGTCGGACTAGCATACAGACGAGCGGATTTTTCGACTGGACTCGAGTCCATCGGAAAGATTTGAAGCATGTTTCAAATCTAAAGTCCATCAGATTTTCAACTGTGAAAGTCCGCTGAAGCCCACACACGATCGGATTGTCTGCCTGACTCGGTCTGTCGGACCAGTCCGGTAGAAAAGTCCGCTCGTGTGTACGCGGCATAACTTTCTATTATTTCTTCAAGAAGATTTTAGGGATTTAACCATTCTCTACTATATATATATATATATATATATATATCATTTTAATTTCTATATAAAAAAACAATTTCACTCTGTCCTACTCAGATAACCTTCTTAGGTTGTTTGTGTGCATGCCTGTAAAAATAGATGTACTAACTAAATTCCAAAAGTGTTTGCATTGCAAAAACTTTTCATCCCAGCTTCAATATACTGCCGTGTTGATTTTCAAAAGCTAGTATTAAAGAAAGCTAGAAAAAAAATCACCTTTGGATTAAATTGATCAATTTTTGTGAATGAATTTGTATAGTCTCATTGATGAAGGTTTAGCAAAGATGCCTTTTCCTATATATTTTATATTAAAAAGTGTCCCTTCTTCCTATAAAGATATTTGAGTTTTCCGTTCAGTAATGTACACCGCCTTAGGTCTTTATCATACGGTACTTTATCATGTACTGGGGAGATGTATTATACTCTTGCAATGCTATCCTTCACATCTGCTTGTGCTAAACAATGTACACAGAGAGACAGCACAGCTCATGAATTTGGCAAGAAGGTTGTTTTTGCTTTTGGTGGTGCAGCTGGTCTTTCACATAGAACAGATTGCAAGCTACCAGTTAAAGATAAAATTTCTATTTCTTAAAGTGGCTATAATTTTTTTTTTTTTACTGTAATGCATTCTCTGCAATAAGGTAAAAAAAACTTTCAATAGCTTCTCACCCGCATTCCCCCTTAAACACTTACCTGAGCCCGATCTGGATCCAGTACTGTGCCCATCTGCAGCAGCTCTTCTTCCCTCTCTCTTCTCACAGGAGACTTGGCAACAGTGGAAGCCATTGGCTACTGTTGCTGTCAGTCAAATCCTGTGAGGAGGGAGTGGGGGGCTGGTCCAAGTTGTGCTGTGTGTGTCCATAGACATACACAGCCTAGATCAGGATCGAGCCCACACAGGTGCCCATATTACTTTTGGGACACACAGAGAAGAGGAGGAGCCAAGAGCGCTGGTGGGGTACCCCAGAAGAGGAGGTTGAGGGCCACTCTGTGCAAAACCACACAGAGCAGGTAAGTATAACATGTTTTTTTGTTTTAATAAAAAGTAAATTAGTCTTTACAACCCCTACAATAAGTACAATAATGTTTATTATTATTATAAAGGATTTATATAGCACTAACAGTTTGTGCAGCGCTTTAAAACATGAGGGCAGACCGTACACTTACAATACAAATCAATACAGGAGGGATCAGAGGGCCCTGCTCGTTAGAGCTTACAATCTAGAAGGGAGGGTCAAGTGGAACAAAAGGTAATAACTGTGAGGGGTGAGATGATGGAGAAAATGAAAATACAGTTGTTAGGTGTGGGTAGGGTAGGCTTCTCTGAAGAGAAGGGTTTTTAGGGATCATCTAAAAGCTACCACTTTTGAGAGAAGCGAAGAATGTGAACTTTTTGATGACTTAACAATGTGATCTTGTAATCAGTTTTTGGCTTTCCAGTCTGGCTGCTTAACATCTGAATTCCAGCCTCACGGTTACCTGCACGATTCCCTGGATTCGTTCTTGGAGCTCTTTGGATTCCCTGGATCGTTTTGGAAATCTGCTGATCGGGATATCCTCGCTTGATTGACTCGTCGTTGACATTCGAGTCCACTATTTCCAGTAAGAGTGTATACCCCTTATCTCGGGTGGAGGACACATTATCCCTGATGCTCTACCTGCTTGCTGAGGTCTCTATACCCCACTTCTGAGCAACAACTTTTCGTGGTGTACTCCATATTTGTTTATCATAGGATTGTTTCACCTTTGGGACTTTCTCACCTGTGTTTCTACTAATTATATACATGATCTGTTTTATATTAATTATATTTGAGATTGATTTTTATCACAACATTTTTATTATTTACACACAATACTTGATTTCTGGTTCAATGTTTATTGTTTAAAATTTTTAGCGCTACATTTTTCACTGATCTTTTGCATTAAATTTTCGTCACATTCTTATGTAGCAGCTGTTCATTTTTCTTCACTAATTGAGTTAACGCTGTAATATCCCCTATCCACATACTTTATAGTGATAACTAGGGATGAGCCGAACACCTCCCTGAACGGTCCGCACCAGAACATGCGAACAGGCAAAAAATTCGCTTGAACACGCGAACACCGTTAAAGTCTATGGGACACGAACATGAATAATGAAAAGTGCTAATTTTAAAGGCTTATATGCAAGTTATTGTCATAAAAATGGTTTGGGGACCTGGGTCAATAAAAGTGTAATATCCCTTTAAATTTCATACCTGGGGGGTGTCTATAGTATGCCTGTAAAGGGGTGCATGTTTCCCGTGTTTAGAACAGTCTGACAGCAAAATGACATTTCATGGGAAAAAAAGTCATTTAAAACTACTCGCGGCTATTAATGAATTGCCGGTCCGACAATACACATAAAAGTTCATTGATAAAAACGGCATGGGAATTCCCCACAGGGGAACCCCGAACCAAAATTTAAAAAAAAATGGCCTGAAGGGCCTGGTATGGAATTTAGGGGGACCCCCCATGCCATTTTTTTTTTTACATTTTGGTTCGGGGTTCCCCTGTAGGGAATTCCCATGCTGTTTTTATCAATTAACTTTTATGTGTATTGTCGGACCGGCAATTCATTAATAGCCGCGAGTAGTTTTAAATGGCTTTTTTCCTTTGAAATGTCATTTTGCTGTTAGACTGTTCTAAACACGGGAAACATGCGCCCCTTTACAGGCATACTATAGACACCCCCCAGGTACGAAATTTAAAGGAATATTATACTTTTATTGTTTCACTTTAAGCATTATTAAAATCACTGCTCCTGAAAAAACGTCCGTTTTTAAAACTTTTTCTTGCATTGATCCATGTCCCCTGGGGCAGGAACCAGGTCCCCAAACACTTTTTATGACAATCATATAAGGCTTTAAAATTAGCACTTTTGATTTCTCCCATAGACTTTTAAAGGGTGTTCCACGGCTTTTGAATTTGGCGCAAACACCCCAAATTGTTCGATGTATTAAGAATGTTCTAGGAGCTGAGGTGCTCCTTCAGTGCTATCCGTCAGCCTCATATTTTTGGAAAAGAAAATTGCTAAACTGATTTTCAGCTTCTCCTTTTGCAGTAAATTTCTGTGATGGAAGGTTTTAGAATGAAAGCAGATGCTGTAGCTGTGTGCCCCACTGCACATTGTGGTTATTCCCACCATCCTTTACATCAATGCTTTATTCTGTAGTGATGATGAGTTTGGAGGAAGGAACCACAGCGCAAGATGGTGAACACGGGCATTTGACACTCCTGAATGTACTGATTGAAGGCTTTTCTGGAGCCTACAGCACTGAAAGACAGAGGAGAACGGATTTGCCATCTAATGGAAAGGTAAGTATTCACAGTGGTTGATTTACTAAAGCCAAATAGGCTGTTCACTTTGCAAATTACTTCCATTATCCAATTATGTGCAAGCAAAAATATTGGGGTTTTTTTAAACGTTCCTTGCACATTATAGGGGATTCTTTTCAAAGTGAAATTTCACCTTATTCACCAAGCTCTGGAGAAAATTCCTTTGCAAAGTGAACAGCCTACAGTGCCTTGAAAAAATATTCCTACCCCTTGAAATTTTCCACATTTTGTCATGTTACAGCCAAAAACATAAATGTATTTTATTGGGATTTTATGTAATAGACCAACACAAAGTGGCACATAATTGTGAAGTGGAAGGAAAATGATAAATAGTTTGCAAAAATTTTTACAAATAAATACGTGAAAAGTGTGGTGTGCATTTGTATTCAGCCCCCCTGAGTCAATACTTTGTAGAACCATCTTTCTCTGCAATTACAGCTGCAAGTCTTTTTGGGTATGTCACCACCAGCTTTGCACATCTAGAGAGTGACATTTTTGCCCATTCTTCTATGAAAAATAGCTCAAGCTCGGTAAGATTGAATGGAGAGCGTCTGTGAACAGCAATTTTCAAGTCTTGCCACAGATTCTCAATTGGATTTAGATCTTGACTTTGATTGGGCCATTCTAACACATAAATATGCTTTGATCTAAACCATTCCATTGTAGCTCTGGCTGTATGTTTAGGGTCGTTGTCTTGCTGGAAGGTGAACCTCCGCCCCCAGTCTCAAGTCTTTTGCAGACTTTAAAAGGTTTTCTTCTAAGATTGCCCTGTGTATGGCCCCATCCATCTTCCCATCAACTCTGATCAGCTTCCCTGTCCATGCTGAAGAAAAGCATCCCCACAACATGATGCTACCACCATCATGTTTCATGGTTGGGATTGTGTTTAGGGTGATGTGCAGTGTTAGTTTTTTGCCACACATAACATTTTGCTTTTAGGCCAAAATTTTAAATTAAGTTAAATTTTAGTCTCATCTGACCTGAGCACCTTCTTACACATGTTTGCTGTGTCCTCCACATGGCTTCTTGCAAACTGCAAATGGGACTTTTTATTGCTTTCTTTCAACAATGACTTTCTTCTTGCCACTCTTCAATAAAAGCCAAATTTGTGGACAACTAATCGTTGTCCTGTGGACAGATTCTCCCACCTGAGCTGTGGATCTCTGCAGCTCCTCCAGAGTTACCATGGGCTTCTTGGCTGCTTCTCTGATTAATTCTCTCCTTGCCGGGCCTGTCAGTTTACATGTCTTGGTAGGTTTGCAATTGTGCCATACACTTTCCATTTTCAGATGATGGATTAAACAGTGTTTCAGTGAGATGTTCAAAGCTTGGGATATTTTTTTATAACTTAACCCTGCCTTAAACTTCTCCACAACTTTATCCCTGACCTGTCTGGTGTGTTCCTTGGCCTTCATGATGCTGTTTGTTCACTAAGGTTCTCTAACAAACCTCTGAGGGCATTGTAAAACAGCTGTATTTATACTGAGATTAAATTACACACAGGTGGACTCTATTTACTGATTAGGTGACCTCTGAAGGCAATTGGTTCCACTAGATTTTAGTTAGGGGTATCAGAGTAAAGGGGGCTGAATACACATGCACGCCACACTTTTCAGATTTTTATTGGTAAACAATTTTGAAAACCATTTATCACTTTTCTTTCCACTTCACAATTATGTGCCACTTTGTGTTGGTCTAGCACAGAAAATCCTAATAAAATACATTTATGTTTTTGTGGAAAACTGCAACGGGTATGAATACTTTTTCAAGGCACTGTATTTGCCTTTAGTAAATCAACCCCTATAGTCTTTAATTGCAGGAAGAATTTTTTACATTTTGCAGGAGAAGTGACAGAGTCGTGTTATTAAAAAGTCTTTTCTTTAGATGTACATACTGCTTACTCTTCCTCAATCATTATCTACTCTAGGATGCATGTACATCTGAATTAATGGAATAGATACATTATTTGATCAAACTTAATGAAATAACAACATTCAAAGAGATCGGAAAATGCAAAAAATTAATTTTGTAACCTTGCTTGGTTCATCTGGACATGTTAAAGGACCAAATAGGTTTTAAAAGTTCATTTATGCCTTAAAGTGGATGTAAACCCACTCTCATGCTTTCTAAACTACTGCCACAAAGGTTATTTAAAGGGATATACACGCCTCCTGCATGTATCCTTACCTGTCAAATGTTTCCCCTCTGTCTGTTATGAGACCCGAAAAATGGCAGATTCTGTGGGCAGGTCTGTTGTCTGGAGCTCGGTGGGTGGAGTTGTGATGTTAGTAGACTCCCCACCCACCTCTACACTCCCCTTGGCCAGGCATCAATATTTCTTACACTGAACTTCTGCTGGTCTTGTGGATTATGCCCAATGATCACTAACATCCAGTCAAAACCCAGGAAAATCAACACATGACTTCAGCATGCCCAATCATGCTGAGATGTGGAGCAGCCAATCCTGGGAGAGCTGGAGAAGAAAGGAGGAGGGGATCTGAAGTACACAGAATGTCTCTCTCACACTTGTGCATGAGAAATGTAAATCACCTGTCACTCACAGCAAGGGGGAGAAATGGACATCTATTTCTCTGTCTGACCATTTTTATCTCACTGAAAAAAGATAAGAGGATTGCTCAGAGCTGGATTAACTCTTCGTGGCAAGACTGGGCACAGATGACATGAAATCCTATACTGTACAAGGTGTAAGCCTTAATTTTTTTTTCAGGTTTACATCCACTTTAAGAGAAGTTGTGGACCTATATAAGCAATGATAAAAAAATTGGTAAGGCTAGAGCAGGCCACTCATGCACTACCCAGTATATAAATGGGTATATAAATAATTCATTAAGGTAAGGAGTTTGCTGCCAACATCTAGCAGTGTCTCCACATACAAAGTTAAATGAATAATTGTGAGTAGTGCGGTGCTAAATCCAGTTAAATTAATAAACAATATGGTGAATAATAAATATACAAAATATCAAAACTTGTGTCTCATTATGATTCAATAACAGAGATCTCATAAGAAATTCAATATACAGCATAAAACATTCAAATTAATATTAATAATGTGCTTAATCCATTAGACAGTGCTGTAAACATATTATTCAAAGACAGTGTCCCAATGCCCCTCGGGGTAATGCACCCAATCACCAAATTCAAAAAATACCTAAAAGTGTAAAAATATAAAAATATATCACAATATGCAAATTCCCATCAAACACTACACGAATGTCTTAAAGTGAAGTGAAATAAATCCTCTAATTCAGTGACTTGATAATTCAGTGCTCCACCAAAGTGCAGGGTGGCAGCTCACCTGAAAAGTAAACCCATATTCACATACAGGTCATAATGTGCTTTTTTGATAATACACGGGGTCTGCATTACAAATAGATGCAGGGTTCACAGATTTTCCTCTCCATATACCATCACATAGAATAATGAAGATCCATATAGTGTAGTAATTTTGTGTAAAGTTATTAAAACAAAGTAGTAACTTTCTGCTAAAATCCAAACCTCCAGTCTCATCCGCATCACAATCACATGACTTTCTCAAGGGCACTTACATTTATTCAATAAAAATTGACAGTGCTGCCACCCTATAATCCTCTTCAAAGGGGCTTTAACCCCTTACTCATGCCCTGCCAATGCAGGCCTTAGTCATAACCATAACCATTTACCCCTATATAGCTTTCAATAAAGAAGATTGAATTTTAACCTCCTGAGTTGCTGGCTCTTTAGACCTATTTAAGGTCTTCAAAATATTACCTTTTGCTCACCAATTCTTTAAAATTGAATTGACTTCTCAGTTTATATAAGCTAAATACATTCCAAGTATATCAAAACAAAGGGGGGTTAATTTACTAAAAGTGGAGAGTACAAAATCTGGTGCAGCTCCACATAGAAGCCAATCAGTTTCTAGTTTTTTTTTTGTCAAAGCTTAATTGAACAAGCTGAAGTTAGAAGCTGATTGGCTACCATGCACAGCTACACCAGATTTTGCACTCTCCAGTTTTAGAATATTCACCCCAAGGTTAAAAAAGCAGCCACAGCCTGTGTAGAAAACATATGTCCTGCCAGCATACTGCAGAGTGGGACCCTTGCTTTCTCTGGGAAAGCTTTGATCTTTTTGCAGAGATGCATGCCGCCTACTGTGTCAGAGCCATAGACCATAGAGGCATATTGGTTCTCTGCCCTCCTTTCTCAGAGAGAGAAAGTGTTGCACTCTGCATCTGCTAGCAGGGGACAGGCTTTTCTATTCAGGTTAGAGCAGCAGAGAAAAAAATGGAAGGCTCGAAAACACCTGTTGGTATGATGCACCTGGAATGTATTTATAATAGCTAATTCAAACTGAAGGGTCAGTTGGGCTTTATAAGGGTTGAAGTTATACATGTGTAGCAAAATCCTTGAGGCCTAATAGTGACCGCCACAGTAAGGGACAGCTGACATCCTTCTGTGTAGAGTGGGTTACAAGACAAGGTGGGTTTACTGCCAGATGAAATGGTGAGTGTCAGACACTTTTGGAATGCAAAGAGATTTATTGTCTCTTGAACAGAACTGTGGGAGAGAGGGTTAGAGCCAGGACACCGTTAAGTAGATGCAATGATAATTGGCAGACTCTGAGACTTCCATAGGAAGACAGCTATACTGGTGAAGGCCTCCAGCCAGATACCACTTCTGTATAGGTAGGACCACTGTCTTCTATGGCAACAATCTTGTAGTAGTTACTAACGGTGGTTGTATTCAACTATTGTCAACACAAACAGTTCTCTGCTTACTCCACAGTCACTCACTATAGTTCTTCACTCAACGAACTCCCAGTCTTTCACTAGACTTTGGATCCAATAGCCACTGGATCCCCTGAGCTCTTCCACTTTTAGCACTTAGTATCTTCCTCAAGCGTCACTCCCGCTTCCCTGCTTGGTCCCTGGCTTGGCACTCACAGATACTCTTCCAGCGTCACCCCTGCTGACTCACTAGGTCCCTGGCTTTGCACCCACTAATGCTCTGCAAGCATCACCTCTGCTGTCCCACTGGGTCCCTGTCTTGGCACTCATTGAAATTTTCCCACTTCTTCACTGTCCCCGGCTAGTGAGCAGACTGCTCTGGTACTGGCTTCAGCTTACTCACAGTGGTCTCTGGTAACAATAGCAGTGGCAATAGCTTCCCATTCTACCTCCGACCACAGCTGATTACCCATCCAGCTGAACCACTACTTCTGGTTGAACTACAAACCAGCAGTCCCAACCCTATGCTGCTCTCCTGCTCCTCAGAAAGGCCCTCAGGCAGCCTAGCAGGCAAATGTTCCCGGGATAGGCCTCAGGATTCTGGCCTAGCACCCCGGGGCAGCACAACACATGTCCACCTAGACAGCCATCCAGGTGGCACAGAACCCCGATCACCTGACTCCACTCAAATAAATAGGGTCTCACAGCAGGCCAAGGGACCAAAGAAAATCCCTGCCCATTGGCTGGGACACCCCATCCATTCATGTCTGAGCATGCAAAGCCCCTGTCTTATCTAATGTCACTAGCATAGTGCCACCTAGTGACAGAAGAGAAAGGGTACAATAGGTCAAGGGTACAATTGGCAAAGGCAACTAAATTTGATGGCAACCCTGCCCAAACATCAGGGTGCTACACATGAATGCATTGTCTGGTTTATTTCAACTGTTTCTCAATGCAGAAAGTTTGGAGTTTAAGTTATACATACACTTTATTGTCTAACTTGAGTTTTTAAAGATGTAAGCTTGTAGGATAACGCAAATCTATTTGTTAAAACTGTTTTTTAAAGTGTATTTCAACTTTGGCATCCAAATCGAGATAATACGTATTTTATACATATTACTTGTTCTTAATCTCATAGCATAACAAAAAGAATGGCAGTTTTCCTTTTTAGATTTTTTAGATGTTCTATTTTTAGAACCTTCAGCATTGTAAAATCCAATATAGTTCTCTTTTCATGAGGGGGTAGGCAGCTGTGTTTACCATAGTAAAAGCAGTAAAAAACACATAAACAAAAATGTATTATAATGCAGCTTACCATTTCTTGGATGTGGTGGCTGCATTCATTTTTTTTCTTTTTTAGGCATTATTGCTTTATTTTTACCTGGTGATCCAGCCAGTAAGTCTGTTATTTTTTTTAACTTTCTTTAACACACCAAGCTGTCCAACAAAAGTGGCAGTTTAAGGGATGAGACAAACCAATGATCTTTAACAGTGGTGCTTACAATGGTGAGCTTTTATTCATATATGTAAAACCTTTATCCCAAAATGATGCAAAAAAAACCTGTTGCTGTAACTGCATGGAGTTTGGCTTTATTAGTCAGTTACTTCTAAATTGGCTAGTGATGCCAACATTGCCTTCCCCCCAAACTGACAATGATTCTGTCCAAAGAACTATTTTATTGGCTGAATCACCAAGTGAATAGAAAGGAAACAAATACATTGGAAGAGTAAGCTGCAATATATCAAAATTTTGTTTTCGGGTTTAATATCGCTTTAACCCTGTCTGTACCATGCAGGCAGATTTTATTACTGGTTGCAGCTGTATTTGAAGGCTATCTGTTGTAATAAGGGGTTAAAGGTTTAGTAGCTGGGCTTGTTGCATTATATGTTATAGGAGGGAGCTCATTCTAGACAGACTCATTATGGCATTGTTCTAAAATCCATGCAGTCAGCCATGACACCTTCTCTTGAAAAATATTTAAAAGGTAAGAAATATTGTTAACATTTTTAAGGTATGTTGTGTGAATGGGAAGTGGAACACATAAAGGTATAGTGTTTTTTTTTCTTTAAATGTGCCTGCAAAAGTGGAAATACATTTTAAGGCACACTTGCAAATAAACCTTAAGCAGTGCAAGCAGTATTGGAGAAAAGTTCATCAAGACAAGTCAGATTTACAGCAGTGTCCTGAAATGCATGTCTAACAATCTGACATGTTTGCTTGGCTGTTCAGTCCTCGCTAGACTATTGCATTTACAGTGTCTGTCACCCAGCCGACTGTTTGCCATTTCTCCCAAACTTGTCCTCTGCTGACATTTGTTTGCAGAGCAGTAATAGTGTGCAGGTCTCTATAAGCCATGTTTTAATTTTAATTTTGTTTTATTTAATTTTCTAGATAATATACACATTTTCTTTCCTTCATTTAGCATACAGTAGTTATAATCAGATATTGAGTACAATACTAGCTGCTATTTACATTTATATTTACTAATTTCTCTAGGAGATTGATGAGATGCAAAGTCCTGATTGTAATCAACATGTTAGCACAGATTTTTTTCCCATTTCAGATGCAGTCTGATCCAACCGTGACCTGCAACTGCACACTTACTAAGAAGAAATTAGTATCTAACAGGGGCTTGCTGCAGCTCTCTATTACAAAATGCACTTGATTGTAGTACCAATTTATTTAAAATCAGCGTTTCCTGTAAATGATTTATCTTCTCATTAAAGAGGATCTGTCACAAAGAAAAGAAAGCTTGGACAATTACCATAGCTTGAACAATTATTCATAGATAAGGTATGCATCTTGAGCTTGCCAATTTCTGGGTAAATTTTATAATGTAATGCAAAATTCACTCTGGACAATAATACTAATAATAATGATCCACATCATCTTTTCTAAACCCGGGGAAACCCGTGAAATAACTTGCAGCTCTCAGGGAATCCCTGACATAAATTACTGTATCTACAACTCTTGATACTGTAGCATGGGAAAAAAAATATTATTAAGTAAATCCAAAACAATTCGATGTGTCTGAAATGAACAGTTGAATGTGACTAGGATGAATATTGAAGACACAATCCAAAAGGGCACATATGTGAGTGCTGACCAAAACACCTCTTGACAACAGTGCACCACCACCACGTAGATATGGGCTTACCAGAAGCAAGCTATAAGAGATCCTGCGGCTAATACCCAGCCAGGGCCTTTTCCACAAGGAAGTTGATGTCACACCACCAGCAGAGGGAAACCTGGACCACACTCCAATTGGGTCAAAGATCGAATGTCGGCCATGGTGGAAGAAAAGAAAATTGCATAATGTATGGCCTGCTTTATGCAGAAGTTATACCAAAGATATACTTTTTCATTGCCTACAGATAACAATGGTGGCCAGAAGCCTAACCTGGCCAGAATAGAGCATTTTCCTTCCCTTAGCCTTCAACTTAAATGTTAAAAATGCCACTATTATCTTTTTTAACTTTTATTGGCATCTATGTATGTATTTCAAATGTATATTTATCTGTTTGCTTGGAGTTTCACTTTAATGTCATAAATCATATAAAGGAAAGAATGTCTATTAAGAGAATCCAATGCAAAGGATAATGAGCATGGAAAAGTGTACAATAGCATACAACCGTGGCCAAAAGTTTTGAGAATGATACAAATATTTATTTTCACAAAGTCTGCTGCCTCAGTTTTTATGATGGCAATTTGCATACTCCAGAATGTGAATATGAAGAGTGATCAGATGAGTTGCAATAAATTGCAATGTTCATCTTTGCCATGAAAATTAACTTAATTCCATAAAAGAAATTTCCACTGCATTTATGAAGAAGGCTTCAGGGCACCCAAAAATTACAGCAAGCACCAGGACTGTCTCCTACAGTTGATTTCAGCTGCAGGATCAGGCACCACCAGTACAGAGCTTGCTTAGGAATGGCAGCAGGCAGGTGTGAGTGCATCTAAACGCACAGTGAGGCAACGACTTTTGGAGGATGGCCCGGTGTCAAGAAAAGCAGCAACAAAGCCAGTTCTCTCCTGGAAAAACATCAGGGACAGACTGATATTCTGAATAAGGTACAGGGATTGGACTGCTGAGGACTGGGATAAAGTCATTTTCTCAGATGAATCCCCTTTCCGATTGGGGCATCCGGAAAAAAACCTTGTCCGGAGAGGAAAAGGTGAGCGCATACCATCAGTCCTGTGTCATGCTAACAGTAAAGCATCCTGAGACCATTCATGTATGGGGTTTCTCCTCAGCCAAGGCAGTGGGCTCACTCACAATTTTGCCTAAAAACACAGCCATGAATAAAGAATGGTAGAAAAACATTCTTCGAGAGCAACTTCTCCCAACCATCCAAGAACAGTTTGGTGATGAACAATGCCTTTTCCAGCATGATGGAGCACCATCTTTGCATAAACTTAATGTAATTGTCAATAAAAGCCTTTGACACTTATGAAATGCTTGTAATTATACTTCAGTATACTATAGTAACATCTGACAAAAAGATCTAAAACCACTGAAGCAGCAGACTTTGTGAAAATTAATATTCGTGACATACTCAAAACTTTTGGCCATGGCTATACACTGTTGATAGGATTACAGAACAGAGAACAGTTGTATCAACACTTTTCATGTGGCCATTTAACACTGACCTTTCCCCCATGTCAGTAAAAATCAAAGCACCATAAAACTCTGCATGCCTATATGTAATCATCTTACATTCATTAACAAACATTTTTTTCTGCTTTTTCTTACAGTTATTGCTGTTGCACTTCCTGGTTTCTTAAGGCACTGGTGATGTAACCCTGGCCTCACAGCTGCATCCTGGAAACTTCCTGTCACATGTTCCAGGAGGCAGACCTAGAGTTATAGACAGAGTTTCAGGAAGTAAATGGATTCATCTGCCCTTAGTAAAAATGGCCACCACGAGAAGAATAGGGAGGAAAATGGAAAGAGATTCATCTGCCCTTAGTAAAAATGGCCACCATGAGAAGAATAGGCTGGAAAAGAAAACTAAAGTATGCAAAGAAAAAAAAGCCTGCAATTATGTGTAAGTATCTGTTTGTAGATTGTCATTACTAAACATTTCTAAATGTGCCCCTGTTGTAATTGGTATGATAGGGGTAAAGTTCCTCTATGACTATCTAAGCAACTTTGGTGTCCAAAGCAGGGCTGGGACAAGGGGTGGGCAGAAGGGTCGGCTGCCCTGGGCGCAATGGTTTATTGCAGGATATGGGTGTGCCCTGACCTGAACCCTATAGGAAGGGGGGAGCTCAGTTTGGCATCCTTGCCCTGGGCTCTGGATGACCTTGTCCCAGCACTGGTCCAAAGACTTTAGTTTTAAAAATATCTTTAGCCAAAATGTTACTGTAAATATCCATGGTGACTTACTGCTTTGCTTAGGCTAAGATATCAGTCTATTTGGGTCACGGTACACTAGATTCAATGTGATCTTGAAGTGTTCTTAACTCTAGGGCTCAGAAACTCTGTGTAATATAGGCCAGTTTCTCAACAGCAGGAGGAAACCAGTGCAGATATATGCGCATGCTCATTATGTGCTCATACTCTGTGCTTAAGGATAATTCATGACGTACATTTTTGGGCAGGTACACATCCATGCTTGACACTTAGTCTTGGCACTCAATGGCCTATATAAGCTGAAACACTGCCAAAGGAAGTTGCTCAGTGGTCATTAGCTTGTCCTTGTTTACTTTATACCTGACCTGCTGATTCTTCCTCACTTTGTATCACCCGGCTTGTCTTTTGTACTCAGCTACCTTGTATCCTGTGTGCCCGACTGATACCGATCTTCAATTGTTTCCTGGACTTTGTCTTTGCCTTCTGATTTGATACCATCCTCCCCTGCTGTTACTGACCTCAGCTTGTTTCCTGGACTCTGTCTCTGCCTCCTGGTCTGGTATCACATTATTCCTGTGTCTGGCCAATGCCCAGTGATCTTCAGTTCCCCAGTTCTACTCATCTGGCTGCAACAAAGACCCAGCTCAGCTTGCAAACTCTGGTACTCATGCCACTCTATGCTCTCACTCTCTCTGTCACCACCTTTGGAAGTGTTGGGCAGAAGGTACAAAAGGAGCCTTCTAATACAGTCAGTCTCCAGCAAGTACATCTATTTCAAGCAACATAACCAAACCACCCTTTTCCTAGCTCTGGGCTACTTCTTTCTTTTCTTTAAACTGTTCATAGTGAGCTCTCACACTTGGAAGGTTATTTTATGGTGACAGCAACAATGTGAGCCTCACACCTAGGAAACTTTTGCATAGCATCATCATTAGTTGTCCTTTAATTAACAGGTATAGAGATAAGGTTGGCATGACCCTGTGCTATGTATCATCCCAGTGCCAAAATGCCAAAAATAGGAGAGGGGGTTACCTGGCACTCAGACAGTGCCCTTTAGGCTCCATCCAAGCATAGGTTGATCTTGTAAGCTCCTTGAGGGTAGGGAATGATGTGAATGTACAATGAATATGTAAAGCGATGCGTAAATTGACGGCGCTATATAAGTACCTGAAATAAATAAAATAAATAAATAAATAAATAAATTTTCTGTCAGGAGTTGGCCCGCTTGCTGATAATGATAGTCTTTGCCACATAAGAAAAGATTACTTCTTACTGGGATCTGACATGCACACCACGCATTAAACCACTCGAAATCTGCAAGTAGCCTCCTTCTTAAATGTATAAGTTGTATCATGCACCAGAATCATCCAATCAGTGACAGACAACATAATGTATCTAAAACGCTAGGATCCTTCTGTCTTTGTAGAGCTAAGAGGTGTTATCCCCTTCCTCTATTGGTACTTTTTTACATTACCTACATATGGTGACCATTTGAAAAAAGCCAATTGCTTATTGATTTATGTCAGGAATTAGAGTTTTTTTTTATTCATTTTTATTGATTTTCTTTTACCTTATACAAAGCTACATAAGACACATCACAAACAACAACAACAAAAAAAGTAAAAATGACTAATTTCAAAGTTATCTACAAGACATAATCATAGCAAAAATAATAAAAACCCAAAAGACCTGCGTGTACAGTATTCAAAATAAGAAAAAAAAAAGGTGAAAAACCACCAATCCAAACCTACTCTGGTACTATACTCCAGTACGGCAGAATGAGCCTACTACACTATGCTGCCAAAATTATTGGGAAGCCTGCCTTTACACACACATGAACTTTAATGGCATTCCAGTCTTAGTCCATAGAGTTCAATATTGCGTTGGCCCACCCTTTGCAGCTATAACAGCTTCAACTCTTCTGCGAAGGCTGTCCACAAGGTTTAGGAGTGTGTCGATGGGAATCTTTCACCATTCTTCCAGAAGGGCATTTGTGAGGTCAGGCACTAATGTGGATGAGAAGGCCCGGCTCGCAGTCTCCACTTTAATTCATTCCAAAGGTGTTCTATCGTGTTGTAGTCAGGACTCTGTGCTGGCCAGTCAAGCTCCTCTACCCCAAACTCACTCATCCATGTCATTATGGACCTTGCACACTGGTCCAAATCATTTGCTGGAGGGTAGATTATAGTGTGGGGTTGTTTTTCAGGGGTTGGGCTTGGCCCCTTAGTTCCAGTGAAGGGAACTCTTAAGGCGTCAGCATACCAAGACATTTTGGACAATTTCATGCTCCCAGCTTTGTGGGAACAGTTTGGGGATGTCCCCTTCCTGTTCCAACATGACTGCGCACCAGTGCACAAAGCAAGGTCCATAAAGGCATGGATGAGCGACTTTGTGGGGGAGGAACTTGACTGGCCTGCACAGAGCCCTGACCTCAACCCGATAGAACACCTTTGAGATAAATTAGAGCCTGTGAGCCAGGCCTTCTCGTCCACATCAGTGCCTGACCTAAATGTGCTTCTGGAAGAATGGTCAAACATTCCCACAGACACACTGCTAAACCTTGTGGACAGCCTTCCCAGAAGAGTTGAAGCTGTTATAGCTGCAAAGAATGGGCCAACTCAATATTGAACCCTATAGACCAAGACTGGGATGTCTTTCAAGTTCATGTGCGTGGAAAGGCAGGCGTCTCAATACAGTGTATATAAGATTGGGCATAACTATTCCTCACTCAAAAATAACATATTAAGTAGATATATGAATATACTGTATTATCGTAATAATCTATCTCAGCTACCTTCCAGTAGGGTTGCGTGAGTCGATTTTTGCCATGCAAACCATATTGTTTCAAGTTTATTAGAGTATCCCCTTTTTTGATACATCAATTATTACCCAAAGAGGGAGACATTAATCTCCTTAATCCAATCGAATTGGAGGTTTAAGCTTACCATTATAAGTGACCTGCATCTTTATAGAGCAAATCAATCTATAGAGGCTTGTGTGCTTTATTGCCGTATAATTACCATACAATAAAACTCTGATTGGTGGATGTTAATAACTTATTTCCAGTGGCCTGGGTTTTCTTGAAATGCAGCATATAAAAGAATGCACTGCTACGGTTTTCTCAGTTCATTATGATTCTGACAACAGAGCAAGTTCTCCATTAAAATACCAGGGTCATATTTAATCGTACCTCAGAGCCAGGAGGAGTACGCTGTTCTTCCAGGAAATAAAGTTATAGATACAGGAAAAATACAATGTAAATATATGTAACGCGTTCTTCTGTTTTTGATCATTTAAAAAAACTGCAAATGAATATTTATAAAAAGGCTATAATTCCCATGTAGATAACACATTAACTATACAGACAATCATTCCATATAAATACACATTTTTTAACAAGTAACCTTGTACTTGTGCTTTATGTAATATTCATAAACCTGGCCCATAAAGTTGTCCATAACAATATTTCTTAGAGCTGTAAATTACTATAAAGCGATCTAAAGTACAGGATGAGGCTGTGCAATGGGCAGGTTGTTGTATTCTTATTTTATACTACTGTATGTTAGGAAATGACATGAATATTAACTTACTTCTGTTCAAGGATGTAGAGAATGTCAAGACCAATAAAAATCTCTAGGAGATTGACTGAGGTATCAATGGAATCAGCGATTCATTAACGCTATTTGTCTCAACTAAATTCATTGAGAGCAATTATGAGTCTAACATCTTCCGATATTTGTGGTGAGCATCAATTTAATGAAGACCCTGGGAATGTTTCTCCTCTCTGATAGAGATTTAAAGCGCCATATCATTTTAATTGGAACAAGCAATAGAATATAGACATTAATCTTTAGCTGTCCCTTACGATCAGTGGATCCGTATTTTTCCTTGATGTGCAGAGGAGGCCACGTTCTTATTTAATAAGGCTGTCAGATTCATTGTGCCAACCATCAGATTTGTGCGCATGTGTGTAAGCATGCACAACTTCTGTGCATAGAAGCTTAGGTAGACAGGCAACTGTGTGCACACATGAGCACATCATAATGTGTGTGTGAATGCACGTTCCATGTCCACCACTGAAAAGTGGATGAATTAAACTGCATAGGCTCATTGCTGAATGGTCTTTCAGCTGTAATCCTGTGACTTAAGATTCCTGATCTTAAATCTTGTGCTTTACCATTATTATTAACGCTCTGTGTACATTGAAGATTGCAGACAGGCAGTTAAGAGTTCTTTATTGCAAAAAATACATAGTAAAGCCCAACTCTTTACATATTTTCAGTTTTCCAATTAAAATTTCACTTGAATTAGGGATGAATATGGTTAACTAAGGGTTAATAATGAGATAAGTAGGACTACATTTTCATTTATTTTTACAAGGTTGCTTTACCTGACATTATGTGAAATTTAAAGGTCACCTCTTTATTAAGCTATGAAAGAACCAGAGTAAATACAATCTAACAAAATAGCAAACGCTTAGGCCCCTTTGACCCATCTGCTTAACAGGAAATCTGTCTGCTGATCCACGCTGAGCAGGCAGATGACAGGTCCGTGTCCACTCCGCTATTCTCTATGGCAGTGTTTCTCAACTCCAGTCCTCAAGGCTCTCCAACAGGTCATGTTTTCAGGCTCACCATTATTTTGCACAGGTGATTTGATCAGTTTCACTGCCTTAGTAATTACCACAGCCGTTTCATCTGAGGGAAATCCTGAAAACATGACCTGCTCTATGGGGCGGTCGAGTGAAAACAGACCATCTGTCCATTTCCATCTGACTGTCATCTGATCCGCTAGACAGATGGGAAACAGAACTATGTCTGTCTGTTTCTGGTGGACTGGATCAGAATGGTTGCAGACGGGTGTAAACGGACACCTGTTCATTCACATCAGTCTCCCCAGAGAAAACAATGGGTGGCCTGAATGGGTCTGCCTGAAAAACGGACAGGCGGACCCGATCGGTCTGCTCATGTGAAAGGGGACTTATTCTCACTGAAGACACTGTTTGCCAAGTATCAGTTTACACAGGAGCAGTAAGAATTGATCTTTTGATATGGAACAAGTCCCAGCTGTCAAAATGACAACGAGTAAATGCAGTCAGGAAACCTTGGGGGGAAAAAAGTATTTTGATTACATTTTTTAGGGCATGTGTGGTATGTACAAAGATCACAGCTGCCTAAAGTGATTATAAGGGTTACAAATGTTTTTCTAAAGTATTAAACGTAATACCGTACTTACCTGCTCTGTGCAATGGAATTGCACAGAGCGGCCCCAAACCTCCTTTTCTAGAGTACCCCTCTGGCACACCTGGCTCTTTCTCTTCTGTGTCTGTCACCATAGTAAGCCACTTGCTATGGGGGCAGATGGGTGGGCTCCCACGCTGGGCTGTGTGCATCCATAGACACACACAGCGCAGCTTGGGAGCCAATTACAGTACTTCTGCTGTTGCCTCTTTGTCCTATGAATCTTTCCCAGGGAAAGAGGAGAGTGCCGCTACAAGTAGGCATAGTGCTGAATCAAGTGAGTAGATCAAGTGAGGACTCAAGTCAGGAAGTATTTAGGATCTTTTAGCATTGAATTTACAAACTGGAAGATTGTAAGTTTTCCATAAATACTATTTAGAGATATAGAAGAATGAGACATATTGGATGTGCGTATTCAACATTAAAATGTATAACCATTTTTGTATTTTATTTTTGGTTCTGCACATACAAATTTGATCAACACAGTGGCTTAGTGGTTAGTGCTCAGATCTAGCAGCAGACAGGTCATGGGTTCAAATCCCACCTATTTAGCTATCTACCACTTCCCTAAAATTTTAATGGCAAATGAATATGTGCGTAGGCGAAAGCATATTTGCCATCACCGTGATATAATTTATCTCTCGCTGATGGCACTTAAAAAAAGAGGCTGCGCCTCCGCCCTTTACAGATGTCACATCAGATTTCTTGGTTCCTATCTCTTGTGCTTTGGAACGCATGCCGCGACTTGGTGAGACGGCGAGCATATTAACCTAAAGCTGTACATGTTGGTGCTGACTTCCAGCACTCCTAAATGTAAGTGCGCATTGTTTTATCTACCTGTTTTTACATACCTGTAATAAACATATTACGCTATGATTCTCAATATGTTTCTCCCGAGCCTTAATATTTGATCATTGCCAAGAAGACACCTTGTGGTTTAGAGTCATCGCTTCCATATATGTTGCTGGTTGAAAGAGTTCAATATTGCTACAAGGCGTATTTATTATAAAGTTCTGGTGAGTTTGTATTTCTCACGCATGATTTGTGGTGGAGCACTATTTGAAGGATACATTTGTTCCTGCACTTTTCTTTGGATCACGGTGAATGGACTGTTCTGTGAAGATTTACTGAGGGATTTTTGTTTTTTTTAAGTATTGCTTTTTTGGGAGTATTGCATTTTTTTGGATTGTTGCTTTTTATATGAGCTTTATTATCATGGATTTTTTCATATGAATTTTATCACTTATGTTAAATGATTAAGTTGTTTATATTGATTCTAATTGTCACGTTAGTTAGTGCCACACTTTTTCTTATATATCTTTTTCACTTATTCAGAGTGGTCTCTTCCATTTTAAAAGGGGCAGCTTCACTCATTACTACTCACAAACAATCTTTGGTGCCATCGCTTGTCACTTTATATATACATCCACATATGAATTTACATATAACTAAAGTCCATCTCCAGCCCCCACATCACAATTTTTTGGGGGGTTATATTGGGGAAGGGTTAGAACCTTTGTCAGGTTTTTATTCCTGTCTGTGTCACTGTTGGGGGGATTTCACCTCACTTCCTCTGGTGAGCACATAGGAAGCTAGAAGATTTGCTCAGTGGCATAAATACCCAACAGGGACATAAATATGCACAGGATATCCAACACACCTTCAAGGTCAGAAAGGACATCTATACTAGGGGCCCATTTAAAAAGAGTTTTCAGAGTGGTTCAGTTTTGCTTTCCCTTACTTCATTAACTTCTATGAAGACTTAGCCAGTCTGGTCAAACATTCCCATATACACACTCCTAAACCTTGTGGACAGCCTTCCCAGAAGAATTGAAGCAGTTATAGCTGCAAAGGATGGGCTAACTCAATATTGAACCCTATGGACTAAGACTGGGATGACATTAACCACTTCCGGACCGCCCACCACACATATACTGCGGCAGGGCGGCCCAGCTGCGCGAAATGACATACCTGTATGTTATTTCATGCATGAGATACTGTGGGCATGCAGGGGGAGCGTGCATGTGGGTCCGGCGGACTCTGTGTCTGCTGGCCACCCGCGATGGCGGTACAGAGAGGCAGAACAGGGATCTGTCCGTGTAAACAAGGCAGATCCCCATTCTGACAGGGGACAACATGAGGACCTGCTGTTCCTAGTGATCAGGAGCAGCGATCTCTTTGTTGTCCCAGTAAACCCATCCCTCACACAGTTAGAACACACCCAGGGAATACAGTTAAAGAAAGCTCTATTTGTGGGAAAAAAGGACATATATTTTGTTTGGGTACAGCGTCGCATGACCGCGCAACTGCCAGTTAAAGCGATGCAGTGCCGTATCGGAAAAAATGGCCTGGTCATTAAAGTGGATGTAAACCTGAATTTTTTTATTTTTTATGTCATAATGTAGAGTATAAGATTTCCTATCATTTGAGCCCAGTCTTGCCACACAGAGTTAATCCAGCTCTGAGCAATCCTCTTTTATTGTTCAGTGAGATAAATCTTGACAAACTGAGAAAAACTTTGTCAAATCCTCCCCCTTGCTGTGAGTGACAGGTGATTTACATATCTCGTGCACTAGCCTAAGACATGCATTATTTTTTAATTCCCACCCCCCACTCCTTTCTTCAGAAGCTCTGCAAGGACTGGCTGTTCCACACCTCAGCATGATTTGGCATGCTGAAGTCATGTGGTTACTTTCCTGTCTTTTCACTGGATGTTAGAGATCATAGCAGAAGTTCAGTGTAAGAAATACACAGGAGAAAATGCATATTGACAAGGGGAGTGTAGAGGTGGGCGGGGAGTCTACTGACATCACGACTCCACCCACCGAGCTCCAGACAACAGACCCACCCACAGAATCTGCAGTTTTTGGGTTCTCATAACAAACAGAGGGGAGACATTTCACAGGTAAAGATACATGCAGGAGGCATGTATATCCTTATAGATAACCCCTATAGAAGTAGTAGTGACATTGGGTTTACATTCACTTTAAGGGGGGTGAAACCTTCCAGGGCTGAAGTGTTTAAAGTTTATGTGCATGTAAAGGCAGGCGTCACAATACTTTTGGTAATATAGGGTATATCTATATATAGTATATACAGTATTTTTTTTAAAATATATATTTATTTTGCCTACACAAGTGAGAGTACTCCTTTTTTTTAACAAGTTGTTTCATCTATAAACCCTCAAAAATGTCATTTTAGCTATCTGAGAAGCAAAGGCATTTGTCCTATTAGCAGACCGTTGCAAATATCTTCTTATTTTTCAGTCAGCAACTCTTCCTACAGAGTCCCTTTCCTCATATCCAGAGATTCAAATGACATGTTGCTTGCTTTCAGCTGCGGCATTCTCAGGGGAATTGTGAAATAGGCCCACTACACATATTTATGCAGTATGTCTGTCACACTGGAAAAAGCACAAATTACATGTTACACATGTTGGAGGCATGAACTCGGTTTCATTTTGAGAATTTCACAATTTGACGCTGCCGTTTTCATCCCTGCTGGGAACAATGTATTACTCTGAGCAGTTACAAGTTACACTGCATGAAAATTGAAGCAGAAATTTTGTTCTGACCTGCAGAAATAACCTGTTTATAGTTGGACAACATCATTTTTCTCTGCTTTTAACCATCCTGCACTGATTTATAAAAGCTAGGCAATGTAATGCACTGTTTTTTTTCAACCAATTTTTATTTATTTCAGGTACTTATAAAGCACCATCAATTTATGCAGCACTTTACATATACATTGTACATTCACATCAGTCCCTACCATCACACAGCTTACAATCTAAGGTACCTAACACACATTCATACACACTAGGGCCATATTACCTACCAGCATGTAGGCAGGTGCAGTCTGCTGTCTCCACTGAAGGTGGCGCTCAACTGCAGCAACAATGCAGAGGGAGAGGAAGTCAGTTTCCTCTATTACTTCCTGTGTCATTGGGGCAGCAATCTGATTGGATGCTGGCTGCCCATGTGGCTCTGGTGGCCATCTTGGGAGTGGCAGAGTCTATTTAAGACCCTGGCCCCTGAGTTTGGCGTGCATTCTTGGGAAGTGGCTAGAGTAGGGAAAGAGCAACCGCCTGTCAGGGAAAGTGATAGCGGCAGGGAAACATTCCAGATGAGTAGGGGCAGGCTACAGACTCTCAATACTGTACCCCCTTTGGGACTGGACCAGCGAGGCTGCATTCCACCCTCTGAAGACAGACGCTGTCAGTGCATCTTTATCCACTACTTTGAACTTCACTCTGAGTGTTACTCTAGCGGCGCTCTTCCACTGAGGTTGTTTGTAGTTGACATTCTCTGCAATACAAGTTCTAAGTTTATCTGCAACTGGTCTCTGTGTCTTTAGTGCCATTGCCCCTGCTGCACCTACCCACAAGCATGCCTTTGGAGTATGGGGAGTAAACCTACACAGGCACAAGGAGAACATGCAAACTCCACGCAGGTAGTGTCATGGTTGAGATTCGACCTGACAACCCTAGTGCTGCTAGGCAGAAGTGCTAACCACTTAGCTACTGTGCTGGCTAAATATATATATAAACCAAAAGAGAGAGTGGCACTCACCGGTCTTGAAAGGTTAGCGCACGATGGTGGTTTAATTTGAAGTTACGACGAGGCACAAGCTCATCTTTCTCAGGAGGAAGACGAGTTTGTACCTTGTCCAAATGTCAAATTAAACCACCATTGTGTGATCACCTTTCAAGACCCGTGAGTGCCGCTCTCTCTTATGCACTACAGTCTTTGCTATCCATTTTCTATCCCTGATTTGTGTGCGGTGGCAACCATTGGATATATATATATATATATATATATATATATATATATATTTTTTTTTTTTTTTTTTTTTGCTTGTTTGTTTGTTTGTTTGGTTTTTTTTGTTTTTGTTTTTTTTTACCTAACAATGCTAATTTCTGAGATACTAAAAATATTGATACTTTTATTCTCAGTGGCACAATCCCAGCACTGAGACAAGTAACAATGTATCCCCTACACTAAAGCTCCCCTGAATACTTGACCTTTCCATAAAATGGACCTTTACCACCTATTTCATTCTTTTAATCTTAAGGCCCATTTTACATGAATTGGACTCCACCAGGTGTCTGCCTGCTCAGTGGGGACTCTGTCTGCTGATCCCCACTGAGCAGGCAGATGGCTTGTCCATGTCTTCTCTGCACAGACACAGCCTGCTGTCTTCTATGGGCGGTCGGATGTAAACGGACCGCCTGTCATTTACACCCAAGGGCCATACAATCTGATCCACTAAACAGATGGGGAACGGATCCCCCATCTGTCTGTTTTTAGAGGACAGGATTGGATTAGATTGGATTAGATGTCGGCAGGTGTCAACGAACACATGTCTGTTGACACCTGGTGCTCCATAGAGGACAATGGATGGTCCGATCAGGTCCGCCTAAAAAACTGATAGGCAGACCTGATCGATCCACCCATGTGAAAAAGGCCTAAAGCATTAACCCTAATGCTGCTAGTATTAATAAATAGATAGGAATGCTTAATATATTTACTTGTTTTAAACTTTTTTTTTAACATTTATCCGTCGCTTTCAGGTTTCTGGCCTAGGCCAATATTATGTCATACATCTCTGGGGTCCTAATGATCATTTTTTTTCCTTTCATCTTGAGGAGAGAAGGGGCTTTCTCAGCTAAGCACATCCTCCTGCCTGCATGCCTGAACTAAGGGCAGAGGGATCCCATGAATTAAATGCTACTTGAATCATCTGCTCTTACTCAAGATGGCCACAGCTAGAAATGCTTGGGTGTGTTTTTCAAAGTGAATTCTTAACAGAATAAAGCATGGGGTCATGGGTGGATGAGAAAATTTGCTCTGAATATTAAAAATGAATTAAGTTTCATTTTCAGTTTGCGGTGCTCAGATCTTCTTTAATATTTAATCAAACCACTAAAACAACTTTTAATGTGACTCTACCATGAGGGTAGTATGAGGGCTGCCATTGACCAAGCCTTCATCTAAACATACTAGATGTCTGGCTGTGTCTGACTTTAGTATGTTTTAGGCACATACTAAAAATGAGTGTCAGAAAAGTGTCAGAGTACCCTACCTCTTGCCTTACCTCTATACATTTTGTGGGTCAGCGTTTCAGACAGTATTATAGTCAAAGCTTCAATATGACAGCCAGATTACTAGCATTCTTAAAGGAGGGTTCAGTAATGGCAAACTCAATCAACCTCACGTGAGAGTGTCCTTTTGTACTCGGAGTCAACCTGTGGATAGTGAAGGAAAAAAACAAAGAGACAACAAAGAACATTGACCTGAGGTGTGCCAGGGTCACGTGGTCAGTATGCCTAAAAGGGGGAATACCCAAGTATGAAATGAAATGAAAAGCATGAAATTAAAAATAAAAGAAAAAAGGGAATGGGTGGGATGCGAGAGCCTACGACCACAAGGGAAGGAGGCAAAGGTGGGCCGGCTTTATGCAGCCTGACTCCGCCTACAAAAACAGGCTGACCTGCGATCAGCCTTATACTTAACACATGACCCCTCCCCCAATACCTAACTCCTAAAGCAAGCCTTTAATACTTAGAATTTAACTATAGACAAATAAAAAATCACATACTGTATATGAAGTAATCGCTCACTAACCAGCTTCTATCTGTTACATACAGCAGGTAAAATAAGTATTGAACACATCAACATTTTTCTAGATAAATATATTTCTAAAGGTGCTATTGACATGAAATTGTCATACATGTTGGTAACAACCCATGCAATTTATGCATACAAAGATACACAAAGATACCAAAGCAAATAGGTTCAGAAATTAAGTGTAAAAAAATGGAATGACACAGGGAAAAAGTATTGAACACATGAAGAAAGGGAGGTGCAAAAAGGCATTGGAAATCCAAGACACGAGATACAATCTATCAGTAATTAGAAAGCAATCCTGCTTCTTGTCAGTGCAACTGAAGGCCTATAAAAAGGTGTCTCATTACCAAGGTGTCACACAAGAAATATCTCATGATGGGTAAAATCAAAAAGCTCTCTCAGGACCTTCACAACCTTATTGTTGCAAAACATACTGATGGCATTGGTTACAGAAGGATTTCTGAATGTTCCAGTGAACACTGCTGGGGCCATAAACCGGAAGTGGACAGAACATCATTTCACCATAAACCGGCCACGACCAGGTCACCATAAACCACACCACGACCACAATATTTCTGACAGAGGAATGAAAAAAATTATCAGAAGAATTGTCCAAGATCCAAGGACCACTTGTGGAGAGCTTCAGAAAGACCTGGAATTAGCAGGTACAATTGTTTCAAAGAAAACAATAAGTAATGCACTCAGTCGCCAAGGCCTGCATGCATGCTCACCATGTAAGAATCCATTGCTGAAGAAAAAGTATGTTGAAGCTCGTTTAAAGTTTGCTGCACAACATTTAGGCAAGCCTGTGAAATATTGGGATAATATAGTCTGGTTAGATGAGACCAAAATTGAACTCTTTGGATGTCATAATAAACACTATGTTTGGAGGTCAAATGAGACATCGCCCCAAAAACACCCCCATACCAACAGGGAAGTTTGGAAGTGGGAACATCAGGGTGTGGGGCTGTTTTTCAGCATATGGTAATGGCAAACCTCATCTCATTGAAGGAAGGATGAATGGACAAATATACCAGGATGATGAAGATACGAGGGTGGACATTTCTGCAAGGCAATGATCCCAAACAGAAAGCCAAGGAAACTCTCAATTGGTTTCAAAGAAAGAAAATAAAGCTGCTAGAATTGCCCAGCCAATCACCTGACTTGAATCCAATAGAAAATCTATGGAAAGAACTAAAGATCAGAGTTCATAGAAGAGGCCCACGGAACCATCAAGATTTGAAGACTTTTCTTCAACCTAGAATTCTACTGTTTTGCAATATAAAACCTAGGGTTGTCTGCTTAGTACATATACATGTGCAAGAGTGCAAGCTTATGCCAAAATTGTTTAAAGTGATTGGAAACAATCACCTTGTAAAACAACCCTTTCAGTTTAAAATATAAATAAAAGGCAAACTGTGTACAGATATATAAAAAAACATTATAAACACCTTTTTTCCCTTTTTTATAAGTGATCACATAAAGGCCTCTCACACACTGCAGCTTGAAAAAGCCCAGTACACCTTTTTTTTATTGAGCTAAAATACAGCCCATTAATTGTAATGCGCCTATGCACACAGGCGCGTAAACAAGCGCCGTGCATCCTTCAGTTTAAATAAAATTTGAAAAATCTGCTTTTTCGGTCAGTAATTTACACCTCAAGCCCACAAATGCCCATTTACATAGTGTGCAGAACCAGAATGCCAGAATAAGTTTCTACGCATTTGGGTGAAAATGCGCGTGTGCGCGAAATTGCACGAATGCATATACGCAAATATGTGCGTAAATATGCGCAAATACATAGAACTAAATTAAAAGTCTGAAAAAGTGGATGCTTAAACAGGAGTATCATGTGCAAGTGGCCAAACTCTCTTCTCTCTGTTCTCAGCTACATGAGTTGGGGGGAGGAAAAACCACGTTACACTGAGCTTCCCGGTGAATGGCTGTGCAGGGGAAGTGTGTCAGGACAAGTTTGATCATTGGCGGAGAGCAGGCTAAGTTCCCAGCATAGCTAGAGAACTGACCACAGTGTGTTCTCCTAAATAGTGTGGTCAGTTTTTAAAAGGAAAGCAGGGGGTCTAGCAGGCACACCAGGGATATAGAAATGTGTGTTTTGTTTCATTCCGAATTAATATTCAGATAAAAATTTTGTTATGCGGAGATTCGGATATATCAGAATAACCGGATTACAATATAAACAAATTTTAGCGAATTCTATGAATAACGAAACAAAATTTGTCCAAATTTCAAAAATTTGGACTGAAATTCAAATAGAATTTTATATTGAACTCCAGTTGAATTCTAACGCTACACATATTGCTGAAATCAAAGACAAAGGGGTTGATTTACCAATAGCAAATCCCCTCTGCATTAAAAGTACACTGCAAGTGCACTTGGAAGTGCAGTCTCTGTAGATTTGAGGGGAAGATCTGAAATGAGGGGAATCTCTGCTGATTTTATCATCCAATCATGTACACGCAAAAATCCTGTTTTTTATTTTTCTTGCATGTCCCCCTCGGATCTACAGCGACTGTACTTGGAAGTGCACAGTAGATTTGCCTTTAGTAAATAAACCTCCATAGTGTGTTGTTAGAGTAGCATTTCAAAATAATGCTGTTTTAAGCCAAAGGTGATTTAAAGAGTCATTGTAATCATTTGATGAAGTTTTTTCTTTTGTTTCTTCACTTTGCCACATTCAAATCGAAAAAAAAAATCAAAAGTCTACGATTCAACCGGATCAAAATGTATCAAATCGAACGTTCCGAATTGAAAAAATCAGTAAATTTGAAGAAAATTAGAAAAATACATAAAACGAATTCTGAATACGAATCTCGAATATTAAATTGAACGAGTCAACCAGATTTAACTAAACTAAATAGCTAGATTAACAAACCGAAAGGAAACTAAACACATTTTTTCGTCATGCACATATTTACAGGGATGTTCCGGGCGCTTGCTATATTATTTGAGGCTCTTCTGGCCATCCAGTACATGTAGTACTGCAGTATGGGATGTGTCCGGAGGTATCCAGGACCAGCGTGGAGCACAAGTGGCCGGCATTTGAGGGCGTTCGTAAGTAGGAGTCGTTCGTAACTCGGGTGTTCGTAACTCGGGGACTGCCTGCATCAGGAATATGAATTCTTGGGGTAACAAACACTTTAGCAGTCAGATAGACATCTCATCTCTTTGGGTATGTACATGTTATATTGGTCTTTCTTACTCTCTTTCTGGCACGCTGTCTCTTTCTCTCTCTCTTTCTTTTGCTCTCCCTTTGATACGCTCTCTTTTCCCCTTGCTTTCTATCTCCCGCCCTTCTCTTTTCTAACCAACCACTGTATTATTTTGATTCATATTTACTAAAATTGCTCTTACAATTATTTTGAAGATTGCTTTACAACACCATAAGCAATATATTTAGTTGGTCTATAAAGATTTTACTTCTGTTGCAGCTAACCAGATATACTTTTAGATCTGAGAAAATAAATACACGTCCCTCTGGGAAACTGTTTCTTCAGATGAGAAACCACTTAAGGGACACAGTCAAATAAAATAGTTGGAAGGTTCATTTTATGGCCTGCTGTCCATATTTATACTCTGCCTCAAATTACTATTCTCTTTTCTTGCCCCCTCCAATTCTACAAATTGAATGCCTGGAGCTGCTTCAGAGGAGCAGTCAAGTGAGAGAACTAATAAGGTTGTGAACCTGTTATTTGAACATAATACATAGCTTATTCCAATAATGACACACCCACGGTTTTAGCACTTTCCGTATTATTTTTTTTCCCCCTTATGCTCAGATCTCTGAAAAGAATTACATTTTAACTCAAGACAAAGCATGAAGATTTAAAAGTTATGCATCAAGGTGTAAATGTGAGACCTTCTCTTTCCATGGTCTGCTATTCATTTTATATAATGCAGTCTGAAATGATCTAAAATTAAACGTGATAATGAGACAGAATAAGGGCTGGATAATATACATGCATGTATTTTCTGGACAGGCTGTCAGTGGAGAATTTTCTGGCACATTTTTCAGTGGACAGGTGTCAAAATAACGGGTGGCACCTACTTCCAATCCTGCTGTGTGCCAGTCTTTGTAACTGGAAGTGTTGTCATGGTAACCGTGTGGGAGTCACTATAAGGGTTGTGCGGTGGGCTGTATTTTAGAATGATGTTGTGCTAGGCATTTCTGATTCCTATGTTTTCATGCACGTGCCACCTCTTCTATTGGCCGTGTTACATGATTATCAATGGCACAGAGACAAAGCAATTAAGGTCCATTCACACCTATCTGTGCTGGTATGTTGCATTAACGAAAAACACCTAGGGCATTCCAGAGAATAGAATATTTCATTTTAGAGCAACTACAGTGACAATGGAACCATGTCAACTCGCCCTAAAATCTGACAGTCACTCTGTTTTTTACCCTTCTCACTCTGCCACCCTGTATGATGTACAAATCACATTGGATTCCTCTCATTCAGCTGACTTGATTCTCCTCCCTTTATGGTTGCAATGTGACCTGTGCTGTTCAAGGTAGTCCTGATTAAAGTTGAGTTTGGGTTTGAGTGAGTTCAGGTCGAACTAAGTGTGTCCCAGATCATGGAAAACTGTCATATTAAAGCAGACCTCTGTTCTAGTCAGGTGAGGTTGTGGAATTCCCACTCCCACAGCCACACATAACAAAGGGACAGTGATGCTGGTGATATCATTGACCTAATATGACCCCATAATCCTATTATGTGTAAAATAAAGGGGTTGATTTACTAAAGGCAAATCCACCTTGCACTTCAAGTGCACTTGGAAGTTCACTTGGAATTGCAGTCGCTTTAGATCTGAGGGGAAGATTTGAAATGAAGGGAAGCTCTGCTGATTTTATCATCCAATCATGTACAAGCAAAAATGCTGTTTATTATTTTCCTTGCATGTCCCCCTCGGATCTAGAACGACTACACTTCCAAGTGCATTTCCAAGTGCACTTGCAGTGCACTTGTAGTGCAAAGTGGATTTGCCTTTAATAAATAAATCCCATGGTGTATGTTGCTGTTTTGGTTACAGGTTCTAAACGCTTGACAGTTTTTACATATGGACATTGCATAGTATTAATTCTTTTGTTATCCAGACTGGATTTTTTTCTCTTTTTTGTGTTCTTTGCATTTATATTTAATACAATACCACTTTAAAGCAGAACTTTACTCTCTCATCCAAAATTAACTGTTTTTAATCATCATGCTGCTATCCTCAGTGAAAATGAAGGTATGTTATATTTACTTGTTTTAAACTTTTTTTTACATTTCTTCAGTTACTTTCTGGTTTCTGGCCTAGGCCAAAATGATGTCATACATCCAAGGAGTCTTCAGTGTTCATTTTTTTCTTTCATCTGGAGGAGGGGTGGAGGGAATTTCTCGGCTAAGCACACTATCTTGCTTGCATGCCTGAGCTAAGGGCAGAGGGATCCCAGGAAGTAAATGCTACATGAATCATCTGCCTTTATTCAAGATGGCCATGGTTGGAAATGCTACAGGGGTATTTTTCAATGTGGTTTCTTAACAAAATACAGCACAGAGACATGGATGGATGAGTTTGTGTCAGCATCCGGGTCTGAACATGCCATTTACACTTTGGCTTTTCTCACTGTTCCGTCAGGGATGTTGGACAGCTCTTTAGGCAACCTCTCTTTATATCTTGTTTCTAGTGAACCTTGAACCCTTTGTTCCTCCTATGAACTTCCTGATTTAAGCCATGTCTATGCACTTCCTGTTTGCCAGGTTATTATGCTCTTTGCAGCTGATATCTTGCTCCTTGCATGCCTGCTGCTGTCCTTATCTTTGCTACCACTTGTTTTTGACCCTTGGCTTGTTTATCGACTATGCTTCTGTGTTATCTCATCCAGCTAATTCTGACTATGCTTCTACTCACTTCCTAGTGGGGTGATCTAGTACACAGACCCCAAACTGGGTGAACTTGGGTCATCCGTTAAGAGGATCTGCCAGTAAATTTCCTGCTGACTACTAGGGATGAGCAGAACACCCCCCGGTTCGCAGCAGAACATGCGAACAGGCAAAAAATTTGTTCGAACACGCGAACACCGTTAAAGTCTATGGGACACGAACATGAAAAATCAAAAGTGATAATTTTAAGGGTTAATATGCAAGTTATTTTCATAAAAAGTGTTTGGGGACCTGGGTCCTGCCCCAGGGGCAATGTATCAGTGCAAAAAAAGTTTTTTAAAAACTGTGGTTTTTTCGGGAGCAGTGATTTTAATAATGCTAAAAGTGAAACAATAAAAGTAAAATATTCCTTTAAATTTCATACCTGGGGGGTGTCTATAGTATGCCTGTAAAGTGACACATTTTTCCCGTGTTTAGAACAGTCCCTGCACAAAATGACATTTCTAAAGGAAAACAAGTCATTTAAAACTACTAGCGGCTATAATGAATTACAGATAAAAGTAATTGAAAAAACGGCATGGGGGTCCCCCAAAAAATCCATACCAGGCCCTTTGGGTCTGGTATGAATATTAAGGGGAACCCCAAACCAAAATTTTTTTTAAAAATTGTGTGGGGGTTCCCCCATATTCCATACCAGGCCCTTAAGGTCTGGTATGGATATTAAGGGGAACCCTGCGCCAAATTATTATTTTTTAAATGGCGTAGGGGTCCCCCTCAAAATCCATACCAGACCCTTCAAGTCTGGTAAGGATTTTAAGGGGATCTCTGCGCCAAAGTTAAAAAAAATGGCGTGGGGGTCCCCCCAAAAATAAATACCAGACCCTTATCCAAGCACACAACCTGGCAGGTCACAGGAAAAGAGGGGGGATGAGAGAGCGCCCCCACTCCTGAACCATACCAGGCCAGATGCCCTCAACATGGGGAGGGTGCTTTGGGGTAGCCCAAAGCACCCAATTTTCGGATTATTAGTCCTCTTTTTACAGTGCATTTTAAGCCTTGCCCCTTATATAATTTAGCCACATTCAGTTTTTTTCTGCAGCAAGTACCACTTCTTTCTCACACTGTAAACTGTTCTCTTAGGTTGGCATCTCTGACTATGTTGTTTTAGTGATCTTTAAGAATCAGTGTTGTAAGTACTTAAAGGAGTTTTCTACCTCTGCCAAAATTTCTAAAAATGTAATTGACCTTGCTGTGTAAACTAATGGTTATCTCTGAGTTCAGAATTTACAAAGGCTCTTAGATACATCTATAAAACTCTTGTTTTCAGTGGCTTTCCAAAGACATCAGCCTCAATTGTTTCTTTTTTTTTTTTGCTTTTTTTTAAGGGGCTGATTGGAAGTAAACATTATGTTCTTTAAAGTTCTTAGTTTTTAGCAAGAAATGTATACTTGGATATAACCAAATACAGTGCAGTTGCACAGTGGAACCACCTTGTATACTATAAAAAAAATTGTCATTAGCAACTGTAAATTGATTTGTAAAGTTTAGGTAGAGCTGCAGTTAATAATACAAAAAAAGCACCAATGGCACTAAACATGACATTATGCACATTTACTTAAAGTATGTTTTAAAACATGGGCCTTTGCTTCGCTGTTCTTGAGTCCCCATAAAGAAGACCTGAACTCTGGAACCTGTGCCCAAAAATGGCAAACAGATGACAAAGGATCCGTCACCAGTATTGCCTGTATGTACTCTGTAGCAGATCTTTTCTCTATTACTAGCTTACCATGCCTTGGTATGCACTGTGTCTCTATGTGGAGGTGGCCAACTTGGTGGAGGAGCCAGGCTTGGCTTTCTCATATCAAAGCTGCCCACGTAATAACTACTGATCTGATGACTGATGGCGAATTAATCAAACAGCAACAGAAGAGGTTTGGAAAGCACAGATCCACAGAATGAATGGGGCAGAAGCAGGGAGTTTCTTGCACCGCAGGTCCTTTGGTACAGTTTTCTCTCCAGCACAGTGAAGAGTGATTAGCACAGTAGTAACATTGCCTTATCTCACTCCAAATCTGGTGAAACAAACAGTCAGAGGCAGAAAAGTGTTAGATGATCTTCTAATGAGAATATATAGCTTTGAGGCTCATGGCACAGGAAATTTGCTGCTCTTTTTCAGGAAGATTCAAGACAAAGGGTACCTTTTAAGGGCACTATTTAGGCATAATTAACATGCCCAGATGTTTCCTGTATTACAGTAAATCTTCACACTTTGAGTTCAGGTCAACTTTAAATTACACATAGTTAACATCTAGCTCTTACCTAACCAAATGTCACTTTTATTATGTTTAACAAGATAATTAATGCTGAGGACACTGGCTTTAAATGGAAAATGCATTATAGAACTGAAGTTATTTCATATTTTCTCTGCCGCTTCTTATTTTCATTTATTCTTTTATCTCAGCTGTTATGTTTCAGTTTCCTTATATATATATTAATTCTTTTCTTTGTTTTTTAAGTAGCACAGAATATATTAGAACACTTTTTTTTTATCCTCACTGACAGTATGCGGTTTAATTTCTTTTTCTTATTATCAAAGACATTTCACAAGCTGACTTGCTTACATGTGCTAAAAAATAGAAGGAATTTTAATGGTCTGTTCTTTGCCTCCTACATTCTCTGCAGGATTCTTGATGCCAAAGCTGTTCACCTGACTTCCTACTGAGATAGTTGATTCTGTTTGTCACCAAGAAAAAACCAAGAAAAAAAAGCCTTCCCAACATTTTATTTGCTTGCTTGCTTTTTAACTTTTTTTTCCTTGCAAATATACATTTCTGCACATTTAAAACTGCTGGGAGTCATAATTACATAAAGCAAAAATTCGATATCTTACCAAAAAATGTAAAAATGCATTAAAAAAAATCTATCAACTAGAGATGCTTTACAAAGCATCATCACCACAGTTCAGCTAATAATGCAGAAAGCTGTATTCAAGTGCTGTGTCCTGCGCCAACCAATCAGCAATTAATGTTTCCCCTCCCAACTTTTTCACACTGAAGAAAGGTACATGTGATTTGCTACTTCGATATGCTGCATATTGCGCATCATTGTTGCATCAAATGTTGATTTACTAAAGGCAAATAGGCTGTTTGCACTTGGAATGTTGTTGCAATGGAATGTTCCCTTAGCTTAGTGAATTTGGTGAAAATTTTATTTCCTCAGAATGCTCAATCAGGAACAACCAAATAAAAAAAAAACAGCACTTTTGCTTGAACATGATTGAATGGTGAAAGTCAGCAGAGCTTCACCTCATTTACTAAGTGAAGGGAAAATACCTGATGATTGTACTATTAGAAATCAGCGCACAGATAATAATCAGTTTCTAATCCCCTTTTGCAGGAGCAAAAAAATAATAACACCCTCTGGCCAGTAAAAATAAAACTTCAAACAAAAATCAGCACTTATGTCGCATACACACGATCAGGATTTTGGTCGGAAAAAGGTATGATGGCTTTTCTGACGGGATTCCGCTCAAGCTTGTCTTGCATACACACGGTCACACCAAATTCCGAACCGTCAAGAACGTGGTGATGTACAACACATGCGACGGCACTAGAAAAAGGAAGTTCAATAGCCAATGCACCACCCTTTGGGCTCCTTCTGCTAATCTCGTGTTTATCTCGTGTTAGTAGAAGTTTGGTGAGAGACAGGGGCGGACTGATAACTCATGGGGCCCCCGGACAATAGGAGATTAGGGGCCCCCAGGCAATCTGAGATTATGGGGCCACACATACACACACACACAGTATACAATCAGACAGTATACACATACATGTGCACACAGTATACACAGACAGATGTAAAAAAAACACAGATTTATACATACTGTCCCTGGTTTTACTGAGGCTGGCAACCCTGATGGGGCCCCCTAGTGGCCCAGGGCCCTCGGGCAGTGCCCGAGTCGCTCAATGGTCAGTCCGCCCCTGGTGAGAGATGATTTGCGCTTTTCAGACTTGTGCTTTTCAGTCCGTTACTGCTCTTCAGTTTCTGCTTGTGGGTTTGTATCTGGTTTTCAGTGCATGTAGTCAGTTCGTATCTGTTTTTCAGTGCGTTCTTGTCAGCTCGTTTCTGATTTTCAGCTTGCTCTTCACAGGCCTTGCTGTTTTTCAGTGCGTTCTATTAGTTTGTTCTGACCAGCCGACCGTTTTGAAGCCATGGTGGTAGGGTACATACTCATCGTTGAGTTTATGCTATTCGGGTGCTTAGTGTTGGGGTTCTTGCTTTGACCCAAGTCCAGTCCATGAACAGGGTGGGGAGGAGTTCATGGACCAAGAATTGATTGCTCCAACGTGACCAATTCTCTCATATGCCTTTGCTGCGGGAGATCCAGGAGAATAACCCTGATGATTTCAGGAATTTTCTCTAGATGACGGACCCCCTTTTTCACCATCTGTTGGCTTTGCTGTCCCCTTATATTATGAAGCAGGACACCTGCATGTGGCAAGCCATCACTCCGGAGCAGAGGCTAGTTGCCACGTTACGGTACTTGGCGACGGGGAGGAGTCTACAGGACCTCAAGTTCTCTATAGGCATCTCCCCCCAGGCTCTGGGGATCATTATTCCAGAGACCTATTCTGCCATCATTCAGGTCCTGCAGAAGGACTATATTAGGGTAAGTTTTCTCCTTTAACATCACATTCTATGTATTTAATGTATGCTAATGTATTGTATTTCTTTCATCATTCCCTCATTACCATGATTGTAATATTCTGTAAATGTCCCCTTTGTTCTCATACATGCTGGAAGTTTTTAATGCTCCTTTTTTGTCCTTCATGCATATTTGCCTTCACTAACGTCCCCAGCATGCTATCCTGGTCCCATATACACCTAGTCTAGTCACTTAACAATGTATTTAGAGGCCAGAAATAGGAATATGAAACATTGCTTGGAAGTGGGGTACAATTGTCTGTTTGGGCAGAGTTCCAAGTTGAAGACATTATTTATTCCCTTAACAAAACTGCAATACTTACCTTTTTTGGACAAGTTTCGCACATGTAGACACCCCTAGTATCCAGTGGAGCACCTGTGTGAGACACCCTAAAAAGTTTGTTCTTGTGTCCCACACTAGTGCTCCTGAGTCCAGATGTGTAAACAGCTGCTGAGTGTCCTCTCCTTACATTACACTGAATCAAGTTTGCTATTCATTCTAGTTACAAACACATCTAGACAACAATGTCCTAAACTTCTTTTAATACAAATTAGCATGACCAAATGTAGTTAACCCTGCATCTGCCTAAAACATCGTATTTAGTTGGTGAACAAACAATGTTTACTGCGAACGATTACTGTGACCACAAGCCTGAAAGTTGCCATTTTAAACTGTAAAACAGTAAAGAAAGGCACATGGCACAGCATGCAAGTAATAATAATAAAAGGAACACACAACAACTACTTACTTTTTAGAAGCACTTTCTTGATCCTTGTGTACTGATCCTGCTCCCTCAATTTCAGGTCTGACCAACGTTTCCTCAATTGCTCCTTGGATCGTCGTACCCTAAAATTCCTGTGCAGACTCTTCACAACTTTAGTTATGATCTTGGCCTTTCTCACATTTACGTTTAGGTACAGTCCATTCTTCCCGTCATAGTCGGCCCTCTTCAAGATGTCCAACATCTCCACCATCTCTACAAAAGGACATATTGGAGGCCTTAACTCTTCTCCTCCGAGACCGGGACATTTCTGGCTCCAGGCTTTCCTCCTCGTTACTGCTATTACGCACCTGCTGTGTCACCGCCATGTTCATCTCCCACTGCGCCGAAAGAGAAGGGGCGGGGAATATTCTAGAAAGAACTTCAGGGGTCTATTGACTGGAATGGTACCAGCTGATTGGAGAAAAGCCAATGTAGCACCAATATTTAAAAAGGGCCCAAAAAACATCCCTGGGAATTACAGACCAGTTAGCCTAACATCAATAGTATGTAAACTCTTGGAGGGGATGATAAGGGACTATATACAAGATTTTAGTAATAAGAACAATATCATTAGTAGGGATGAGCTTCGAGTTCGAGTCGAACTCATGTTCTACTCGAACATTGGCTGTTCGCAAGTTCGCCGAACAGCGAACAATTTGGGGTGTTCGCGGCAAATTCGAATGCCGCGGAACACCCTTTAAAAGTCTATGGGAGAAATCAAAAGTGCTAATTTTAAAGGCTTATATGCAAGTTATTGTCATAAAAAGTGTTTGGGGACCCGGGTCCTGCCCCAGGGGACATGGATCAATGCAAAAAAAAGTTTTAAAAACGGACGTTTTTTCAGGAGCAGTGATTTTATTAATGCTTAAAGTCAAACAATAAAAGTGTAATATCCCTTTAAATTTCGTACCTGGGGGGTGTCTATAGTATGCCTGTAAAGGGGCGCATGTTTCCCGTGTTTAGAACAGTCTGACAGCAAAATGACATTTGGAAGGAAAAAACTCATTTAAAACTACCGCGGCTATTGCATTGCCGACAATACACATAGAAGTTCATTGATAAAAACGGCATGGGAATTCCCCACAGGGGAACCCCGAACCAAAAAAAAAAAAAAAAAAAATGATGTGGGGGTCCCCCTAAATTCCATACAAGGCCCTTCAGGTCTGGTATGGATATTAAGGGGAACCCCAGCCAAAATTTAAAAAAAAAATTGACGTGGGGTTCCCCCTAAATTCCATACCAGACCCTTCAGGTCTGGTATGGATTTTAAGGGGAACCCCGCGCCAAAAAAAAAAAAAAAAACGGCGTGGGGTCCCCCTAAAAATCCATACCAGACCCTTATCCGAGCACGCAACCTGGCAGGCCGCAGGAAAAGAGGGGGGGACGAGAGTGCGGCCCCCCCCCCTCCTGAACCGTACCAGGCCACATGCCCTCAACATTGGGAGGGTGCTTTGGGGTAGCCCCCCAAAACACCTTGTCCCCATGTTGATGAGGACAAGGGCCTCATCCTCACAACCGTGGCCGGTGGTTGTGAGGGTCTGCGGGCGGGGGGCTTATCGGAATCTGGAAGCCCCCTTTAACAAGGGGACCCCCAGATCCCGGCCCCCCCCCTGTGTGAAATGGTAAGGGGGTACTTACCCCTACCATTTCACTAAAAAACTGTCAAAAATGTTAAAAATGACAAGAGACAGTTTTTGACAATTCCTTTATTTAAATGCTTCTTCTTTCTTCTTTCTTCCTTCATCTTCTTCTTCTTCTGGTTCTTCTGGCTCTTCTGGTTCTTCCTCCGGCGTTCTCGTCCAGCATCTTCTCCGCGGCGTCTTCTATCTTCTTCTCCTCGGGCCGCTCCGCACCCATGGCATGGGGGGGAGGCTCCCGCTCTTCTCTTCATCTTCTTCTCTTCTTCATCTTCTTCTTCATCTTCTTCTTCTTCTTCCTTCTTCTCTTCTTCTCTTCTTCCTGTCTTCTCCGGGCCGCTCCGCAATCCATGCTGTGGCATGGAGGGAGGCTCCCGCTGTGTGACGGCGTCTCTTCGTCTGACGGTTCTTAAATAACGGGGGGCGGGGCCATCCGGTGACCCCGCCCCCCTCTGACGCACGGTGACTTGAGGGACTTCCCTGTGACGTCACGGGGAATGCCACAGGGAAGTCCCGTCATGTCACCGTGCGTCAGAGGGGGGCGGGGTCACCGGATGGCCCCGCCCCCCGTTATTTAAGAACCGTCAGACGAAGAGACGCCGTCACACAGCGGGAGCCTCCCTCCATGCCACAGCATGGATTGCGGAGCGGCCCGGAGAAGACAGGAAGAAGAGAAGAAGAGAAGAAGGAAGAAGAAGAAGAAGAAGATGAAGAAGAAGATGAAGAAGAGAAGAAGATGAAGAGAAGAGCGGGAGCCTCCCCCCCATGCCATGGGTGCGGAGCGGCCCGAGGAGAAGATAGAAGACGCCGCGGAGAAGATGCTGGACGAGAACGCCGGAGGAAGAACCAGAAGAGCCAGAAGAACCAGAAGAAGAAGAAGATGAAGGAAGAAAGAAGAAAGAAGAAGCATTTAAATAAAGGAATTGTCAAAAACTGTCTCTTGTCATTTTTAACATTTTTGACAGTTTTTTAGTGAAATGGTAGGGGTAAGTACCCCCTTACCATTTCACACACGGGGGGGGCGGGATCTGGGGGTCCCCTTGTTAAAGGGGGCTTCCAGATTCCGATAAGCCCCCCGCCCGCAGACCCTCACAACCACCGGCCACGGTTGTGAGGATGAGGCCCTTGTCCTCATCAACATGGGGACAAGGTGTTTTGGGGGGCTACCCCAAAGCACCCTCCCAATGTTGAGGGCATGTGGCCTGGTACGGTTCAGGAGGGGGGGGGGGCCGCACTCTCGTCCCCCCCTCTTTTCCTGCGGCCTGCCAGGTTGCGTGCTCGGATAAGGGTCTGGTATGGATTTTTAGGGGGACCCCACGCCGTTTTTTTTTTTTTTTTTTGGCGCGGGGTTCCCCTTAAAATCCATACCAGACCTGAAGGGTCTGGTATGGAATTTAGGGGGAACCCCACGTCAATTTTTTTTTTAATTTTGGCTGGGGTTCCCCTTAATATCCATACCAGACCTGAAGGGCCTTGTATGGAATTTAGGGGGACTCCCACATCATTTTTTTTTTTGGTTCGGGGTTCCCCTGTGGGGAATTCCCATGCCGTTTTTATCAATGAACTTCTATGTGTATTGTCGGCAATGCAATAGCCGCGGTAGTTTTAAATGTGTTTTTTCCTTCAAAATGTCACTTTGCTGTCAGACTGTTCTAAACACGGGAAACATGCGCCCTTTTACAGGCATACTATAGACACCCCCCAGGTATGAAATTTAAAGGGATATTACACTTTTATTGTTTGACTTTAAGCATTATTAAAATCACTGCTCCTGAAAAAACGGCCGTTTTTAAAACTTTTTTTTGCATTGATTCATGTCCCCTGGGGGAGGACCCAGGTCCCCAAACACTTTTTATGACAATAACTTGCATATTAGCCTTTAAAATTAGCACTTTTGATTATTCATGTTCGTGTCCCATAGACTTTAACGGCGTTCGCGTGTTCGAACGAATTTTTTTCCTGTTCGCATGTTCTGGTGCGAACCGAACAGGGGGGTGTTCGGCTCATCCCTAATCATTAGCAGTAATCAGCATGGATTCATGAAGAATCGTTCTTGCCAAACCAATCTATTAACCTTCTATGAGGAGGTGAGTTGCCATCTAGATAAAGGAAGGCCCGTAGACGTGGTGTATCTGGATTTTGCAAAAGCATTTGACACAGTTCCCCATAAACGTTTACTGTACAAAATAAGGTCCGTTGGCATGGACCATAGGGTGAGTACATGGATTGAAAACTGGCTACAAGGGCGTGTTCAGAGGGTATTGATAAATGGGGAATACTCAGAATGGTCAGGGGTGGGTAGTGGGGTTCCCCAGGGTTCTGTGCTGGGACCAATCCTATTTAATTTGTTTATAAACAACCTGGAGGATGGGATAAACAGTTCAATCTCTGTATTTGCAGACGATACTAAGCTAAGCAGGGCAATAACTTCTCCGCAGGATGTGAAAACCTTACAAAAAGACCTGAACAAATTAATGGGGTGGGCGACTACATGGCAAATGAGGTTCAATGTAGAAAAATGTAAAATAATGCATTTGGGTGGCAAAAATTGAATGCAATCTATACACCGAGGGGAGAACCTCTGGGGGAATCTAGGATGGAAAAGGACCTGGGGGTCCTAGTAGATGATAGGCTCAGCAATGGCATGCAATGCCAAGCTGCTGCTAATAAAGCAAACAGAATATTGGCATGTATTAAAAGTGGGATCAACTCCAGAGATAAAACGATAATTCTCCCGCTCTACAAGACTCTGGTCCGGCCGCACCTGGAGTATGCTGTCCAGTTCTGGGCACCAGTCCTCAGGAAGGATGTACTGGAAATGGAGCGAGCACAAAGAAGGGCAACAAAGCTAATAAAGGGTCTGGAGGATTTTAGTTATGAGGAAAGGTTGCGAGCACTGAACTTATTCTCTCTGGAGAAGAGACACTTGAGAGGGGATATGATTTCAATTTACAAATACTGTACTGGTGACCCCACAATAGGGATAAAACTTTTTCGCAGAAGAGAGTTTAATAAGACTCGTGGCCACTCATTACAATTAGAAGAAAAGAGGTTTAACCTTAAACTACGTAGAGGGTTCTTTACCGTAAGAGCGGCAAGGATGTGGAATTCCCTTCCACAGGCAGTGGTCTCAGCGGGGAGCATTGATAACTTCAAGAAACTATTAGATAATCACCTGAATGATTGAATGAATAATACTGACACATAATCACACACATAGGTTGGACTTGATGGAAGTGTGTCTTTTTTCAACCTCACCTACTATGTAGGGGTGGGCAACGCGGGAGGAGTTTCATGCATGTGCAGTGTATATAAAGCTAACACGCGCGTGTCGTACCTATGTTCTGTGTGCGTAGGAAGGAGGACTGCAAGCGCCGAACGGTCTAACAAAGGTAACATTTTAACTTGGAACATCAGTGGCCTATACTGATTCGAGATTGAGGCCTATATTGGGATAAGATTAGGAGAGTTTAGCCTGATATTACTGTTTTTGTCTTGTATTTTGTCTTGCAGCAAATATGAAACAATTCAAAGACCCTGAATTCATGGGCCATTTCATTGGCAAATACAGGGATATGCATAATTTGTGGGAGGTTAAAAAAACGTTATATTGCACTTAAACCAGTTAGGAAGGCATCGCTGGAGAAACTGCTGCAATTTGTGAAGACGCAGGTCCTCAACGCAGACATTGAGTTTGTGGAGAAGAAAATTGGTAGCTTGAGAAGCATGTATAGGAAGGAGCTTAATAAGGTCCAGGCTTCCATGAGATCAGGAGCAACAGCAGAGGATGTGTATGTACCGTCTGTGGTACTACAACAGGATGCGGTTTCTGGAAGACCAAATGGAAGTCACTTGCTACACTTCCATCCACCCTTCCACCAACCCTTCCCTCAACCCTAGCTGAGGCTTCCGAGGACCAACCTGGGCCTTCCATTCTGGAAGAAGTTGAGGAGCCCAGCTGGAGCCAGGTATAGTATTTTTAAAAATATTTATTGTCCGAAAATTAGTGTTGTTAACTAGTTGTTATTATTGATAACAAATGAATGATTTAACAAAAAGTGTTTTATATATCAATAGACAGTAGTGGCCAAAAATGATTGTGACAAGAATGAGAAAAGCTGGGCTCAGAATGATAGTCTTTTCTATTTTCTTTTTCTTTCCTTTTTCATACACAGGAAGACCTCAGCCAGGACGAGGCTCCGGAATGTGGCACACAGGAGGAGGCGGGGGTTTGTGCCAGCCATGAGGTGGCAGGGGTAAGTGTCAGCCAGGAGGTGGCCAGGCCCAGTAGCCACACTCAATCCCAGGTGCCTCCCTTCCACCTTCCAACAAAAAGGGACAGGAAGGGGAGTAACGTGGAGGAGGCAGCACTGGGCCTCATTGAGGACGCTAATGTGGCCCTGAAAAGACCCCCCGACACTGAAGAGGCCTATGGCTGCTATGTAGCTGTCAAATTGCAGCAAATGGAGGAGGGCCAATGCCTCATCTGTGAGAAAATTATTTTTGAGGCCATTCATAAGGGGTTGAGGGGCCAAATGATTGATAACATGCACTTAGTTGCACTCGCCCATCCTCCTCCTCCTCCTCCTGGACTTCTCAGGCTACCAATTTTAATTTACAAACAGTTGTTGTGTGCCCTGGGGGCCAAAGGCTTCGCAAATTCAAGGAGTTTGAGGGGGCCAAATGAGTGATAACATGCACTTAGTTGCGCTCGCCCATCCTCCTCCTCCTCCTCCTGCCACAAGTCCACCTCCAGAGCCACAGCCTCCAATGAAGGCTGGAGGGAAAGCTGCAGGGAAGCGTGGAGGGAAGGTTGCAAGGAAGACAAAAAAGTAATGACCTGGGTTCAGTCTAGTCTGACAGAAGATGCAGCCTGATGTAGTACCACAGCCTGGGGACATATATGTCATCTGCTGCTGTTCGTGATCTCTGGGGGTCCTGAACCAGATTGTGCTCCCTCTTATGTGGACTTCTCAGGCTACCAATTTTAATTTACAAACAGTTGATGATGTGCCCTGGGGGCCAAAGGCTTCGCAAATTCAAGCAGTTTCTCAAGCATTGCCTTCCTCTTTATTTTGTTATTATGAGCCAGAATAAATGTTTTTTTTTTATATGAAAATACTTGCCCATGTGTTTTTCTTCAAAAAGGACAGTTTGTTTGTGAGTAGGCAGGTACATTTCCAAAATACAATGTCAAATTAACAAGGGAGACCAACCAACCTCCTTGAGCTTTATAAAAATACAAGATAATAATGTTGTTGTGGAAATTGACACACCGAAAAAAAAAAAATTATGGAGATCACTAGAAATTAATTTAAAAATAATCCAAAAAACATCTTGAGATCCTGGTTAAAAATTAAAAAAAAGATGACTATAAAAAATAATTCTAAACATTATCATGGAGATCTGGCTTTAAAAACAAAAAGATTATTCAGGAGATTATGAGAAATAATAAAGAAATAAGTTTTTCAGAACTCTGTGTGAATATCAGCAGCAAAACAACTTCGTTCTTCTAGCATTATAAAGAACAAAAGTATAGGCTGTATTAAAAGATACAATAATTTGCAGCATGACGAATGTGCTATCTCCCTTACAAACGCTAGTTTTACCAGATCAAGCGCTTCCGTCTTGTACTTGATTCTGAGCATGCGGGATTTTTGGCGCGTCGGAATTGCATACACTTGATCGCATTTACTGCTAGGAACTTTTTCCGACTGAAAAATAGAGAACCTGCTCTCAATCTTTTGCTGGCTGGAATTCTGCCAGCAAAAGTCCAATGGAGCAATGGTCCAATTTTCCGACCAAAAGCTCTCATGGGAGTTTTGCTGGCAGCATTTCCAATCGTGTGTACGGGGCATTAGGAGTATGAAAAAGTCACAATCTTCAGTGGTTTTAAAAAATGTTTCTAGTCTGTCACCAGTTGTCTCAACTCTATCTATATAAATGTCTAAATAATCCTTTGATAAAATCAACCAACAAAATCAGGAAGTGACTTCAGACGCATGCGCGCCAAAACCAGAAATACCCTGGTGACTATTTTGGAGTTGGGCTATGTTTATACTGTGGCAGATGTAAGCATATATGTGGCAAATAAATGTTTTTAAAGTAAAATATACTGTGCTATGGTCCTTCTTTGAAATATTTTATGCATGTTACTATTTAGAACTTCTGTATGAACATTATTATTAGAGTGGAGGAAATGACTGGGGATTATATGTGCTGTGCATTAACATTGCATTTCGGGTGAAAATCATTTGAAGACAAATAGAAGGTGATGAGACAACGAGAAGATAGCGTTTGAAGGCTTTTATAATCAAGCTTCATTCAGACCCGTATATAAATAAGGTCATGACATCTGGTTAGAGATTAGAAAAAATTGAGAAGCTTCTTGTAATAGGTGGATGCAGGATTGTAATGCTCCAGGCTATAGTACAGTGGAGAAGGGAAGATGGCAGTATGCAGTCCTCATGGAGCAGAGACACACACACTTTAGGAGGGTGGAAGCACAGCTGGAGTTGCTAGACGACATGTTTGGGAAGCCAACCTCCTTTGTCAAGCCTAGTGGATGGCTAGGGTAAAGATACTTTTATGCACAAAGTGGCAGGAACAGGGGGAAGTGTAAAAACTGTCAATTAAAATATTTAAAAAAATTACTTTATTGAATCAGGATCTGAATATAGGATTAAAGCATCGGGAGAGCGATGCAGCAGTTGGAACAATTCCTAGGGGTGTGTGCTGATATCTAAATAGAGACTAGAATAAAGAGAAGGAATTTTTTTAATCTCAACTATATTATTACCACCTAGAACATTACCGAACTGTATCCACTTATTACATCTTTGCTTGTCAGAACCTTACAGTCATCAAATTCAGACTGATAGCCCCTGCTGGCCATAAGGAGCTGTCACTGCCTTGATTGCACTTTCTTAACTGTGAATCTGCTGTAACAAATGCTTACACAGGAGAAGCTAAGCTTACATACAAGTATCACCATTCATCTAGCTGCCCTCTCCAAACAGAGCCTCTGGCACTTTCATAGACTTTCATCGACTCTCTTGGCCACCTGACACTTTGCATTTTGTGTGAGGGCTCCAATGTGAGGATCAAGGCCCTAACCCTGGCCAACAATACACTATTGTGTAACAGTCCACTGGCCAGTGCTGCAGGGAGGAACCTTACATATCTGCTAGACTTTGTTTAGAGTTAAATTGCTCAGACTTAGATTGTAATTACAGTTTTTATATCTGTGATTTTTAACCTTTAAGGCTGGCTAGGTAACTGAAACTCATTGCTTGTTGCATAGTGGTAACCTACCACCCAGTGTGTTAGCGATTGCAGTTGTGATTCACTGTTTTGTTATCTGCCAGGCAGTGTTGACCAATAAAGCTGTTAACCCACCATATATATGTTGGTGAGTGCAAACGTTTCCAAGGCAGGTTTTCCTTCTTAGGATTGAAGAACCCAATACAACCAGCAGTTTCCCTGGGGGTAACACTACAACAGTTATATCATTATTAAAAATACATTTAAAATGTACTGTATATGCAGTTCAAGAAAGGATTGGAATTGTATTTAAGGTGGACTCTATTAGCACTTTATTTTTTGAACTTTATTGTATTATAGTACTTTATTACCTGCACTTTATTGGAGTAAGCACATTTTGTGGCATGCTAAGAGCCAACTCAGTGACTATACATTGTCCATTATCAATTAGGTATTTTTAAAGGAAACACGTCTCGATTTACAGACTGCTGCCTCAAAGAACTTCATACATAGTGGCTAGGGATGAGCTTCGAGTTCGAGTCGAACTCATGTTCTACTCGAACATTGGCTGTTCGCAAGTTCGCCGAACAGCGAACAATTTGGGGTGTTCGCGGCAAATTCGAATGCTGCGGAACACCCTTTAAAAGTCTATGGGAGAAATCAAAAGTGCTAATTTTAAAGGCTTATATGCAAGTTATTGTCATAAAAAGTGTTTGGGGACCCGGGTCCTGCCCCAGGGGACATGGATCAATGCAAAAAAAAGTTTTAAAAACGGACGTTTTTTCAGGAGCAGTGATTTTATTAATGCTTAAAGTCAAACAATAAAAGTGTAATATCCCTTTAAATTTCGTACCTGGGGGGTGTCTATAGTATGCCTGTAAAGGGGCGCATGTTTCCTGTGTTTAGAACAGTCTGACAGCAAAATGACATTTGGAAGGAAAAAACTCATTTAAAACTACCCGCGGCTATTGCATTGCCGACAATACACATAGAAGTTCATTGATAAAAACGGCATGGGAATTCCCCACAGGGCAACCCCGAACCAAAATAAAAAAAAAAAAATGATGTGGGGGTCCCCCTAAATTCCATACAAGGCCCTTCAGGTCTGGTATGGATATTAAGGGGAACCCCAGCCAAAATTTTAAAAAAAAATTGACGTGGGGTTCCCCCAAAATTCCATACCAGACCCTTCAGGTCTGGTATGGATTTTAAGGGGAACCCCGCGCCAAAAAAAAAAAAAAAAAAACGGCGTGGGGTCCCCCTAAAAATCCATACCAGACCCTTATCCGAGCATGCAACCTGGCAGGCCGCAGGAAAAGAGGGGGGGACGAGAGTGCGCCCCCCCCCCCTCCTGAACCATACCAGGCCACATGCCCTCAACATTGGGAGGGTGCTTTGGGGTAGCCCCCCAAAGCACCTTGTCCCCATGTTGATGAAGACAAGGGCCTCATCCCCACAACCATGGCCGGTGGTTGTGGGGGTCTGCGGGCGGGGGGCTTATCGGAATCTGGAAGCCCCCTTTAACAAGGGGACCCCCAGATCCCGGCCCCCCCCCTGTGTGAAATGGTAAGGGGGTACTTACCCCTACCATTTCACTAAAAAACTGTCAAAAATGTTAAAAATGACAAGAGACAGTTTTTGACAATTCCTTTATTTAAATGCTTCTTCTTTCTTCCTTCATCTTCTTCTTCTTCTGGTTCTTCTGGCTCTTCTGGTTCTTCCTCCGGCGTTCTCGTCCAGCATCTCCTCCGCGGCGTCTTCTATCTTCTTCTCCTCGGGCCGCTCCGCACCCATGGCATGAGGGGGGAGGCTCCCGCTCTTCTCTTCATCTTCTTCTTCATCTTCATTTTCTTCTTCATCTTCTTCTTCTTCTTCTCTTCTTCATCTCTTCTTCCTTCTTCATTTCTTCTCCGGGTCTCTTGTCATTTTTAAAATTTTTGACAGTTTTTTAGTGAAATGGTAGGGGTAAGTACCCCCTTACCATTTCACACAGGGGGGGGGCCGGGATCTGGGGGTCCCCTTGTTAAAGGGGGCTTCCAGATTCCGATAAGCCCCCCGCCCGCAGACCCCCACAACCACCGGCCACGGTTGCGTGCTCGGATAAGGGTCTGGTATGGATTGTTAGGGGGACCCCACGCCGTTTTTTTTTTTTTTTGGGCGCGGGGTTCCCCTTAAAATCCATACCAGACCTGAAGGGTCTGGTATGGAATTTAGGGGGAACCCCACGTCAATTTTTTTTTTAAATTTTGGCTGGGGTTCCCCTTAATATCCATACCAGACCTGAAGGGCCTTGTATGGAATTTAGGGGGACTCCCACATCATTTTTTTTTTTAAATTTTGGTTCGGGGTTGCCCTGTGGGGAATTCCCATGCCGTTTTTATCAATGAACTTCTATGTGTATTGTCGGCAATGCAATAGCCGCGGTAGTTTTAAATGAGTTTTTTCCTTCAAAATGTCATTTTGCTGTCAGACTGTTCTAAACACGGGAAACATGCGCCCCTTTACAGGCATACTATAGACACCCCCCAGGTACGAAATTTAAAGGGATATTACACTTTTATTGTTTGACTTTAAGCATTATTAAAATCACTGCTCCTGAAAAAACGGCCGTTTTTAAAACTTTTTTTTGCATTGATCCATGTCCCCTGGGGCAGGACCCAGGTCCCCAAACACTTTTATTGACAATAACTTGCATATTAGCCTTTAAAATTAGCACTTTTGATTATTCATGTTCGTGTCCCATAGACTTTAACGGTGTTCGCGTTTTCGAACGAATTTTTTTCCTGTTCGCATGTTCTGGTGCGAACCGAACAGGGGGGTGTTCGGCTCATCCCTAATAGTGGCCTATTTATACAAAGGAGGCTGAATCCAGCCACATGCCTATTTTTGAATGTGTTTCATTCTCCAGAATTCAATCTCCCTTTTCTCCATTCTTGAAATATGTTTCTGGGGCAGGGCTAATCCTGGGCGGGTGCACGGGGTGCAGTGTACCCCGGCGCTGTAAGCTCTTGCGGAGGAGGGGCGCCGTCGCACCAAAGCTGTGGCGTTGACTGCACTGGTTGCTAGAATCGCCAGCCGCCCGGCGTCTAGCTAGCAACCAGTGATGTCAGAGGCCGCGGCCGCCCCAGCATTCACAGCGCGCCGCCTCCACGGCTAGTAAACTAGCTCCACCCACCTCTGCCGACTGCCATGTTCTTCAGACAGCGTGGCTCAGGGGGAGTGGAGCATATCTGAAGAGAGAGAGCTGCCTGCTTTGGTCTTGCTGTGAGTGACTGCACTGCACCGCACCAGCACCTGACCCTCAGAATTTACCCTCGGCCTCACCCTCAAGTAAGTGTAAGTAGTGTTATGTGCCCATCAAATGCAGCCACTGTGCCCAGCAAAGGCAGCCACTGTACCCATCACATGCAGCCACTGTGCCCATCAATCGCAGCCATTGTGGCCATCAAACGCAGCCACTGTGCCCATCAAACGCAGCCACTGTGCCCTCAAACGCAGCCATTGTGCTCATCAAATGCAGCCACTGTGCAATCAAACGTAGCCACTGTGGCCATCAAATGCAGCCACTGTGCCATCAAACGCAGCCACTATGCCCATCAAATGCAGCCACTGTGCCATCAAACGCAGCCACTGTGCCATCAAACGCAGCCACTGTGCCCTCAATCGCAGCCACTGTGCCCATCAAACGCAGCCACTGTGCCATCAATTGCAGCCACTGTGCCATCAAACGCAGCCACTGTGCCCTCAAACACAGCCACTGTGCCCATCAAACGCAGCCACTGTGCCATCAATTGCAGCCACTGTGCCATCAAACGCAGCCACTGTGCCCTCAAACGCAGCCACTGTGCCCATCAAACACAACCACTATTTGCATCAAACGCAGGCACTGTGCCATCAAACGCAGCCACTGTGCCCATCAAACACAGCCACTGTGCCATCAAATGCAACCACTGTTCCCATCAAACGCAGCCACTGTGCCCATCAAACGCAGCCACTGTACCCATCAAACACAGCCACTGTGCCCATAAAACGCAGCCACTTTGCCCATCAAACGCAGCCACAGTGGCCTTCAAACGCAGCCACTGTGCCCATTAAAAGCAGCCACTGTGCCCATCAATCGCAGCCACTGTTCCCATCAAACGCAGCCACTGTGCCATCAAACGCAGCCACTGTGCCCATTAAAAGCAGCCACTGTGCCCATCAATCGCAGCCACTGTGCCCATCAATTGCAGCCACTGTTCCCATGAAACGCAGCCACTGTGCCATCAAACGCAGCCACTGTGCCTATCAATCGCAGCCCCTGTGCCTATCAAACACAGCCACTGTGCCATCAAACGCAGCCACTGTGCCATCAAACGCAGTCACTGTGCTCTCAAACACAGCCACTATGCCCATCAAATGCAGCCACTCTGCCCATCAAACGCAGCCACTGTGCCCAACATTTATTTTGACTTGTCAAAGCCGTTAACTACGTTATTGTCAAAGCAAAGTGGTGGGACGTACAGATGGAGAGGTGGAGTTGTTTCCGTAGAAACATTAGTAAAGGTGGGGAGTTAGTAAGATGGCCATGCCCATGTGGGGGCGCCAGAAATATTTCTGCAAACAGGTGCCTATGACCCTAGGATCGGCCCTGTTCTGGGGGGATGTGTAGACGCGGAATGCAAATAAAGCAGAACTCCAACCAAAGTGCGGCCATGCTGTAGCCATCATTCAGCTATAGCACCGTCATGAAGGAGTAAATGTTCAGCTTTAACCTGTTTTAAAATGTATGTGACAAAGACTGAATGAGCAGAATTAGTACAGGCACGCCTGGTAATTACCCATTAAGGAAAAGTTTAGGAAATCTAGTTACAAAAAATTGTGAAAAACAATCAACATGGAAAGTATGCTGGCATGTACAGTCATCAAATGGGCCTTAATAGGTGTTATATGTCTTCCAAGGGCATCCAGAGGCAAAACAGTTGGCATACTGATGACTTTCTACTTTCATAAATGTGTGTTGTAATTACATTTCTGAAAAGTGTTGCAAAATATGAACTATTAGCTTATATAATCAACTCATAATACATAATCAGCAAACAAAAACTACCTCATTCAGTGCTGTCATCTTGCCTTTCACATTGCAAAGAGAAGGTGTGGCCAAGTTGTCAGACACATCAAAGACATATTTGCCTATTGTATGACAGTCATATGTCTCTGCTATTTCCAAACATTAGAAGCCAGGGAATTTATAGATGGGAATGAAGGCTTACATGTCTACGTTCAACAAAAAGTTTCACTTTGCATATCAGTTTAGTCTGTTAGCCTACACATGTTGGTGAAAGAAATGTATTTGAAGCACTCAGTAGGGCACATGATGAACATTTTTCATAACTGAGGAATAGAAAGTTTTGTATCTTTTATATGCTACTAAACGTTCACAAATCTATTAGGGACCCTATTTCACATAGAGTGAGTCTCATGAAAAAAAAAATGTGTGGATAATTGGACAGGATACTTCAACTATTTATGTTAAAACCACTCTCATATGTAGGGGACACTCATAGGCGTGCACACAGGATGTGCCAGTTGTGCCTGGGCACATTCTAATCACCCTGTGTGGCACAGATTCCTACTGTTTAGACCCCTGATGTTTCACCAAATCACTCTAACGGGGCTAATAAGAAAATTGTAAAATAATAATAAAAATAAAAACTACTGACACCGTTCACTGCCTTACTGACACTGTCCATTGCTCTGCTGACACCGTCAGTATATATACACATACACAAATATGTTTGAGCTTTGGGGTGCACACTCTATTGCAGAAGGACATTCAAGGATTTGCCATGTAAGTAGAGATGTAAGTAAACAATTACACAATGTTTTTGTGTTAAGTTTGCTAGAAATTTAGCTTTTTCACAATGAGTTCATGTTTGCTCTATCCCGTTTCCTCCTGATACAGGGTTCTGCTATGGTTACTAAATGTGCTCCTATGTATGTTAACCTGTCTATCCAGGGGACTGGCAATAACTAATATTTTCTGAAAAACATTGGATAGAATAGGGATTTTAAAGGTGCTGCATCAATAGACCAAACATGGCAGTTAAAATCAAAAACATTTATTACAAATCCATAATAAAATCCATAATGGATTAAATGAAGAACATATTTGTTATCACGCTCTGTAATTGATATGATGGTATATTCAAGGTCCTCTTTGCATTTTCTTCTGTATGGCTTCTTCAGGAAGTATGCATATGGGATGCTAACAAAAATACAAATATATTATTATGTACTAAGATATAAAACCTTATTAAATTGCGGTAAATGCATACAATGGGAGAAAATAAAACTCACCCACAGATAGACCATCCACCTACAGCTGGAACCACACTGGAAAGGCGCCACAAAGAAGGAATGGGCTTGACCAGGAGCCAACCAGGAGTGCAGGATAGCCTGGGGACCACTACAGAGGAAGCATATAATATTTTCTCATAAACAGCTCACAGGTAGCTGCATGGCGCTCTAACCTGGCTCAGTTACATTGATGATCTGCTTATTTTTTGGACAAGGGGAGTTGAAGGAGTTCATTCAAGTTTTAAATGTGAACAATCAAATTGTAAAAATGATGCAGATGCTAAGATTTTTTTTTGGATCTGTTGAAGGAGATCACTGATCAAGTAATGGTTAAAGGCTAAATTCAGGTCTTCAAAAAAATAAAAAAAACAGATTATGCAGGTAAAGTGTCACTAAACCCACATCCTAAAAAAACTATCAATAAATGGTATATTACATGCTGATAAACCTCACTCACTATATTTGTTTTCTGTATTCTACAAGAAACCTGGTTGATCCTGCTGCTCTTTATCTCCACCTTCTGTTCATGTACCCAATTCAGTTGGGATTTTGCTGCTATAGTGGCAACTCAGTTTTCAGTGAGTTTGAGTGAGCATTTCCTCCCTATCACATCTGAGCAGACCATATGACTAGAGTCCCACATGTGGGTGTATATACAGTGATAAATGAGAGCCCATTCCCTCCCTCCTCCTCCATGCTCACTAACTAGCTAAACACAAGGGGGGCGGAATATTACATGTAGATAAATGAAGGAATCCCCTCCTTCTTATTTTAAGACACAGGCTGGAGGGGAGTGACATGCTATTTCCACAAAATAATAAAGATTTTATTTCAAATATACAGTTGTATGCCCATTTAAAACAGTTTATTGATATTGTTTATTTATTTTTTACTCTGTATTCCAAAGGCTGTTTTTTTGTGAACAGCAGCAGAGGACTAGAAGCTCCTCCTGCCACTGTCTCCCTGCAGACAGGCTGGAAAAGAGCTGGGCCATGTGACAGCTGTATACCGATTAGGAAAAGGGTACTTAGATGTTTTTTATTTAAATGATTATAGTGCCATCATCCACATAAAGAAATAGAAGGGATAACTAAACAGTGTGTGTTTAGTATCACTTAAAGGAGCTAATTTGTAAAGTATTAATTTTGGTTGATGGCACATGTCTTAAAAGCTAAGTTCACCTCTTGAAGAAAATAGCCTATGGAGTCAATGAGCCATAGTAGATATTGGAAAAACTGTGAAGCTTTGTAAAATGTTAATTAGTTCTATTGTCATACCCGTAAGACCATTTGGGACCCCAGAAAGCATGGCCAAAAAACTGCCAGTTAGCATTCCCTACATCCTGTCTTTTTGCAAGAATTTGAAAAACCCTGTTTTTCCCTCATATAATATTGGGAGTGAGTGTCCAACTTTTTTCATGTCCAGCAACAAGGTAGAATGTGGGAATTGCTAACTGGGAGTTTTTTCAGCCAGGCTTCAAAGGGGTCCAAATGGCTTACAGTTATGAAAGTAAAATTTATGAATATTTTACAAAACTTCACAATTTTTCAATGACTACTGAGGCCCATTAACTGCAGAGACTATTTATTTTGAAAAAGTGAATCTACCCTTTAAGACATGTGTCGTCAACCAAACACTTTGGAACAAATTTCTCTATGCCAATATGAGTCGGTAAGAAAACTATCAGCAAGTTGGTGTTTTTTTTTTCTGAGCCACACTTACATAGTTAGTCTGGTTGATGCATCAACTGTGGAACTCTGGTTGAGTCCCACAGTTGATGCAGAAGAAGGACCCAAGAAAGCATTATCGGATTTCAAAGAAGGCAATTGGCTATTCGCTGGATCAACTACCCCTGATGATATTAATAGTAATATTCAGTTATAATTTGCGCATTTAGGAAAGAAATTACCTCTAAATCTACTGAGCTAACCAGAACCAGTTCTTGATGGAGTCTATTCTACATTTTCACAGCTCTTATGCCCTGTACACACAATCCGACATTGATCGGACACTCCGACAACAAAATCCATCAGATTTTTTCCGACGGATTTTGGGCCAAACTTGTCTTGCATACACACGGCTGCACAAAGTTGTCAGGAAATCCGATCGTTCTGAACGCAGTGATGTAAAACACGTACATCGGTACTATAAACGGGGCAGTAGCCAATAGCTTTCATCTCTTAATTTATTCTGAGCATGCGTGGCACTTTTTGTGTCAGGTTTGTGTACACACGATCGGAATTTCACTGATCGGATTTTGTTGTCGGAAACTTTTATATCCTGCTCTCAAACTTTGTGTGTCGGAAATTCCGATGGAAAAAGTCAGATGGAGCCCACACACGATCGGAATTTCCGACAACACAATCCGATCGCACTTTTTCCATCGGAAAATCCGAACGTGTGTACAGGGCATTACTGTGATGACGTGTTCCAGCTGGGGTCTGTTAACAGTTGCTGTGGACATCATTTGTTGTTTCAGCTTTTTTATGGCGCATAACATTCAGGGATAGAGATTACTTCTAGAAGTCTTTTCTTAAGAGGAACTTCTTGTGAATGATTTATGGATAGTTATACATCAAGCTGGAAGTCCCATAAATCAAGTGTGATATGAAGTATAAAGTTATTCAAGCTTCACTTCTTCAGCAAATAAACACAATTTTTTTATTGAACAATGCAACTTCTACTTTTCTTAACCAGTGTGATATAAACGTAGTGGAGAGCACAAATGGATTCTTACCAGCCAATGAAGGACTCAAAGTGATACTAAAGTCAAAAAATGTTTTCTTTAAAAATAACAAACATGTTATACTTCCCTGCTCTGTGAAATGGTTTTGCACAGAGCAGCCCCGGTCCTCCTCGTCTCGGGTCCCTCTTCGATGCTCCTGGCCCCTCCCTCCTGTCGAGTGCCCCACAGCAAGCAGCTTGCTATTGGGGCACCAAAGCTGAGCTGCAGCTCCGTGTATCCATTCAGACATGAAGCTGCAGTTCAGCCCCACCCCCTCTCTCCCCTGATTGGCTAACTGACTTTGATTGACTGCAGTGGGAGCCAATCAGGAGGGAGAGTCCCGAATGGCTGAGGATCGCTGGATAGAGAAAGGATGCATTAAGATAAAAAAAAAAAACATCTGCCTTTACAACCACTTTAAGCTGGCCATACACTGTTATTTTTTTTATACAATGCAGATAGCTGAATCTGCAGTGATGGCTATAATATAATATAATAATATAATATAATATAATATAATATAATATAAACGTTGATCTTGTTAAGTAGACCATCTGTAAATCAATCCCATAGTGTTTAAATATTTTAGTGTAAGCAATGTTTTTAATGTGGTTTCTGAACATAGAGGTGACAGTATAACAAGAGCAGTGATATCTTGCTATGGTATACTTGCACTAAGGCCTCCCTTAACCACTTCAGCCCCGGAAGGATTTACCCCCTTCCTGACCAGAGCACTTTTTACAATTCGGCACTGCGTCGCTTTAACTGCTAATTGCGCGGTCATGCAATGCTCTACCCAAACGAAATTTGCGTCCTTTTCTTCCCACAAATAGAGCTGTCTTTTGATGATATTTGATCACCTCTGCCGTTTTTATTTTTTGCGCTATAAACGAAAAAAGACTGAAAATTTTGAAAAAAAATGATATTTTCTACTTTTTGTTATAAAAAAAATCCAATAAACTAAATCTTAGTCATACATTTAGGCCAAAATGTATTCGGCCACATGTCTTTGGTAAAAAAAATGTCAATAAGCGTATATTTATTGGTTTGCGCAAAAGTTATAGCGTCTACAAACTAGGGTACATTTTCTGGAATTTACACAGCTTTTAGTTTCTGACTGCCTATGTCATTTCTTGAGGTGCTAAAATGGCAGGGCAGTACAAAACCCCCCCAAATGACCCCATTTTGGAAAGTAGACACCCCAAGAAAATTGCTGAGAGGCATGTTGAGCCCATTGAATATTTATTTTTTTTGTCCCAAGTGATTGAATAATGACAAAAAAAAGAAAAAAAAAAAATTACAAAAAGTTGTCACTAAATGATATATTGCTCACACAGGCCATGGGCATATGTGGAATTGCACCCCAAAATACATTCAGCTGCTTCTCCTGAGTACGGGGATACCACATGTGTGGCACTTTTTGGGAGCCTAGCCGCGTACGGGGCCCCGAAAACCCAGCACCACCTTCAGGATTTCTAAGGGCGTAAATTTTTGATTTTACTCCTCACTACCTATCACAGTTTTGAAGGCCATAAAATGCCAAGATAGCACAAACCCCCCCCAAATGACCCCATTTTGGAAAGTAGACACCCCAAGCTATTTGCTGAGAGGCATGGTGAGTATTTTGCAGCTCTCATTTGTTTTTGAAAATGAAGAAAGACCAGAAAAAAATTTTTTTTTTTTCTTTTTTCAATTTTCAAAACTTTGTGACAAAAAGTGAGGTCTGCAAAATACTCACTATACCTCTCAGCAAATAGCTTGGGGTGTCTACTTTCCAAAATGGGGTCATTTGGGGGGGGTTTGTGCCACCTGGGCATTCCATGGCCTCCGAAACTGTGATAGGTAGTGAGGAGTGAAATCAAAAATTTACGGCCTTAGAAAGCCTGAAGGCGGTGCTTGGTTTTCGGGGTCCCGTACGCGGCTAGGCTCCCAAAAAGTCCCACACATGTGGTATCCCCGTACTCAGGAGAAGCAACAGAATTTTTTTTGGGGTGTAATTTCACATATTCCCATGGCATGTTTGAGCAATATAACATTTAGTGACAACTTTGTGCAAAAAAAAAAAAAAAATTGTCTCTTTCCCGCAACTTGTGTCACAATATAAAATATTCCATGGACTCGACATGCCTCTCAGCAAATAGCTTGGGGTGTCTACTTTCCAAAATGGGGTCATTTGGGGGGGGGTTTGAACTGTCCTGGCATTTTATGCACAACATTTAGAAGCTTATGTCACACATCACCCACTCTTCTAACCACTTGAAGACAAAGCCCTTTCTGACACTTTTTGATTACATGAAAAAATTATTTTTTTTTGCAAGAAAATTACTTTGAACCCCCAAACACTATATATTATTTTAAAGCAATTGCCCTACAGATTAAAAAGGTGGGTGTTTCATTTTTTTTTTTTCACACAGTATTTGCGCAGCGATTTCCAAACGCATTTTTTGGGGAAAAAACACACTTTTTTAAATTTTAATGCACTAAAACACACTATATTGCCCAAATGTTTGATGAAATAAAAAAGATGATCTTAGGCCGAGTACATGGATACCAAACATGACATGCTTTAAAATTGCGCACAAACGTGCAGTGGCAACAAAATTACTACATTTTTAAAAGCCTTTAAAAGCCTTTACAGGTTACCACTTTAGATTTACAGAGGAGGTCTACTGCTAAAATTACTGCCCTCGATCTGACCTTCGTGGTGATACCTCACATGCATGGTGCAATTGCTGTTTACGTTTGACGCCAGACCGCCGCTTGCGTTCGCCTTAGCGCGAGAGCAGGGGGCGACAGGGGTGCTTTTTTTTTCTTTATTTTTTTTCTTTATTTTTTTTTGCTTTTTTATCTTATTTTTAAACTGTTCCTTTCATTTTTTTTTTTAAATCATTTTTATTGTTATCTCAGGGAATGTAAATATCCCCTATGATAGCAATAGATAGTGACAGGTACTCTTTTTTGAAAAAATTGGGGTCTATTAGACCCTAGATCTCTCCTCTGCCCTCAAAGCATCTGACCACACCAAGATCGGTGTGATAAAATGCTTCCCCAATTTCCCAATGGCGCTATTTACATCCGGCGAAATCTAAGTCATAAAATGCTCGTAGCTTCCGGTTTCTTAGGCCATAGAGATGTTTGGAGCCACTCTGGTCTCTGATCAGCTCTATGGTCAGCTGGCTGAATCACCGGCTGCATTCTCAGGTTCCGTGTTGAGACAGGAGAGCCAGAGAAAAACACGGAAGACGGTGGGGGGGGCATTCCCTCCCACTGCTTGTAAAAGCAGTCTAGAGGCTAATTAGCCGCTAGGATTGCTTTTACATGAAAGCCGACCGCTGGCTAAAAAGAATGATACCAAGATGATACCTAAACCTGCAGGCATCATTCTGGTATAACCACTCAAAGTCGTGAATGGCATACCTGAAGACAAAAAAATGGTTAACAATAAAGCACAGTAAACGGTAAAGTATAAATAATTACATACCTGAAAAGCAAACATGATAAAACATAATAACAATAAAACATTGCAGAATAGAATACAGTAAAAAAGAGCAGAACAATAGAGAGAATAGAGAGAGAGAGAACAATAAAACGACAACTATTTTTTTTTATTTTTGTTTGTGTTTTGTTTTTTTTTACACTTTTTTTTTGTAACTGTAACTTTTATAACTGTAACCGGTTCCAGGTTCGAGTCTCTCAAAATGCGATGGCATCTTGGGAGACCCTGTGAAAGTGTGCCTAGTCTGTGCAATGCTGTACGCTACGCTAATACTCAACTAGTGCATGGTAGTGTTCAAAACATTCACCAAGTGTTACTGCAGTGCTGGTTTGACTACGACCGGGGTGTACTACGCCACTGGTGCTTGCCAGTTCACCAAAACGCTACAAAGAAAAGTGTCAGTGATCGATCGATACTGCACTTGGGTGGGCTGGACTGGGCTGGGCCGGGCGGAGGGGCAAAACGCAGGTGCTAGCAGGTATCTGGGCTGATCCCGCTAACACTGCGTTTTTGGGAACCCTAAACTGCTGGGGACGCTAGTATAGATCTGATCGGATCAGATATTGATGCGTTCAGATACTATACCACTAAGGGAGGTGTACGGTGCTTGTACGGTGCGTGCGTGGGTGTTCGCGGTACTGGCGCTAATCTGACGCTGCCTGGGGCGACGCATATCACCGCCGGGCAATCAGGGGGCTAAACCTTTATTCGGTAATAAACGGCGGGTGCCCTGACACTATAAAAAATAAACGAACTAACCAGCGTCACCCGTAACGGTTATACGGTGATCAGTGGTGAAAGGGTTAACTAGGGGGCCATCAAGGGTTTAAAACATTTATTAGATAGTATATGGGGGTCCCTGTCGCTATAAAACACTGACGGCGAACCTAAATATTTACGTCCCTAACTAGCGTCACCAGCGACACTAATACAGCGATCAGAAAAATGATCGCTTAGCGACACTGGCAACAGGGGGTGATCAAGGGGTTAAAACTTTATTAGGGGGGTAAGGGGGGTACCCTAGACGTACAGGGGGCTAAACCTTTATTCGGTAATAAACGGCGGGTGCCCTGACACTATAAAAAATAAACGAACTAACCAGCGTCACCCGTAACGGTTATATGGTGATCAGTGGTGAAAGGGTTAACTAGGGGGCAATCAAGGGGTTAAAACATTTATTAGGTAGTATATGGGGGTCCCTGTCGCTATAAAACACTGACGGCGAACCTAAATATTTACGTCCCTAACTACCGTCACCAGCGACACTAATACAGCGATCAGAAAAATGATCGCTTAGCGACACTGGTGAGGGGGGGTGATCAAGGGGTTAAAACTTTATTAGGGGGGGTAAGGGGGGTACCCTAGACCTACAGGGGGGTAATACTAACTGTCCCACCACTGCTAACTGTCACAAACTGACACTATGCAGTAATCAGGAAAAAAAAAAAAAAAAAAAACCTGCTTGGTGTCAGTTTGTGACGGGGGGGGGGTGATTGGGGGGGGATCGGGGGGCGATCGGGGGGGATCGGGGGTGTAATATATGCCTGGCATGTTCTACTGTGTTGTGTGTGAGTGTTGGTGCACTTACATGTCATCTCTCCTCGGCGCTGGAACGGAAACTGCCAGACCGAGGAGAGATGACATCACATCCTCTGCCTCTGTGTACTATACAGAGGCAGGGGATGTTTCTCATTGGCTGGGAGCGATCGCGAGGGGGGGGCCATGATCGGATGGCCTCCCCCTCGTCTGTCATCGCTCCCAACCAAATGCTGACCGCAGCTGGCACCGGGGGGGGGTCCGATCGGACCCCCCACCCGCGGGAAGGCAATCACGTTTCAGGTACGTGATTTTGCCTGCCCGTGCCGCTCTGCTCACGTATATAGGCGTGAGGCGGTCGGCAAGTGGTTAAATATATGGCTGTTTATGTACATAGTAAATGTCACCACTGGACCTGGATCTAATGCTGGCCATAGATGGGTCAACTTTTTGTTTAATATCTGTGAGGAGCGGACAGGACTGCACACACGCATCTACTCTGAGAAATTTCGGCTCCTTCCGATCCCTGGAAGGGCTTGGACCATCCACTTTGTTGGACCATCCACGTTGTTCCATTACATGTGAGGTTCCCCGTTATAATCCACCATTGATTCCTACTTGAGGACAAAGGCCCCCAGCTGGGTATTAAGCCACAAGCGTTCTAACGCTTGCTGTCTGGTAAGCGTGTATTCTATGTGGTGGAGGTATATTTTTGGTCCTGTTGTGAGTCACTAACATCATGAGGAGGACCTTTAAAGTGATATACAATTTTCTACTTTCTTTTCCACAAATGGTGTCAATACCAACTATGGATTGAATATAATTTTTGTTAGTTATTTTTTGTTGGCTTATTTTCTTCAATTATATTTATGTAGATGTGTAGTGCAGCTCTATTCCCCCTATTTGTAAAAACTGTGTATCTCACAGCAGAGCTGCTGCTTTTGCCATTTTGAGGATATAAATACAGTCTGTTTTTTCTTTTATATTATCAGTTTTTTGCTTGTTTAACCAGCGGGTTGAACAAAAAAAAAAGACTCTATTCCCCCATCACACATTCAAGATGGATGAGGGAATCCTCCCTGTTGTGTCACTTTATTCTGACAGCGGAGAGAGTTCCCCCCCATCAGGATACACAGATCAGTGCTCCAGGCTATAGCCTGGAACACGGATAAAGAGGCCATTTTCCAGCAGAGCAGTTGTACAGAAGTCGATCAGTAGATCAATTTCAGTACAACCACAGTGCCCATTAACTGCTCAAACATTGAAAACCAAGCTATCAAACACACTGCCGATCGCTTGGTTCTCACAGCTTCCTGAGCAGAGAGGTGGTGACTGTCAGTCACCGACTCTCTGCTCTGCCCCCTCTGCGCTCACTTGTGCACTGGGCTGTGGAGGGGATGGGAGCAACTTGCTGAGAGGCTGAGCTGGGTGACGGTCCAGGGATGTGGGTGGATCCCAACTTCATTGTTGCTTCAGCCGTCTGTCTGCTGAAAACGGGTCACAGGAGTGCAGAACGAGCTGTGCTCCTGTGATCCCCAGAAGTACAGCCAAATGAGCTTTGGCTGTACTTCTCCGTGAATTTTTTGTTATATACAGTAAAGCTTTTATTATTTCTATCCTGGTGTGCTTCTATATACTTATGGTTAATGTTATATACTGGTTGCAGTAGTTCTTCTCCTTCCAATTATTTTAATTAGATTATTGGTTAATTTCCCAGGATCAGAATCCCCTCTGTTCACAGAGACCCCGTCCTGACAACTGACAACTTTATTATTAAACCCCCTCTTCCACTTAGCCAAGGTTCTGGTTCTTCTATTTACCTACAGATTTAGCATAATATCCAGTTTGGGGAGGGCCATTTCTCCTAACCCCCACCCTCCAAAACAGGGCTACACTGGATTTGTTCATTTTAAATGCTAGTAAAAGTAGAAAGTAATGATGAAAAAACCCCTAAACAGTATATCCAATCATGATTTGTGTATTAAAGTGTAACTCCACTTTTGCTGAGAAAAAAATATTCCCCTCTGGGTGATCGATGTACATTGCAAGGATTATAACAACCTTTATTGCAGATTCCTACCTTTTGTTATTCTGAAGAAATCCCTGTGTGTTTCTCTGTGCCTCTGTACTGAGTGGGTCTAATGGGAGTGGTTTTATAATTAACTGTGAGGTGTGCAGCTGCAGGGCACTAATGAAAAAATCTGCTGGGCCTGCATCCATTTAGATGTGTTCCTATTGAAAATATCTCTCCAAAAATTACATTTATGTTGCAGGGGATGCCTGAAATCTGACTTGTATCTTAGGCAGACTTCTGGGAAAATTGGTGAGCCAATCACACAAGCAGGAAATTATGTTTCTGGGGAGTGGTCAGTACACACTCTGTGTACAGAACAACTCCAGGTAGCCATATTGCAATGCATTCTCGGAAAATTACAGTGGCTGCAGATTGAAAAGGAAAGGTAATTTTTAATAACATTCAATCACAACATGATTAGCTGAACAATTATACGTGCTATATTATTTTTTCTTTATTTGCTATGTTTTTTTCCCCATGAAAGTGGAGTTACCCTTTAAATATTCATGATCTGTGCATGGGGGGAATGGTGTGGTGTGTGTCCTTTGCCTACATAGTTTGTTTTAAACATTGCTCATCGTTTTTATCTCAGAAGTGATGTTATCACTTGATATTTTATGGGACTTTTTGCATATTTCTTTTTACAATGGTAACAACATTGGTATAATGTTGTCATTTGTCTTTACTGAAATGCTGAAAGGTTTTTTGTTTTGCTTAACATAAGTGAGAACATTGTATTGTACCTGCAGAAAAGTGTTTTTTTTCCTGTACGTTTGATGCTAACTTTTTGGGGAGAGTCAAGGGAATGGGCAGAAAGGTGCAGTCACATAAGAGGAAACAGTAAATGAAATATAAAGAATAAAAAGCCCCAAAAAAACAACTTTTTTTGGAATCAGCTACGTTCGTAGAAGATCCCCTTGGGGTCCTCACATGGGCAAAGAAGGAACAGTTCTCATCTCTCGCGCCCTGGAGCAGTTTGAAAAATAAATTTTTGCCTAAGAAAGCCCTTTTTCAAGCTAAAAGAGAAATGTAATGTATTACAATAGGTGTTACTTTCACATGCATGGAGGCAAAATACCACACTTGAAAATGTTTAAAAAGAACTATAAGCAGATATGAAAAGCCCAAGCCTAAAGCAGAACTGAGCCCTGAAAAAAGTTATAGTAGCCATGGTTTTTCAGTAGAATATACTTTGTAAGTTTCTTCAGTTAAAAAGAAACTCCTTTTCCTTTTTGTTAGATATTTTTGTTCTCTAAGGTCCTGGTCACATGGGCTTCAGATTGTATGAGAGTGGTGTGTACAGTAAACTTTTGCAAAGCATTTCAGAAACTTCAAGCAGCTTTGTTGAAGCCTTTAAAGAAATCTTCAGCTCCAGAGTGGGAATATTAAACATAGATCTTATTGGGAGTATTGTCACTTTAACCACTTCAATACAGGGCACTTATACACCTTCCTGCCTAGACCAATTTTCAGCTTTCAGCGCTGTCGCAGTTTAAATGACAATTGTGCTGTCATACAACACTGTACCCAAACTAAATTTTTATAATTTTGTTCCCACGAATAGAGCTTTCTTTTGGTGGTATTTGATCATCTCTGCGGTTTTTATTTTTTGCGAAACAAATAGAAAAAGACTCAAAATTTTGAAAAAAATAAAAGTTTTGCTTTTGTTTCTGTTAAAACATTTTGTAAATAAGTAAGTTTTCTCTTTCACTGATGGGCACTGATAAGGCGGCACTGACAGGCACTGATAAGGTGGCACCGATGAGGTGGCACTAATGAGTGGGCACTGACAGGCACTGACGATGGGCACTGATATGCGGCATTGATGGGCACTGGTAGGCGGCACTGATGGATGGCACTGATATGCAGCACTGATGGGCATTGATAGGCGGCACTGATGGGCACTCATGGGTGGCACTAATGGGCACTGATTGGCACTTTGATGGGAACTGATTGCCACTTTGGTGGGCACTGACTGGCATTTTTATGGACACTGACTGACATCTGATGGGCACTGTTTTGCAGCTGTGGTAGGTACCTCTGATGGGGCTGCGCTGATAATCAATGCACTGATTATCAGCACAGACCCTCCCTCTGACAGGAGAATCTCCCTGTCAGCACGAACCAAGGAAATCCGTTTGCTGGCATTTCTGGTTACCCACTGTGATCAGCTGTGATTGGTCACAGCTGATCATGTGATAAACAGCCTACGTCATAGGCTCTTTACCACGTTTGAAGTTGCGGTGTGTCTGGGCTTAACGCCCAGGCAGGATAACGAAACCACCGCCCAGCCGTCATTCTGCTATAGGCTGGGCGGTAAGTGGTTAAAGAAGACGACTCTCTTTGATTTATATTAAGGGCTAATTTGCAGTAGTGTGGTGACTGTCATTTTGACGCACTGTAAAACACCATTCACTGCAAGGACACACAGAAAATCATTGTTTTCTATGTGTTCTATTCAAAATTAAATACAGCCCAGAGCTGCACTGCAGTGATCTGCAATAAAATGCAGACATGTTGCATTCTTTTGATGCGCACTGGACACGAACACATGTCACTGTACAGCAGCACAGCACATCACACTGCTGTACAGCAACATGAATGATGTGTCACTTTTCTGCACTTCAAATAAAGCTTGTTCAAAAATAAAAAAAAGAGCCATGTGACGCGCTGAATCATGCACCATGCGCCCCCTACCACAGACGGAGTTCATAGCTGCTGGACAGTAAAACCGCTGTGGTTTAACTGTGCGCAGCTGTCTGTTCAGTGTGAATGGGCCCTAATATGTTCTGTTCCCCAGGGAACAATGTACATGCAATACTTTGTCCCATATTTCAAGATGCTCTCTAAGGCTAACTGCGAGATTGGATGTGTTGCCCCCCTCTTCCCCCTTAGCCAACCAAACATAGGAATTGGTTAAATCACTTACCGCATACCCACAGTACTTTTACTGTGAGCATGCAGCAGCTCAGCGTACTGGTACATTTCTGTGCACATGTGCTGTAGCACAATCCCATGACCGCTGTGTCCCGTGACCGCTGTGTCCAGTGGACACAGTGGATCACGGAGCTCGGTACCCGGTCATAGCAATCACATGATTTTTATATTTTAGCAAAACTTTAATGAAAGGCTTTAATTCATGACTGTTTTGCTTCCTACTGTGATTGGCCCACAGCTATCACATGTAACCTGGACCAATCATGGCACCCTGTACCATGTGATTAGCTATAGCCAATCGCAATAGTAAGCAAGCTGTCATGAATGAAAGCCATTAATGCTAGCTAAAACAATTGTTTATAACAGTGATTATCACTGTTATAAACAATAAAAGTTTAACAAAATTTCCTGATAACCCCCAGAGTAGTACAGCATCACTAATTTATGAAGAAAGATTATTTGTTTTCAAAATGTTATAACAGAAACAAAGAAAAACATGCTTTTTGTTTCAAAATAAGAGCACCAGCAGCTATTGTGGATAAACATACTGTATGGGGGCAAGAGGGAAGCGAAGGTGAATAGCAATTAAAAAAAAAAAAAAAAAAAGGGGGGGGTAAAAACATTTTTTTACGCAGAGATGGGTTTTAAACACAAGTTTGTTTTCTGAGTGTTTTTTTAAGCTTAATCACCTACTTGTCTTCTTTTCACCATGTTTTTACATTGCATTTGGACATCATGATTTTCAATGTGGAAGTTTCACAAACAAGGAGAAAAAATAGGCTTAGCAATGATATAGCGAGGACTGTGGAAAAACAATAATGAAATGACTTAGCTGACCCATATTTTCTTTGTTCTGGTGTCATGTAATAAACATTATCATTCCAAGTACTATTTTCTCTCTGTGAGTCAGGTAGTCTGTCTTCTGTTTTGATGCTTCTGTTCTTTCCATATGACATTATTTTATTTCTAATGTTTATTGCTTGCCATTTGATGCATTTATAATGAACCATCTTAAGATCCACTGGCACACCAGTCTAGAAGAACGTTGATGCGTCTATCAAACGTACCATTTACAATGAACTATGTCACTGCTTTAAGCTGAATAATGTGTACAAGTCTTGCTCTATAATTTCCCCATTCATTTTAGAAAAGGCCTTTGACTTGATTCAATTTACGATCTTCCAGGCAAAATGTCACAATATTATAAAGTGATAGCTTCCATGTAATCCCAGAGGTTGACCCCATTAATCTTTACATTTTCTTTTCTATATCCATTTTTGCTAGATTAGATATTAAAGAGGGGTACTGAATACTAAGTATGTAAAAAAAGAAAATCTAAAATCAACACACTGGACCTGATTTTTTATTTTTCCAGGTTGTTTTTACTATCAAAAAAATTGCCAGTACACCAAACAGAGAATATCCAATCATTAATGAGATCTCAATTACAAAACATGCAGTAAAAACAGTGTAAGTGTAATAAAAATATTGGCTCTGCATTTTACATGTGCCCTCCTCTCATCAATATGTCATATTGCAAAATCTCATAAGTGCAAAAAAGTGTACACATAGCCAAGGACCTTAGAAACAGTAGTATAAAGCAACACAAGGCATTTAGTAATAATAAGCCATAGTTTTGCAGCCTGTCATTTCCAGTGTGCTAAAGGTTTATATTGTCAGCATACTGTAATCCCTTTTGCACAGACAACGGGTTACCACTTGGTTACCACCAGTTAATTCTGTGATTAAAATGGATCAAGGCACTAATTTTAACATTCACCTTTTGTACTGAACATTTCCACAGTGCTGTTAATCAAATCACCTAATTGATTCTACTGGTAATCTGGATTCTGAAAGTCTATTATGCCACATAGGCTGTATATATTGATGTTGACTGCAGCTAAAGATATCTAGTCAACTGGCAAGACAGGCTGTTGTAAAATGTGGAGCTGCTTCTTTACTTATATGTAAGTGTTACACTTTACACATTATTCAGCTTCCATGTACCTAAAGTGTATCTATAATCAAAATTCAAAATCATATATCCATTTCCACATTGAATTTCAGTTATTTGTAGCCTACTTCTGTTTATCTGAGTGATCTTGAAGTTTGAAAATGTACTTTTGTAGTGCTACCCCTGTAGGATCCACTGAGTGTAACAGGTTCTTTCCCAAAACCGTGCAGAGGCAGCCCGGCACACAGCACCAGCCCATCCACTCTGGCCTTTTGATGAGTCTAGGCCTGGGGGTTTGCATTTGTCTGTAATTTTTTGCTTATAGGAACTGGGAAAGGGGGTGACATGGGATACTGCAAAATGCGTGGACACAATGCTACAGAGGACAGCTTTCTAGGAAGCACAGCCTTTTTTCACTCACGACTGAGAACCAGAGATATTATGCAGATTAGGTACAGCAAGACAGGAACAGTCCATAGCAGGGGTGTCAAACTCAATTTCATTGTGGGTTGCATTAGCATTATTGTTGCCCTCGAAGTGCCGCTTTTATCTGTAAAAATATATAAATGTATCCAGGGCCTTTTTTCTCAGAGAATAGGTTCAGGAACTCAATCATGCCAACCCCCACCCCCCGCCGATCCACATTGAATGGTGGCCAAATTGCACAGTCACAGGATCTTAAAGGGGAAATACATATCAGGAGTGCATTATGTGCAGCGTTCAGGGGTGCGTTATGTACAAACTGTAGTTTCAGGGGTGCTCTACATACAGAGTGCAGAGTTCAGCAGTGTGCCACATACAGAGTGCAGAGTTCAGGAGTGCTCTGTATAAAGAGTGCAGAGTTCAGGGGTGCGCTACGTACAGAGTGCAGGTTTCAGGAGTGCATTACATAGAGTGCAGGGTTCAAGAGCGCACTATGTACAGGGTGCAGGAGCGTGCTATATACAAGGTGCAGGGATTGGGAGTGCACTAAGTATAGAGCACAGGGTTCAGGGGTGTGCTACAGAGTGCAGAGTTCAGGGGTGTGCTACAGAGTGCAAAGTTCAGGGGGTGTGCTGTGTACAGAGTCCAGGGTTGAGAAGTGCTCCACATACAGTATTCAGAGTTCATCTCTTCACAGGCTGTCCACACCTCATTTCCACCCCTCATAAGCTCTGACCTCTGTATCACTCTCCCCCTTCCCCCACCTCTGCATGCACCTCCCTCCACACCCCTCATCTCTTCCCTTCACACATAGCTTCCTTGCATTGTACCTCCCCACAGTGTAGGAGGCTCCACCTCTTTCTTACTTGCAGCAAGATCATTGGTCTGCATCTGTGCACCCCGGCACTGATGGGGATCACAGTGTAGCCTACAGTGAGATGCCCTATCCCTTCTATGACTACACTGCACCTGCATCTGGATTACCCTTGTCCCTGCCATGAGTGCAGGCCAGGCAGGGTTCTATGAGAGCCACAGAGAGGAAAGCTGTCTTTGTAGATACAGAGGGCATCTGTTTTTATAAGTGAATGGGGAGCAGAGGGCAGGAGCTTGAGGTGGCGGATCAGAGTTCTGCCATGTTTCATTTGAAAAAGACCCTGTGTGTGAGGGTCACATGAAATGGCCTGAACCCAGGACTTTGGCCAGCAGGCCTTGTGTTTGACACATGTGGTTTATAGTTCATGGCTGGGGGGCATCAAATAACTTGCAGAACATATATGGCTAGACTGGAACAGTCTACAGGGTTATGACTGTGGACCATGAAGTAGCTTGCAGAACAGACATGGCTAGACTGGAATTGGCTATAGGTTCACAGCTGGGGTCCATGAAGTAACTTGCAAAACAGATATGAGGCTCGTCCCACAGAATCATGGAACAAGAACTGTCCAGAGGTGCAGCCTCTTGTAAGCAGCTCAGCATTCAGTCCCAGGGGTGCTGGTGGGAAACAGCCTCTCCTTTCAGCTCACTGATCTATCCCCTCAGGAGAGAGAAAAAACAATCTTCTCAGGGATACAAACTATTTAATGGCTTTGCCAGTCACCAACTGAGCACACCTTCCCAGGGATTGACTGAGCCCTGCTCAATATTCAGGCTAGTTTTTTGAATTTCCCCTCCCTAAACTCCAGAAACTCTTCTAGAGGCAAGGGGAAGCAAAGTCCCAGCCTATGCAGCCCTGACTAGAGCAGAATAAACAATCACTGTTATTCTGGCTACAGCATGAGCAAAAAAACGGCTAACGTAAAAGTACTAACCAGTATTCACTGGAGCTCCTGATGGTGGAGATGGGTTTTGCTGCGTGTTAGTAGCAGGTTGCAGTCGAGTAGCATATATAGCAGGTAGGGATCAAGCAGAAGCGTAGTCAGTAAACAAACCAAAGGTAAGTAAAAAGTGGTTACAAGTTGAAATCAAGCAGAAGTGCAGTCAAGGAACAAGCCAAAGGTTGGTAACGAGAGTGGTAGCAAAGATATGGATGGCAGCAGGAGAGACAAGTGTGAGATATTGGCTGGAAAGAGCACAATAATCTGGAAAACAGGATGTGCTAAGGCATGACTTTATTAGAAGGTATATGGGAGGAGCAAAGGGTTCAAATTTCAAGGCAAACAAGACACAAGGCAAAGTTGTCTTATAGATCAGAGAGGGTGCTGTCCAGCAGCTTGGGTGCCTCCACAAGAAGAGTTACTGCCGAACACAGAAGAACTCCTGAGTTTAGATCCAGGTCCTGACACAAAGGATGGGGCAAGGAAAATAACAGTGTAACAAATTTGTATGTGGCATTTAGGGATGAGCCGAACACCCCCCTGTTCGGTTCACACCAGAACATGCGAACAGGAAAAAAGTTCGCTCGAACACGCTAACACCGTTAAAGTCTATGGGACATGAACATGAATAATCAAAAGTGCTAATTTTAAAGGCTTATATGCAAGTTATTGTCATAAAAAGTGTTTGGGGACCCGGGTCCTGCCCCAGGGGACATGGATCAATGCAAAAAAAGTTTTAAAAACTGCCTTTTTTCAGGAGCAGTGATTTTAATAATGCTTAAAGTCAAACAATAAAAGTGCAATATCCCTTTAAATTTCGTACCTGGGGGGTGTCTATAGTATGCCTGTAAAGAGGCGCATGTTTCCCATGTTTAGAACAGTCTGACAGCAAAATGACATTTCGAAGGAAAAATTCCACTTAAAACTACCCGCGGCTATTGCATTGCCGACAATACACATAGAAGTTCATTGATAAAAACGGCATGGGAATTCAACACAGGGAAACCCCGAACCAAAATTAAAAAAAAAAAATGACGTGGGAGTCCCCCTAAATTCCATACCAGGCCCTTCAGGTCTGGTATGGATATTAAGGGGAACCCCGGCCAAAATTTTTTTAAAAAATGACGTGGGGTTCCCCCTAAATTCCATACCAGACCCTTCAGGTCTGGTATGGATTTTAAGGGGAACCCCGCGCCAAAAAATCCCAAAAAAAGGCGTGGGGTCCCCCCAAAAATCCATACCCAGACCCTTATCCGAGCACGCAACCTGGCAGGCCGCAGGAAAATAGGGGGGGACGAGAGTGCGGCCCCCCCCTCCTGAACCGTACCAGGCCACATGCCCTCAACATTGGGAGGGTGCTTTGGGGTAGCCCCCCAAAACACCTTGTCCCCATGTTGATGAGGACAAGGGCCTCATCCCCACAACCCTGGCCGGTGGTTGTGGGGGTCTGCGGGTGGGGGGCTTATCAGAATCTGGAAGCCCCCTTTAACAAGGGGACCCCCAGATCCCGGCCCCCCCTGTGTGAAATGGTAAGGGGGTTCTTACCCCTACCATTTCACTAAAAAACTGTCAAAAATGTTAAAAATGACAAGAGACAGTTTTTGACAATTCCTTTACTTAAATGCTTCTTCTTTCTTCTATCTTCCTTTATCTTCTTCTTCTTCTGGTTCTTCTGGCTCTTCTGGTTCTTCTGGTTCTTCCTCCAGCGTTCTCATCCAGCATCTCCTCCGCAGCATTTTCTATCGTCTTCTCCTCGGGCCGCTCCGCACCCATGGCATGGGGGGAGGGTCCCGCTCTTCTCTTCATCTTCTTCTTCATCCTCTTCTCTTCTTCCTTCTTTTCTTCTTCATTTTCTTCTCCGGGCCGCTCCGCACCCATGCTGCCATGGAGGGAGGCTCCCGCTGTGTGACGGAGTCTCCTCATCTGACGGTTCTTAAATATCGGGGGGTAGGGCCACCCAGTGACCCCGCCCCCCTCTGACACACGGTGACTTGACGGGACTTCCCTGTGATGTCACGGGGAATGCCACAGGGAAGTCCCGTCATGTCCCGTGCGTCAGAGGGGACGGGGTCACCGGGTGGCCCCGCCCCTGTTATTTAAGAACCGTCAGACGAGGAGACGCCGTCACACAGCGGGAGCCTCCCTCTGAAGAGAAGAAGAGAAGATGGAAGAAGATGGAAGAAGAGAAGAGGATGAAGAAGAAGATGAAGAGAAGAGCGGGAGCCTCCCCCCATGCCATGGGTGCGGAGCGGCCCGAGGAGAAGAAGATAGAAGACGCCGCGGAGGAGATGCTGGACGAGAACGCCGGAGGAAGAACCAGAAGAGCCAGAAGAACCAGAAGAAGATGAAGGAAAATAGAAGAAAGAAGAAGCATTTAAATAAAGGAATTGTCAAAAACTGTCTCTTGTCATTTTTAACATTTTTGACAGTTTTTTAGTGAAATGGTAGGGGTAAGTACCCACTTACCATTTCACACAGGGGGGGGCCGGGATCTGGGGGTTCCCTTTCTAAAGGGGGCTTCCAGATTCCGATAAGCCCCCTGCCCGCAGACCCCCACAACCACCGGCCAGGGTTGTGGGGATGAGGCCCTTGTCCTCATCAACATGGGGACAAGGTGTTTTGGGGGGCTACCCCAAAGCACCCTCCCAATGTTGAGGGCATGTGGCCTGGTACGGTTCAGGAGGGGGGGCCGCACTCTTGTTCCCCCCTCTTTTCCTGCGGCCTGCCAGGTTGCGTGCTCGGATAAGGGTCTGGTATGGATTCTTGGGGGGGGCCCCACGCGGTTTTTTTTTTTTTGGTGCGGGGTTCCCCTTAAAATCCATACCAGACCTGAAGGGTCTGGTATGGAATTTAGGGGGAACCCCACGTCATTTTTTTTTAAATTTTGGCCGGGGTTCCCCTTAATATCCATACCAGACCTGAAGGGCCTGGTATGGAATTTAGTTTTTTTTTTTTAATTTTGGTTCGGGGTTTCCCTGTGTTGAATTCCCATGCCGTTTTTATCAATGAACTTCTATGTGTATTGTCGGCAATGCAATAGCCGCGGGTAGTTTTAAATGGAATTTTTCCTTAGAAATGTCATTTTGCTGTCAGACTGTTCTAAACACGGGAAACATGCGCCCCTTTACAGGCATACTATAGACACCCCCCAGGTACGAAATTTAAAGGGATATTACTCTTTTATTGTTTGACTTTAAGCATTATTAAAATCACTGCTCCTGAAAAAACGGCCATTTTTAAAACTTTTTTTTGCATTGATCCATGTCCCCTGGGGCAGGACCCGGGTCCCCAAACACTTTTTATGACAATAACTTGCATATAAGCCTTTAAAATTAGTACTTTTGATTTCTCCCATAAACTTTTAAAGGGTGTTCTGCGGCATTCAAATTTGCCGCGAACACCCCAAATTGTTCGCTGTTTGGCGAACTTGCGAACAGCCAATGTTCGAGTCGAACATGAGTTCGACTCGAACTCGAAGCTCATCCCTAGTGGCATTCCACATAATAAAGCTTTCTTTGGACAAGTACAAACTTTGGACAGCATAGTGGGAGACTGGCACTAGGTCATATCACGACCAAGTCAGTACAGCCTAACTGGGTAGAGCCTTACCACTAACTAAACACAAATGGTTAGTGCATTAGAAACTAAACCTAAGTGCAGGTCTTTATTGTTGCTCACCTGCAAATGAACAGAGTTAGCAGAACTTTTAAGACATTACAATACAGGATTGGAGCACTATCTGCTCAAAGATAATTCTCCAGCGGAGTCAATTGCACATAATAACCTAAATTTAAGTATTTAGCAACTCCTGTATAATGGCAGAGGACCCCCTCTTGAGGAATTCCACAATGGTAGTCGGGGTCTGGACATAGGTTGCTCCCTATGTTGAGCAACAGTTCAATTCTGTGACAATTTCTACTACCAACAGGGAGCAATCTACAGATAAACAAATCATTTAAAGTATGTCCAGCTCACCCGTAGAAGCAGGGGTGTGAAATCTGAACCATCTTTCCCTCCAGACTCCAGATACTGGCTGATCGGACCTGGTACCGATGCCCCGCCTTCTTGGTCAGTACACAGTCTTTGTAGATGAAGCACCCCAAGCTTCATTCATTTTTGATGTTTTCTTTAAACCGTTCCCAACATTTTGGAAATTGGGGGCTTCTGCAGAGCCTTAGAAAATCCCATATATACTCATCACACCTGCAATAACGATTTTCCTTGATCTCCTCAATAATTTGTTTGGGCACATATGGGTATTCAAACCCGTACTTCTGTGCAACTCTCTTCTGCACTAACTTCTGGAGTTAGACAAACTGAGGAAGTCCTATGATGTCACCCTTCCCCTGTGGAACACATGATTCAGGGATTTCCCGAAAAGTTCTTTATATTAAATTTTGTGCAGTGGCCTACTTCCAGGAATGAGGTGGCGACGGGTCAATTTGGCACTCTCCATACATGCAAGCTCTGGTCACCTTCAAGCAACTGAATGACAGCCTCCTTTCCCTCTGCAAGCTCAGGATCGGTCACAGCCTCTCCCCAGTCCCATTCTGTCTCGGATTCATCTGAAGGGCCACAGTCCCTGACCTCCTCCTCTAATGACTCAAATTCACCTTCAAATTTTGATGACCCTGGGTAAAACTCTTCTTCCTTTCTTCTCCGGAAGGGCTCACCTGGATCATTAGCAGCACTTCCTTCCTTAGGTACACTGACAGCAGTAGGGATGACGACAGTAGCCCTTGTCCCAATCCTCTCAAGACACTGGGGGGGATTGTTTGACAGTACCCAGATAGCAAGCAATTGTGCTGCAAGTTTGAAAAAAACTTTCTAAGCTATTGCTAGACTTGCCAGGCTTCACAAGTTTGTTGCACAATTGCAGCAAGTCCACATTGACTACAGATCAACTTTCTTTGCAAACATTCTGCAAGTCTGCTGCAAGTTCTGGTTCAGTTATGTTGTGCAATAGACATCCCACCACAGGGGGTCACTGTGACTTGCAGAACTTTTGCTGTAGCCTCATCACTACAACTTTTCTCTTGCTAGAGACTTGTCATCCACAAGAGCACTCTGACTCCTAATTCTCTACTCAGTGGCCACTGGGAATGGCCGCATGCACTTGAGGGAAATCCCATATGAGCCCCCAAATGTAATGCTACCCATAGGAGCGGCTGTGTAACAAGTTCTTTTCCCAAAACTGTGCCGGGGCAGTCAGATACACAGCAACAGTCCATCCACTCCAGCTCATTGATCAGTCTAGGGGTTAGTCTTTTTCTGTATTTTATTGCTAATAGGAACTGGGGGGGAGGGGATTCGTGGTGGCGTGGGATATTCAAAAATGCTTGGACACAATCCTACAGAAGACAGCTTTCTAGGCAGCAGCACAGTCTCTTTTCACTCATGACTGGGAACCATGGGATATTTTGCAGATTAGGTACAGCAGGACAGGAACAGTCTATAGGTTCATGGCTGGGGACCATGAAGAAGCTTGTGCAACAGATATGGCTGGACTGCAAAAGTTTGTAGGGGACAGCTGGGGACCATGAAGTAGCTTGCATAACAGATATTTCTAGACTGGAACAGTCTATAGGTTAATGGCTGGAGGCAATAAAATAGCTTGCAGAACAGATACCGTATAGCTAGACTGGAACAATCTATAGGTTCATGGCTGGTGGTCATGGAGTAGCTTGCAGAACAGATATAGCTAGACTGGAACAGTCTATAGGTCAGTCAATGGCTCTCTGTTCTACCCCTTCAGTGCTCAGTGGAGTGCAAAATAAAGTGCACTCCTGTAATCCATAGGAGAAGTAGAGCCAAAAGAGCTTTGGCCCTACATCTCCTTTAGAGTAAAAAACATTTAGACTTTGGAACCACTTTAAGGTTGTTGTTGAAGAACCTGAATATGATTTTATGTATTTTGAAGGAAAACATACATGAATTGAAGGTTCCTGTTATAAACGGTTTCCTGTATAAACTGAAAAGAGTTTCCTGTAAATATTTGCCTGGCATTCTCCTTTACACTTTTTAGGAAAGGCTAAAGATTATTTTTCAAGTCTGATCTTTCCTACAGTAATGAATCTAGCTTACACAAAATATGTAATTACATTTTGCTCATTGGGGATGCAATTATGTGTGGTTCATGCTTAGCCAGTGGGCCTTGCTTCCAATATACTATAAAAGCTGTTAATGTGGTAGGAGCTGATTTTACAACATAAACCTGGTTGCTAGGCAATTGGGGTTTCGAGACTCGACCTGCTGTGAACTTACTTCAATACAAAATCAATAAAAGTCTTCTTTTGAGATAGTAGGTGAAAATTGCCACTGTACCGAGTGTTGTCATGGTGACACAAGGGGACTCCTATGACTGAAATTGTCTTTCAAAGATAATTTAGATTTTGTAAAAGCATTACACTCCTGGACCTGAAACGTTTAAAGGTTAACCACTTTACACATGCATTTCAATATAGTAAAATATGCCAATTTTCCTGGAAAACTGCAATGTATTAATTTGTGCATTATTTGAGAAACAAGAGCTTCTTAAATTCTAATATAAGGAGGGGTAGTTAAAGCAAAGTGAAAACAAAGTCTATGGAGATTAATAAGAATTAATGTTAAATCTGAACACCAGATAGCTGTAACAATCTGATTAGTGATCTAAATCACTAATACAAGTTTCAATTTTATAATTCAATCAATTTGTGATTCAATTAAAATAATTGATTCAGAAACCAATCGAATTGCTATAACATCCGTCATTACAGGCAAGTAAAGTGACTGAAGATGTAGGGATTGTTTTTTTGGTTAAACTTGAGCTTTACCCGAACATCCTTGGGTTTCAATGGTTCTAACAGGGTCACGGCTGCACCTGCACACATATATTGTATTCCTACTAACTACAGAGTGAGAGCAATAATTGTAGCACCAGACCTCCTTTTTATCTCTAAACTGGTAACCTGTAAAGGCTTTTGAAGCATCGCCTATGGAGATTTTTAAGTACCGTAGTTTATAAAAATAAAAAATGGTGCGCTGTTCAAAATACACAGATCAAGCAACACAAACCTAAAAAGATTTCCAGAAACACCAGTAAAAGTGTCATTTATATTTAAATTTGCAGTGAAGTAACAATGATACCATACACATAAGATTCGAAATACTCTTCCAAAGAAAACAAGTTGTATAGTAGTAAGGCAAAAAAAGAAAAAAGCTGAAATGAAATAAACTCCCTAGTGTATATGAATCGATAGTGTGTGAGAAATTCTGTATATAAAGTTCATCCGTAGAAGCCCTCGGGGCTTTCACACTGGAGCGGTGCGCTAGCAGAACGGGAAAAAAAGTCCTGCTGGCAGCATCTTCGGAGCGGTGAAGGAGCTCCTTCACTGCTCCTGCCCATTGAAATCAATGGGACAGCGTGACAATACCGCCGGCAAAGCACCTCTCTTGGCCGCTAGCAGGGGGTAAAACCACCCCGCTAGCGGCCAAATACCGACGATAAAGCGCTGCTAACAATAGTAGCGCTTTACCGCCGACGCCGCCCCCGCCCCAGTGTGAAAGGGGCCTTACACTTTTACTGCTATCTATTTATAGGACTCCACTTCCACTTTAATCACATTATAATAAGGAATTTTTCACTTATATTGTGTGGCACTTCGGCACTTTTTTGCATTATTCAATATTATTTATGATGCATTTCAGCATGTTTATTTGATTTATATTGTTCATTGCACTTCAGTGTGTTCACGCTTATAGTTGTGTATATTTATACTCAGCATTATTCCATGACTATTTTAACAATTATTTATGTATTTAACCATTTATTCACTCGTATTCTGTGCTTGATTTAGGAGGGCACACATTTAAATATTTTTATGTGTTTTAGTTTGGAGACACACACATCTTATATTACATAGCATAATACAGTACACTTAGCGCAGTGTAGTTTTCTATTTTACTGATTGTTCCCACGCTATATGAGACGTGTTCTACGCATGCAGCTGATTAGTGATAATCTCTACGTCAGAATTTTCGAAAAGAAAAAGTCCAATGAGGCACACACACGATTGGAATATACGATGAAAAGCTTCCGTCTGACTTTTTCTGTCGGACATTACGCTCGTGTGTCGGCTTTAGGAGTTTATTTAATTTCAGTTTTTTTTTTGTCCTACTACTACACAATGTTTTTTCTATGGAAGAGTATTTAAGATCTTATGTGTATAGTAGCATTGTTACTTCACTGCAAATGTATATATATGGCACTTTTACTGGTGTTTGCTCGAAATCTGTTTTGTGTTGATTTAAGATCTGTGTCTATGTATTTTTGACAGCCCACCATTTTTTTTATATATTGTCTCAGTGCTTGGAGTTCACTATATCAGTGGTTTCAGCCGTTCAGCAATCTTACACATATGTGTTTTTTGGCACATCATTTTCACCTATAATTTTTTTGTGATACATATAGTAGCGCATTAGTATTTGTATAAATAATCTTGATGTACTGTAGTTTGTCGCCACACCACAGGCATGCGCAATTTTAAAGAAAGACATGTTGGGTATCTATTTACTAGGCCTAACATTATCCTTTATATTTTACAAATCAATTGGGCATTGTATTTTGTTTGTGTGCACAAAAATTCATTAAAGTGTTTTTTTTTCCCCAAAAATTGTGTTTAAAAAAAGACTGCGCAAATACTGTGTGACATTAAAAATTGCAACAACCCCCCTTTTTTTTCTCCAGAGCTTTTGATTTCAGTAAATATATAATGTTTGGGGGTTCAAAGTAATTATCTAGTAAAAAAAAAAAAAAACGCAGATTTCTACATTTTTGTGAGAAGTGTCAGAATTAGCTTGGACAGCAAGTGGTTAAAACAGCCTCATGGAATTCCCCGTACACTAGCACTCACACCAGGAGGCAGAGTCAGCATTTAGAGCTCCCTTGCTTTCCCTCGAGTGCCGTCAGCCAAAGTTTTCAGCATGCTTAGGAGAAGCAAAACAATGATCATATCAGTATTCCACTTTTCCTTGATTGCCCAGTCACAGAATGTGTGTTATTAGGTGACCACACTGTATTGCAAATGCAGGAAAGAAAAAGAAGATTACCAACCTGACTGTCATGCCTGGCAGGGGTGCCTGAATCATGACTGGCTAAACGAAATACACATTTTTTTCAGGTAAAACAATTCATGAGTATGTGTTTCAGTTATGTATTTAACTGATTGCCCAAAGTTCAGCTTTAAGACAAGGATTATTTGACTTTTTCTATACAAATCCAAAAAAGGTCTGTAGCTGTAACTTTCCTTTCTTTATTTCAGTTCACAGAGGATGTAAATCACTGATAACACACATACAAGGTCACCTTAGAACATTCAGGTTTCACACTCTGCTGAGCTAACATTCTGCTGAATTAAAATCTATTTTTTTAGTAAGGGGGAGGAAGTAAGGCTTTCCCAATGTGAATTATCTACAATTCATCTCGAATCAAGTAAGCAAAGATTACAGATTGCTAAGGGCAAGCTGCCAAGCAGGATTTCTTCTCTCGTACAAAGTAGTAGGTGGCCTGTCAAGAGGGCAATGTTGTTTTCTATTCTTTTTTTTTTTTATGGATGCTCTTAAAAGCATAGTTCAATGCAAATAACAGGCAGAGCAGGAAAAATAAAAGAGTAATCACCCCCTTAGAGGAGCATGTAGTATGATGGACTGTTCTTTTCTATTACTGGCAGAAATATTGCAATTTCTTTCAACTTAAAGGGCATCTGTTCATTTAAAACAAAAAAAAAGCAAAACGTCCCTTTCACTGCTAGACACCAGCTTCAATTTTTACAAGAGTAAAATGTGGAGGACAGAGGGTGGCTTCCCGCCTATGGATTTCACTGCAGTGTCTTAATGCATGTTGCACCAACATGTTTATGTGCTTTGTATTGACACAGCGACAGCCCATTCTTCATGAATGGGCCGCCATAAAACTGCGCTGGACAATAAGGGTCACATGACTCTTTTTACAACATGGTATGTATAATGTAGTGTGCTGCTGAAAGTTGTGCATTTGTCACTACCATACAGTGAGCAGTTTCTGAGACCGGATTGGCCAGGGAGTCTTAGGGCTCCCGGACAATCGGGTCTTAGTTAGGACCCACTTCCTGTTCGGCCTGGAGGAGAAGTAATGGCCCCGGAGCTCAGAGCTTTGGACGGACTTTTGACGGACTTTTTAACGAACACACCAAAGTCCGACAGATTGGTACGTGATGACGTACACCAGACTAAAATAAGGAAGTTGATAGCCAGTAGCCAATAGCTGCTCTAGTGTTGGTCCTTACGACGTAAAGATTTGAAGCAAGTTCCAAATCTGAAGTCCGTCAGATTTGCGACTGGAAAAGTCAGCTGAAGGTCCGGTGAAGCCCACACACGATCGGATTGTTCACCGGATTTGGTCCATCGGCGTCCGTCAAACAAGTCTGGTCGAAAAGTCCGACTGTGTGTACGCTGCATAAGAGTTTTTTCGTAAACTATCGACACTCCTCACTGACACCACCGATTGTCGAAGGGAGTTCCACATTCTTACCACTTTGATAGTAAAGAACCCTCTACGCAGTTTAAGGTTAAATTGCTTCTCCTCCAATTTCAATGAGTGGCTGCATGTCTTTTTAAGCTACCTGAAACTTAATAGTTTTGCTAGAATCACTATTTTCAATATATTCAAATATGAGGTATTTTATGGCATTAGCATATCTTCTCTCATGTGTCTCTTCTCCAGGGAGAATAAGTTTAATGTTTGTAGGCATTCCTTCTAACTGAGGTCCTCCAGTCCCCTATTAACTTTGTTACCCTTCTCTGGACTCTTTCCAGTTCTAGCACATCCTTCCTGAGGACTGATGCCCAGAACTGGATGGCATACTCAATATGCGGACTTGTCTTGTAAAGTGGTAGAATTATAGGCTTGTCTCTTGAGCAAATCCCCTTTTTAATGCATGCTAATATTCTTGCTGAAGCCTGGCACTGCATGCCATTTCTGAACCTGTGATATACTAGGACCCCCAGATCTCTTTCCGTCCTGGATTCCCCCAAAGGTTCTACCCCCAGGGAATAACTCGCATTCATATTTTTAGCTCTCAAATGCATTACTTTACATTTTGCAACAATAAACCTCATTTGCCATGTAGTTGCCCACATCTTTATTTTATTGAGGTCTTTTTGTAAAGTTTATATATCCTGCCATGAAGTTATTGCCCTTCTTAGCTTTGTGTCATCAACAAACACTGAGATTGAGCTATTTATCCTAACCTCTATATCATTTATGAATATATTAATTGGTACAGAATTGGTCCCAGGACATTGCCTTGGGGTACTACACTTACCTCTCCAGACCATTCTGAGTACCACCTCCCTTTGGAAACGCCCATGTAACCAGTTTTCTATCCAAGTACATACACTATGGTACATGCCAAGAGACCTTGATTTGTAAATTAAGCATTTTTGGGGAACTGTATTGAATGCTTTTTCAAAATCCAGATGCACCACATCCAAAGGCCTTTCTTTATCTAGATGGCAGCTAACTTCGCACATAGAATGTTAACAGGTTGGTCTGACAGTGGTAAAAATTATCTTTCAAAAATCCATGCTGATTATTGCTAATGATACCGTTTTCATCATCAAATTCTTGGATATAGTCCCTTATCATTACCTCTAGTAGTTTGCATACTATATTTGTTACGCTGCCATTTTTTAAATATTGGTACCACATTCGCTTTTTACCAACAGCTGGTACCATTCCAGTCAGTATGCTGTCCAAAAAAATTAGAAATAACAGTCTAGCTTGAACCTGTCTAAGATCTTTAAGGACTCTCTCAGGTATAAGCTATGAGGTCCTAGTGATGTATTTGCCTATAGACAAGCATATAACTCTTGAGTTGATATAGAGATTGTTCTGAAAGTAATCTCTGCTTATATATATTTCAGTTGGTAACGATTTGCCATTAAAAAATTACCTTGGGTTGTCGTATCGCTGTAATTTCTCCATGTTAGTTCATGTCACAACTGAGGGTATAAGGCATTTCTCTCATATAATGTGTTGGGGAAAGAGACTGTTTCTTCTGGTTTCTGTTACTGAAAGGGTCTATTGTTGAGTTTTAAATATTGTAAAAAAACAACATACCCGTATATACTCGAGTATAAGTCGAGTTTTTCAGCACTTTTTTTGTGCTGAAAGTGCCCCCCTCGACTTATACTCGAGTCAAGCACTTTTCTGCAGCAAAAAATTTCATTTTCTGAACCGATTTTGGGGCCCCGTATCTCAGGGCCACTTGGAGCTAGGAACCCCAAATTTGGTGTGCAAACCCAATGGAACTGGTACCATAACATATCCAAAGTTGGAGTTCCTAGCACCAAGTGGTCCTGAGATACAGGGCCCCAAAATTGGTTCAGAAAATGTCATTCTCTGCTGAAATCCCAGCTTTGGATATTTTATGATGCTAGTTCCACTAGGTTTGCACACCAAATTTGGGGTTCCTACCACTAAGTGGCCCCGAGATATGGGGCCCCAAAGTCGGTCAACTGTGTCCATCTGCAGCAATGTCATTTCGGGACACTTTGGGTTCAGAGACCCCAAATTTTGGCTGCAGCTAGGGGGCATCTAGGAACACTTAACTACCGAGTTTGAAGTTCGAGGGACCTATGGCTGCAAATGGGCACAGTGAGGCATGCAAATGGGCACAGTGAGGCTGCAAATGGGCATTGTTGACCCTCTTTTCCACTTACAGTAGCTGTGCATTTCTCACCCTCGTCTTATACTCGGGTCAATAAGTTTTTCCCATTTTTTTGTGGTAAATTAGGGCCTCGACTTATACTCGGAACGACTTATACTCGAGTATATACAGTAACTCAATAAATACTATTTTTATTAGTACATTGGTAATATAAAGTAAAAGCTTGATAAAAAAAGATGTTCTGTTAATGGATTAAAAGAACATTTATTTATCATCTTTTTTTTACCTGCAACTTAAAAATAAAACATTGGTTTTATTGAATTTATGATGGTTATGTACTATACAAAGAACACCACATACTGTAAGTCCCTTTCACTAATAGAAACTACAAAATTGTAAACATTTTAGGAATAGAGGTGTCAAGGTATTATTGGATAACATCAGTTGTGTTTAAGAAATAACAACTAATTTCTATTAAAAAAATAAAATATATATGTTAAATTTTCTTTGTAGATAAGGTCTGTGGCTTTTTTCACAGTTTCTGCCATTATTGCTGTATCTTTCACATTTTGTTACAGAAATTGTATGATTAGCATAATCACTGTAACTAAGCCACCTGCTTATCTTTATATTGTTAAGCAGCATCTAGAACTTGGCTTTGGCAGACTGGCTTTTTTTGCTAAAGGGACAAAGTATGCATTTTGTAACATTGGTGCTCTGCATTGAAATATATACCATGAGGTATGAAGAAGTAATTTTCCCATAGAATAGAAACAGTTTTGGTTACTTGCAAATTATATTTTACACTGCACTGCCAACATGGTACATTGATACTGTGGGAGTGATTTACGAAGGCAGTGTGCCATCAGTAGAGGCGCACGGCAAGGTGCAACGCACATTTCCATATTTACGAAATGGTGCACCGGTAACAGAACGCAAAACCCCCGTTTACTATAGCGATCTCGGCACACAAGAGAATGCAATCTGTGCGCCACTATGGACATGGCGCACGGCATCTCCAATTTAATATTGACAGAAGATGGAGGTGCCAATATTATAGGGTGATGTGAGGAAGTTTAGTAACCACTGCCGAAGTAACAAATATGCCCAAAATAGAATGAGAAAGTAACTTTTTCAGAGAAAGCCTGCTGTGCCTGCAAGTACATTTAAAACTGCGTGAGAGCAATACAAGCAGTGCGCATGCGCAAGCAGCTCTTGCGGTCATTCACATGAGTTTGTTCACTATGCGGCCAAAATCTTAGTAAATGTTAAGCAATGTACATGCAATTGCATGGGTTGAACAGGCGCACCTCTAAACTTGGCACGTTTTTTTTTTTAAGCTGGTCCACCGTTATGTATTTTGTTAAGGAGATGTTACGTTGCCAACATGTGACATGCACCTTGTTAAAATCATGTAAAAAGACTCTCGCTCCTCTAGCCCCCTAACAGGGCATTTAATCTTCCCCCTCTAATGCATATGATTTCCATGGGCTAGCTTTTGCTTTTAAAGGGGAATTCCACACTTCATTCTACAATGCTCTTGTCTCCCCCCTCTAATCCCTTGGATTTCCTTGGGCTAGCTTTTGCTTTTAAAGGGGAACTCCACACTCCATTCTCCAAAGCTCTTGTCTCCCCCTTCTAACCCCTTGGATTTCCATGGGCTAACTTTTGCTTTTAATGGGGAACTCCACACTCCACTCTGTTCTCAAAAGGCTGGGAGCTGCCTTCACCAATCCTAACCACATCCTTTTTCAGAGCATACAACAGGGCCAGCTAGGAAAGGGGCGAGAAGAGTGATCGCCCAACCCCCTCCTGAACCAAACAAGGCCACATGCACTCAACATAGCTGGCTGCCTTTGGGGCATGTGGGGCTCAGGCCAATACCAAGCACAAAGCACTTTGTACCCACTAGTTTAAAGGGGCTTTACACATTTTATAAAGCCCCCTGTCTGCAGCACCCCACAACCCCAGCCTAGGGTTGTGTGGAAGAGGCCCTTGTCCCCCTGCATACAGGAACAAGGTGGTTGACTTTTGAGGTGCCAGATCCCCTCCTGCCCCCAAGCATCCACCTCCCTTTCATGGGCTGGCTTGCTGTGTGTTTGGCTAGGGTTTTGTTAGTGTGTGGGAGTGGCACAATTTTTTTTAGTTTGGTGGTATTTTTCACGTGGGAGTTCTTATTTTAAGCCTTAACAGACCCAAATAGCCTTGTGGCGGGGGGGAGGCTATTTTTTGTTTCGGGTTAAAATCTTGCAGCTGCAATGTAGATTTGTAAGTTTTCTCTAAAGCCGTACATCTTTGAAGCAGCATTTTGGATACATGCTACCGATGCACCACTTTAAAGGCAGAGTAAGCACCCCCCCCCCCCCAAGTTACTAGCTTTTAAGCAATTTTGAATTTTTAAAGACACTTCTCTTTGTTTTGTTTTTGGGGTTGTCCAAATTGGTGACATTGATATATGTCTCTCAGGGTGGGACCTGGGCCCCCATACCCATTTTAAGGCCAATAACTAGAATGTAAGCCAACCAAGTGGGGACTAGCAAAATTGACAAATCAGTTCCCATAGACTGCAATGGTATTTGTTGTATAACTTTTTCCCATGTCAGGCTCTTTTTTTGCCCCCCTGGACAGGGGGGTGTTTATCCCATCTGTAATTTTGTAGCATGCTGGATAATGTGCTTCATTTTGGACAGGGGGTGGCTTATTTTGTGCTAGCTGCATTTGGGTTGGTCTGGGCATGCTCAGGGACTTGGGGGGGGGGTGCTTTTTGTGTGTGAACAGCACTTGAATTTTTCTGGGCATACTCATAGAGTGTTTTTTTTGGGTTAGTAATTTAAAGACATCCTTAACAGGTTTACCCACCTTGAAGTAATGGCTCTACACTGGATGAACTTGCATTTTGTGTGTTTCATGAACTGCGCGTGTGTTTTCAATTGCCTCATTAGCACATAAGCCTATGTTATATAAAGCTTGCAGATAACATTCTTTACCTTGCCCTGAAAAGAGGGCACAGTGTCTAGCACAGGGGTCTTCAAACTACGGCCCTCCAGTTGTTCAGGAACTACAATTCCCATCATGCCTAGTCATATCTGTGAATGTCAGAGTTTTACAATGCCTCATGGGAGGTGTAGTTCCGCAACAGCTGGAGAGCCATAGTTTGAAGTTTCCTGATCACTCAGTTTGTAACACATGTATTTTCTCTTTGTATTTTGTTTGTTATGTCTTTGCAAAACAGATGTGTTTTATATCAAGTATTTTTAACTTTTGTTTATTTTATTTTTTTTTTTTGGGGGGGGGGGTATTTTTCACTGAAATATTTTTGATGTTGTCAATGTTTGTTGTTTTTAGGTTGTTAGTTTCACTTTGATTTAATTGCCGGTGCTGCATTATTTTGCAAAATCTTCCTCAAGGTGTTGTGACTAATAAATGTTTAAATCCTTAAGAAACTGTCCGTTTGTGGGCGCAGTCTTTTTAACTCCTGTTAATTTCCTCTGCAAAATGGTCAGACCTCAAAACCATATTCTGTTAGTTTCTCAAATTAACATACGTGTGTTTTTTGCTTTCCTTGCTCTTTTCCAAGTCCTGTTTTGTTGACCAATAACATTTGTAGAGAATTTTTATGTTTTATGTGTTTTGTTAATTTTCATGCAACAGATTTCCCAGCAGCAGCTTAACTAGGCTGATTGGCATGGCAAAACAAAAAAAGGCGTGATTTGTCTAAAAGCTACAGTACTTTCCTGGTGCCTTAATGGTAGCATATGCATGGATTGTGTGTATGCTGCCATGGATAGGCACCAGGAAAGGAAAATTACAGAGAGGTAAGTATTCAATTTTCCATTTTAGCACAGTGGTTCTCAGCCTCAGTCTTCAAGTAGCCCCAACAGGACATATTTTGGGAATTTATCTTAGCTAAAATAGCTGTCCAAAATACTTAGCCATTGACTCTGATTTAAAGCAGCTGTGCAAGATGAAGGAAAACCTGCAAACATGGCCTGTTGGGGGTACTTGAGGACAGGGTTGAGAACCACTGATTTAGAGCACTGAGCTAAAATCAAGCGCATGACAATCCTATTCTAATTGTGGGCATTTGAGGGAAACCAAGTGAGTGTTAGAACCCCTGCTTGTCTTTTTTGGGTTGGGCTTTGTGTCTTTTTTCTGAAAATTGGCTTCACTTCCTGTCACGTAGCCAAACAGGAAGTGAGGGTAAAACCCTACCAATGTCTTTCCTTGGAGACACACAGGTCAATCTAACTAGTGTCCCCATTAGGCAAATTGCACTCTAGCACTTTGTTGTGTACACCCCAAATTATTAGTTTTTTTGGGGTTTATTAAAGGCAAATCCACTCTGCAATAGAAGCGTACTCGCTGTAAATCTGAGGGGAACATTGGTGATTTTATCATCCAATCATGTAGAAGCAAAGATGCTTTTTTTTAAATTTTGCTTGCATGTCCCCCTCAGATCTCCAGCAACTGCACTTCCGAGTGCACTTGTAGTGCACATTAGATTTGCCTTTAGTAAATAAATCCCAAAGTCCAAAATACCATACTTTGTGTGTTGGAAATTCCGATGGAAAAAGTCCGATGGAGCCCACACACGGTCGGAATTTCTGACAACAAGCTCCGATCGCACATATTCCGTCGGAAAGTCTGACCGTGTGTACAGGGCATAAATGATTTGGCCTCAAAATACACACCTACGTCCTGTGTACAGATTCACTACTGGGCCAATGTATATTGCTTCCTGCTTCAGTGTGTGTATATATAGATATATTTATCTATATCTATATCTATATCTATATCTATAGAAGAGGTAGATTCTTGTGTCCACCAGCAGAGAGAAGTTGGGTAGATGCCACACTCCCAATTCTGGAGGCATAATAATGGTCTAGCACAGGGGTCTTCAAACTACGGACCTCCAGTTGTTCAGGAACTACACTTTACATCATGCCTAGTCATGTCTGTAAATGTCAGAAGTTTACAATGCCTCATGGGACGTGTAGTTCCGCAACAGCTGTAGTTTGAAGATTCCTGATCACTCTAGCATGTCTTGAAAAAGGGTGGTTTTTCATGTGCCTTGTATAATGCCCAATAAATATCATTCGGAAAATACAAGTGGGTCATGGCAAATCTACATTCCAAATTTGGCACTTAAGATGGTCATGCACAATGCAATCTGATTGGCCAATCTCTGTACAACTCGATATTTAGTCAAAATAGGTAATGGGAAGGTGCACTTGAACAATTAATTCAAATTATAGGAAATCAAACAGGCTCTTGCACTACATTTAATGTACTTAAGATCTAAATGAATGCAGTGTATGGTCACCTTTAAAGATCAAGATCTGAAAATATTAATTCATTGGGTTTAGAAACACTTCTCTGTTCTTTGTAATGTATTGAAAGATTTGGGATAAAAAAGAAAAAAACACATTTCAAAGATATATAAGAAGTGATATGAATGAGATTAGCATCAAAAGGGTTAATTAACTGAGAACACCCACTAATTGCCTAACAAGACACATCCAATGAAATTAACCAATTGTATTGGGCTTGCAGTATTATCAATGAGAAAACCACAGTTACCCTAGCACCAGTTGCAGTTTACTTATGCGGGTATTTATTATCGCTATTTGCGCTTCAATGTGCTCCGGTTCGCTTGTTCGATTACTGACTTTTCTGGCACACCAATTAATGTATGAACTGGTGCAGTGCCTTCTTCTTAGTAAATCACCCCCTGTGTTTTGCTTCTATTGCTAACATTAGCTTACATTGTGTTAGGGTTTCCCCCTCTCATTGGTGCATCACCAAATCAGCTAGTGCCTTGACTTGTACTAAGAGCCCAACTCCAGGTTAAGCAGTCCCCCACCCACAATAAATTTTGGATATTCTTTGCCAACCAACATTTTTTTCTTGATGTCTCAGAGCCCTTTTCCAACACTACTTGCAACAGCAATAGGCTATCTTCTATGTTGCAGAAAACAAAGCTCACATAGTGACATATTCCCTATTCACTGAACCAATCCCATTTGAGCCCAGTTCATCATTATACACCACAAAGGAGTCTGTCCATGTTGCTCTTGCCTCACAGAACTTTGGTTGAGGCTGAAATTAAACACTAGTGGTGCATTGTTGTGGGTTACTTTTTTTCCCATAAAGATTGTTTATTAAAAATATTGAAAGACATTACAAATGTATCAATAGAAAGAGTAGGGCTCCAACTGGAGTGCTAACAAAGGTTACGCATCATCAACATATTTAACAAGGTACTCCGTGCATAATTTATAATCAACACTCTCAACATGACAAGGCATAAAGAGCACTTTAAGACATCCTTAAATTGTAGAGTTTGTGTAAGGAATTGCATATGCCTGTCGACCTGTCAAGGTCACACGAAAGTCGGGGCCCCTAGCCTGATTCACGGCCTGTTCACTGAATGTCTGCATTTCCTGAGAAGAGTGGACGGGAGGGCCAACTGTTAAGTCAGCCCTTTACTCCAAACTCTCTACCCATTGGGGGTCGTGTAGCAAGGAGATAAGGAGGGGAGAGAAGAAGGGGAGAAGAAAAAGGGAGGAGAAAGGGGAGGGAAGGGAAAAAAAAGGGGGGGAGATGAGTGTAGGGAGAGGTTAGTGGTAGGAGAGGGGGTGGGATGGCCACCAGCTACCCTCTCTATCTACTCCTCTCTGGAACCATGTTTAAAATATAGACACCTCCAATGTTGCCAGATTATATCTTTAACAGAGCGTGACCGTGCCACATCCGCTAACCCTTATCTTGCACCAGCTCTTGGTATCCTTGAGAATTTCTGTAGGTAAACCAGGCTTCCCATATCATCGAGAAGCTTTAGATCCTATCTTGGGAGGTATATATCAGCTACTCTATCGTTGCAATGTGGTTGATGCGCGACGCCCATTCTTTCATTGAAGGGGTCAGTGTAGACCTCCAATGCACCGGCAATCATAGCCTAGCAGCGTTTATCATATGCATGGCCATTGATTTATAGTATCTTTTCTTGGATATTTTGGAAAGATGAAGGAGGTACTGTGCAGGTGATAACTCCAGTGCGAGCAAAGAGATCGTAGTCGTCGCGTCATGCACCTTCCGCCACAGTATGGTTGAATCAGTGGGCTCTCCCACCATATGTGAAGGAAGGTACCTAAGTCTTGGCCGCATCTCCAACATCTATCGGAGACTGCGGGTATGAATTTGTGAAGCAGTTCTGGTGTCTTATACCATTGCATTTTAATCTAATACCCATTCTCCTGGGTGTGCACATTCAGTGATCCTTTATGGATGTATAGATGAATGCGATCCCAGCTGGCTTCCGGTATCACAGTGTCTAGTTGGGTCTCCCAGAATGCACGTTCTGTGTGTAGTTCACTGTAAAGTTTCTGGAACATGGAGGCATAAAGTACTGATATCATGTGCCTCTGGGGAGACGGGCCAGAGCACAGTGACTCTAAAATGGTGGGGGTTCTTGTGAAGCTTTCCCTAGTTGCAGGGTTGTCTAAATAGTGTTTAAGTTGTAGGTATGCCCAAAAAGGGAAGGATTTGATCAACGATAAGGCTGCAAGCTCTCTCTGTTGGAGGAACCTGACCCTGGAAAAGAAGTGTTTGGCTTGCAACTCTGCATAAGGCCATTCGGCTGACAAGTAGGCCTTGGCCATCCCTGGGATGAAATCCAGGTTCCCTCTAATAGGGGTAATGGCACAGTCTTTGGCTGGACTTTACAGGCCCTATCAAAGGCATGCAGGGTTGCTCCAATAAGGGGGTGTGACTGGATGTCGGGTGTAAAATGATTTTGGAGAACCAGGGACCGGAACGGAGTTTGACTCCTGCTATCAATTGCTCCAGAAGCACCCATCCCTTGCATCGGGCATAGATCCTCCAATCCACCACCCGGGCTGACTGGGTAGCCCAGTAGTATCTCTGCAAGTCAGGAAGGCCAATACCACCACCAGACTTTGGCAACACCAGTTTCACCCATCTAATTCGTGCTCCCTTGGGTCCCCACAGGAAAGTCCTGCACATTCTTTTATATGCCGCAAAGAAGGAAGGTGGCAGATGAATTGGAATTGTCTGCAGTTTATACAGAATGTGGGGGAGCGCCATCATTTTTAGAATGGAGGCTCGTCCAAACCAGGAGATGGTGGGCACATTCCACCTAAGGAGGTCTTGTTGTAAAATTTTCAGTTCTGACATGAAGTTTTTGTCATATAATTCCGTTAACCTGCTAGGTAGTTGTATACCCAAGTAGCAGATGACATCTTTCTTCCAACAGAAGGGGAAATTTGCCTGGCATTTCTGCACTAATTTAGGGGGTAGAGAGATGTTCAGCGCGAATGATTTTGAAAAATTAACCCCTTCCCGCCGACCGTACGCAGATATGCGTACTCAGCTTTCCGAGGTTATACCGGGATGATGCCTGCAGCTGCAGGCATCATCCCGGTACCGTTGTTTCGAGTGGGCGATGGGCTATCCGTATATAACAACTGATGCGGCTAAAAGGCGCTCGGCTGTTATATCGGAGGAGTGGGAGGGGACATCCCCCCCTCCTGCCGCCTCCCACCGCTCTTACCGGGCCTTCCGTACGATCGGGAGGCCCGGTGTCCAGTCGGGTGCCTCCGGTGGCTGTGGGCGGGCTGGAATGAAGCTCTCGGTGGCTTCGTTCCAGCCTTCTCAATGTAAACGCAGAAGCGACTTCATGACGTCACTTCCCGTTTACTCGACTGCCAATGGCGCCGAATTTAAAAAAATACACAGTATTCAGAATCGCCATTTTCGGCGATTTGAATACTTTGAAGTGTAAAGGAGGGATGGGGGGGTCTTTTAGACCCCAGATCCCTCCATAATGAGTACCTGTCACCACCTATTACTGTCACAAGGGATGTTTACATCCCTTGTGACAGCAATAAAAGTAAAAAAAAATAATTTTTTTAAACACAATTTATAAGTATAAAAATAAATAAAATAAATTTAAAAAATTTTTAAAAAATCTGTTAAAGCGCCCCCGTCCCCGCGAGCTCGTGCAGCGAAGAAAACGCATACGGAAGTCACGCACGCATATGTAAACGGTGTTCAAATCACACATGTGAGGTATCGCCGCGATCGTCAGAGCGAGAGCAATAATTCTAGCCCTAGACCTCCTCTGTAACTCTAACCTGGTAACCGTAAAAACAATTAAAGCACCGCCTATGGAAATTCATAGCTACCATAGTTTGTCGCCATTCCACGAGTGCATGCAATTATAAAGCGTGATATGTTTGGTATCTATTTACTCAGCATAACATCATCTTTCACATTATACAAAAAAATTGGGGTAACTTTACTGTTTGGATTTTTTAAAATACATGGAAGTGTCCCTTTTCCAAAAATTTGCGTTTAAAACACCGCTGCACAAATACCGTGTGATATAAAATATTGCAACAATCCCCTTTTTTTTTCTCTAGATTCTCTGATAAAAAATATATATATAATATTTGGGGGTTCTAAGTAATTTTCTAGAAAAAAATATGAATTTTAACTTGTAAACACCAAATTTCAAAAAGAGGCTTAGTCATGAAAGGGTTTTTAATTTTCAAATTTTAGATAAGTTGGAACTGTTCTAAGACTTGCATCAGGTTGAGTAGGGACGTTAGCGGGGATGAGAGAAAGAGCAGAATGTCGTCCGCAAAGGCTGCAAGCTTATACTCCCGCTGATGAACTTCAATGCCTTTTATGTTCGGGTTTGCACGGAATACAGAGCAAGAGAGGTTCCAGTGTGAGGATGCAAAGTAAGGGAGAAAGGGGGCAGCCCTGTCTGGTTCCATTATGGATGGAGAAGGCGTCCGACAAGTGGCTGTAGACCAGAACTCTAGCGCTTGGATTAGCGTATAGTGCCCTAATAAAAGCTTGTATACAGCTCCCCAGTCCTAGAGCCTCAAGACTGCATCCATATAATCCCAGGCCACTCAGTCGAAGGCCTTCTCAGCATCCATTGATAGAAAAAACCCTTTGCTGTGAGTGGAAGTAAGCCAATGGTGTAGGTTTAGAACTTTGATAGTATTGGGCCTGGCTTCTCTGCCAGGGACAAAGCCAACTTGGTCGAGACCCACCCAGGCATGCACATGGTAGGACAGCCGTTTCGCAAGAATCTTGGAAAATAATTTGACATCCACGTTTAGAAGCGAGATCGGTCGGTAATTGGGTACATTAGCTGGGTCTTTATTTTCTTTTGGGATCACTGAGATATATGCCTCTGGCAGGCTACTGGGAGAGCCAGGAGAATCTGATAGGGTGTTAAAGGCATGAGGAAACCCGGGGCCAAGAGGTCCGCAAAGCTCTTGTAATATTGTGTCGTGAAGCCATCTGGCCCTGGACTCTTGCCCGGCTTTGTGGCCTTTAAGGCTTTTTCCCATTCTTCTGATGACAGGGGGGCTTCAAGGGTATGCCAATCATCAGTCCATAACACATTAGGGCTATACATATGAAGAAAGTCTCTTATCAGGTCTGGTCATGTATTTGCTGAGGCTGGGTTATATTCATTCGATTGGATGTCATACAACTGACTGTAAAAAGTGTGGAACTGGCGCGATCTCTTCATTCTTAAAATGTGTCACCCCAGATTTATCTAATATGTGATGGACAGTGTGAGCGAGGGTCCAAAGTTGCATAGATCTCGCCAGAAGTCTCCCAGGCTTATTACTGTGTTCATAGATTAATTTCTGCGATAACATCTGTTGCTTCCGTGCCTTTTTGAACAGTTCTTCTAGCAGGTGTGCCCGCGCGTCAGCAAGTTCGGTTGCTACTTTCACGGCTAGCGAACATTTATGTTGCGTTTCCAGTTTAGATATTTTATCTGTCGGTTCCCGGATCAAGGTCTGTCATTGTTTCTTTTTCTTGGCCGCTATGGCCATCAGGTGTCTTCTCACCACACATTTATGAGCCTCCCATTGAATCATGGGGGAAACGTCCTGCGTGTTGTTGTGGCGAAAGTCGTCGCCAATAGTCTGTTTAATGGTGGCCAGGTCACCAAGATCCATAAGAAGGGAAGCATCTAGTCTCCAGATCTTGTAGGGTCATGGTGATCGGGTGGTGGTCAGAAAGAACCATGCTTTCTATTGTCGCATCATAAAGGTAGGCCAAATCCTTTTGGGGTATGAAGAGTAGGGATAAGCCGAACACCCCCCGGTTCGGTTTGCATCCAGAACACGCGAATGGACCGAAAGTTTGCGCAAACTTTCGAACACCGCTAAAGTCTATTGGACTCGAACATGAGAAATCAAAAGTGCGAATTTTAAAGGCTAATATGCAAGTTATTGTCCAAAAAGGGTTTGGGGACCCGGGTCCTGCCCCAGGGGATGTACCAATGAAAAAAAAGTTTTAAAAAGGGACATTTTTTAGGGAGCAGTGATTTTGATGATGCTTAAAGTGAAAAAATAAAAGCGAAATATTCCTTTAAATATCATACCTGGGGGGTGTCTATAGTATGCCTGTAAAGAGTATGCCTGTAAAGTGGCGCGTGTTTCCCGTGTTTAGAACAGTGCCTGCACAAAATGTATATTCTAAAGGAATAAAAGTCATTTAAAACTGCTTGCGGCTGTAATGTAATGTTGGGTCCCGGCAATATGGATGAAAATTATTGAGAAAAACTGCATGGGTAACCCCCCAGCCCATTACCAGGCCCTTTGGGTCTTGTATGGATATTAAGGGGAACCCCACGCCCAAATTAAAAAAAGAAAAGGCGTGGGGCCCCCAGGCCCTATATATTCTGAACACCAGTATATAGTCCCAAGAAAGACAGGGACTGTAGGTTTGTTCTTAAGTTGAATCTGTTTGTAATGTGGAACAGGTACATTTTGTAAGTGTAGCTCCAGCCAAAAAATCTATTTTTAAGCTTTTTGGAAAACATAGGGAAGGGTTATCACCCCTGTAACATTTGTTTTGCTGTCTGTGCCCCTATTCAGAAGATTTCACCTCACTTTCTGTCCCAATGACAATTGGATTTTGAAAATTTGTGTTTTTTAGGGAAACAAGGACTGGTGATAAAGCATCAGTGGAGGAGACACCTTTTTCCCATATTAACTCTTACAGGAGAGAATTTCCCTTCCTAGGGGTAGATTTCCTCTCACTTCTTGTTGTCTCCCTCCGTTTGTAAGTAGGAGTCGTTTGTAAGTCAGATGTTTGAAAGTAGGGGCCTGCCCTAAATACTCTGCAGAAATTTGGGCCTTAGGTGATGGTGGTACCAGAACACTGTAAGCCCTCATAGTTACTCTTGGTGGGTGCAGGAATGGGCCCTGGTGTGAAATATTAGATCAAAAATTGTAATTGCACGCCCCTGTTGAACAGGGGCAGAAAAATTGGGCCTTAGGCACTGGTGGTCGTGCCACAATACTGCAACCCCTCACAGATACTCTAGTTGAGCGCAGGAACAAGCCCTGCTGCAAAATATTATAGCAAAAATTGCAATTACACGCCCCTGTTGAACAGGGGCAGAAAAATTGGGCCTTAGGCACTGGTGGTGGTGCCCAGAACCAAAAATGTTCTTACAAGCTATCAACACGAACATTGAGGAGGAATACGATAGTCACTTAGCATAACAGGATAGTCACTCAGCATCAGCATAGGCAGTCTTCAAGGGATCTCACATTCATAAAAAAATTTGTCAGTTACATCAGCATCAGGTGCTTGGTAGCTGGTGATCCAAGACTGATTCATTTTTAGGAAGGTGAGCCGATCAACCAAGTCGGTAGACAGGCGCACTCTGTGATCAGTTACAAAGCCTTCAGCAACACTGAATGTGCGTTCCAAAAGAATGCTGGATGCAGGACAGGCCAGTAGTTCAATTGCATACTGTGCAAGCTCTGGCCAGTGATCCATCCTCAAGACCCAGTAACCCAGAGGATTTTCCGTTGGAAAGGTTTCAAGTCTGATCTTGCCCCTATGTATTCCTGCACCATGTAAATCAGACGCTGGCGATGGTTGCTGGAACCGATCAGACCTTGGGGCTGCGGACTAAAAAATTGTCTGAAGGCATCTGTCAGATGGCCACCTTCTCCACCGCTTCTTCTGTGACTGACCAAAGCCTCAATAACACATTGTCCAAGACCAGGAATTTGTAACCTCCCAGGCTCTGGAAACGCATTGCACAAACCTTTCTGCAAGGCCTCCCGAAGATGTTTCATCCTCTGTTCCCTCTGTGATGGCTGGATAAGTTCCGCAACCTTACCTTTGTAACGTGGATCAAGGAGGGTTCCAGCCAGTACTGATCCCTCTCCTTGATACCACGAATCTGAGGGTCCTTTCGCAGGCTTTGCAGGATCAGGGAGGCCATGCAGCGTAGGTTTGCTGAGGCATTCGGTCCGGAGTCCTCTGGGTCACTAAGGACGACCTGATCCGCAGCCACCTCCTCCCAGCCACTTACAAGTCCATGGGTTTCTGGGGACTGTAAATGATCCCTGGAAGGCTGATGCTGAGTGCTAGGCTACACCTCCATGCTGACACAATCCTCCTCCTCCTCTTCCTGTGTGATCGACGGGCCCACAGGAACACTGTCTGGATAAAGGGGGCCTTGAGAGGTAAGGAAGTCCTCCTCCTCCTCCCTCTGTTCTGCCTCAAGTGCCCTGTCCATTATTCCACGCAGCAAGTGCTCCAACAGGTAGACAACAGGGACAGTATCACTGATGCATGCACTGTCACTGCTCACCATCCTCGTGGCCTCCTCAAATGGTGACAGAACAGTGCATGCATCCTTGATCATGAGCCACTGGCGTGGAAAAAAAAAAGCCAAGCTCCCCTGACCCTGTCCTGGTGCCATAGGCGCACAGGTACTCATTGATGACCCTCTGCTGCATGTGCAGCCGCTGCAGCATGGCCAACGTTGAGTTTCATCTGGTGGTCTGCAGCGAGATCTAGCTGCACAGGATACAGTACTGAATATACTGCAGCTAACGGAATGAACTGCCTGCCTGTAGTATATTAGGAACAGAACAACAGGAATGGTCTGCAGCGAGATCTAGCTGCACAGGATAAAGTACTGAATATACTGCAGCTAACTGAATCAACTGTCTGCCTGTAGTATATTAGGAAGAGAACAACAGAACGGTCTGCAGTGAGATCTAGCTGCACAGGATACAGTACTGAATTTACTGCAGCTAACTGAATGATTTGCCGGCCTGTAGTATATTAGGAACAGAACAACAGGAATGGTCTGCAGCGAGATCTTGCTGCACTGGATACAGTACTGAATATACTGCAGCTAACTGAATGAACTGCCTGCCTGTAGTATATTAGGAACAGAACAACAGGAACAGTCTGCAGCAAGATATAGCTGCACAGGATACAGTACTGAATATACTGCAGCTAACTGAACAAACTGCCTGCCTGTAATATATTAGGAACAGAACAACAGGAACAGTCTGCAGCGAGATCTAGCTGCACAGGATACATTATCAGTGGTGGCCCATCCATAGGCAGGGGGGCAGGGCGCCTCCCCCCCCTCCTGTAGTCACAAAAAAATATATATTTTTTTTTAAACGGCCCCTTTAAGAAAAAAAATCCTTTAACTAAGTGCACTGTGTCTGGGTGCCAGATGCAGTGCACTATGGGAAGTGCCACGTCAATGCAATCATGAGATTGCAGACGTGGCGCTTCATTTGCGGGCTTATAACCTGCCTTGCGGCGCAATACAAAGCGTCGAGTAGCTTCCGCTCATAGAATCACTGTGCTTCTAGGGGCGGGAGCATTGTTGTTTAGTTCTAGAGGTTACTTCCAGGTTTCGAGTACTAGACGAAAACCTGAAGTGACGTCGGCAGCTTTGTTCTTCGGCCGGAGTGGAGCTACTGGAAGGTAAGCCCCTTCAGCATGATTAAACATTGGCGAACAAGGGCACCTGGATATATCCATGGCCTGGCATTGTGTAATATTGTGGGAGAGGTATGTAGGGTGAATGTAGTGTCTGGTTACATGCTGCAGGAGGGGCAGTGAGCTGGCAGAGAATGATGTCATGTGAGGAGCAATCTCTCTGGCTGTGATGAGTGGAGATGCAGATGTCTCCTCATCTCGGCTCTGTTTTCTCCGCAATGATTCCTGGCTGCACACTAACATCAGGCCTCCATTCCACATTCCAAGCCCCAGCTATTGTCTGTCTGTTGACACTTCAAATCAATAGTGAGGAGCAGAGGAGAAGATTGTACCCTCAATGATTCCCTCCATCCTGTGTATACTGGGGCTCTGGGTTCAAGTGAGAAATGGCCTTTCTCTATTACAATCTGCTCACAGTGTGTCAGCATCTAAAAGAAGGAATGTAATGTATACTGTGTATATATCTGTAAATGGGGGAAATGTATCTGTGTACAGAGGACGTTATCATATAGTGTGCATGTACTTATGTATAGGGGTCTTAAGCGGTATAGTATGCTTGTATCTGTTTGTAGGGGATATTACCCTGTAGTGTATATGTATAGGGGATTTTACTGTATAGTGTGTGTGTGTGTGTATCTGTGTAGAAGACATTATCATTTAGTGTTTGTGTTTAGAGGATGTTACCAATTTTGTTTTTATCAGGGACATTACTGTATACTGTATACTGTGTGTGTGTGTGTATCTATGTGTAGGGGACATTATAAATTACTGTATAGTGTGTGTGTATAGGGAACATTATAGTATTGTGTGTGTGTATATGTGTAGGGGAGACATTACCATATAGTGCGTGTGTATCTGTGTATAGTGGGTGTTACCGTATTATGTATGTATCTGTGTATAGGGGAAATTTTGTATACTGTGTGTGTGTGTGTGTGTGTGTATATACAGTATATGCCACAGTCGCTCTGATGAGACGTCAATATGTCTGGTACAAAACAAAAAGAAAACAAAAAAGAAAGGGGGAAAGCCCCACATACGTGCAATACCTCTATTACCGTGACGGCTATTAGTCTCTATGGAACTCATAATCTTCCAGGAGTGCTCAGTGGTTCAGATACAGTACAGGGTAAGTAAGGAGGGGAGCAGGACCTTAGTCACATGCTGGAGCAGTCTCTGTCAGGTATTATGTGGGCATTCTCAGCTTGCGTGGTGGGGAGAATAAGGATCCCCCCGTCGCTTGTGCATTTGCGACCCTGCATGGGTCAGTCTCCAAAAGACGCTGCAAAAACACCCAGCATATAGCATGGAGAACGTGAGAGCCTGGGAAGTAAAAGCCTACTTCTGTTCCTTATTGTCACAGGGTCATGGGATGTAGGCCCCTGCCACATAATCAGACAGTCAGAGTCTCAGTCCTGCTAGCATGCTCTCCAAAGCTGAAACTTTTTTCCTAGGCTTCGGCAGTAAGGGACCAGCTTACCGCACCAATCTGTGTGTTAGCACTGCTCAGTCCTGCAACGCACAGAAGATGGAGAGACTCGTGGGCTCTCATCCGTCTCCATGTCACTGCGCATTCTTGGCGGGGTGGCAGCTGAAGGTCTGCGATTCCTTTGTCCGCTTCTCTGTGACTTTGGAATGTTATCAGGCTGGGTGGGGATCCAGGGATCAGGTTGTAGAAAAGCACTATACCAGTCAGGATCACTGATCGCCGGGATGTTGAGGGTGTCACAAAATGACTGGTGATCTGCTGGTGTTCTCAGCGATGCTGTGCAATTTCCAGTAGTGGCTTGCAGGCAAAAGGGAAACTTCCAGTGGTAAGGGATACGTTGTTCCCACAGGACTTGAAGGAGAGGGTGCAGGTCCCTCCTGTGTTGAAGGGTGATTGAGGAAAGGTCTTGGAATATCTGGATGCACACTGCTTTGTGTTTCATATTAGCATGATTGAGGGCAGTATTTCCTCCTTCTGGATAAAGTTGACTAAGCAACATACAGCATCTCTTGGTGGGTCAGTGTCTCTGCCTCTGGGTCTACGCGCCCTGTGACACCACTCCATCTCAACTGGGGCATCAGGCGGCCTGCCCAGGAGTGTGTTAAAGATTGCCCAAACCGTAGCTTGCAGCTGGGGGCCCTCTACCAACCCTGGTATCCCTCTGATACATAGGTTGCGTCTGCAGCCTCTGTTATCTAGGTCCTCCATGTACTTATGCATATCTATGAGGTGTTGGGCTTGTACAGTGGAGGCATGTTGTACTTACTGGATGGCTGCTCCATGAGTCATGGCGGCCACTTCCACGTGCTCTAACCTAGATGCAACTGCTCTTATGTCCTTTTTTAAGTCTGATATTGCTGCAAACAGGGACCTTTTAATATCCATGGCCACCTGCTGAAGGTCAGCCTGACACAGGAGAGGGGAGGGATGGGAAGCACCCGTACCTGGAGGAGAGGTGTCTAAAGGGTCCGTGGCAGCGGCGTGACTCACACTGTGGGCCGTGGCTTGAGATGCGGCCTGTGAGTCAGCCTGCTGTGTGAGGAACATCACCGGAATGTGTGTCAGCTGGGTGGACGGATCCAACTGAGACCGGTTGGCAGACTGGCTTCTCCCAGTCATCTTCTCTGCGTGTTGCAGAGGTTCACCCACTAATTAAAGGCTATTCTGGAGTTCTGGATGGCGGAGCTGTCCTTCTAAGCTGCCACCATGCTCCGGTGTTGTGGGTTACTTTTAATGGTTATTGTGTCGTATATTATTATGTGTTGCGTTAATGCAGTCCATTCATTTTTAATGAACTTACAAAGTGTAACATCACACTTAAAAACACAATTTGCCCCTATTTTTGATGAGGCACCACATTGCACAGCATCTGCATTGTGATGTCCTAAGTGCAGGTGCATTGCTTGTTACTGTACAGTGTGTTGGAGTGCCATTCACAATGAACCACAGTCCACTTGGAGACATGAATTGACAGCTGTCTCAATGGGCCCTTATGTCTCTGATTGTCAGTAAACCTGAAAGAAGATTGACGCTGGACCAAAGAGTGGTGAGTCTGCAGAGGACAGTGCTAGGGAGAAGGCATTTCAGCAAAAGCTGCAGATTTTTTTTAACAATTGCTGGGTTGTTCATTTTAAAAAAATGGACTTGGGCTTTACTTTTTCAACCTCAGTTAGCCTCCTGAGACCATGATTTACCTATTTTCTCCAACAGTCTGCCTTCCAGTGACTTATGTCTACAGTGTCACTATTAGTCACTGGTACACCCTACATTTTGTAACATCAGCCTTCCTCTAAGATCATAGGATTAAATCCACTATAGATTATGAGAGTAAAGTTGTTTCATGATATTTTTATTGCATGCAATTGTCCCTTAAAATGATAATAAACCCACAACCAGTAATCCAAAACAGGTAATAAACCTGGTCATCTGGCCAGTAACACAACTCTTCTATTAGAGTGCCTCCACTCTGGATGTAGGAGCACTGGCTGGATCACTAGGTGAAAAATAAGGAAAGAAAGCCTAAAAAAGAAAACTAATGCAACCATCACATCTAAGGATGGACTTCTCCTTGATGAGAGTCTGGATTGCAGCATTCCTCAGCTGGAAGAATACAAGGAAATAGGTTTATACCCCAGCTCTAGGCACAGGTCTCAACTCAGCCCTCTATAGTTTTATTCCTTTCCTCTCAGGCCAAATGATTCTTACAGAAGTTGCCTGTTTGCAACAATTCACAAACTGTGCCGGTGTCTTGTCATATACAGTCCCCTATCATATAGTGTCCGCCCTGTACTGCGCAGGCGCAGTACGGAGGACAAATGAGACGCCGAAAGTCTCCGAAGTTTAACAGCTGATCATCAGCTGTACACGGCGCCTGCGCTTTTATTCTCACCCTATGTCCAGGTTCATTCCCTACTATCCAAGTGGACATAGAGTGAGAATAAATAGTTGCCGAGTGCAGCGAGGCCGTGCCCGAAGCGTGGCGAGCGAAGCGAGCCCGCGAGGGGCCCTCTTACACAGCCATCGCTAAGAAGTGCCGAAGCGCTGTGTACAGCTGATGGTCAGCTGATCAACTTCGGACACTTTCGGCATCTCCTTCTGCTCCGTACTGCGCAAGCGCTGCGCCTGCGCAGTACAGAGCGGACACTATCCGATAGGAGGACAGTATATGTCAGAACACCGGCATTTGTTTAATGACTGTATGTAGATGCTGGACCTTGCTTTCTTAAAAAGTTCTCTTTGCAGCTTTAACTATACTCCTAAGCTTTCATGGCATCCACATGCCTATGTATACTGTGTAAGTAGACATACAGTAAATATTAATTCAGTAAACCGTTTAATTCAGCAAGTCCTTACCATTGGGAAGTTTGGAGGCAGAAAACAAAAACCCACAGCCAGTGCGTCCAGGAGCAGCTGCATTTTGGTCGAAAAAATGCTGATAAGTGTAAATGCTGCTAAACGTGTGTTAATGCTAGGCTCATTTAGCACCTGTATGACTACAAAAAAGAATCAGCACCACAGATTTGTAAACACTAAAGTTGTATACCATCAAATATACCCCTGATAGCAGCGCTATACATGCCTGAAGTTGAATATCATCAGCTACAATTGTAATAAATGTAATATAACAAATTATTATAACAAAGTGCAAAGTTCTGTAAAAAGATCACCCTCGTGCCATCACCTTCACATAGGAAAGCTCACTGTACAACCAAGACCCTTTTTCTATATGTGGGTCATGAAGTGCTTGTTCTCCTTTAAGGGAGGAGAGGTCCCTGGACTACTGCTGCTCTCTCTCTCCTTTCAATTAGCTCTACACATAGGTATGAGTGTCACCAAAAAAAGGAAAAGCTCATATAGTGTAAAACTTTCTATTTATTAAAATCCATCCATTAAAAACACAGAATCCCCCACTCACGTTTCAATGTGCATAACCTTGCACCAGAAGTATATTTGTGTGTAAAGCATCAGCTCCGCCATTACAGTATGTAAACCCACAGTGCAAGCTTGTCAGAAACCATGAATCGACTGAGACAGAAGTACAGGTAAATCACACATGTTTAATAAAAAAAAAGATAAACAGAGTAAACGTAGTCAAAACATAGCCAGAGTTCAGGAACCAGAACGGATAGTCAGACAAGCCAAAACATCAGGGAGCCAGAGATGAGCGTAGTAGAACAGCAAGCAGGATCTGGAGCCAGAAGGAATATCAGCCAAGCAAGTCTTTAACAGGAATACAGGAGAGCGTCTCTAGAGATGTGATCAAGGCGAAGGCAGAGATCATCTGGACTGGACAGCTTAAGTAGGCAGGATTGATGAGCAGGATATCATCAACAGGTGAGCCACTGTGAGAGATAGGAGCTGGCAATTAGCTGACAGCTGAGTGGTCAGCTCAGAGAAGGAAGGGCTGAGCCCAGCCCTGACAGTACCCCCTTCTCAATGACCCCTCCCCCTTGGAGGACCACCAGGCTTGAGGGGAAATCGTCTATGGAAATCACGGAGGAGGACAGGGGCATGTATGTCGGAGCATAAGACCCAAGAGCGTTCCTCTGGACCGTACCCTTTCCAATGCACCAGTTACTGTATGCACCAATGGAGTCAACAATGGACTGTACTTCATACTCCTCATGGTTCTCAACCTGTACAGGGTGAGGACAAGGCACCGAGGTGGTAAAGCGGTTGCAGACCAAAGTTTTTAATAAGGAGACATGAAATACATTTGAGATACACATATAAGAAGGAAGGTCTAATGCGTAAGCCACTGGTTTAATCCTGTGAAGAATACGGAAAGGCACAATAAACCGAGGTGCGAACTTCAGTGAGGGAACACGAAGTCGGACGTTGCGAGCCTGTCCCCAACCTGATAGGAAGGTGCAGGCAGGCGTCTGCGGTCAGCATTGAGTCTGTACCTATCATTAGCATGTCGCAAAGCCTCCTGGACTTGTGCCCATGTGGAATGAAGACCACGGAGATGCTCCTCTAATGCAGGAATACTCGCCATAAACGGGGACAATCGGGAAGCAGAATTCAAGGCACTAGTGTGAGCAAACTCCGCCCATGGTAAGAGGTCTGACCAGTTGTTATGATGGTCAGAAATATAGCAATGTAGGAATTGCTCCAAGGACTGATTTGCTCGTTCTGCAGCCCCACTAGACTGCGGGTGATACGCAGAGGAGAAAGCAAGCTGAATTCCCAACTGTGCACAAAAGGCTCGCCAGAACCGGGACACAATCTGACTACCCCTGTCCGAGACAATCACCTTGGGTAGAACATTTAAGCTAAAGATCTCCAGAGCAAAAATTGAAGCCAGTTACTTAGAAGTAGGCAACTTCTTAAGTGGAATACAATGGGACATTTTTGAGAACCAGTCAACCACCATAAGGATAACTGTGTTGCCCTGGGAGTTGGGTAACTCCACAATGAAATCCATAGACAGGTGGGTCCAGGGTCTATCTCCATTGAATATGGGTTGTAGAAGGCCCACTGGAAGGTGTCGTGGAGTCTTAATTTGAGCACACATGGAACAGGCAGCTACGAAGGTGGTTACATCAACATGTAGACTAGGCCACCAGAATTGTTGGGAAATGGCCCAAAAGAGTTTATTCTTCCCAGGGTGGCCAGCAGCCTTGGGAGAATGGTAAGTCTTGAGGCTGGCAGTACAGAGACTCTCTGGGACAAAGCAGCGGTGACAAGGTTTCTCAGAAGGAGCATGGACCTGAGAAGCAAGAATTTTCTCACCCAAAGGAGAGGTAAAACTGGTGCGAACGGTAGCCAGAATACGATCAGGAGGAATCACAGGAACCGGAACCGACTCCATCTTGAAAGTGGAGGAAAATTGTCGTGACAAAGCGTCAGCCCTTACATTCTTAGTACCGAGTAAGAATGAGACAATGTGATTGAAACTAGACAAGAAAAGAGCCCATCACGCACTTCTGGGAGAGAGGCATTTAGCCTCAGACAAGAATGTCAGATTCTTATGGTCAGTAAGAATGAGAACCGGCACAGTGGTACCTTTGAGGAGATGTCTCCATTCTTTCAGGGCTAAAATGATTGCTAACAGCTCTCTGTCTCGTAATTGCACTCTGCAGGTGAAAATTTCTTGGAAAAGTAGCCACAAGAATGCATAGCGCTCTCAGAGGTAGGACGCTGAGACAGAAGGGTGCTGCAGTCTCAGAAGCATCAACCTCAAGGATAAAAGGTAAAGTAGGATCAGGATGTGCCAACACAGGAGCAGAAGCAAAGGCAGCCTTGAGACTCTCAAAGGCCTTAATAGATTCCGGAGACAAACTCTGTGGGTTACTGTCCTTTCTATTCATATCAGTTAAGGGCTAGACCTGAGGCGAGAAGTTACAATATAATTCCGATATAGAAAATGCTGCAGAGGACGTAAACCCATGGGTTGGAGCCACTGTAGGACTGCGGAAAGTTTCTCTGGGTCCATCGAAAACCAGCAGTGGAAATGACATAACCCAGGGCTTGACAAATTTGCTTGGAATCTAGGAGCCAGCTAAAAAAGTTAGGAGCCAGGTTTTTTTTTTTTTTTTAAACGACCGACAAAGCTTTATTTTCAATATAAAAATTAACCAATCTTAAATTTAGACAGAGACGACTAGAACTAATGTGACTGCTTTTATTTCCTGCCATGCAGGGACATAAGACCGCCATATTCCCGCTAAGGATCCAATCAGGTCCGCCTGAAAAACTGACAGGCGAACCTGATCAGACAGCCCGTGTGAAAGGGGCCCAAGCAGGGAGATGACAAATAATAAATTCATTTTAATTAACCACTTCCTTCCCGCAGGACGACTATATACGTCCTGTCTTTGAAGAGAAATACTGTTGTTATGGTAGCAGCTAGCTATCTTCTTCAAGAGCCAGCGGTTCTCTTTCAGATAAAAGTGGTCTCTGCAGCAGATTAGCAGCGAGATTACTTTTATCAGCGGCAGGAGAGGGCCCCCCCTACCGCCGCTCTCCGGTGCCCTTCACCGCTTACCGTGGCCGTCGGTAACGGCGGAGGCGATCCGGATCTGTCCCTGGCCTGGCATGGAGACAAGTGAGAGGAAGATGGCCCCCCCCGCCCATCTCCAAGTCATTGCAGGGCGGAAGCGACGTCAAATCGTCACTTCCACCCATAGCTCTTGAAGGGTCTTTTTTTTTTTTTTTTTTTTTCAAATGACAATTTTTTTTTTTAATGCATTTTAGTGTAAATATGAGATCTGAGGTCTTTTTGACCCCAGATGTCATATTAAGGAGGACCTGTCATGCTTTTTTTTCTATTACAAGGGATTTTTACATTCCTTGTAATAGGAATAAAAGTGATTTTTTTTTTTTTTTTTTTTTAAAAGAACACTGAAAAAATAAAAGTTAAAATAAATAAGAAAAAAAAAAAAAAATTAAATGTGCCCCATCCCTTGTAATAGAAAATAAAGTGACACAATTTTTATTTTTTTTTTAAAAACAGTGTAAAAATAAAAAGTAAAATATATAAGAAAAAATAATAATTTTTAAAAATGCGCCCGTCCCGCCGAGCTGGCTTGCAGAAGCGAACGCATATGTGAGTAGCACCCGCATATGAAAGCGGCGTTCAAACCACACGTGAGGTATCGCCACGATCGGTAGAGCGAGAGCAATAATTCTAGTCCTAGACCTCCTCTGTAACTCAAAACATGCAACATGTAGAATTTTTTAAACGACGCCTATGGAGATTTTAAAGGGTAAAAGTTTGTCGCCATTCCACGAGCGGATGAAATTTTGAAGCGTGACATGTTGGGAATCAATTTACTCGGCGTAACGTTATCTTTCACAATATAAAAAAAATTGGGCTAACTTTACTGTTTTCTTATTTTTTAATTAAAAAAAGTATTTTTTCCCAAAAAAGTGCGCTTGTAAGTCCGCTGCGCAAATACGGTGTGACAGAAAGTATTGCAATGACCGCCATTTTATTCTCTAGGGTGTTAGAATAAAAAATATATATAATGTTTGGGGGTTCTAAGTAAAGGGAAGGAGATGAGCAGGCAGTGAAAACAGGTAGGGAAAGCTCCATTAGCATTGGTGGATGTCTTGTAGTACCAACGGCCACCACCAGAGGGCGCCCGATTGCAGAAGGAACCAGGAACCATAGGACTGCAGTAGGCCGCAAAGCCGGGGCCTCAATTACCGGCGCGGCCCAGCGCGATAGCGGCGGGCGGGGGGGGTGTCGAACGGACACAGGATACCCCAGCTGTGCCGTCCCAGGCGCCAGGTCGCTAATTCTAGTCGCAAATGCGACCTGGCGCCCGGGGTTTGTTGAGCCCTGACATAACCCATTCACGATAGAATTCGCACTTCTCCAATTTACAATAGAGATTGTTCTCTCTTAGTTTCTGAAGCACACAACAGACATCTGTGTGGTGGCTCTCCAGGGACTTGGAAAATATGAGGATACCGTTGAGATACACTACACATAACTGCAACAAATCTCAGAGGACATCGTTAATAAATTCCTGGAAAACTGGCAGGGCATTACAAAGGCCAAAAGGCATTACGAGGTACTCATAATGGCCTGTTCTGGTATTAAACGCAGTTTTCCACTCGTCGCCCTCCTTAGACCTCACGAGATTGTATGCCCCTCTCAAATCAAGCTTCGTGAAAACCGTTTCTCCCTTGAGGTGGTCAAATGACTGTCAGAAACCATGAAATCAGACCGAGACAGAAATACAGTTAAATCACACTTGTTTAATAATAAAAGTAAATAGTACAAACGTAGTCAAAACATAGCCAGAGTTCAGGAACCGGAACAGATAGTCAGACAAGTCAAACGTCAGGGAGCCGGAGATGAGCGTAGTAAAACAGCAAGCAGGATCTGGAGCCAGAAGGGATGTCAGCCAAGCAAGTCTTTTAACAGGAATGCAGGCGAGCGTCTCTGATGTTGACTAATGCCCTGTACACACGATCGGACATTGATTGGACATTCCAACAACAAAATCCATGGATTTTTTCAGACGGATGTTGGCTCAAACTTGTCTTGCATACACACGGTCGCACAAAGTAGTCGGAAAATCCGATCGTTCTGAACACGGTGACGTAAAACACGTACGTCGGGACTATAAACGGGGCAGTAGCCAATAGCTTTCGTCTCTTAATTTATTCTGAGCATGCGTGGCACTTTGTGTGTCGGATTTGTGTACACACGATCGGAATTTAACTGATCGGATTTTGTTGTCGGAAAATTTTATAGCCTGCTCTCAAACTTTGTGTGTCGGAAATTCCGACGGAAAAAGCCTGATGGAGCCCACACACGATTAGGATTTCCGACAACACAATACGATCGCACTTTTTCCGTTGAAAAATCCGACCGTGTGTACAGGGCATAAGGTGAAGGCAGAGCTCCTCTGGACTGGACGGCTTAAGTAGGCAGGACTGATGAGCAGGATATCAGCAACAGCTGAGTAACTGTGGAGAGATAGGAGCTGGCAATTAGCCGCCAGCTGAGTGGCCAGCTCAGAGAAGGAAGGGCTGAGCCCAGCCCTGACAATAACTCCGTAATCAATGGAATTGGATAGCCATTCTTAATCGTGAAACGATTGAGATCCCTATAATTGATACAAGGTCTCAGTTCACCACTCCTCTTCTTCACAAAGAAGAAACCAGCACCAGCAGGAGACTAGGATTTGCGGATGAAACCTCGAGAAAATGCGTCTGCAAACCTGGGTAAACCCGACCACAAGGGGGTATGGCACCAGGTTGAAGGTCAATTGCGCAATCATATGACCGGCGTGGACAAAACTTTGCTTTCCTCTGGGTACTTTCGGATGTACCTCTCAATTTTGGGTGTATTTAGTGGGATGGCGTCACTTTCTGGGATTCCTTGTATTGATAAAATAGCCACAGGACACTTTGTTTGGGACTCTTTGTATTCACTGAGTTGCTGATGCACTTCATGTAATTTTTAATGCACTTTTCAATGCACTTTGTTGTATTTACATATTAAGTTTATTGCAATTGTATAACGTTGTTATCAAGGATATATTTGATGGCATTTAGCACTTAAGCATCAATTAATTTCATTGGCCAGAATAAAGTAATATTCTGGCCAATCAAACTAATTAACGCCCATGAGCTTGTTATGTCTAAATGCGCCTAAACACGTTACATGTGTTTACAAGAGTGAAGTGTTTTTTCTGCCAAAACGTTGCTATCAGGAGAAAAGGAGTCGAGGAAAGTTAGCAAAACTTCCTGTAAGGCCTATTGGTTGCACATACTTGGCAAAATAATAACTATATCTGTTGTCTACTCGGGGAGCATCATCACATTCCAATATCTCAAAGACACATATACCATCCCTGACTCTGAGAAATTTCATTACCTCCAAATTTGCCATCTGTCGGAATCTCTAACAAGAAACCAAGATTGGTCAACGACAGCAACAGCATTTGAAACCAGATGTCAGACGGGCCCGACAGCCCAAGGTCTCATTTCCCTATTATACTCCTCCATCCTAAGTAATTTAAATTTGCGTACCCCATCTTACTGCACCAACTGGGCAAGGGACTTTAGTGCCATGCAAACCGCCGAGTTCCAGGAATAAAATCTGGGAGGCATTATTTTGTTCTTCCCTTAACGTAACAACATTAGAAAACTTTTTCAAAGTGCTGCCCTGATGGTTCTTTACTCCGGATAGAAATGCTAAATGTCTCCCTACCTATACGAACAGTATATGGTGGACATGCCCAAAGGTCAAACGACTGTGGATAAGGATCTACAACATGGTCAATTTGGTGCTATACATAAATTTACAAAAAGACCCTTGGGAGGCGCTTCTACACAAACCGATAGATGGCGCTACCAAACAAGAATGTGACCCATATATTCTCGACCACAAAACAGACTATTGCAAAAGCGTGTGAGACACTGATTCTTAACTTTGACGAAGTGAATGAAAAATTTACGGCGATCTTAACTGATACCCATGATAAATTTCTACATATCTGGCAGCCCTGGTTAGATTACATCGTATCAACACAATCGCCTATGTGCTTCCTGGAACTGTGATCTATAACGGTGCATTTATATCTCTGTAGCAAGCCTCCGGGACAGGGATTGTCTCCTCCCCTCCCCCCTTTTTTTTCTCTATCTCCCTCCTCTCTCTCCTTTATCTTTTTATGTCTTACTCTTGATCCTCTCTGCCTTGGAATTGGCCTTTTGCCCACAGGCAAGAGTGGTACCTCTTATTGGTCCCATGGACAATGACATTGTCTTCAGTTCTATGGTTTCCAGCTGAAGGGCCCTCTCTTTGAGCATGAAGTGTATTGCAATCTCAAGCATGACTCCGATATTTGAACAACTTGCAATTTAATGTTGTTTGGTTATCTTCTTTATCTTTAGATCATTGCTTAATGTTCGATAATAGAGGAGAGTAACTCCTTTTGAATTTGTACCTGTTATCATACATTCTTCTTACACTATGTAAGTGTCTGTGTTTCTTATCATTTCTAATATAATAATATGAAAGAAAAAGAAAAATATGAAAGAAAATAAAAATAAAGGAAAAGGAATACGTAACTGTGCTACACTTTCCTTCTTCAGCTTAGCAAGGGTTAGTTCAGCTGATAAAGTCCTTTAAATAATCAAGACTGCCAAAAATTATAAATAGCTACCAAGCAAGAACAAGATGATTAGCTTGTGCTAATCGGTCGTTAATTAAAAACAATCAAATAGCTTAACATGTTTTTTTTTTTAATTAGCTATTTCATATCTGAAAGACTTGTGTACAATTATCGGAGGCCTCTTTATAAAAGGATCTTGAAATATAAAGCAAAACAATAAATTGTGGGCACTTAAATATATCAATAGCATATTTCCATCATCTTCTGTGGTGCTTGAGCTTCCTTTTGTCACTTGTATGACATATGCTTCGCATTAAAATAAAATGTCCTTGTCTTGAAATGGAGAGTAAATTATTACTTTTAGAGTTAGTTGTCTATCACTATTTGCTAATATATCATTAGGACAGCTGGTGTTCCAGACTCCATTTGCATTATTCATGCTTAAAACTGATGCAGAAGATTCATTGTCCAAGGCCAAACTCTGCCAAGAAAGTTCCACATAAAGTCTAATTTTCTGGCCTTATATTTTCATTTGGTAAAACTTTTTAGCCTTTAACTGCAGTGTATAAAGTTTTAGGACTCTAAAGCCGCGTACACACGAGCGGAATGTCTGACAGAAAAAGTCAGACGGAAGCTTTTCAACGTCTATTCCGATCGTGTGCCTCATCGGACTTTTTTTTTCGAAAATTCTGACGGACCTAGAAATAGAACATATTCTAAACATTTCTGACGGAACCAATTCCTATCAGGAAAACCGCTCGTCTGTATGCTGTTCCGACGGACCGAAAACGACGCTTGCTCTAAAGCAAGTACAAGGCGGAAGCTATTGGCTACTGGCTATTGAACTTCCTTTTTCTAGTCCTGTCGTACGTGCTGTACATCACCACGTTCTGGACGGTCGGACTTTGGTCGGACTGTGGGTTGGCCATGTGTAGCCAAGACCACTTGAATGGAATTCCATCGGAGTTACGTCAGAGAAACCTTCGAAGTTTATTCCGACGGCAAAACCGGTCGTGTGTACGCGACATAAGGCCCTTGCACATGGGGCCATCTAGGAGTAGTGCGTTGCTCATGGGTGTTTTAGTCTGCTTGTGAGGAACAGGCGCAGTATCCAGCCCCACTGCAGGCAGCCTGTCAAAGTCTATAGCAGGCTGCAGCTGGACAGGGTTAAATGCTGTACTCATTGGTACCCTCAATTAGGGCCCTGTGGTTTAAGGGATGAAGGTCTGGAACACAGGCCTTTTACGTTACCAATTAGGGGACATCCCAGACAGGTCTTAAACCTCCACAAGACCCTCCCTATACTCCACTTGATCCATGCAGCCTGGTCTAGGACACATCCAATCCTGTGATTCAAAAATAAAAGAGCAGCAACACTCTAATAAAGTCTGGTAGCGTTTGAATTTTTTTTAAGCTGTTTGTAAAATATATTTACCATTTTTTTTAATAACCCACGGTCATTTATTATAATTGCCTTCATGTTAGCTTAAAAAAAAACAATTTGTGGTTGGGTTGTTGGTTACTCATTTGTCACTGTGTCATTAGGTATAAAGGTGATTCTCCCCCGGAATGTTTGTCAAATTGAGACCTGCCTATAACATGTGGATTTATTATATTTCAGTAAGAGATCCAGACTCTAACATTTCCCATTTTTATCATCAAGTGACAGTTACAGTCAGTGGCCCTGAGCTGTCTTTAAAATTTTTGTCATTTGAATATGATGAATTGTTGATTCAACTTCATCATGGAGGACCAGCATTTCTTACTCCTACATGATCCTGGTGCACACATTTGCCACACATTCATCACCCTGCAAATTGACCCACTGTGCTAGTCTCCTGGCTTATAGCTTGCCCTCGGTGCACGGCAAATTATCGTCATTTGAAGGTAAATTAGGGCACAAATATGTGTCTAGATTGTGCCTTTTTAAAATATACTCCTGTTACAAAGCAGGACTACTCCAATATCTTTTGTTGCCTGACTAAAGGGCGAGTTACATTTCCTTTCCAGCATACAAGCATTCCTGTCACTCCCTCAGGATACTTCACTGGTTAGCACTTTGTCACCTTGCCCTCTCCAGCACAATCTGTGGTGACACCCAGCCAAACCTAGCCCATACTTGTTTCCTACAGCTTAACACCCTCTCCAAGGCTTCCAAAGTCTTTCAGCAATGGACTCTGCAATAACAGAACAAGTAGGTTCCAAGAGGTATTCCCAATGGTAAGGGCTTGCTGAATTAAACTGTTTACTGAATTAATAACTATGAGGGTCATTCACTAAGAAGAGGGCGCTGCACCAGGTTATACATTAATTAACTAACTATGCTATAGATGAATTCCCAGATCCTTAATTGACAAATATGACAAAGAATTTTATTTATTAGTTGATAATGCATATCTAAATAATTTAATAAATAAACAAACTTGAGACTTTATACGTACCCCCCACCCTAGAGTACCCACTTTCTATAGTCTGCCTAAGATTCATAAGAACAAGAAGAATCCCCCGGAAGACCCATAGTGTCTGGGTGTGGTGCAACAACAGAAATTCTAAGCAAGTTCATTGATGAACAAATCAGACCCTATGTGATTAATTTACCCTCCTACAGGGATACTATGCATCTCCTCCAAAACTTGGATGGGATTATTGTGCCTTCCTATGCCCTTCTGGTGGCAGTTGATATTTAAGCTTTACATAGCTCCATCCACCAGTTGGGCATTGGAGCAATTGCACATGTTACATCCCAATCGCATAGGGACAATCAGCCTTTCAATGAGTTTATACTTTCCGCTTTGGAATATATATTCACACATAACATCTTTTCCTTTGATGGCTACCACTACCTCCAGGTACAGGGTGTAGCTATGGGGGCCTGTTGTGCCCCATCTTATGCCAATCTATACCTGGGGGAGTGGGAGCAATCTTTTTTGGTAGATGAAAATCTGTCATATTTGACAGAAAACATTCTAAGCTGGTATCGTTTCATAGATGACATTTTAATCATCTAAAGGCGATCGATTGAGTTATTACATCAATGTAGTGCAGCTATGAATAAGAATATATGCAATTTAAATTTCACTATGTCATATAGCTTAGAGAAACTGTCTGGATGTTAATATATCAAAACAGAAAGGTGGCACACTAGCCAGTTCATTATACCGGAAAGACACAGCAGGCACCACAATACTTCATGCCAGTAGTGCTCCACAGCCCCTAATTAAGTCTATCCCAATATCTGAGGATTAGGGATGAGCCGAACACCCCCCTGTTCGGTTCACACCAGAACTTGCGAACAGGCAAAAAATTTGTTCGAACACCGTTAAAGTCTATGGGACACGAATATGAATAATCAAAAGTGCTAATTTTAAAGGCTTATATGCAAGTTATTGTCATAAAAAGTGTTTGGGGACCTGGGTCCTGCCCCAGGGGACATGGATCAATGCAAAAAAAAGTTTTAAAAACAGCCGTTTTTTCAGGAGCAGTGATTTTAATAATGCTTAAAGTGAAACAATAAAAGTGTAATATTCCTTTAAATTTCGTACCTGGGGGGGTGTCTATAGTATGCCTGTAAAGGGGAGCATGTTTCCCGTGTTTAGAACAGTCTGACAGCAAAATGACATTTCAAAGGAAAAAAGTCATTTAAAACTATTAGCGGTTATTAATGAATTGTTGGTCCGACAATACACATAAAAGTTCATTGATAAAAACGGCATGGGAATTCCCCACAGGGGAACCCCGAACCAAAATTATAAAAAAATGATGTGGGGGGCCCCCCTAAATTCCATACCAGGCCCTTCAGGTCTGGTATGGATATTAAGGGGAACCCCGGCCAAAATAAAAAAAAATGGTGTGGGGTCCCCCCAAAAATCCATACCAGACCCTTATTTGAGCACGCAACCTGGCAGGCTGCAGAAAAAGAGGGGGGACGAGAGAGCGCCCCCCCTCCTGAACCGTACCAGGCCACATGCCCTCAACATTGGGAGGGTGTTTTGGAGTAGACCCCAAAACACCTTTTCCCCATGTTGATGAGGACAAGGGCCTCATCCCAACAACCCTGGCCGGTGGTTGTGGGGGTCTGCAGGCTGGGGGCTTTTCGGAATCTGGAAACCCCCTTTAACAATGGGACCCCCAGATCCCGGCCCTCCCCCCTGTGTCAAAAAAGTTAAGGGGGTACAAAAGTACCCCTACCATTTCACAAAAAAACTGTCAAAAATGTTAAAAATGACAAGAGACAGTTTTTGACAATTCCTTTATTTAAATGCTTTTTCTTTCTTCTATCTTCTATCTTCTTTCTTCGGTTTCTTCCTCCATCTTCTTCTTGTTCTTCTTCTGGTTCTTCTGGTTCTTCCTCCGGTGTTCTCGTCCGGCATCTTCCTCCACGGCGTCTTCTTCCCTTCTTCTCCTCGGGCCGCTCCGCATCCATGATGGCATGGAGGGAGGCTCCTGCTGTGTGACACTTCTCCTCTTCTGACAGTTCTTAAATATCAGGGGGGCGGGGCCACCCGGTGACCCTGCCCCCCTCTGACGCACAGGGACTTGACGGGGACTTCCCTGTGGCGTTCCCCGTGACGTCAGAGGGGGCAGGGTCACCCGTTACGTAACCCCGCCCCCTTCTGACGTCACAGGACGAGACGAGAACACCGGTTGCATGCTCGGATAAGGATCTGGTATGGATTTTTGGGGAGACCCCACGCCATTTTTTTTTTAAATTTTGGCGCGGGGTTCCCCTTAAAATCCATACCAGATCCTTATCCGAGCATGCAACCGGGTATAGGGTCGGGTATAGATTTTGAGGGGGACCCCACGCCATTTTTTTTTTAGTTTTGGCCGGGGTTCCCCTTAATATCCATACCGGACCTGAAGGGCCTGGTATGGAATTTAGGAGGACCCCCACATCATTTTTTTTATAATTTTGGTTTGGGGTTCCCCTGTGGGGAATTCCCATGCCGTTTTTATCAATGAACTTTTATGTGTATTGTCGGACCGGCAATTCATTAACAGCCGCGAGTAGTTTCAATTACTTTTTTTCCTTTGAATTGTCATTTTGCTGTCAGACTGTTCTAAACACGGGAAACATGTGCCCCTTTACAGGCATACTATAAACACTCCCCAGGTACGAAGTTTAAAGGAATATTACACTTTTATTGTTTCACTTTAAGCATTATTAAAATCACGGACGTTTTTAAAACTTTTTTTGCATTGATCCATGTCTATTCTCATAAATGCCTAAAAAAGGCATTTAACAAAGCCAATAAAAGATAGAGGCAGGATCTGCTCTTTAAGAAGGAGACCCCCAACTTAGTATATAATAGCCAATCTCATAAACTGAGTATTAACACATGATATAATAAACAGCATAGCAGAATTAAAGCAATTGTATCAAAATATTGGCATTTATTACTTATTGATCCCTCTTTAAGCCGATTCATCTCACAAAATCCATCTATAATCTACCCTAGAACTAGGTCTCTCAAAGACGCTCTTGTACAGAGCAAATTTACAGGCAATTTCCGCAAAGAAAGCAATTATATCAAAATATTGGCATTTATTACTTATTGATCCCTCTTTAAGCCCATTCATCTCACAAAATCCATCTATAATCTACCGTAGAACTAGGTCTCTCAAAGACGCTCTTGTACAGAGCGAATATACAGGCAATTTCCGCAAAGATCCCTGCAAGCGTCCTGGCACCTTCAAGTGTGGTGGCTGTAGATATAGTCAATACACGCTCACACGTAGCAATTTTAGACGTCTCAATGGTAAAATATTCAAACCTACCCACTACGCCAACTGTAAAACAATTGAAGTGGTCTATATGCTATCCTGTCAGTGCGCATCCTTTTATATAGGAAAGAGCAAACAGGAATTTCATAAAAGGGCGTATAGGCACATTCTAAGCATGCAGAAGTCCAATCCTGATCTCCCACTAGGTAGGCACGTTAGGGACAATCATGGGGGTAAATTTCCACAGATCAAGTTCCTCATTCTTGATCGAGTGCACACCAACAACAGAGGTGGAGATTGGAACTGAGTACTGCTCCAGCATGAGACACGCTGGATAGTATGCACTTTCCAGTCCGCTATGGTTATGTTATTATGTTTATGCTACTTAATCGTCCTATCTGTGAACTATTGCAGAATTATCCTCTGTATTGATGTTCCATGCTGTTTTGGTGTCTCTGCCCTTTTCTTTCCCATGTGCAATCTTATATGGTTAGCTCTTATTTATGCAGTTCCTTCCTGGCTGGTGATGGGGGGGTCTCCGCGCTGTTTCAGCATGGGCTCCCCCTTATGGTTACAAGGCATTGGCGAGGTCGGACCATTGTGTTGGTTTTGCTCTTTGCCAGTAGGCCGTGTGTTATACATCGGTGTCACTGGAGCGCAGGGCGCCATCACGTCTTTCCCTGGGGTGGCGGCGTGCGCTCTGAGGACAGTTGGTCCTTCCAAACACGCATGCGCGGTGACCTTTTGGTCCGCGCATCCGCGATACACACGGGACTACCGCACGCACAGGCGCTCCAGTGTGTAAAAAGCTTCCGCTGCTGCCGGTCACTGACAAGGCTGTGACGGACAGGACATCAGATGTGTACATGATTGATTCACAGGAGGTAAGATGGTGTTACTCATCATGGCTCCCTCGGCTTTCTGATCCATTTTTGGTGATTTACAATCTAACAGCACTCCTCTCCCTATTTTCCCTTTCTGGTGGAGCACAGGCATTCCTCCTGAGCGGAGGGACATATTGGAACTATTCCTGCTATTTTGTAGGACCCATTCCTTAGGGATACCCGTGGGTATGTAATGAGTATTTACTCTATAGATGTGTATACTTTATAATTTTATGCACATGCACTAATACACACCTATTTAGTATAATTAGGTAGACATATGGACCATTATTGTTCTATTTTTGTTCACCTAGATTATACTAGCTCTGATGTCATACACGTGATCATTATTTGGACCTTCGCTGAGATATCGCCCCTGCCTGTGAGGGATGTAGAGTTCAAGACCCATCTGTCCAGTCTCTCTGTTCTTCTTGGAGGGGGCCCCTCTAGGTCTCTCCTCTTTTATTCTTTACACAAATAATTGATACTATTGGTATGTATGTGACATTCTTATCAATATTTGCCTGCAGTTGTCTGTTTCAACCTGTGTTTACTGTTCTTTTAATGATATACGGTATATGTTTCTTTATAGACATTTGCTCTCTGTTTGTTAATAACCCTTGAAGAAAGGCATTTAGCCAGAAACGTTGGGCCTTCAGAGATGCAATCAACATCTGTATATGTATCAATTGTGCATTTCATACTCTATGTCCACTGTGACAATTTTTATCATGTTTAGATTTATACAATAAATTATAATTTTCTTGACATTATTTGGTGTATTGGTCACTTTCAAAGTTCCATTTCCCAAGGGGGTTCTTTCTTCTTTTACTCTAAAACTGGGATGTGGTGACCAATAAACACTATATTCTTCTGATGCTGGAAAGTTTTTTCTTTCTTTTTTAATATATTAATTGGTGCATCGGAAACACCATTAACCACTTCAGCCCCGGAAGGATTTACTCCCTTCCTGACCAGAGCATTTTTTGCTATACAGCACTACGCCGCTTTAACTGATAATTGCGCGGTCGTGCAAATTTGCACCCGAACAAGATTGATGTCCTTTTTCTCCCACAAATAGAGCTTTCTTTTGGTGGTATTTGATCACCTCTGAGGTTTTTATTTTTTGCGCTATAAACAAAAAAACAGAGACAAATTTGAAAAAAAAGCAATATTTTTTACTTTTTGCTATAATAAATACCCCCCAAAAATATATAAAAAAAACTAAATTTTCCTCAGTTTGGGCCGATATGTATTCTTCTACATATTTTTGGTGAAAAAAATCGCAATAAGTGTATATTAATTGGTTTGCGCAAAAGTTTTAGCGTCTACAAAATAGGGGATAGATTTTTGGCATTTTTATTTATTTATTTATTTTTATTATTAATGGTGGCGATCTGCGATTTTTATCACGACTGAGACATTGCGGCGGACACATCGGACACTTTTGAAACTATTTTGGGACCAGTGACATTTATACAACGATCAGTGCTATAAAAATGCACTGATTTCTGTGTAAATGACACTGGCAGGGAGGGGGTTAAACACTAGGGGGGCAATATAAGGGGTTAACTGTGTTCCCTCAGTGTGTTCTAACTGTAGGGGGAATGGGCTCACTAGAACATGACAGAGATCACTGCTCCCGATGACAGGGAGCAGTAGATCTCTGTTATGTTGCTAGGCAGAACAGGGAAATGCCTTGTTTACATAGCCATCTCCCCGTTCTGCCTCTCAGTGTCACGATCACAGGCCCCCGGCGGACATCGAGTCCGCTGGACCTGTGGGCACGCTCACGCTGTGTGCGGCAGGCGCACGCGTGACCACTAGCCCACGATTTAAAGGGGACATACAGGTTTGCCCATTTGCGCAGCCGTGCCATTGTGCCGACGTATATCGTCATTAGCTGGACGGAAAGCAGTTAATTGAAAGTGCTCAAATAGCGATAATAAATGCCCGCATATGTAAAATGCAACTAGAGCAAGGGTAACTGTGGTTTTCTCATTGATAATAGTGCACGCCCAATACAATTGGTTAATTTAATGTAATTGGGTGTGTCTAGTTAGGCAATTAGTAATTGTTCTTAGTTAATTAACCCTTTTGATGCTAATCTCATTCCTATTACTTCTAATATATCTTTGAAATATGTTTTTTTATTTTTTTACCCAAATCTTTCAATACATTACAAAGAACAGAGAAGTGTTTCTAAACCCAATAAATTAATATTTTCATAGATCTTGATCTTTAAAGGTGACCATACACTGCAATTAGTTAGATCTTAAATAGATTTGATTTAGTGCAAAAGCCTGTTTGATTGCTTATAATTTGAATTAATTGTTCAAGTGCGTCTTCCTATTAGCTATTTTGTTGAAATATCGAGTTGTACAAAGATTGGCCAATCAGATTGCATAGTGCATGGCCATCTTAAGTGCCAAATTTGGAATGTAGATGTGCCATGACCCACTTGTATTTTCCAAACTATATTTTTTGGGCATTATACGAGGCAAATGAAAAAACACCTTTATTTAAGACATGCTAGAGTGATCAGGGATCTTCAAACTACGGAACTACACGTCCCATGAGACATTGCAAAACTCTGACATTTACAGACATGACTATGCATGATGGGAATTGTGGTTCCTGAACAACTAGAGGGCCGTAGTTTGAAGACCCCTGTGCTAAAACATTTTTATGACTCCAGAATTGGGAGTGTGGCATCTTTCCAACTTCTCTCTGCTGGTGGACACAAGAAACTACATCTATAGATATATCTACTGTATATATCGATATAGATATATCTGTAACTATATCCATATCTATATCCACACACACTGAAGCAGGAAGCAATATACATTGCCCCGGAAGTGAACCTGTACACAGGTAGTAGGTGTGTGTTTTGGGGCAAAATTATTTAGACATACACATATGACCCACACAAACATTACCCCATGTAAAAAATAAATAAAACATTTTCTTTATTTGCAAATAAGGATCATCTCTTCCTCAGAGAACAGTGAGCGGGGCATGGTGGTGGGAAGAAATTAGCAGCAGTACAAGCAACTTCCTGGAGGGGCATGATGTCATTCCTGTGTGCTGGCCACCGCTTCCGGGAAGCAGATATGCGCCGCGGGGACATGCATCTAGGTGCAGGCCCATAACTTTATTGGCGAACAATAAGAAAGCAGATGCAGATTTCCTGGACTAACAAATGTTTCTAATGAAAGGCAACTGGTGTTTTCTATTAAACAAGGTCTAAATGGGCCATTGACATGCATCACAGTTGAACTTAGGAATGTGTCTTTGCAAAGTTAAACTAAATTAAATCATTTCTGATTTTTACTTGGGGATAGAGTGGAGAGGGATTTGAAGTCTTGTCAGTTTTTGGGGATGTCTGCACCCTTGACAGTTTCTCCTTCAAATGTATTCACTTCCTGTCACATAGCTAAACAGGAAGTGAGGGTAAAACCTTATCAATGTCTTTCCTTGGGGACACACAGGTCAATCTAAATAGTGTCCCCATTAGGTAAATTGCACTCTAGCACTTTGCGGTGTACACCCTAAATTATTAGGTATCTTGAACTTTGGGGTTTATTTACTAAAGGCAAATCCACTTTGCACTACAAGTGCCCTTGGAAGTGCAGTCGCTGGAGATTCGAGGGGGACATGCAAGAAAAATAAAAAAAAACATTTTTGCTTCTACAGGATTGGATGATAAATTCAGCAGTGCTTCCCCTCAGATTTACAGCGACTACACTTGTAGTGCAGAGTGGATTTGCCTTTAATAAATCCCAAAATACCTAATAATTTGGGGTGTACACAGCAAAGTGCTAGAGTGCAATTTGCCTAATGGGGACACTAGCTAGATTGACCTGTGTGTCCCCAAGGAAAGGCATTGGTAGGGTTTTACCCTCACTTCATGTTTGGCTATGTGACAGGAAGTGAAGCCAATTTTCAGAAAAGGGACACAAAGCCCAACGTAAAAAGACAAGCAGGGGTTCTAACACTCACTTGGTTTCCCGCAAATGCCCACAATTAGAATAGGATTGTTTTGAGCTTGATTTTAGCTCAGTGCTCTAAATCAGTGGTTTTCAACCCTGTCCTCAAGTACCCCAACAGGCCATGTTTACAGGTTTTCCTTCATCTTGCACAGGTGCTTTAAATCAGAGTCCATGGCTTGGTATTTCGGACAGCTATTTTAGCTAAGATACATTCCCAAAACATGTCCTGTCGGTGGTACTTGAGGACTGAGGCTGAGAACCACTGCGCTAAAATGGAAAATTGAATACTTACCTCTCCATAATTTTCCTTTCCTGGTGCCTATCCATGGCAGCATATGCACAATCCATGCATATGCTACCATGAAGGCACCAGGAAAGTAGCTTTTAGACAAATCACCTTTTTTTTGCCATGCCAATCAGCATAGTTAACCTGCAGCTAGGAAATGTGTTCCATGAAAATTGTTTAGGAGGAGTGTAAAATGCATTACTTGGATTGAGCATGCATCTGCAAAAAAAATTATTAAGAAAACACATAAAACATAAAAATTTGCTACAAATTTTATTGGTCAACAAAACAGGACTTGGAAAAGAGCAAGGAAAGCAAAAAACACACGTATGTTAATTTGAGACACTAATGCCGCCTACACACGATCGGACATTCCGACAACAAAATCTATGGATTTTTTTCCAACAGATGTTGGCTCAAACTTGTCTTACATACACGCGGTCATACAAATCTTGTTGGAAATTCCGAACGTCCAGAACGCGGTGACATGCAACACGTACGACGGCACTATAAAGAGGAAGTTCAATAGCCATTGCGGCACCCTTTGGGCTCCTTCTGCTAATCTTGTGTTAGTAGAAGTTTGGTGAGAGACGATTTGCGCTTTTCAGCCTTGTGCTTTTCAGATCGTTACTGCTCCTCAGTTTGTCCTTGTGGGTTCGTATCTGGTTTTCAGTGCGTGTAGTCAGTTCGCATTTGTTTTTTAGTGCGTATTTTATAGTACATATTTGATTTTGCAGTGCATTCTTGTCCGCTCGTTTCTGATTTTCAGCTCGCTCTTCTCAGGCCTTTCTGTTTTTCAGTGTGTTCTATTTGTTCGTTCTGACCAGCCGACCGTTTAGAAGTCATGTTGCGTGTACATACTCATCGTAGAGTTTGTGCTGTGCAGGGTGCTTGTTGTTGGGGTTCTTAGTACTTTGACCCAAGCCCAGTCCATGAACAGGGCAGGGAGGAGTTCATAAACCAAGTATTGGTTGCTCCAGCGTGACCAATTCTCGCACATGCCTTTGTTGAGGGAGATCAGGAGAATAATCCTGATGATTTCAGGAATTATCCCCGGATGACGGACCCCATTTTTCACCGTCTGTTGGCTTTGCTGTCCCCTTATATTACCAAGCAGGACACCTGCATGTGGCAAGCCATCACTCCCGAACAGAGGCTAGTCGCCACATTGCAGTACTTGGCGACAGGAAGAAGTATGCAGGACATCAAGTTTTCCACAGGCATCTCCCCCCAGGCTCTGGGGATCATTATTCCAGAGAACTGTTCTGCCATAATTCAGGTCCTGCAGAAGGACTATATTAAGGTAAGAATTCTCCTTTAACATCACATTCTATGTATTTAATGTTTGCTAATGTATTGTATTTCTTTCATCATTCCCTAATTACCATGATTGTAATATGCTGTGAATGTCCCCTTTGTCCTCATGCATGCTGGAATTTTTTAAACTTCCTTTTTTGTCCTTCATGCATATTTGTCTTCACTAACCTCCCCAGCATGCTATCCTGGGCCCACACACCTAGTCACTTAACAATGTATTTTGTCAGCTCCATTGTAGTGCTTTACCCTAAACACCCCCTAAAATGTGTCCAAATGTTATTTGTGTCCTTAAATTCATGCAGAGTGCCTGAGGCTTTTTTGGGGGTTGCAAACTCATTTGGAACCCTCCCTCCCCCAACCGCTAAGTCAACCGATACCAATCTTCTTTCTGCTGACTTTGCCCAACCCATACACACTATACCTACCTCTTTTGTGGTCATATTTATGAATTAATTCACCAAAGCATGTAGTCCAAGGGCCTGCCAGAATACTTTCAAATGGTACTGTTTAAAGTTTTGTTCTCTTATTATCTTGATAGATAATTGCAGAATGTAAAAATGTGCTTCAATTTGTACAGTGTATATTCATATTTTTTTATTATTTTACTTCTTACCTGTCCAGTGGGCTGCCAATAGTGTAAGTAAGGAGGGGCTGGCCAAAGTTAAACACATTATTCATACATTCAGCTCTCATGGAAGTGGAAAGGGTTACCTGTCCAAAAAATCTCCCCCCCTATAATTTTTACAACGGGCCATCAGAGAGGGTGAGGAATCTGATAAGTGTACTTTATATATTTGTCTTTAAATACTCCTTCAAATAAATGTTATACTGATGTTGGCCAAGAATGTTTGTGTTTAATCTGCTTGCAATGTTTATGTGCAAAATTACTAATTTGTTTTTTCTTGTTTGACTCCACAGTTTCCTTCAATGCCACAGGAATGGCAGATTGTGGCATCCCAGTTTGCCCAGCAGTGGTACTTTCCCAACTGCGAAGGGGCAATAGGTGGGAAACAGGTCCAAATTGTACCCCCCCAACTCGGGGTCATACTATTATAATTACAAGGGGTTTAATAGTATAGTGTTGTTGGCGGTAGTGTTGGAGACTTACGAATTTCTGTATGTGGACGTGGGGAAAAATGTCTGGATGTCAGATGGCAGAGTCATCACCCAGATGGAGTTTTACAGACGGCTCCATAATGGCAGCTTGGGCTTGCCACCTCCGGAAGACAATGTGGCGGGACTCCCGTTTGTCTTCGTCACAGATGAAGCTTTTGCGCTGTGAAAACTGTGTTGATCTTGCCTTCATCAGATGGGGTGATGCCACCCCTGTGAAAGCCAACTTTTGAAGATGCACACAAATTGAGAGTCAAAATGAGGATTTCCCTCCTGATCCCATGCCTAATGTCAACATGTGCTTGCTCACATCATGGCGGATCAAAGGACATGTTTCAGGGGTGCAACCCCTTCCTCTTAGCTACTTTAGTTGCGAGGAAGGGGTTGCACCCACCAAACGTGTATATTAATATCCCGTGATGGCAGATAGAACATGTTGACATGCTGTGTGCATCTTCAAAATTTGACTTTCAAGATGCTTACAAAAATTGTGAAAAATATCAAAAAAATTAAGACTTTATGTGTTTTTTAGATTCTGCCTAAAACATCAATGATGTTTTTGAGTCTTTTTTCAAGATCGTTGATGTCTTCCTTGATCTTCTGTAAATCACGTTTGCTGACCATGATCTCCCCGATGAGATTCTGTGCACTTGCACTTGTGAAATGAGTTTCTTCTTCTACAACATCCACATCACCTTAAATTAAAAAAACACACCATGGGGGTTATTTACTAAAGGCAAATCCACTTTGCACTACAAGTGCACTTGGAAGTGCACTTGGAAGTGCAGTCGCTGAATATCTGAGGGGGGCATGCAAGGAAAATAAAAAACAGCATTTTTGCTTGCACATGATTGGATGATAAAATCAGCAGAGCTTACCCTCATTTCAGATCTTCCCCTCAGATCTACAGTGACTGCAATTCCAAGTGCACTTGCAGTTCAAAGTGGATTTGCCTTTAGTAAATCAACCCCCATGCATTACAAATATGCAGGCATACATCTATTACCTGAAGCTGTGGTCTCAGACACTCACCTGTTGTGGTCACAACTTCGCCAACTTCAAAAACCTCTCTTTCCTCCACATCCTCTGGTTGTTTTGGTGGTATTTCCCCTTCTTTAGAAGGTTGTGGGGCCCTGGTGTCCTCAGATGTCCCAAGTTTTTTCTCACCTATGTAAATTCAAAAAAGGTATACTTAGCACACAGATATTTGAGTCAAGAAATAGGAATATGAAACATTGCTTGGAAGTACAATTGTCTTTTTGGCCAGAGTTCCAAGCTGAAGACATTTTTTTTATCCCTTTCTAAAGCTGGAATACTTACCTTTTTTGTACAATTTTCACACATGGAGACACCCCTAGTATCCACTGTAGCACCTGTGTAGGACACCACCCTAAAAAGTTTGTTCTGGTGTCCCACACTAGTGCTCTTGCGTCCAGATGTGTAAACAGCTGCTGAGTGTCCTCTCCTTACACTGAATCAAGTTTACATTTCGTTCTAGTTACAAACCCATCTAGACAACAATGTACTAAACTTATTTTAATACAAATAGGCCTGAACAAATGTAGTTAACCTGCATCTGCCAAAAACATTGTATTAGTGGACGAACCAACGATGTTTACTACGAACGATTACTTTGCCCACGAACCTGAAAGTTGCCATTTTAAACTGTACAACAGTAAAGAAAAGCACATGGAGCAACATGCAAGTAATAAGAATAATAGGAACACACGACAACAACTTACTTTTTTGAAGAACTCTCTTCTGTACTGATCCCTCAATTTCAGGTCTGACCAGAGTTGATCCTGCCCCAAAATTCCAGCGCAGACTCTTCACAACTTTAGTCATGATCTTGGCCTTTCTCACATTTGGGTTTGGGTAAGGTCCATGCTTCCCATCATAGTTGGCCCTCTTCAAGATGTCCACCATCTCCACCATCTCTACAAAGGACATATTTGAGGCCTTAAATCTCTTCCGGGATCAGGACGTTCATGGCTCCGGGCTTTTGTCATTGCTGCTGTCTGCATGCACTTGCTCTTTCTCCGCCATATGCTCTCTCCACTACGCAGAAAGAGAAGGGGTGGGGAATAGACTAGAAAAAACGTCAGGGGCGGGTGGAGTTTCACGCATGCGCAGTGTATATAAAGCGTAACACACGTGCGCCGTACGTGCGATCTGTGAGCGGAGGAAGGAGTATCGGAAGCGCCGATCGTTAGAGCGAAGGTTTAATTTGAACTTGGGGCATCAGTGGTCTATACTGCTTATAGATTGAGGCCTATATTGGGACAAGATTAGGAGAGTTTAGCCTGACATTAGGGTTTGTCTTGTGTTGTGTCTTACAGAGAAAATGGATGGTTTAATGACCACAACTTCCTCCCCATATTCCTAGACAAGTACAGGGAGCTGCCCTGTCTGTGGCAGGTGAAACATCCACATTATATTATGTGGAGTTGGTGAAGCCGGTGGTCCCCACGGCAAACATCACCTATTTAAAAGCCAAAATTGGTGGCCTGAGGAGCACTTATAATAGGGAGCATAATCAGGTCCAGGAGATCAGGAGCAGCAGCAAATGCCATTTATGTCCCCAGGCTGTGGTACTATGACAGACTGCGTTTTCTGTCAGACCAGACTGAATTGAGGCAATCCCTCTCAACCTTTCCTTCCACTCTTCCTTCCACGCTTCCTTCCACCCCAGCTGAGGCTTCTGACGTCCAACCTGGGCCTTCCAGCCAGGAAGAAGAAATGGAGGAGCCCGGCTTGAGTCAGGTTTAGCATTGTTCAACATATTTCTGGTAGTAAAATTAATGATGTTAACTAGATGTTATTATTGATAACTAATTGCTGATTTAATAAAGTGTTTTACATATCAATAGACAGTAGTGGCCAAAAATGCTTGGGACAAGAAGGAAAAATGCAGGGGTCAGAATGATAATCTTTTCTATTTGGTAACATTCAATTTGCAACAATCATGAGCTGAAAATTGTGTGTGATTGATGAACCAAATACTAAAACTATGTTATTTTTTCATACACAGGAAAGAACTCAGCCAGGAGGAGGGCGTGGAATGTGGCAGCCAGGAGGAGACTGTGGAATGTGGTAGCCAGGAGGTGGCGGGTGTAAGTGGCAGCCAGGAGGTGGCCGGGCCCAGTAGTAGCCTGACAGAATCCTCCCCTCCGCCTTCCAACCAAAAGGCCCAGGAAGGGGAGTAATGTGCAGGAGACAGTGCTTGGGCTGATTCAGGAGGCTAAGGCGGCCCTCGGAGCCACCCCCACTCTTCAAGAGGCCTTTGCCTGCATGACTGTCAGCAAAATGCAGGAAATGGAGGAGGGCCAACGCCTCTTGTGTGAGGAAATTATGTATACGACCCTAAATAGTGGGTTGAGGGGCCAAATCTCAACCAAAATACACCTGTGTGAGTTGGACCATCCTCCTTCTCCACCTCCCTCCAACACCACAGCCACAGTCTGGAAGCAAGCGGGGAAGGAAGAGTGGAAGTAAGACAAGAAAGTGATGGCCTGGGTTCAGTCTTGTCTGACAAAAGACACAGGCTGTTGTATGACCACAGCCTGGGGACATATATGTCATCAGCTGCTGTTCCTGATCTCTTGTAGTCAGGGACCGGATTGTGCTCACTATTATATGGACTCCTCAGGCTACCAATTTTGGGGATAAAATAGTTGATGTGTGCCCTGGGGTACAAAGGCTTCGCCAATTTCACCAGTTTCTCCAGAGTTGCCTTCCTCTTTATTTTATTATGACCCATAATAAATGGCTATTTTGTATTCACAAATACTTAGTAGGTGTATGGGGTAAATCCGCGCAATGAATTGAATGTTTTAGTTATGGATATGGCTGCTGCCTCTACACATACAATACCACCTAAGTGGAAAGTATTAGAAAATGGTAAAAAAGCAGGAGTAGTATGGCGCTGCCCTTATGGAGACAAATTTTTTTTTTCTTCTTTGTAGTGAATGTATTGCCTAGTGTCCTTATAGAATTGCTTCTAAAACCTGTATGTGTTCAAAAATTGAATAAAACTGTGACTGGTGGCGAATATTTCTATTAGAAGTGAAAATACAACAACTGGTGCTCCAATTGTTCAACAAAGGTGCATTGTGCCCTTTAAATTAAGTAATAAAGTAGTTATGAATATGGATACAATATCATCTAGGTGGAAAGTGTTATAAAGAAAAAAAGGGAAAAAAAAAACAGGAATAATATGGCGCTGCCCTTATGGAGACAAAAAAAAACAAAAAAAAAAACTTTCTTATAATGACTTTATAATTCCTAAAGTGTGTGTGCCAAAAATGAATAAATATGTGACTGGTGCCAAGTTCTTACTATTAAAAGTACAATTGCAACCTAAGGTGCTTCAATTATTCAACAAAAGTGCATACTGCAGCATTTCTAAAGTGACCAGTGTTAAATCATACAAATCCATACAACATTGTGCAAATTATCCATCATAAATAGTGACTCTTGTGCTGTGACCAGTATTAGTTGGATAGGAAAAGTTCTGTTTATGAAAAAACAAGTTCTTTTTGGAGTATTTTGTAGTGTTCAATCTTTGAGGGTCAAATATCTGTAGGAAAGCTTCTTATCCAGGTGCTGGTTTCTTTAATTAGTGCCTTGTCTGCATGCTCTGACAATGCTTGCACTCACCGGATTCTCCTTTCCCCTGCAGGGGTATGCACGGTCACAGTGTCTGCCACTGTGTAGCAATCAAGGATATCCCCCAAACTTTACTTGCGTATTGTGGTGTAGTAATTACATGTAAAGGAAAGAAGGTATGCCCATCGCGTAAAACCATAGGAGAACTTTTATTAAAACTTAATAAACAAATGTACTCACATTTCAAATGAACAAATCAAGCATGGCAAAAATTAGCGAATTCCCTTTGTTAGAGGTGCTGCAAGAAGTTCGTAACCCGCCCTACGCACGTTTCGTCGTCAGACTTCTACTGGGGCACAAATACTTGCCTATGTGTTTTACTTCAAAAAGGACAGACACAAATCAACCTCCTTGAGGTTAAAAAAATACAAGATAATAATTGTGTTGTGGTAACTTGACACACAAAACGAAAAACAATATTATGGAGAGCACTAGAAAAAAAACAAGAAGATCTTGATAAAAAAAAAACAAAAAAAAACACTATAAACCAAAATTAAATACACTTTAATGGAGATCTGACGAAAACCAAAAAATAAAATATTCAGGAGATCACGAGAAATAATAAAGAATTCATTTTTTCATAACTCTGTATGAATATCAGCAGCAAAACAACTTCATTATTCTAACATTCTAAAGAAGAAGAGAATGCGCCACATTAAAAGATTAAAAAAATTGCAGCGTGACGAATGTGCTATCTCCATTATGAATGATAGTTTTACCAGACCGATCGCTTCTATCTCGTACTTGATGCTGAGCATGCGTGGAACTTTGTGCATCGGAATTGTGTGCACACGATCAGAATTTACAAGAAAGGATTTTGTTGTCGGAAAATTTGAAATCCAGATCTCAAATTTTGTGTGTGGGAAATTCTGATGGAAAATGTCCGATGATCCCTACACACGGTCGGAATTTCCAACAAAAAGCTCCCATCGAACATTTTCTGACGGAAAATCCGACTGTGTGTACGGGGCATAACAGAATATGGTTTTGAGGTCTGACCATTTTGCAGAGGTAATTAACAGGAGTTAAAAGGACTGTGCCCACAAACAGACAGTCTCTTAAGGATTTAAACATTAGTCACAACATCTTGGAGGAAGATTTTGTAAAATATTGCAGCACAGACAATTAAATCAAAGTGAAACTAACAACCTACAAATGACACACATTGACAACATCAAAAATATTTCAAGGAAAAATATCCCCCCCCAAAAAAAAAAAAAAACAAAAGTAAAAAATACTTGCTCGAAAACACATCTGTTTTGCAAAGACATAACAAAATACAAACTGAAAATACATGTGTTACCAACTCCAGAAGGACACCCAAATGTAATCCCTTGCCACACACACCATCAAGCAATCTGGCCTCTTTTCAGGGCAAGGTAAAGAATGCTATCTGCAGGCTTTATATAACATAGGTTTGTGTGCTAATGAGGCAATTGAAAACACATACACAGTCCATGAAACACAAAAAATGCAAGCTCGCCCAGTCTCGAGACATTACTTCAAAGTGGGCACACCTGTTATGGATGTCCTTAATTACTAATAGATATGTGCAATTCGGTTCGTAACTAATAGATTTTCGTACAAATTTGTTAGTATTCGAACATCCGAATAGCTGAAAGAACCAAAATACGAAAATTACGAAATTACGAATAAAAAAAATAACGAACATGCGAAAATACGAACTTACGAACGGACAAACTTACGAAAATACAAAACTTTGAAACAGTAAAAGCAAGAAAATTACATCTATAATGAATGATTTAAATTTCCTATTTTCAATCATTTGGCTGTTCATAATTTCGTATATTCGTATTTTCATTCGTGTATTTGTAACTTCATTTCTTCGTCTGTTCATAATTTTGTTTGTTCGTGTTCTCGAATTGTTCTTTTGAATGGACAGTGTAAGTGTATCTTAATATGTATGTTTGTAATTTCATATGTTGTCAAATTGTTCTTTCAAATGGGCAGTGTATTAGTGTGTGATGTATCTTACTTAATATCTTTAGCCAATCAGCTTATCCCTTTTGTGTCTGAGTCACACTGCATTCCTGAATCTTTTTAGATTCAGTTGAGGAGGAGACTGAGTCAGGTCTCGTGACTGAGGGAGTGGACTGGAGTAAGTACAGGACTTATCAGAAAAGCAAGCATAGGTTTATTATTATTTATTTCCTACGAAAGTACGAATCTACGAAAAAGGCAATCTCACAAAAGTAACAATTACTAAATTACGAGTAGTGTACCGAATAAACGAAAATTATTATTTAACAAAATTACAAATTTCAAATCAAAGAAGATTAGACTAAACAGAATTCCAAATCATTTCGTATCAAAGAAAATATAACTGTTACGAAAATACGAGTCCGAATATGAAACCTCACGTCTCATGAAATTATGAATCATTAGACTAATGGAATTACGAATCATTTCGTATCAATGAAAATATATCTGTTACGAAAATATGAATGAGTCCGAATATGAAAACTCACGTCTTACGAAATTATGAATCGTTACGAATCAACGGAAACATAAAGAAACTAAACAAAACAATTTTTTTTGTTGTGCACTTGTCTAATTACTAACCCAAAAAACACACTCTCTGAGCATGCCCAGAAAAATCCAAGTGCTGTTCACACACAAAAAGCACAAAAAAAACCCTAAGTCCCTGAGCATGCCCAGACCAACCCAAATGTAGGTAGCACAAATAAAGCCACCCCCTGTCCAAAATTAAGCATATCATCCAGCATGCTACAAAATTACAGATGGACAAACACTCCACGCTCCAGAAGGCAAACAAAGAGCCTAACATGGACAAAAGTTATACAACAAATACCATTGCAGTATATGGGAACTGACTTGTTCATTTTGCTGGTCCCCACTTGGCTGGCTTATATTCTAGTTGTTGGCCTTAAAATGGGTACGGGGGCCTAGGTCCCACCCTGAGGGACATATATCAATGTCACTAATTTGGACAACCCCAAAAACGAAACAAGGAGAAATGCCTTTAAAAATGCAAAATTGCTTAAAAGTTAGTAACTGGGGGGGAGGGGGAGTTACTCTGCCTGTAAAGTGGTGCATCTGTAGTATGTGTGCAAAATGCTGCTTCAGAGATGTATGGCTTTAGAGAAAACTTACAAATCTACATTGCAGCTGCAAGATTTGAACCCCCAAAAAATGGCCTGCCCCCAATACATACAAGGCCAACTGGGTCTGTTAAGGTTTAAAATTAGAACCCCCATGTGAAAAATACCACCCCAAACTAAAAAAAAGATTGTGCCCCTCCCACACACTAACAAATCCCTAGCCAAACACACTGCTAGGGAGGATGCTTGGGGACAGGAGGGGCTAGGGCACCCCAAAAGTCAACCACCTTGTTCCCATATTCAAGGGCCTCTTCCACAACCCTAGGCTGGGGTTGTGGGGAGCTGCAGACAGGGGGCTTTACAGAATGTGCAAAGCCCCTTTAAACAAGTGAGTACAAGGTGCTTTGTGGTTAGTATTGGGCTGAGCCCAACATGTCCCAAAGGCAGCCAGCTATGTTGAGTGCATGTGGCCTTGTATGGTTCAGGAGGGGGTTGGGTGCTCGTCTTGTCATACCTTTCCTAGCTGGCCCTGTTGTATGCCCTGAAAAAGGATGTGGTTTGGATTGGTAAAGGCAGCTCACAGCCTTTTGAGAATGAAGTGGAGTGCAGAGTTCTCCTTTAAAAGCAAAAGTTAGCCCAAGGAAATCCAAGGGACTAGAGGGGGAGACAAGAGCATTGGAGAATGGAGTGTGGAGTTCCCCTTTAAAAGCAAAAGCTAGCCCAAGGAAATCATATGCATTAGAGGGGGAAAGTTAAATGCCCTTTTAAGCTTTAAAAAAGAAGCTAGAGGAGCGAGTCTTTTTACATAATTTTAACAAGGTACATGTCCCATGTTGGCAACATAACATGCTAACATGACCTGTGTGCAAATCTCCTTAACCACTTCAATACCGGGCTATAGTCATATGACGTCCTCGGTTTCTCGCCACTCCTGTGGGCCCCCGGGGGCCTGCAGCGTGGCGATCGGGGATGAGGCATGTCCCTCTGACACAGCCCATCCCAGATCCGTGTAAAGAGTAAAAAAAAAAACACGTGACCGGCTGTGTCCTACCACAGCCGGTCACATGTACTGCCCATGTGCACGGCGCACGGCGAGCACAGAGCAGCGATTGGGGACGAGGCTTGTCACCCTGACACAGCCCAACCCTGATCGCAGTAAAGAACCAATGAAATTGGCTCTTTACCACGTGACCGGCTTTGTCCAATCACATCCGGTCACAGAATGTCAACAAACAGCGGTAACGAGATGTTACCGCGTTTTCCTCCTCACACACCGATCGTGTGTGAGAAGGAGATTGCGGTAACATCTCGTTACCGCTCACAGTGTACACCAACTGCACTGATTGCCCCCCTAATAAAGAGGACCTGTCACCAGCCATCAAAGTACCTGTCACCAGCCATCAAAGTACCTGTCATCACCCATCAAAGTACCCGAGTACCTGAGAACCAGTCACAGTTCATCTGAGTACCCGAGTACCTGAGTACCTGTCACAGCCCATCTGAGTACCCGAATACCTGTCACAGCCCACATGAGTACCTGAGTACCTGTCACAATTCATCTGAGTACCCGAGTACCTGTCACAGCCCATCTGAGTACCTGAGTACCTGTCACAGTCCATCTGAGTATCCGAGTACCTGAGTACCTGTCACAGCCCATATGAGTACCTGAGTACCTGTCACAGTCCATATGAGTACCTGAGTACCTGTCACAGCCCATCTGAGTACCCGAGTACCTGTCACAGTCCATCTGAGTACCCGAGTACCTGAGTACCTGTCACAGCCCATATGAGTACTTGAGTACCTGTCACAGTCCATATGAATACCTGAGTACCTGTCACAGCCCATCTGAGTACCCGAGTACCTGAGTACCTGTCACAGCCCATCTGAGTACCTGAGTACCTCAGTACCTGTCACAGCCTATCTGAGTACCCGAGTACCTGTGTACCTGTCACAGCCCATCTGAGTACCCGAGTACCTGTCACAGCCCATATGAGTACCTGAGTACCTGTCACAGTTCATCTGAGTACCTGAGTACCTGTCACAGTCCATATGAGTACCCGAGTACAGAGCCAACTGAGCCAACAGACTCCCCAATTGACTCAGTTCTCCCGACCCTCACCCTCCAAAGTACCATGACCTCCACCTCCCACACCCTGCCATCCAACTCCAAGACTGACAAACTTAAACTCAAATCCGGATCATTCCCTGACTTGATGTCATGTCCTGCAATATGGGCCTTCTTCCATGAATCCATCAAGTCCCTCAAGAGGCAAAAATGGCCAATATTACCCTCCAATTTAAATAAACAACAAAAGAGAGCAATCAAAACACTACAAAGAAATTCGGACATAGTTATTAAAGAATCCGACAAAGGAGATAAATTGAGTACCCGAGTACCTGAGTACCTGTCACAGTCTATCTGAGTACCTGAGTACCTGTCACAGCCCATCTGAGTACCCGAGTACCTGAGTACCTGTCACAGCCCATCTGAGTACCTGTCACAGTATATCTAAGTACCTGAGTACCTGTCACAGTTCATCTGAGTAGCCGAATACCCGAGTACCTGTCACAGTACATCTGAGTACCTGAGTACCTGTCACAGCCCATCTGAGTACCTGAGTACCTGTCACAGTTCATCTGAGTACCCAAGTACCTGAGTACCTGTCACAGTCCTTCTGAGTACCCGAGTACCTGTCCCAGCTCATCTGAGTACTGAGTACTTGTGTAAGTGTCACAATTGATCTGAGTACCTGTCACAGTTTATCTGAGTAACCGAGTACCTGTCACAGTCCATCTGATTACCTGAGAACCTGTCACAGTCCATCTGAGTACCCAAGTACCTGTCACAGTCCATCTGAGTACCTGAGTACCTGTCACAGTCCATCTGAGTAACTGAGTACCTGTCACAGTTCATCTGAGTACCCAAGTACTTGAGTACCTGTTACAGTCCATCTGAGTACCCAAGTACCTGTCACAGTTCATATGAGTACACAAATACCTCAGCACCTGTCACAGCCCATCTGAGTACCCGAGTACCTGTCACAGCCCATCTGAGTACCCGAGTACCTGAGTACCTGTCACAGCCCATATGAGTACCTGAGTACCTAAATACCTGAGTACCTGTCACAGTCCTTCTGAGTACCCGAGTACCTGTCACAGCCCATATGAGTACCTGAGTACCTGTCACAGCCCATATGAGTACCTGAGTACCTGTCACAGTCCATCTGAGTACCCGAGTACCTGAGTACCTGTCACAGCCCATCTGAGTACCCGAGTACCTGTCACAGTCTGAGTACCCGAGTACCTGTCACAGTCTGAGTACCCGAGTACCTGAGTACCTGTCACAGCCCTTCTGAGTACCTGTCACAGTTCATCTGAGTACCTGAGTTCCTGTGTACCTGTCACCAGGCTATCAGAGTACCCGAGTACCTGTCACCAGGCTATCAGAGTACCTGAGTATCTATCTCCAGCCCATCAGAGTACCTGAGTACCTGTCACCAGCCCATCAGAGTAACCGAGTACCTGTCACCAGCCCACCAGAATAACAGAGTAACTGTCACCAGCCCATCAGAGTAACCAAGTACCTGTCTCCAGCCCATCAGAGTACCCGAGTACCTATCTGCAGCCCATGCCTCATAGAATATACATTGGGGTGTTTGATTTTCAAAATGGGGTCATTTTTTGGGTAATTGCATTGTCCGGGTGCTCAAGGACCTTCAAAAGTGTGATAGGTAGGAATTAAATAAGATGTGTAATTTATGCTCCTAGAAGGCCTGAAGGTACTACTTGAATGTTGGACCTCTGTAAGTGGCCAGGCTGTGTAAAAGTCTCACACATGTGGTATCACCATACTCAGGAGGAGTAGCAGAATGTGTTTTGGGGTGTAATGTTTGTTATATACTCGCTATGTGTTAGAAATATCTTATAAATTAACAACTTTGTGTTAGAAAAAAATCTCATTTTCTTTCAACGTTTTCTGAAGACTTGTGTAAAAAAATTAACTGTTGAATACACTGATAATGCTTCATAGAATATACGTTGCGGTGTTTGTTTTCCAAAATGGCCTCATTTTGCAGGTAATTCCATTGTCCTGGTGCTCCATGACCTTCAAAAGTGTAATAGGTCATTAGGAAATGTAATTTATGCTCCAAGAACGCCTGACGGTGCTCCCTGCATGTTGGGCCTCTGTATGTGGCCAGGCTGTGTAAAAGTCTCACACATGTGGTGTCATTATACTCAGGAGGAGTAGAAGAATGTGTTTGGGGTGTCATTTTTGCTATATACATGCTTTGAGTTAGAAATATCTTATAAACTGACTACTTTGTGTAAAAAAAAATAAGTTTTAATTTTCTTTCCACGTTTTCCGAAGACTTGTGGAAAAAATGAACCGTTCTAAAGACTCATTATACCTCATAGAATAGACGTTGGGGTGTTTACTTTCCAAAATAGGGCCATTTTGTCCTGGTGCTCCAGGGCCTTCACAAATGTAATAGGTCGTTAGGAAATTAGATGTGTAATTTATGCTCCTAGAACCCCTGATGGTGCTTCCTTCATGTTGGACCTCTCTGTGTGGCCAGGCTGTGTAAAAGTCACACACATGTGGTATCGCCATACTCGGGAGGAGTAGCAGAATGTATTTTGGGGTGTAATTGGAAGTATGCATATGCTGTGTGTGAGAAATAACTTGTTATTATGACAATTTTGTGAAAAAAAAAATTCTTAATTTTCCCAGGAATTGTGGGAAAAAATTACAACTTCAAAAAACTCACCATGCCTCTTACTAAATACCTTTGACTGTCTACTTTTCAAAAAGGGGTCATTTGGGGGGTATTTGTGCTTTCCTGACATTTCAGGGCCTCAAGAAATGAGATCCATCAGTGCATCAGGTGTGATCAATTTTCAATGATTTGCACCATAGTTTGTAGAATCTATAACTTTCACAGAGACCAAATAATATCCACCAATTTGGGTTATTTTTATCAAAGAGATGTAACAGTATAAATTTTGGCCCAAATTTATGAACAAAAATGACTTATTTGCAAAATTTGATCATAGAAACTAAAAAAAAGTGTTTTTTTTTTTTTAATTTTCGCTCTTTTTTCACTTATGTCGCAAAAAATAAAAAACCCAGTGGTGATTAAATATCACCAAAAGAAAGCTCTATTTGTATGAAAAAAATGATAAAAATTTAGTTTGGGTACAGTGTTGCATAACTGAGTAATTGGCATTCAAAGTGTGAGAGCGCTGAAAGCTAAAAATTGGTCTGGGCAGGAAGGGTGTATAAATGTCCTGTATTGAAGTGGTTAAAAAAAACATAAAGGTGAACCAGCTTAAAAAAAAATTGTCAAGATTAGAGGTGCGCCCGTTCAACCCGTGCAATTGCATCTGCGTTGCTTAACATTTACTAAGATTTTGGCCACGCAATGAACAAACTCATGTGAATGAGCGCAAGAGCCACTTGCGCATGCACACTGCTTACATTGATCTCATGCAGTTCTAAACGTACTTGCAGGCACAGCAGGCTATCTCTGAAAAAGTTACTTTCTCATTCTATTTTGGGCATATGTGTTACTTAGACAGTTGTTACTAAACTTGCTAACATCACCCCATAATATTGGCATCTCCATTTTCTATTAATAATGAATTGGAGATGCCGTGCGCCATGTCCATACTGGCGCACAGATTGCATTCTCCCATGCGCTGAGATCGCTATAGTAAATGGGGGATTCAAGCTCTGTTACCGGAGCACTTTGTTGTAAAAATGGAAATGTGCAATGTGCCTCGCCGTGCGCCTCTACTGATGGCGCACAGCTTTAGTAAATCAACCCCTATGTCTACATATATAGTATACATAGCCATGAGGATGCAAAGTGGGCTTAAGAGTATAGTTAAAGTTGTATACAGAACTATTTATAAAGCAAGGTTCAGCATCTACATACAGTTATCCTAACAAACGCTGACACAGTTTTTGGATGGTTGTAAATGGGTAACTTCAGTAAGATACATTTGGCCTGAGAGCAGAGGAATAAATAGATAGAGGGCAGAGCTGAGAACTGTATTTAGAGCTGGGATGAAACCTATTCCCTTGCATTCTTCCAGCTGAGTAATGCTACAGTCCAGACTCTCGTCAAGGATTAGTCCATCTGCTTGCCCCCCTAAGGGGAAAGCCCTGTGTAATGTCCTGCTGACTACATCCTCATTAGGGATGAGCTTCGAGTTCGAGTCAAACTCATGTTCGACTCGAACATCGGCTGTTCGCCAGATCGCTGAACAGTGAACAATTTGGGGTGTTCGTGGCAAATTCGAAAGCCATGGAACACCCTTTAAAAGTCTATGGGAGAAATCAAAAGGGCTCATTTTAAAGGCTTATATGCAAGTTATTGTCATAAAAAGTGTTTGGGGACATGGATCAATGCAAAAAAAAGTTTTAAAAACAGCCATTTTTTCAGGAGCAGTGATTTTAACCACTTAAGGACCGCCTCAGGCCGATGTACGTCGGCAAGGTGGCACGGGCAGGCAGAATCACGTACATGTACGTGATCTGCCTCCCGCGGGCGGGGGGTCCGATAGGACCCCCCCGGTGCCCGAGGCAGTCCGCTTTTGTCCAGCGGCGATTGGAGGTGAGGGGAGACCATCCTTTCGTGGCCCCCCTCTCGCGATCGCCGCCGGCCAATCAGATCATTCCTCTGCTGCTGTATGCTAAACAGCAGCAAAGGAAATGATGTCATCTTTCCTTGGCTCGGTATTTTCCGCTACGGCACCGAGGACAGAACACTGCACTGTGAGTGAAAACACACACACACAGCAGAACATGCCAGGCACACAAAACACCCCGATCCCCCCCGATCACCCCTCCCCCCGTCACACTGACACCAAGCAGTTTTTTATTTTTTCCGATTAATGCATTGTGTCAGTTTGTGACAGTTAGTGTGGTAGGACAGTTACTGTTAGCCCCCTTTAGGTCTAGGGTACCCCCTAACCCCCCCTAATAAAGTTTTAACCCCTTGATCACTTGATCACCCCCCGTCGCCAGTGTCGCTAAGCGATCATTTTTCTGATCGCTGTATTAGTGTCACTGGTGACGCTAGTTAGGGAGGTAAATATTTAGGTTCGCTGTCAGCGTTTTATAGCGACAGGGACCCCCATATACTACCTAATAAAGGTTTTAACCCCTTGATTGCCCCCTAGTTAACCCTTTCACCACTGATCACCGTATAACTGTTACGGGTGATGCTGGTTAGTTCGTTTATTTTTTATAGTGTCAGGGCACCCGCCGTTTATTACCGAATAAAAGTTTAGCCCCCTGATCGCCCGGCGGTGATATGCGTCGCCCCAGGCAGCGTCAGATTAGCACCAGTACCGCTAACACCCACGCACGCAGCATACGCCTCCCATAGTGGTATAGTATCTGAACGGATCAATATCTGATCCGATCAGATCTATACTAGCGTCCCCAGCAGTTTAGGGTTCCCAAAAACGCAGTGTTAGCGGGATCAGCCCAGATACCTGCTAGCACCTGCGTTTTGCCCCTCCGCCCGGCCCAGCCCAGCCCAGCCCACCCAAGTGCAGTATCGATCGATCACTGTCACTTACAAAACACTAAACACATAACTGCAGCATTCGCAGAGTCAGGCCTGATCCCTGCGATCGCTAACAGTTTTTCTGGTAGCATTATGGTGAACTGGCAAGCACCAGCCCCAGGTAGCGTCAGGTTAGCGCCAGTACCGCTAACACCCACGCACGCACCGTACACATCCCTTAGTGGTATAGTATCTGATCGGATCAATATCTGATCCGATCAGATCTATACTAGCGTCCCCAGCAGTTTAGGGTTCCCAAAAACGCAGTGTTAGCGGGATCAGCCCAGATACCTGCTAGCACCTGCGTTTTGTCCCTCCGCCCGGCCCAGCCCAGCCCAGCCCAGCCCACCCAAGTGCAGTATCGATCGATCACTGTCACTTACAAAACACTAAACGCATAACTGCAGCGTTCGCAGAGTCAAGCCTGATCCCTGCGATCGCTAACAGTTTTTTTGGTAGCGTTTTGGTGAACTGGCAAGCACCAGCCCCAGGCAGCGTCAGGTTAGCGCCAGTACCGCTAACACCCATGCACGCAGCATATGCCTCTCTTAGTGGTATAGTATCTGAACGGATCAATATCTGATCCAATCAGATCTATACTAGCGTCCCCAGCAGTTTAGGGTTCCCAAAAACACAGTGTTAGTGGGATCAGCCCAGATACCTGCTAGCACCTGCGTTTTGCCCCTCCACCCGGCCCAGCCCAGCCCACCCAAGTGCAGTATCGATTGATCACTGTCACTTACAAAACACTAAACGCATAACTGCAGCGTTCGCAGAGTCAGGCCTTAACCCTGCGATCGCTAACAGTTTTTTTGGTAGCGTTTTGGTGAACTGGCAAACACCAGCGGCCTAGTACACCCCGGTCGTAGTCAAACCAGCACTGCAGTAACACTTGGTGATGTGGTGAGTCCCATAAGTGCAGTTCAAGCTGGTGAGGTGGCAAGCACAAGTAGTGTCCCGCTGCCACCAAGAAGACAAACAGGCCTGTCGTGCCCATAATGCCCTTCCTGCTGCATTCGCCAATCCTAATAATTGGGAACCCACCACTTCTGCAGCGCCCGTACTTCCCCCATTCACATCCCCAACCAAATGCAGTCGGCTGCATGAGAGGCATTTTCTTTATGTCCTCCTGAGTACCCCTACCCAGCGAACCCCCCCAAAAAAGATGTTGTGTCTGCAGCAAGCGCGGAAATAGGCGTGACACCCGCTATTATTGTCCCTCCTGTCCTGACAATACTGGTCTTTGCATTGGTGAATGTTTTGAACGCTACCATTCACTAGTTGAGTATTAGCGTAGGGTACAACATTGCACAGACTAGGCACACTTTCACAGGGTCTCCCAAGATGCCATCGCATTTTGAGAGACCCGAACCTGGAACCGGTTACAGTTATAAAAGTTAGTTACAAAAAAAAGTGTAAAAAAAAATAAAAATAATATATAAAAAAAAAAAAAATAGTTGTCTTTTTATTGCTCTCTCTCTCTCTATTCTCTCTCTATTGTTCTGCTCTTTTTTACTGTATTCTATTCTGCAATGTTTTATTGTTATTATGTTTTATCATGTTTGCTTTTCAGGTATGCAATTTTTTATACTTTACCGTTTACTGTGTTTTATTGTTAACCATTTTTTGTCTTCAGGTACGCCATTCATGACTTTGAGTGGTTATACCAGAATGATGCCTGCAGGTTTAGGTATCATCTTGGTATCATTCATTTCAGCCAGCGGTCGGCTTTCATGTAAAAGCAATCCTAGTGGCTAATTAGCCTCTAGACTGCTTTTACAAGCAGTGGGAGGGAATGCCCCCCCCCACCATCTTCCGTGTTTTTCTCTGGCTTTCCTCTCTCAACAGGGAACCTGAGAATGCAGCCGGTGATTCAGCCAGCTGACCATAGAGCTGATCAGAGACCAGAGTGGCTCCAAACATCTCTATGCCCTAAGAAACCGGAAGCTACGAGCATTTCATGATTTAGATTTCGCCGGATGTAAACAGCGCCATTGGGAAATTGGGAAAGCATTTTATCAAACTGATCTTGGTGTGGTCAGATGCTTTGAGGGTAGAGGAGAGAACTAGGGTCTAATAGACCCCAATTTTTTCAAAAAAGAGTACCTGTCACTACCTATTGCTATCATAGGGGATATTTACATTCCCTGAGATAACAATAAAAATGATTTAAAAAAAATGAAAGGAACAGTTTAAAAATAAGATAAAAAAAGCAAAAAAAAAAAAAAAAAAAAAAAAAAAGCACCCCTGTCCCCCCTGCTCTCGCGCAAAGGCGAACGCAAGCGTCGGTCTGGCGTCAAATGTAAACAGCAATTGCACCATGCATGTGAGGTGTCACTGCGAACGTCAGATCGAGGGCAGTAATTTTAGCAGTAGACCTCCTCTGTAAATCTAAAGTGGTGACCTGTAAAGGCTTTTAAAGGCTTTTAAAAATATATTTAGTTTGTCGCCACTGCACGTTTGTGCGCAATTTTAAAGCATGTCATGTTTGGTATCCATGTACTCGGCCTAAGATCATCTTTTTTATTTCATCAAACATTTGGGCAATATAGTGTGTTTTAGTGCATTAAAATTTAAAAAAGTGTGTTTTTTCCCCGAAAAATGCGTTTGAAAAATCGCTGCGCAAATACTGTGTGAAAAAAAAAATGAAACACCCACCATTTTAATCTGTAGGGCATTTGCTTTAAAAAAAATATATAATGTTTGGGGGTTCAAAGTAATTTTCTTGCAAAAAAATAATTTTTTCATGTAAACAAAAAGTGTCAGAAAGGGCTTTGTCTTCAAGTGGTTAGAAGAGTGGGTGATTTGTGACATAAGCTTCTAAATGTTGTGCAAAAAATGCCAGGACAGTTCAACCCCCCCCCAAATGACCCCATTTTGGAAAGTAGACACCCCAAGCTATTTGCTGGGAGTCATGTCGAGTCCATGGAATATTTTATATTGTGACACAAGTTGCGGGAAAGAGACAATTTTTTTTTTCTGCACAAAGTTGTCACTAAGTTATATATTGCTCAAACATGCCATGGGAATATGTGAAATTACATCCCAAAATACATTCTGTTGCTTCTCCTGAGTACGGGGATACCACATGTGTGAGACTTTTTGGGAGCCTAGCCGCATACAGGACACCGAAAACCAAGCACCGCCTTCAGGCTTTCTAAGGGCGTACATTTTTGATTTCACTCTTCACTGCCTATCACAGTTTCGGAGGCCATGGAATGCCCAGGTGGCACAAAACCCCCCCAAATGACTCCATTTTGGAAAGTAGACACCCCAAGCTATTTGCTGAGAGGTATAGTGAGTATTTTGCAGACTTCACTTGTCACAAAGTTTTAAAAATTGAAAAAAGAAAAAAAAATGTTTTTTCTTGTCTTTCTTCATTTTCAAAAACAAATTAGAGCTGCTAGCTTGGGGTGTCTACTTTCCAAAATGGGGTCATTTGGGGGGGTTTTGTGCCACCTGGGCATTCCATGGCATCCGAAACTGTGATAGGCAGTGAAGAGTGAAATCAAAAATTTACACCCTTAGAAATCCTGAAGGCGGTGATTGGTTTTCGGGGCCCCGTACGCAACTAGGCTCCCAAAAAGTCCCACACATGTGGTATCCCCATACTCAAGAGAAGCAGCTAAATGTATTTTTGGGTGCAATTCCACATACGCCCATGGCCTGTGTGAGCAATATATCATTTAGTGACAACTTTGTGCAAAAAAAAAAAAAAATGTGTCACTTTCCCGCAACTTGTGTCAAAATATAAAATATTTCATGGACTCAACATGCCTCTCAGCAAATAGCTTGGGGTGTCTACTTTCCAAAATGGGGTCATTTGGGGGGGTTTTGTGCCATCTGGGCATTTTATGGTCTTTAAAACTGTGATAGGTAGTGAGGAGTGAAATCAAAAATTTACGCCCTTAGAAATCCTGAAGGCGGTGATTGGTTTTCGGGGCCCCGTACGTGGCTAGGCTCCCAAAAAGTCCCACACATGTGGTATCCCTGTACTCAGGAGAAGCAGCTGAATGTATTTTGGTGTGCAATTCCACATACGCCCATGGCCTGTGTGAGCAATATATCATTTAGTGACAACTTTTTGTAATTTTTTTTTTTTTGTCATTATTCAATCACTTGGGACTAAAAAAAATAATATTCAATGGGCTCAGCATGCCTCTCAGCAATTTTCTTAGGGTGTCTACTTTCCAAAATGGGGTCATTTGGGGGGGTTTTGTACTGCCCTGCCATTTTAGCACCTCAAGAAATGACATAGGCAGTCATAAACTAAAAGCTGTGTAAATTCCAGAAAATGTACCCTAGCTAGTAGACGCTATAACTTTTGTGCAAACCAATAAATATACGCTTATTGACATTTTTTTTACCAAAGGCATGTGACCGAATACATTTTGGCCTAAATGTATGACTAAAATTGAGTTTATTGGATTTTTTTTTATAACAAACAGTAAAAAATATAATTTTTAAAAAATTTTTGGTCTTTTTCCATTTATAGCGCAAAAAATAAAAAACGCAGAGGTGATCAAATACCATCAAAAGAAAGCTCTATTTGTGGGAAGAAAAGGACGCAAATTTAGTTTGGGTACAGCATTGCATGACCGCGCAATTGGCAGTTAAAGTGATGCAGTGGCAAATTGGAAAAAGTCCTCTGGTCTTTAGGCAGCCAAATGGCCTGGGGCTGAAGTGGTTAATAATGCTTAAAATGAAACAATAAAAGTGTAATATTGCTTTAAATTTCGTACCTGGGGGGTGTCTATAGTATGCCTGTAAAGGGGCGCATGTTTCCCTTGTTTAGAACAGTCTGACAGCAAACTGACTTTTCAAAGGAAAAAAAGTCATTTAAAACTACTAATGGCTATTAATGAATTGCCGGTCTGACAATACACATAAATGTTCATTGATAAAAACGGCATGGGAATTCCCCACAGGGGAACCCCGAACCAAAATTTTTTTAAAAAAATGACGTGGGGGGACTTCCTAAATTCCATACCAGGCCATTCAGGTCTGGTATGGATATTAACATGCGCCCCTTTACAGGCATACTATAGACACTCCCCAGGTACGAAATTTAAAGGAATATTACACTTTTATTGTTTCACTTTAAGCATTATTAAAATCACTGCTCCCAAAAAAACGGCCGTTTTTAAAACTTTTTTTTACATTGATCCATGTCCCCTGGGGCAGGACCCAGGTCCCCAAAAACTTTTTATGACAATAACTTGCATATAAGCTTTTAAAATTAGCTTAGCACTTTTGATTATTCATGTTCGTGTCCCATAGACTTTAACGGTGTTCGTGTGTTCAAACAAATTTTGTGCCTGTTCGCATGTTCTGGTGTTCGGCTCATCCCTAATCCTCATGTAGGGTAAAGCTAAACATCCTCTATTGTAAAGTTTGCAGTGTTTTCCTGCACCCAGGAACCCACAGATGGCACATGTAGCTGGCCAATGTAGTGAATGGCTGTAAGTGATTGCACTTGTGTAATCGCCAATGCCCTTTTGCATCTGCATTTGCCTGCGCATGCACATATGATGTATTACGCTAAATACAAGAAATGTTATATGCATATGCATTGGCAAACGCAGATTCAAAAGAGCATCAGTGTTTACATGAGTACAAGTGCATACAGACTTTTACTGCTAGAGGCGCCTGTGTGTGCCACTTGCAGGTTTGTGGGTGCAGCAAAACACCTGGAATTGTACACTAGAGGACATTTTACCCTGTGCATGTAACCTAAATCCTTACCACAGAGAATAATGTCCCCACTCAGGGGACAATCCAACAGTAGAAGGAGTAGCCAAACTGCATCTATTTATAATCTTACTAATTCGCCAACAGACAGGATTCCCTTCCCTGGTACCCAGGTGTGGGCTTCCTAAAACGTCCATGACAATATCTAGTGAAGGCCCAGAGGTTTTACCTAGGGGCCATTTTTTGTGCAACCTAGTCTATTCTGCACTAAACTCCTAAGATAAAATCTTTAAAATGTTGAAAAAATGTAAAATGTAAAACACGTACAGTGGGGACGAAAAGTATTCAGACCCCCTTAAATTTTTCACTCTTTGTTATATTGCAGCCATTTGCTAAAATCTTTTAAGTTCATTTTTTTTAATGTACACACAGCACCCCATATTGACAGAAAAACACAGAATTGTTGACATTTTTGCAGATTTATTAAAAAAGAAAAACTGAAAAATCACATGGTCCTAAGTATTCAGACCCTTTGCTCAGTATTTAGTAGAAGCACCCTTTTGATCTAATACAGCCATGAGTCTTTTTGGGAAAGATGAAACAAGTTTTTCACACCTGGATTTGGGGATCCTCTGCCATTCCTCCTTGCAGATCCTCTCCAGTTCTGTCAGGTTGGATGGTAAATGTTGGTGTACAGCCATTTTTAGGTCTCTCCAGAGATGCTCAATTGGGTTTAAGTCAGGGCTCTGGCTAGGCCATTCAAGAACAGTCACGGAGTTGTTGTGAAGCCAATCCTTCATTATTTTAACTGTGTGCTTAGGTTCATTGTCTTGTTGAAAGGTAAACCTTTGGCCCAGTCTGAGGTCCTGAGCACTCTGGAGAAGGTTTTCATCCACCATATCCCTGTACTTGGCCGCATTCATCTTTCCCTCGATTGCAACCAGTCATCCTGTCCCTGCAGCTGAAAAACACCCCCACAGCATGATGCTGCCACCACCATGCTTCACTGTTGGGACTGTATTGGACAGGTGATAAGCAGTGCCTGGTTTTCTCCACACATACCGCTTAGAATTAAGACCAAAAAGTTCTATTTTGGTCTCATCAGACCAGAGAGTCTTATTTCTCACCATCTTGGAGTCCTTCAGGTGTTTTTTTAGCAAACTCCATGCGAGCATTTATGTGTCTTGCGCTGAGGAGAGGCTTCCGTCGGGCCACTCTGCCATAAGGCCCCGACTGGTGGAGGGCTGCAGTGATAGTTGACCTTCTACAACTTTCTCCCATCTCACGACTGCATCTCTGGAGCTCAGCCACAGTGGTCTTTGGGTTCTTCTTTACCTCTCTCACCAAGGCTCTTCTCCCCCGATAGCTCAGTTTGGCCGGACAGGCAGCTCTAGGAAGGGTTCTGGTCGTCCCAAACATCTTCCATTTAAGGATTATGGAGACCTAAAAAAAGGATTATGGAGGCCACTGTGCTCTTAGTGCTCTTAAGTGCAGCAGAAATTTTTTGTAACCTTGGCCAGATGTGTGCCTTGCCACAATTCTGTCTCTGAGCTCTTAGGGCAGTTCCTTTGACCTCATGATTCTCATTTGCTCTGACATGCACTGTGAGCTGTAAGGTCTTATATAGACAAGTGTGTGGCTTTCCTAATCAAGTCCAATCAGTATAATCAAACACAGCTGGACTCAAATGAAGGTGTAGAACCATCTCAAGGATGATCAGAATAAATTGACAGCACCTGAGTTAAATATATGAGTGTCACAGCAAAGGGTCTGAATACTTAGGACCATGTGATATTTCAGTTTTTCTTTTTTAATAAATCTGCAAAAATGTCAACAATTCTGTGTTTTTCTGTCAATATGGGGTGCTGTGTGTACATTAATGCGGGAAAAAATGAACTTAAATGATTTTAGCAAATGGCTGCAATATAACAAAGAGTGAAAAATTTAAGGGGGTCTGAATACTTTCCGTCCCCAGTGTATATATAGTAGGATCAATTTAATTTTACTCATAAGTAAAGACATATTGTTATTTGTATTAAAACAATAAAGTGCAGCGCAACACACTAATACTTTACATTATGTAGCACCCCAATGTTTAGGCAGGGTTGCTATTAAATTTATTAGCCAAGTGATAGTTGCCTTGGCCAAATGTTAGGAGAATTGATTTCGCATTAATTCTGGAATTGCTGCACTTCTCTCTTCTGCCACTAGATGGCAGGGTGTCTGGTGGCATTCGATAAGACAAGGACATTACAAGGACAAATTAGGAATGAATGGGGTGTCTCAGCCAATGGGCAGGGATTTTCTTTGGTCCCTTGGCCTGCTGGGAGAAGCTATTTATTTGGATGGAGTCAGGTGATTGGGGTTCTGTGCCGCCACCTGGACAGCTGTCTGGGTGGGCGTGTGTCGTACTGCCCCGGGCTAATAGGCCAAAAACCTAAGGCCTATCCCGGGACATCTGGCTGCTAGGCTATCTGAGAGCCTACCCAGAAGTAGTGAAGGGTTGGGACTGCAGGCTTGCAGTCCAACCAGAAGTAACAGTTCTGCCGGCCGGTCGTGGTCGGAGGTAGAGGGGAAGCTGTCGCCACAAAGGGACCATTCACCTTGCCAGGGACTCAGCAGGACAGCAGAGGTGACGCTTGTGAAGTGCCAAGCCAGGGACCTAACGTGTCAGCAGGGGTGAAGCTTGAAGAGTATCTGTGAGTGCCAAGACAGGGATCCAGCAGTGAAGTGGGGGTGGCGCTTGAGGAACATACTGAGTGCTACAGTGAAAGAGCTCAGAGGATCCAGTGGCTAGTGGATCTGAAGTCTAGTGAGAGAGACTGATACCTCGTTGAGTGAGGACCCACAGTGAGTGAGTGTGGGGTAAAGAGAACTATTTGTGTTGCAGATAGTTGAATACCTTTACTGTTAATTCGAGAATAAGGGGGAGGTCAGCACCAAAAAAGAAACACAACATACAAATACCAACATCCCTAATAATAATGGTGTGAGGAAAGAGAGAGAATGGGGCTTTAAAGGTACATCATATACAAGGCAAGACAATATAATAATATAAAAAAATATAAATAATTTATTTAGAAAAGACAAGATAAGACATCGTCCACAATACATAGAAAATACCACCCACCCCTCAGAAAGAGGGAAAAAAAACCCCTCAAAACCCTACACCCACCCACACAAACCCAAAAAAAGCCCAAACTCCATACCTCAAAGATGAGCCTTGGAGTGAGCGCAGTTGGGAAGATCCCAAACGGCCCCAAAACCTGTCCAAAATTGTTTTAATTTTTAATTTTTATATATTTTTTTAATTTATTTTTTAATGTTTATTTTCTATTTTTATTCACATTTATTTTTATTTTTCCATTTTCATCATTTATTATTTTTTATATCCATACATTTTCCTATTTTTACATCTGCTTCACCTGCATCCATCCTGGTCCTTGTGAATAGATTCCTGTACGGACGCCCAAGGGTGTGCAATGAGACTAGCAAACTGCCCCTAGGAGTGGTGTTTTATCGTTGCAGGCCCGCCTTGAGGCACCCAGTAACTTATGGCATTCCTGCAATTTATTACATCTTCATCAGAGTGCAGCTTAAGTTTGCTCTCTGCCACTGTCTTCACGGCTGGTTTCGGCCGTGTCAGACTGTGCACCGGATGTTGTCATCATTTCCGGCTTCCGGCATCAGTCCGTACTGCGTGGTACCTCTCCCGTGTTTTGTGGACGGTATGTGGTCATGCATGTGCAATGTTATATTGTGTTTATCCTATTGTACTGTATTGTATTAATTTTTGTGTTTTCTTGTTTCCTTCTTTTGTTTACACACTCAAGGTTGTGCTAACTTTGCTGTCTTATACATATAGATTTTTTAATTGAATATCCTCGTCCTTTGCCTGATGAAGCCATCACGGCGAAACATGTCAAAACTCTAGGATGTGGGAAAATTTTTCATGTGATTTCAGTTCTCTCATTTGTCAGGGTTAGAATATGTGCGCTTACCCAGGACTATGATTGTAACTGCAGTCCTTATTTTTATCTTGTCTTTTCTAAATACATTATTTATATTTTTTATACTATTATATTGTCTTGCCTTGTATATGATGTACCTTTAAAGTCCCATTCTCTCACTTTCCTCATACCATTATTATTAGGGATGTTGGTATTTTTGTATGTTGTGTTTTTTTTTGTGGTGCTGACCTCCCCCCTTATTCTCGAACTTAGTACCCCGGGTGAATAACATACCCACGATACCTCTCCTTGGGGTTAGAGATCAGTAAGCAAATATAAATTTTGGAATAAACTCCTGTTTATGGCTAATATTGTAGAAATGTTTTGAGATATATTGTTTTTCTTAAAATTTATTATAAAAAAATTGTCTTTTTTTGTTTTTCCTTTTGGCAGTAGCAGCTGGGGATATTGCCTGCAGTACCGGCCTGGTTCGGTCTTGGTGCGCACATGCTTGGACTCCTCTTCCCGTTCTTCCATCACAGGGATCTTCCTAGGGTGAGTGTCTGAAAAATGACAGATTACTGTGGTCAGGAATGGGAAGGGTTTGTTTATGAAGTACAACAGGTCCGCTCTAGAGATGACATCACAGAGGCAGAAGTGGATAATTATTTTTTGGGCTTACAGCGTCTAGTCTAGTTAGAAAAACTCGACTTTTTTGGCATAGAGAATTTTTGGAGAAATATGTGACAAATCAGATTGTACCACGGGGTTTGCGTATTCTTATTTTCCCAAATATAAAAAAGGTAGAGCCGAACGTGAAGAAAGTATGGGAAGCTAACCTACAATCATGCTCTCTGCAGATGATGCAAATTCTTAGTGATCAGTATAAACTAGATATTGCTGAGTTGGACAAAGAAATCCTGAAATGGCAGGACGATCATAGTAACTTGGTTCCAAATACGTCTTTTTTGGTTAAAGATAAAATATTGAAGGAACATCTTACCAAATACGCTACTGGTTTGATTAAAACAAAGGAAAATACATTTACAAGAGATAAAAAAGTGTATGACCAGGATCAGGCGTATAAGTGGAACCAATAGGGTAACTTTCCTCGCCGTAGGGGTCCCTACCATCATGTCCCCCCAGCAGGTAACTTGGATCTGGTTGAATCCAACACCTCATCCATGTCATCTGCATCATATGTCCCGATCACTACACAATTTTACGATTCGAATGGAGCTTCAAGGAAAAGAAAGAAAGACAGTGAAGCAGGTTCACAGGGTCGCTCTAGGCCGGCACACCCTCACAACAAAGACATAAGAACATAATCACAACGGTCACAAAGCCGTACAGCCCCCAGCACTCCAGTAACTGGCAATGTATTAAATCATTCACTTATGACATTAGCCACACCCATAGCACACATTAATTTGGTCTCGATGCTTGCGGGACCTTTGTCCCAACAAGCGCCGGAACAATGTCCACTTACAATGGTTCCTCCCGGAGATTCACAAATAGCACCTATATTCAACACTAACACTACAGATTCAAGGTGCACATCGATTACTGCACCCACCCCCATGAGAGCAACAAATCAGCCTTTAAAATAGAAGGTCCCGGTTCCGCTTTTTGTGAGAACCGGGATAAGTTTGATATCATCAATTTGTCTTCCCACCCACTGTCAGAAGAGGAATCCAAGTTGTTACAATTCGGCTTGACATTTTTTCCGGATGAAGAATCAGACAAATTTGAGCTGATAAAAGATTTACACTTATTTGCCAGACGGCTAATGTTTAAAGTTCTCTATGACAAGGAATCTAAAACCATCCAAGATTTGGGATCACATAACCCAAACATGGATGGTGTGACTTCTGAAGACATAAGAGCCCTACAGGACTTGATGGACTTGTGGGACGAAAGCAATCCTGAGTTGGAGGGTTGGGTTTTCAACCCATCTGGAACGAGCACCGTCCAATCCCAGGATCGGAGACTGGTTCCCCCTTCCCCTTTGCTGAGTCTCCCCCTGGGTGTCACCTTTGGTACACCAAAATCATACAAACCCAAATCAAGGTAATTTCCAGTACTACAAGGGAATTCAAATATATGGGCATTCGTGATTTAGGTCACTAAAGAAATTGAATCTACCAACTGGCAAACGGAACCTCCGTCCAATCTGCCTAAAGATTTGAAAAAGGCACTACGTAATTCAAGCTCTAATAAAAATATTGTAGTCAAACCATCTGACAAAGGTGGCAACCTTGTCATAATGGATGTAGAGCAATATGAGAAAATGTGCCTTGATATCATTCAGAATACCAATTGGTATAGACCAGTCCCAAGGGCCCATATTAATTATTATATGAAGCGGTACAGAGACATCTTCACTAAGGCCTACCATAGGGGCGTCATAGATCTGAATACGTTCAAATTTCTTGACACTGCCAACCCAACCACCCCAACTTTCTATGCACTACCCAAGGTGCACAAAAGCCTGGTTAGCCCCCCCGGCTGACCAATAATCTCAGGCTGTGGATCACTGACTGAAAAGGCAAGCCAATTGGTTGATGAATATCTATACCCTCATGTGAAGGGACTTTTTTCCTATGTCAAGGATACCATCGAATTATTGAAAATCCTGGATGGACAGCAATTGCCCCACAGGTCTTGGTTGGTCACGAACGACATAGAGGCCCTGTACAACTCAACTCAACTGGTCAGATTGTATCATGGCATCGTTATATAGATGATGTTTTCATGGTGTGGGCAGGATCAAAAGAAAACTTGATAAAGTTCTTGGATGGATTACAGGTGAATGCATACAATCTTAAATTTACATATACCTTTGACCAATCAGGGATAACTTTTTTGGACGTAGAAATCTTTACCAATGAAACAGGGATGATCTGCTCTACCTTATACAGAAAACCCTCGGTGGGTAGTAGCTTGCTACATGCCAGCAGTTTGCATCCTGAAAAACTGATTAGAAGTATTCCTTACAGTCAATTTTAAGGATTAAAATGCAACTGTACACAGGATGTGGACTTTCAAAATGAGGAAAGTTTGCTGCGCGATCGTCTTTTAGCCAGAGTCTATAGTAGAACATGTCTAAAAAAAGCATTCAATAGAGTACAAGATCTTAACAGACACAACTTATTATATAGGCCCAGGCGGGACAAATCATCCACATTGACACGCATCATTACCAAATACAGCCGACAACATGCCAAAGTACAGAACATCTACAATAAATTCTGGTATCTACTGGCAGCCGACCAAAGAGTTTGTAAATTTATCAAACCCTATCCAGAGATTACTTACAAAAGATCCTGCTCACTCAGAGACACCCTGGTCACTAATCACATGAGCATGGACAAAACCAAAACCAGATCACCGGGCACCTACCCGTGTGGCAAGTGCAGCTTTTGGCCTTTTATTATTGTGGGAAAAAGCATTGAGCTCCCCAACAATAACACCTGGACTCCTAAACACAGGACCAACTGTCAATCAGTTGGTTCTGTGTATCTAATGAAATGTTGCTGTGGAGCGTTTTATGTGGGGAAGACGAAGCGCCCACTGTTTTGTAGAATCAGGGACCATGTATCTCTGATTTCTAAACACAAGATGGAAACACCCATAAGTCGACACGTGGGGCTGTATCACAACTTTAATCTTAAGTCCATTGGCTTTTTTAGCCTTGAACACCTAACAACACAAACGTGGGGGGGGCATTGACAAGAAGATTCTTCAGTTAGAGACAAGATGGATCTATACGCTACAGGCGACCCGGTTTCCGGCCTTAATGAGGGTATCAGCTACAAGCCTTTCTTGTGATTGGTACCCCTCATTCTGTAATGTTCACTTTGATTGTGGGTAATTGCTCTGATATATTAGTCTCTTCAATACCGTCATTTTTCATATCACTCTCTTTGTCCCTTGGAGTTATCCAGCATTCATGCATGTGTGCATCTTGGTTTGTGCCTGGTAGTGCTTTTGGATGGGTATTGCCAGCTGCTTGACTTCTCAAGAAGGGAAGAAACTGTATAGTAAGTACTATATTCGTTTCACATCTGTTATTTGAGATAATTCATTATCAATTCTAATTGAAATTTGCTAAATGCAATGTACGTGCCTGATCACATTTACGTTCACCAAGCTTACCCTTCCTCTTTTTTTTTTTAAATTTAATTAGTTTTTTAATTTTCAATTTATATATATAGATCCATAAATATTGGGACATCGACACAATTCTAATCTTTTTGGCTTTATACACCACCACAATGGATTTGAAATTGAACGAACAAGATGTGCTTTAACTGCCAACTTTCAGCTTTAATTTGAGGGTATTTACATTTAAATCAGGTGAACGGTGTAGGAATTACAACAGTTTGTATATGTGCCTGACTGGACCTGACTGTATATATATATATATATATATATATATATTTTTTTTTTTAAATGTTTATTCACCATTATTTTTATTTTTACATTTTCATCATTTATTATTTTTTATTCCATACATCCATGCATTTTCCTATTTTTACATCTGCTTCACCTGCATCCATCCTGGTCCTTGTCAAATGATTCCCGTACGGGCGCCCAAGGGTGTGCAATAGGACTAGCAATCTGCCCCTAGGGGTGGTGTTGTCCCGTTGCAGGCCCACCTTGAGGTACCCAGTCACTTACGGCATTCCGGCAATTTATTACATCTTCATCTGCAGCTTAGGTTTGCTCTCTGCCACTGTCTGCATGGCCAGTTTCGGCCGTGTTAGACTGTGTACCGGATGTTGTCATCATTTCCAGCTTCCATCCGTACTGCGTGGTACCCCCCCCTTGCGTCTGCGGGGCGTCATTGCAACGTGATGCCACACGCCGTGTTTTGGTGCCACGTGGAGGGATATTTAAACCCCACATGGTGCAGAGGCATTTGAACAAGCTGGGAGCTCATGAGAGACATGGACGAGATTTAAGGTATTTACTTTATTTGAAGCAAGGACTGGACACATTCTTGTTTGGGACCCTGGTGGATATGTGAATGATGGTGCCCTGCATATGTATTCTTTTGTTGTGTAGATCGATCCTAGCCATCTTTGCCCTTTTGTGGGTCTGGCTCTTTGGTCCTCTGCTACCCCTTTGTGTCTTCTCAGCCTTGACGTCTAAGGAAGACTGGAGAAGTCATATAGTAAGACATATCGAGGTGAGAGGCACATTCTGAAATTATAAGGATAGATTGATAATTTTTAATATTATAGAACACTTGAAAGCTGGTTATGTGTCTTTTTTAGTTTCCTTAGATGGGTGTATCTGGTTCATACATAAAGGATACGCCTTTGCCCCGATTGGCTCTCTCGTCCATCTGAGCTCCCAATAGAGATATTACTATATCAATAAAGATATAGGTTTGTGGTGAGTACAGTTCATTATGAGTTCTATATGGACTTGTGCTCCCTTCATCCCTAATATGATGCAAGTTTATTTTAATACATTGCAGGCATTGCTGCACTTTCAACAGATTGTCCTAACCACACAAATCACATCCCTCACTATGGGAGATCTGACAATTTTTGGACTGGTTTTGGATGCAGGTTTTCGGGCCGTTTGGGATCTTCCCAACTGCGCTCACTTCAAGAATCATCTTTGAGGTATGGAGTTTGGGCTTCTTTTGGGTTTGTGTGGGTGGGTGTAGGGTTTTGTGAGTTTTTTTTTTTCTTTCTGAGGGGTGGGTGGTATTTTCCATGTTTTGTGGACAGTATGTGATCATGCATGTGCAATGTTATATTATGTTAATCCTATTGTACTGTATTGTATTAATTTTTGTGTTTTCTTGTTTCCTTCTTTTGTTTACACACTCAAAGTTGTGCATACTTTGCTGTCTTATACATATATATATTTTAATTGAATATCCTCGTCCTTTTCCTGATGAAGCCATCGCAGCAAAACATTTAGAAACTCTAGGACGTGGGAATATTTTTCATGTAATTTCAGTTCTCTCATTCGTCAGGGTTAGGATATGTGTGCTTACCCAGGACTATGATTGTAATTGCATTCCTTATTTTTATCTTGTCTTTTCTAAATAAATGATTTATATTTGTTATACTATTATATTGTCTTGCATTGTATATGATGTACCTTTAACCACTTGCCTACTGGGCACTTAAACCCCCCTCCTGCCCAGACCAATTTTCAGCTTTCGGTGCTCTCACACTTTGAATGACAATTACTCAGTCATGTAATACTGTACCCAAATGATTTTTTTGTCCTTTTTTCATACAAATAGAGCTTTCTTTTGGTGGTATTTGATCACCTCTGGGTTTTTTATTTTTTGCGCTATAAATAAAAAAAGACCGAAAATTTTGAAAAAAAAACTAATTTTTCTTAGTTTCTGTGATAAAATTTTGCAAATTATTAATTTTTCTTCATAAATTTTGGCCACAATTTATACTGCTACATATCTTTGGTAAAAATAACCCAAATTAGTGGATATTATTTGGTCCGTGTGAAAGTTATAGAGTCTACAAGCTGTGGTGCAAATCATAAAAAATTGATCACACCTGATGCACTGGTGGCCTATCCCATTTCTTGCGACCCGAACAAGCCAGGAAAGTACAAATACCCCCCAAATGACCCCTTTTTTGAAAGAAGACATTCCAAGGTATTTAGTAAGATGCATGGTGAGGTTTTTGATGTTGTCATTTTTTCCCCCAATTCTTTGCAAAATTAAGATTCCCCCCCCCCCCCACAAAATTGTCATTGTAATAGGTTATTTCTCTCACATGGCATGTATATACCACAAATAACGCCCCAAAATACATTCTGCTACTCCTCCTGAGTATGGGGATACCACATGTGTGGGACTTTTTCACAGCCTGGCCACATACAGAGACCCAACATTCAGGGAGCACCATCAGGTGTTCTAGGAGCATAAATTACACATCTAACTTGTTGACTACCTATTACACTTTTGAAGGCCCTGTAGCACCAGGACAATGACACGTGACACTGATGACAGATGGCACTGATACGTGGCAGTGATGACACTGACGTGGCACTGATGACAGATGGCACTGATACATGGCACTGATGACACTGACGTGGCATTGATGGCAGATGGCACTAATATGTGGCACTGATGACACTGATGACAGATGGCACTAATACGTGGCACTGATGACATTTGGCACTAATACGTGGCACTGACAGATGGCACTAATACATGGCACTGATGACACGTGACACTGATGACAGATGGCATTAATATGTGGCACTAATGACAAGTGACACTGATGACAGATGGCACTGATGACAGATGGCACTAATACGTGGCACTGATGACACGTGGCACTGATGACAGATGGCACTAATACGTGGCACTGATGACAGATGGCACTAATACGTGGCACTGATGACAGATGCCACTGATACGTGGCACTGATGACAGATGGCACTTATATGTGGCACTGATGACGGATGGCACTGGGGAGGGATGGCAGTGGGGAGGGATGGCACTGGGGAGGGATGGCACTGGGGATGGATGGCAGTGGGGAGGGATGGCACTGGGGACGGATGGCAGTGGGGAGGGATGGCACTGGGGACGGATGGCACTGGGGACAGATGGCACTGGGGAGGGCTGGCACTGGGGACGGATGGCACTGGGGATGGATGGCAGTGGGGAGGGATGGCACTGGGGACAGATGGCAGTGGGGACGGATGGCACTAGTGACAGAGGACAGTGGGGAGGGATGACAGATGACACTGGCGACTTTTTTTTCTGTTTTTTTTTACACTCACCACTGCAGCGGTTCGCTCTCCCTCCTCACACGCTGTCTCTGTGTGAGGAGGGAGAGCCGGCGATGAGAGATGATCTCATATGTTTACATATGAGATCATCTCTCATTGGCACCGTCAATCGCACTATACACAGCCGCTGTCATTGGCCGTTTACGGCGATCTGTGACTGGCTGTGTCCGAGGGACACGACCAGCACAGAACTTCCACAATGCGCGCCCGCGGGAGCGCGCATTGTGGAAGTAAACAGCTGGACGTCCAGGGACGGCCACCCATCAGGTAGCATCCGCGCTGCAGCCGTCTTTCCGGCTATAGCGCGGGTGTGAAGTGGTTAAAGTCCCATTCTCTCACTTTCCTCATACCAATATTATTAGGGATGTTGGTATTTTTGTATGTTGTGTTTCTTTTTTGGTGCTGACCCCCCCCTTATTCTTGAACTTAGTACCCCGGGTGGATAACATACCCACGATACCTCTCCTCGGGGTTAGAGATTAGCAGCCAAATATAAATTTTTGAATAAACTCCTGTTTATGGCTAATATTGTAGAAATGTTTTGAGATATATTGTTTTTGTAAAAATTTTTTTTCTTTTTTTCTTTTGTTTTTCCTTTTGGCGGTAGCAGCTGGGGATATTGCCTGCAGTACCGGCCTGGTTCGGTCTTGGTGCGCACATGCTTGGACTCCTCTTCCCCTTTTTCCATCACAGGGATCTTCCCAGGGTGAGTGTCTGAAAAATGACGGATTACTGTGGTCAGGCATGGGAGGGGTTTGTTTATGAAGTACAACAGGTCCGCTCTAGAGATGACATCACAGAGACAGAAGTGGATAATTATTTTTTGGGCTTACAGCATCTAGTCGAGAGAAAAACTCGACTTTTTTGGCATAGAGAATTTTTTGAGAAATATGTGACAAATCAGATTGTACCATGGGGTTTAGGTATTCAAATTTTTCCAAATATAAAAAAGGTAGAGCCGAACGTGAAGAAAGTATGGGAAGCTAACCTACAATCATGCTCTCTGCAGATGATGCAAATTCTTAGTGATCAGTATAAACTAGATATTGCTGAGTTGGACAAAGAAATCCTGAAATGGCATAGTAACTTGGTTCCACATACGTCTTTTTTGGTTGCAACAGCATTGTATTGTATTTTGTTTATTAATTTTGGGAAAAATTATTATTTTTTATTGTGCTAATATTTAGTTATACACTATTCATTTTTTGGGTACACATATATTTATTGAATAGCAGCGCTGATTACATTTGTAATTTTTTAATATTGTTATTTGTATAATTGTTATTTAAGGACCAATCATTTTATGCATTACACAACATGGTAGAAAATATATTCATATAACAGACAATAAATATCAAGTGACAAAGCTGTTAAAATCATTGCCTGGCCCCTGACATGAAAAGAGCTAATATCATTCTACTCTCTGCACAGATAGCTGAGAATCATATCTAGCCAGCATGAGAACTCTACCTTCTATCCTCAAAGGGGCTTAAGGTTCTAATCATTTAGTACCCAGGTGTCTGAGATGCTTATACAGCCAAAGGGGTTTGAGTTATCGCAAAAGGATGTGTGGTGGGGGAGTCTGGGGACAAAAGCCCATAATATAAGTATGATGCAATAGGTTAAATCATTTATGAGAAAAATGTCAGAGAAGGAATATTAAAGTGGTTGTAAAAGCAGAAGTTTTTTATTTACCTTACTGAAGTCTATGCAGGAACGTAAAAAACATTCTGCATGCAATTCCACATGCAGCACCCTCAAATATTTATTAATATTTGAGGGGGCTGCATTAATCATAATCATGTGCAAAGTCCAAACGTGAAATACACATAAGTATCCAAAAAGTGTGATGAAAGTGATCACATCCACCCACAACGGTTAGGAGATGAAGGTTTCCTGAAGAAAAGTTGAAAGGTCCTCCATCAGATAATACCATATAGGCTTACCAGATAGCCACGACCTTCTGGTTACAGAAAGGTCAGAATGCACATCAACCCAAAATGGATCATACTTCCCAAACGGAATCCTTAGAATGTTAGGTATACTCCACTCCTTATGAAAGGTGCCTCCATATAAATTCCTCAATCATACATCCATATAGTATATATATAGGATCCAGAGTATGCCAGTTAAACTTTCTCTATTAAAAATAGACTAAAACTCACATTTGAAAGTATCAAACTGCTTTGTAAGCAGTCTCTGGCCAATATACAAAATGGACTCCCGCTGACTTCTGGTAACGTGATGACATCCTAGCAGGCCTATGCGTTTCATCACACCTGACGTCTTCCTTAGTGGGGACGCCATGCTGGGTCATCGCAAATTTATATAGGAAATGGGAAGCCAAGCCTTACTTTGGGTATTATCAATATCGTATAACCAAGCCTCAATCTCATATAACCAAGCCTCAAACTGGATTAGCCCTATGATGATGACTGTCCCCAGATGCTGAAGCTCTCTCCAAAAAGCTCTCTCCAAAAAAATGTAAAAACTGTATTATTAAAAAATCGAGTATCTAAAAACTCTGAATCAAGAAAATTGGTATATGGATACAAAAACTAGGAATAAATAAATAAAAATAAAATAAAAATGATTATTTGTATAAAACATCTGTCTTGTTTGCCAAGATGTTACACGCCCTCTAGTGGCCAAAATTAATAATGGCAATTTAAGGTTATGTATTATAGGATATCAATGCTAAAAACTATAAACTGAAAATCCCAAGGAGTCATAAGTAGGTAATAAGCATGCAATTACAAAAGAATAAAACATATCACATGTGACAAAAAAAAACACATGAAGTTAATATTAAAACAGGCTCTTCAACTTTCTTTCAGGATACCTTCATCTCCTAACCGTTGATCTGAGTGGATGTGGTCACTTTCATCACACTTTTTGGTTATCTATGGTTATTTCACCTTTGGACTTTGCACATGATATTTTTATTTGTATATTGAAAAAATGAGGGGAATAACTGCGCTACGGTGAAATACATAAACAATAACAATCATAGCCGCGATTCATCTATGTAACACAAACACAGTGAAATTAAATGAGAAAAAAGGGGGGGTTGAATCGCGCTAAAACAGATTGGTGATCATACACATCATCACCAAACCAAATATTTAGAACTAAGTGAAGAGTTTCCCTTTAGTGTATACATAATATACGAAACACATGTCAAATAAATAATCGATCCAAAAATAAAATGTTTAAAGTGATAATAAAAAGTCCATGTATAAAAAATAAATCACCCAAGTGATATAAAAGTATCATAAAAAAGTTCCAAAAAACATAAATTCTTGCTGTGAGAAGAAAAAAACGTGCTTGCTCCACCACCGTGAAATCAGACTGGCCGCTTACCAGAAACTCATGATCCCCCGTTACAGAGGATCAGAGAAAGCTGTTTGTTAATACTGCTTCGAACCACGACCAATGGATCAGAGACCTTATACCGAGATGGGACATCAAAGACTGCAGGGTCAGGCTAAAGGTGTTCACACTGACAGCTACTCAGACATCAGCCCACAGCATTGCAGATATGGTCATAGAAGGAAAAAAAGGCTTCATATAGTGTAAAATCATTGACTTTATTGGATAAGTAAAAGGTTAAACTCACATGTTAGTAGACAATAGTAGGCATGTAGTGTAGTCTGGAGCGCCGGCCGGAAGCTCACAGACAGTCCGTCCTACTGGAAACAACAGCAGCAATGGGAGGTGACGAGAACACGTCGCTCTGCCCTACGCGGCGTTTTGTGATAGAGTCACATCATCCAGGGGCACGGGCGTCGCGTCTCGTCCCCTCCCCTTATAGTACTAAGAGCCTGACCAAGCCTCGCTTTGAATTCCACTCCATCGGCAGACTTGCACAAAAAATTGAAAAGTCCCAAGCGCTGATTGGTGCCTCACTAAACCAAGCCTCACTGTGAATGCCGAATCATCAGCGAGCCTACCCAGGTCGGATAATCCCAAACACTGAGTGGTGTCAGGTGCGCAAGTGTGTGCACAATCACTGGAGAAAAAATTAATCATGAATTATAATAAACCGCTGGCTGGAAGGGAGTATGAGGTCAGGTATCTGGGAACCATAGAACTCATATGGAGATAGGTACCCCAAAAAAAGCAATAAAATGTCAACAAAATACTAAAATTATCAAGTCAACCAGTGCGATCCGTGTCACAGACCGGACATAAATTGACTTGAGCATAAGGGGACATTCTAAAGATAAAATAAACAAAGGCCACCCGGTGACCATATTAAAAATTGCAAAAAGATATATAAATGAAAATAGAAATAAAATGAACTATAGGTAATAGAGCTGTGTATCCTTACGAACACACAGAAGTCATACCTATATTGTATAAATAAAATAAAGGCAAAAAAGCCTCAAAGTAATCCTAAACAAATAGGTCCCATCTAGCAGCACGGTCCGTGTCACAGACAGGAACCGGCTTATAAAAGACATAAGGAGACATGTCAATAAAAAGCACTGTGGCCACCTAGTGGCCATATTAAAATTGGCACAGCACTATAGAGCCATGTCAGAAAACTAATCCCAATGGAAATTTTAAATCAAATGGAACCAATAAACCTAATCGTGACTGTAATAGGACCATAGTCCCACAAATTCGTCTTATTGATAGAAAAATATTGATAGAAAAAACATTCCAAGAATAGATCCCAAGAGACAAATAAACAATATTTATTAACAGTATTGATATTTTTAAATTAATCCTTATTTTTAGTTTTTTATTAAGGAAAAATCGAATGGGCCATAGAAAGATAATAAAGGACGATATGTATATTTGTATATTACACTTATTTCTGTGGATATATTTGAATTTTGACCAAAATGTATTTGTTCACAGCGCAAGATGTTCTTTTTATATTTTGTATGACTATGATAATATCTCATAGTATGTATGCAACTTTTTCCTAAAACATTTTTGTACACCTATGAGCAGTTTGCGTTTCTGATAACAATCCCCTTGAGCCTGATCTCCATCCAGCGATGTGCATGAGAGCCGAGGCTCTCTCGGCTCTCATTCATCTCTAAAAGAACATTTTTTGAATGAAAATGAATCAATAAGCAATGTGTAAATAAGTTAGCTTGTCTGCATAATTAATTGGTGAGCTACTATATGCACACAGAGGGTCTGTAGGTAAGGATTCATTCTCAGCAGGGAGTACAAAATTCCTGTACCAGGCAAAGGCAGCCAACGAAGCACTAACAAAGTGGGGACTGAGGTATTGGCTGAGTTTTAAGTACTACAATGTGTAACAGAGAGAAGTGTCCACTGTTCAAAATTTACTTCAGCGATGGACACAGAGGAGCTCATGGTTGGAGATCTTACTAGAAGGAATCCAGAAGATTCTTAGAACTGCTGAGAGTTCTGGCCCATGCTTTGCTTTCTGGACACTGAACTGCTGGGTCTTGTAGTTCCACAATGTCTGTGCTGCTTTCTGGAACTGGAACTCTCCTTCCCCCTACTTTGTAGACCATTTTGTGCAGTAAGCCACTTGCTGCCAAAACCTGTGGGGTCCCAAGACTGCAGCTGGACCCCCAGTATCCTCCCCTCTGCAGGAGTCTCTGGGGCCCACTGTGACCCTTCACCTGCTACTGAATGCTCCATGATCATCTTATCATAAAACCATTTTCCATGTGGCCTCAGAATCTTCAATGTGTGTTTAAGGTGGTCAGATGAGACTACAATTTAATTATTTGGCCTCAATACCAAACAATATATCTGGCGGAATTTGAATACAGCTCACCATTCAAATAACACCATTCCTACAGTAAAGCATGGAGGTTGTAATATCCTGGTTTGGGGGTGTTTCTCTGCAGCAGGGACTGGAGCACTTGTCAGAATAGAAAAAAAAATGGATGGGGCAAAACACCATCAAATTATTGAGGAAAATCTGCTGCCCTCGGCCAGAAAGTTGTCAATGGGAAGAAGGTTTACCTTCCAACATAAAAATGACCCAAAGCACACAGCAAAAATGACCAAACAGTGGTTGAAGGAGAAAAGGTGAATGTGCTTGCATAGATTAGTCAAAGCCCATACTTAAAACCCATTTAAAATCTGTGGAATGACTTGAATACTGCAGTCTACAAATGGTCTCCATCAAATTTAACTGAACTTGAGCAGTTCTGCAAAGAAGATAGGGAAAATATTGCAAAGTCTAGATGTGTAAAGTTAGTAGAGACATATTCCAATAGACTAAAGGCTGTAATTAAAGCAAAATGTGGGCCAACAAATTACTGACATAAGAAGGGGTGATCCTTTTTTCCAACTCAGTAATTCTGTTTTGGAATGTTTTTATTTCTTCTGATATGTTGGTGTTATATCTTTCACTTGGATGTTATAAGTTGCACTAGTAAATACAGCTGGATAAAAAAAACTGTGTCTGTCTTTAGGACGAATGCCCAATTAGCCAAAGTTCAGTCCAAACTTTTTTCAGACCCAACCTTGGGCTCATGCCTAATCATTAGCCAACAGCTTTTTCATGCATATTACGAAATAAAAACATCAGTCCTACCTGTGCTCAAATCACTCAACAGAATACATGCAACAGAATTTTTCCTTTTTCCATTACAAATCAGAGAAGTCAATAATATTCTGCGGAACAGTCTATGAGCGCTTCCATAATGGTGTAGATCAAGCCTGACCTATTGTTCGTAATAATGGAGGTTTAGGTAGAGTTTGACTTGCCCCATCTGTGAGTCCCTTCTGGTAACAGTCCTCAGCCTGTCCCACATTTAGGTCTAGCCAACAGCACACAATCCTTATACATGTGCTTCAGTTTCTCTGGATTGTGGCTGAGTGGCTGAGTCTGACAGAAATTGGGGCTTCCATTTTCATGTTTTTCTAGCATTTTCAGAAGGAGAGGTCAGCATGGGCAACCTACAATATACTGTAAATTCCCTTCAGTGCATATTTACTTTAAATGTATTTATGGACTTAATAGCATATTTTACCTTTCTTGTACTTCCTATTTAATGATACAAATCATTAAAGATACAAGTTTTCATAAAGAGCATTTTTTTTGTTTTTAGTGCAATTGTTTAAGTTTTGTTTTTTAGTATTTCAAATACACTGAAGAACAGTTTAAATGGCAGTATATTGCAGTATTCTAAATTAGCTGGTGTATATTTAAATGAATTGGCCTCTGCTAACTTGACATTCTAGCGGCTTCAAATTTACAGAGTACAGATGCAAGCAGCATTTATTGGACAATAAAGCAAGAAAAATATATTGTATTTTTCAGCTGCAATATCTGGCAATCCTCAGGCAAAACGGAAATTTATGGAGTAGAAAAAATCTATAGTGATTTCTCAGTGAGCTGGAAAAGCAGAGACAATATGTCATGAAAAGACTGCTCTTTCTTGTCCGTGTCACTCGTGTTCCTGAAAAGATAGCAAGAGGCAGGAAAGTAAACAAGAAGCAAATCTTTAAGAGAGCGTGAAAATTGTCATACAAAGTTACTGCTGGGTGGAAATTTGTTCAACAAGAAGCTCTTATGAGCAGAAAAGTGTCATTTTCTTATATCTTGTCAGGGACAATCCATCCTGAGATCTGGGAGGTTTTCAGCCCTGAAAGTGATCTGACACTTTGACGGAGACAGTTTGAAAGCAAACATATCATAAAATAAATATGTAGGCTGCCATATTTGACCTTCTTCTTCAAATGCAAGTTCCCTGGCTATCAAGCTGGACATCTTGAGTTCTAGTGCTTGATCCAAGTCATTGACCTGACCTGAAGGTATTGTAACCAGACACAACCAGACGCCTAGAGCATTTTAAGGGAGAGGTCATCAATGGCAGACTTATTTTTCTCATGACAAATATAAAAGGATTCATGAATACATAAAGGCCGTCTAAGGACATGCCAATCACCCCTCTCATACATCAACCACACCTATTTAGCAGGCTGTTTTTCTGATAAATATCTTTAGATGCTTTTTTCAGTGCACCTCACCAGGGCCACTTCCAGGAGTCCCGTATTTCTGGCTTCATCTCTTTGCCACAGTCCTCTGAGGACCCCACTGATGAATGGCCAATAGGAAGTGCCTTTGTCAGTCAGACATTGACATGAGCACCCAAATAAGGACTGTCCTCCTCTGCAGAAAATATAGGAGATTCAGGAACCAGAATATACTCTAACTTTACATCAGATTTAGGTGAGTATTTTTGGCATTATGAAACATTTCCTGAAAAGTAACATACAATTAGTTGAAGGATGGACAAGCAGAATGGGTGTGATCTTCTGCCCAGAGTTCAACTACAGGTATTGGGCTTTTTATTTATTTATTTATTACAGGTACTTATATAGCATTGTCAATTTACGCAGTGCTCCACATATGTTTTGTACATTCAAATCAGTCTCTGCCCTCAAGGAGTTTACAATCCAAGGTCCCTAACTCACATTCATGCATACACATACAGGGGCCAATTTAGACAGGATCCAATTAACCTACCAGCATTTCTTTGGAGTGTGGGAGGAAACTAGAGTACACCGAGAAAACACTTGCACGCTCAGGGAGAACATGTGAACTCCAGGCAGGTAGTGTCGCGTTGGAATTTGAAATGGCGACCCTAGTAGTATTCGGCAGAAGTGCTATCCACTTTAAATTATTGGCAGATGTCTATTTGATCTGGAGTGACAAAGAAACAGTTATTAAGACCCCTGTCCGGGAGCCATTCACTCTATCAAATACTCAATAGCAGTGTCTTCTCTACCAGTGGTACTCTGGCAGACTGGACTTCTGTAGGGTTAGATGGGTTGGGACAGCCCCCATTGAATTCTATGATCTTGTATTGCACGTGCACAGGCAGTGGTAAAGAGAGGGTGGACCGGGTACCAGAACTAGGTAAGTATACAGCAGAGAAGAGGGAGGATAATTTAGATCAGCTCAGTATGGTGACAAAAGAAATAGGCAAAATTGCAGAAAACTTTGTTTGGAAGCTTCCAAACCCTTCAATGCTTCGCTACTGTTTGCGTCCACTTGATTCAGCAAGTGCTTTGAATATGGCCATACAGGATTACTGCCTGGCTCAGACAATCATCATAAATATAATGCATATTTTTACTTTTCATTAAAGATTATTTCCAGTTTCTTTGCAATATTCTCTCTTAATCACCTAAACTCACTTTTCATTCTCTCCTAAATTTGCAATATGAAAATCAAATTTCATGCATATTACGTGCCCCAAAGGCAGCGCTTGTCCTCATAGATAAACCTGGCATTATATCATTATTTGGCAGGAGCAGGTGTTTATCGAATGTCTGCATGACATGTGTATTTACCCCTAGTGTAGTCAGTTAATTACATTCCTATACTACAGTACAGAAAGAAAAAACTTATGCAAATAACATTTTTTTAAATTTATTATTTAATTTACTTAATGACTTAACTTAAATTTGAAATGAATGCATTTTTATTGCTTCTCCAAACTTTTGCAAATTAAACTTGGAAGGCGGAAATAAAATACATATAATCACATATTACTTGTTATAATTAAAATAATGTTAGAGCTCTATTTTTGTCAAAGCAATTTAAATTCACTTGTTTAATTACATTAAACAGCACGGAACACTGCAGAGTGAGGGAAAAGGGTATACGTGTATGTTGCATGATTAATAACAGAAATATTCCTTATAAATTATACAAATATTTTACCTTATTTATGTTATTTGGCTCTAATGCTACATAACAACAGAGGCTACTCTGTGCTGCCCTTCAATTCCTTTAACACCTAGAAGCCCAGAATCTGTATATTACATTCAACATTTGGTTGAAAAAAGACACAAGTCTTTTCAGTTCAACAAACAGAGAAAAAAACACACACACAATTAAAAAAGCTCCACATACCCTATCCTATACCCACAGCTGATCCAGAGGAAGACCAAAAAACTCCAATGAAGCATGATCCAAAAAAACTCTTCCTGATCCCCCAAGGGCGATTGGATATTCCCTGGATCAACTTTCCCATAGATACACTTCTAAACCCCGTGGACAGCCTTCCCAGAAGAGTTGATGCTGTTATAGCTGCAAAGGGTGGGTCAACTCAATTTTGATCCCTACAGACTAATGCCCCGTACACACGGTCGGACATTGATCGGACATTTCGACAACAAAATCCTAGGATTTTTTCCGACGGATGTTGGCTCAAACTTGTTTTGTGTACACACGGTCGCACAAAGTTGTCGCAATTTCCGATCGCCAAGAACGCGGTGACGTCAACCACGTACAACGAGACTAGAAAAGGCCAGTTCAGAACCAAGCGCGGCACGCTTTTGCTAATCTCGTGTTAGTAAAAGTTTGGTGAGAGACGATTCGCGCTTTTTCAGACTCGTGGCTTTCAGATCGTTTTCTGTGGTTCAGTTTGTGCTTGTGGGTTTGTATCTGCTCTTCAGTGCGTGCAAGCAAGCTACGCATGACTGTCATTAGTCATTGTGTTCTTGTTCGTTCGTTGCTGTTTTTCAGGTCGCTCTTGACAGGCCTTGCTCTTCTTCAGTGTGTTCTGTTACTTCGTTGTGAGCAGCCGACCGTTTTCATGTTGCGTATATGTACTCTTCGTAGAGTTCGTGCTGTGCGGGGGCTTTGTTTTGGGGTCCTGACCTTGACACAAGTCCAGTCCATGAACAGGGTGGGGAGGAGTTCATGGACCAAGAATTGGTTGCTTCAGCGTGACCAATTCTGTCATATGCCTTTGCTCCGTGAGATCCGTGAGAATAATCCTGATGATTTCTTGAACTTTCTACGGATGACGGACCCCGTATTTCACCGTTTGTTGGCTTTGCTGACCCCCTATATTAGCAGGCAGGATACCTGTATGTGGCAAGCCATCACTCCGGAGCAGAGGCTAGTCGCCACCCTGCTGTACTTGGCGATGGGGAGAAGCCTGCAGGACCTCAAGTTCTCGACAGGCATCTCCCCCCAGGCTCTGGGGATCATTATCCCAGAGACCTGTTCTGCCATCATACAGGTCCTGCAGAAGGAGTATATGAAGGTAAGATGAATCCTTGAATATCACATTTTATTGTATTTAATGTTTGATAATGTATTGTATTTCTTTCCTCATTCCCTAATTACCATGATTGTAATATGCTGTGAATGTCCCCTTTGTCCTCATGCATGCTGGATTTTTATGTAATTATTTTTTTTGTCCTTCATACATATTTGCCTTCACTTACCCCCCCCCCAGCATGCTCTCCGGGCCATATATTTACCTCATGTAGTCACTTAACAGTGTATTTTATCAGCTCCATAGTAGTGCTTTAACCCAAACACCCCCTAAAATGTTATTAAAAGTGATTTGTGTTTTAAATTCAGGCAGAGTGCCAGAGGCTTTTTTTTGGGTTGTCCCCAAATCATTTTTAACCCTGCCTCCCCCCAACTGCTAAGTCAGCTGATAACAATTCTCTATCTATCCTCAATCACCTATCTGCTGACTTTGCCAAACCCATACACACTACACCCATCTCTATTGTGGTCAGATTTATGGATGAATTCCCCAAAGCATGTAGTGCAAGGGCCAGCCTGTATACTTTCAAATGGTACTGTTTAAGGTTTTTGTATTCTATTATTATCTTGATAGGTAATAGCAGAATGTCCAAATGTGCTCAAATGTGTACAATGTGTATTTATATCTTTGTATTATGACACCTCTTACCTGTCCAGTGGGCTTTCAATAGTGTAACTAAGGAGGAGCTGGCCAAAGTAATACCCATTATTTAGACATTCATCTCTCAATGAAGTGGAGAGGGTTACCTGTCCAAGAGTCCCCCCCTATAATGTTAGAAATGGCCCAGGAGAGGGGGGGAGGGGGAATATGATAGGTGTACCTTATACTTTGGTGTTGTAAAATTCCCCTTAATAAATGTTATCTTGATGTTGGCCAAGAATGTTTGTGTCTAATCTGCTTTCCATGTTTTAAAGTGCAAAAAGACTAATTTTTATTTTTTTTCCTCCACAGTTTCCTTCCACGCCACAGGAATGGCAGACTGTGGCCTCCCACTTTGCCCAGCGGTGGGACTTTCCTAACTGCGGAGGGGCAATTGATGGGAAACATGTCCACATTGTCCCACCACCCAACTCGGGGTCATACTATTATAATTATAAGGGGTTCAATAGTATTGTGATGTTGACGGTGGTGTCGGCTAATTATGAGTTCCTGTGGACGTGGGGAAGAATGGCTGGATGTCCGATGGTGGAGTCATCGCCCAGACGGAGTTTTACAGGCGGCTCCAGAATGGCAGCTTGGACTTGCCACCTCCAGAACACAATGTGGAAGGACTCCCATTCGTCTTCGTTGCGGATGAAGCCTTTGTGCAGGGGGACCACCTTATGCGGCCATTCCCGATGAGGACCCTCACCCAGACCAGAGGGTTTTTAATTACCAGCTGGCCAGAGCCAGAAGAGTGGTGGAGAACACATTTGGAATCATGGCCAGCCGGTTCCGCCTATTTCTTACACCCATCCATATGGCGGAGTATAAACTGAATCATATAATCCTGGCGTGCTGTGTTCTACATAACTTTTTACGGCAACATTCAGCCAACTATGCTGGCTCCGTTGGGCCTGAGGCCGGAATTATAAATGAAACAACCCTGACGGAGCTTGAAAGTGGCCGTCCTGGCTTGCCCTCCCTGAGTGCCCGTGATGTCCGGCTAAGATACCTTGAGTTCTTTGCGGGTAGGGGGGCCATCAATATGCCAGACAATTTGTGAAACCTTGATCAAATAAAAAAAAAATTACGCAAATCTTTGGTGACATTTACTGCTTGTGTTTGTTTTAGCTGACCCTGACAGAAATGTGGTGAGTCCAGAAAATGGCGTGATTGTGTAACCTTACTGTTGGCAAAGACACTTTGCACTACAAGTGCACTTGAAACTGCACTGAAACTGCACTTGTAGTACAAAGTGGATTTGCCCTTAGGAAATAACCCCCATTGTCACAGAAAGCAGCAATTAGAGCACCACAAAAGTGTTGTATCATTGAGACAATAATCCACACATTCTTGATTAACAATCTTTTTAATACCTGCACAATCACATGTGCAGTTAGAAAAGGTTTTTAAAACAAACCAACATGTTTGTTGTATAACAATTTTTGCGGTGGCATTATCAAACATAGAAATGTCCATTTAAGATAAAACAGGCATGTTTCAAACCAACAAGAAAGACACAAATCTAGAACTTACAAAGTTCACATTTGGTAGAACTTGAAGGCAATATCAGACATGAGTATTTAGGAACTGTGTTTGATATTGCGTTCAGATGGGGTGAAGTCACCCCAGGAAAAGCCAAATTTTGAAGATGCACACCAATTTACGAATGTTAACATGTGCTAGCTGCCATCACGGGGGATCAAGGGACGTGTTTTGGGGGAGCAACCCTTTCCTCTCAGCTACTTTATTATTGAGGAAGGGGTTGCACCCCAAAAATGCCTACATTGATCTCCCGTGATGGCAGATAGCAAATGTTGGCACACTGTGTGCATCTTCAAAATTTGGCTTTTCTAAAAATCGCATAAAAATTTTTAACATTGTAGCACAACAAAAATCAAAGGGATTTGGAGGGGTTTTAAACTCTCCCCAAAACATCAATGGTGTTCTTATTTTTTAGAATAACATCATTGATGTTTTTCGTGATGTTTTCCAATGCAACATTACACCTCATGATCTCCCCAATCAGGATCTGGGCACTTTCCGAGGTGAAAGGATCTGGATCCACAACATCACGATCACCTAAAAAGAGAGAAACCAAAAAAAAAACAGGTATTATAAATATGCCGGCATCCATCTCTTACTTGAGCCTGTGGTCGCAGACACTCACCTGTTGTGGTGACTAGTTCCACCACGTCTTCCTCCTCCTGCTCTGCTTGTCTTTGGGGTATTTCCCCTTCTTCCAGAGGTGGGGGGTCTCTGGTCTCCTCGGATGAGGGGTGTCCTCCGGGTCTTTTCTCCCCTATCTAAAAAAAAAAAAGGTATACTTAGCACACAGATATTTGATGTTAGAACTAAAAATATGAAATATTGCTTGGAAGTGGGGTACAATTGTCTGTTTTGGTAGAGTTCCAAGATGTAGCATTTTCAGTGTCCTTTGTCAAGCTTCAATACTTTACCTGTTTTGTACAAGCTTCACAGATGGAGACCCCCCTATAGTATACACTGGAGCACCTGTGTGGGCCCTCAAATAAAAAGGGTGTTCTTGTGTCCCACACTAGTGATCCAGCGTCCAGATGTCTAAACAGCTGCTGAGTGTCCTCTCCTTACACAGAATCTAGTTTGCATTTCATTCTAGTAACAAACCCATCTACACAACCAAATTATTTTCAGACAAGTTTGCCGTCAAAAATGTGGGCAAATGCATATGGCCAAAACAATGGTGTTTTATAGGCCGAAAGAAAAATGTTTGATACGAACGAATAATGTGCCCATGAACATGAAAGTTGCCATTTTAAACTGTACAACAGTTCCTAAAAGCACATGGAGCAGCACGAACGTAATAAACAGAAAAAGAATAGGAACACAGCACAACTACCGTATTTATCGGCGTATAGCACGCACTTTTTTCCCCTTAAAATCAGGGGAAATCGTGGGTGCGTGTTATACGACGCTCCCCTGCGATCCCACGCTGACTGAGTGGAGCGATCGCCGACCGCAATTTGAAAATGGCGCCGCCGGCGCCGAAATACACAGAGCCGGTCCTCGGCTCTTCTCGCCCACTTTCGGCTTCACTCGAGCGCCGCCCGAACCTAGCCGAGTACACTTCGGCTAGCTCCGCTCACAGTCACGCCCATCCCGGCAGCGCCATTTTCAAACTGCAGTGACACTAGCATGTCACTGCAGTTTAACTGCAGCCTGGGCAAGGCTGCAAAAGGACACAGACAAAGCTGCAGATCGGCACTGGCAAAGCTGCAAGGCTGCAAATGGACACTGATAAGGCTGCAAATGACACCAAAGCTGCTGACTGCAAGGCTGCAAATGACTGCAAGGCTGCAAATGACACTGGACAAGCATGCAGATGGATGCTGTGCAAGGCTGCATTGATGGGCATTTAAATGTAAGTTCTGTTCCTTAAAACATTTTTTTCCTTAAAATTCCCTCCTAAACTTGGGGTGCGTGTTATACGCTGGCGCGTGTTATACGCCGACAAATACGGTACTTACTTTTTTGCAGCACTCTCCGGATCTTTCTGTACTGCTCATGTTCTCTTAATTTGAGGTCCGACCACCGCTTCCTGAGCTGATCTTTTGATCGGCGTACCCTGAAATTTCGGTGCAGACTCCTGACCACTTTCGCCATGATCTTGGCCTTTCTGGCATTGGGGTTGGGGTAAGGTCCATACTTCCCATCATAGTCGGCCTTCTTCAGGATGTCGACCATCTCCAACATCTCCCCAAAGGACATATTTGAGGCCTTAAATCTTCTCCTTCTGGATCCAGACGTTTCCGGATCTGGGCTTTCCTCCTCCTCGTTGCTGTAATTAGCATGCACCTGTTGTGTCTCCACCATGTGCTCTTCCCCCACTGCGCTGAACGAAAAGGAGCGGGGAATAGACTAGAAAGAACATCAGGGGCGGGCGGAGTTACACGCATTCGCAGTGTGTATAAAGCGTAACACGCTTGCGTCTTACGTACGATCTGTGAGCGGAGGAAGGAGCATCGGAGGCGCCGATCATGAGAACGAAGGTAAGATCTAAACTTGGACCTATACTGCTTCTAAATTGAGGCCTATATTGTAACAAGATTAGGAGAGTTTGGCCTAACATTAGGGTTTGTCTTGTGTTGTGTCTTGCAGAGAAAATGGATGGCTTCAAGGACCACAATTTCCTCCCCCTGGTCATAGATAAATACAGGGAGCTGCCCTGTCTGTGGCAGGTGAGACACCCCCATTACAACAATAAACAAAAGAGGCAGGCAGCGCTGGAGAAACTGCTGGAGTTGGTGACGACGGTGGTCCCCACAGCAACCATCCCCTATTTAAAAAACAACATTGGTGGCCTGAGGAGCACTTATCTAAGGGAGCGCAAGAAGGTCACGGATTCCCAGAGATACGGAGCTGCAGCAGATGACGTTTATGTCCCCAGGCTGTGGTACTATGAGAGACTGCGATTTCTGTCAGACCACATTAGCCAGGAAATCCCTCTCCACTCTTCCTTCCACTCTTCCTTCCACCTCAGCTGAGGCTTCCGATGTCCAACCTGGGCCTTCCAGCCATTAAGAAGTGGAGGAGCCCAGCTTGAGTCAGGTATAGCATTGTTCTAAAGATTTCTGGTCAATAAACAAATGATGTTTACTAGATGTTATTATTGATCACTAATTGCACTAATTACATATCAATAGACACTAGCGGGCACCCAAAATTGGGAGAAGAATGAAAAATGCTGGGCTCAGAAGGATAGTCTGTTATATTTGTTAACATTCAATTTGCAACAATCATGAGGTGAAAATTGTGTGTGATTGATGAATAAAAAACTCAAACTATGTCCCTTTTTCATACACAGGAAGACCTCAGCCAGGAGGAGGCTGTGGAATGTGGCAGCCAGGAGGAGGCGGGGGTTAGTGGCAGCCAGGAGGAGACGGGGCTAAGTGTCAGCCAGGAGAAGCCTGGGACAAGTTGAAGCCTGACAGAATCCCAGGTTCCTCCCCTCTGCCATCCATACAAAAGAGCGAGAAAGGCAACTCACATGCAGGATTCTGCGCTCAGGCTAATTCAGGAGGCTTCTGCGTCCCTCCGAGCCTTACCCACTCCTGAAGAGGCCTTTGCCTGCATGGCTGCCACAAAACTGCAGGGCATGCAGGAGGGTCAACGCAAACTATATGAGGACCTTCTGTATAAAGTCCTAAGTAAGGGGGTGAGTGGTGAACTAACACCCAATACCCACCTGAGTGAGTTGGCCCCTCCCCCTCCTCCTCCTCCTGCCCCAGCTCCACCACCAGAGCCACAGTGTGGAAGGAAGCGTGGAAAGAAGACCAGAGAGTGATGGCCCTGGGTTCAGTCTGGTCTGACAAAATATGAGTCTCTTGTATGACCACAGCCTGGGGACACAGATGTCATCTGCTGCTTTCCGGATCTCTGGGACTTCTGGACCAGACTGCACTTCGTTAGATAAGGACTCCTCAGGCCACCAATTTTGCTTGAAAATAGTTGATGTGTGCCCTGGGGGTCCAAGGCTTCACCCACTTCTGCTGTTTCTCCAGCGTTGCCTCCCTCTTTGTTTAGTTGTGAGCCCTTAATAAAGGATTTTTTTGTTCAATTATACTCGCCTATGTGTGTTTTCATTCAAAAAGGACAGTTTGTTTGTGAGGAGGCAGGGACAATTCAAAAATACAATGTGAAATTAACAAGAGACAACAATACCAAATAATCTCCTACAGATTAAATAATACAAGATATCAGTGGTGTTGTGGTAACTTGACACACAAAACACACACAAAAATATTATAGAGTAAAACACAACAAAACAACAATAAAAACACAGCCTTGAAAAACAAAACAAACCCCCAAAAAATACAAAACCTGCCTGGAGAAAACAAAAAAAATTACAAACAACCAAAAACAAATTTGGGCAGATGTGACAAATCTAAATATATTGATTGAATCCCAATAAATAATAAATAAATAAGTTTGTGAGAAGTCTGTGTGAATATGAGCAGCAAAACTACTTCATTCTTCTCACATTATAAAGAAGAAGAGAGTGCGCTGTATTAAACTATTTTTGACATTGCAGCGTGACGAAAGTGCTGTATCCGAACGCTAATTTTACCAGACCGAGCTGTTCCGTCTCGGAATTTCTTCTGAGCATGCGTGGCACTTTGTGCGTCGGAACTGGCCACACACGGTCGGAAATGACGCGATCGAATTTTGTTGTCAAAAAATTTTATAGCCTGCTTTCAAACTTTGTGTGTCGGAAAATCCGATGGAAAATGTTCGATGGAGCCCACACACGGTCGGAATTTCCGACAACACGTTCCGATCGGACATTTTCCATTGGAAAATCCGACCGTGTGTACGGGGCATAAGACTGAGATGCCATTAAAGTTTACGTGTGTGTAAAGGCAGGCGTCGCAATCGTTTTGGTAATATAGTGTATATGCATTTAGGAAAGAATCCAGGGCTTTTTATAAAACAATCTACTGAGCTGGCCAGAAGAAGCTCTTGAGGGAGTCTATTCCACATTTCACAGCTCTTACACAGCTCTTCACAGCGCTTTTCCATGTTTGGAGATTAAATCTCCTTTCCTCCAGATATAAAGAGTGTCCCCTTGTCCTCTGTGATGACCTTAAGGTGAATAACTCTACACCAAGTTCACTATATGGGCCACTTAAGTATTTATACATGTTGATCATATCCCCCTAATCTCCTCTTTTCAACAGAGAATAAACCCAGTTCAGCTAAGTTTTTCTCATAGCTGAGCTCTTCCATGCCTCTTATATATTATTAACATTCCCCAGCATGGTTCCCCATGCACAGACAATGTTAATCTACAGTATGTTCTATTTTAAAACTAGTCGAGCACAGCTGTGCACTTTCATAGTTCTAAAGCTGGCTATAGATTGATTGTTTTTTTTTTTTAAGCTGATCCTCCATCCACACATTAGAGGTGAATAGAGGAATCCCCCCACTGTGCGATTGTATTTTGGCATCGGGACTCCTTTACTGCTAAAATGCACTGATCAGCATTGCAGCCAAAAAATATACTGACTGCGATGAGTCGATCACTAGATCAACTCCTGTTGAATAGGAACAACCACACATGGTGAACTGGTTACATTTTGAAATATCTACGACCAGCTTAAGACTGCACTGTCACTGACACCTGTGGTCTACACTAATGATCGAGAACCAATCATTGTGGATCCAGATCCTAGTGATTATCATGACCACCGATTAGGTTTGTTTACACCACTCTGTAGCTTCAGGTGTCTTAAATTTTTAACATTTTTGAACATTTGTCGCCTTATAATAATAACACGAAGAAGGTATTTTTTAAAAACTGTGTACCAGATAAAAGCCTTATATGTCCTTAAAAAATATAAAAAAATATTCAGGCAGGCAAATTAGCTGTAGTGTTAAGCGGGGCATAGAGGACTTCAGTTTTTTTTTGTTTTTTTTTGATCAGTCAGCAGGCCATTTAAATTAAAGGGAGTTTGCTTGTTGGGCATTTTTTGGGCGTACTTTCAGGCATTTTACGAGTGTTTTATGAGCTGAAAACGCTCAGGTGTGAATGTAGCCTTAAGCCTCATACACACGGTACGATTGTTGGCCAACCGAGCATCTGATTTTTGTCAAAAGGGCGTGTGCCAGGATCTTGTCTTGCATACTAATGGTACACAATTGTCGTGCCACAAACATGAACGTAGTGATGTACTACGAGGAATTTCTGCTCTTGAGCGCCACCCTTTGGGCCCCTTCTGCTAATTTTGTGTTTGGTGAGCATTGATTCCGAGCAATGTGTTTGTACTTTTGACTTTTGTGTGACAGATTTGTGTACCATACGAAAATCTGACGTCAAAAAAATTGTTTTTGTAGAGTTTTTGGGAGTGTTTTCACAGCAGAAAAAAAAATACTAAACGCTTCTAAATGCTACTAAAATGCTCCTAACAGCTTTTTTGAGTGCTTTATTTTTTCTTCATGTACTGTTAAAACGCTATTAAAACGCTAATGCTCCTAAAAGCTTCTAAAATCTACTAAAATGCTGCTACAAGCTGGCACAAAAACACTATTATCAGCATTTTTCTTCCAGCTTTTTTTTCTAGCATTTTTAACCACTTCAGCCCCGGAAGATTAGGCTGCTCAATGACCAGGACATCGCTTTAACTGACAATTGCGTGGTCAAGTGACACTGTACCCAAACAAAATTGACGTCCTTTTTTTCCCAAAAATAGAGCTTTCTTTTGGTGGTATTTGATCACCTCTGCGGTTTATTTTTTATTATTTGTACTATAAACAAAAGAAGAGCGACAATTTTGAAAAAAACACAATGGGGGTGATTTACTAAGAAGAAGGCACTGCGCCAGTTCATACATTAATTGTTGCGCCAGAAAAGTCATTAATCGAGTGTACGAAACGGCGCACGTTGAAGCGCAAATAGCGATAATAAATACCCGCATATGTAAACTGCAACTGTCGCTAGGGTAACTGCGGTTTTCTCACTGATAATAGCGCACGTCCAATACAATTGGTTAATTTCATCTCATTGGATGTGTCTTGTTAGGCAATTAGTAGGTGTTCTCATTTAATTAACCCTTTTGATGCTAATCTCATTCCTATTACTTCTAATATATCTTTGAAATTAGTTTTTTTCCTTTTTTTTCCCCAAATCTTTCAATACATTACAAAGAACAGAGAAGTGTTTCTAAACTGAATAAATTAATATTTTCAGATCTTGATCTTTAAAGGTGACCATACACTGCAATCAGTTAGATCTTAAATACATTAGATTTAGTGCAAGAGCCTGTTTGATTTCCTATAATTTGAATTAATTGTTCAAGTGCGTCTTCCTATTACCTATTTTGCTTAAATATCAAGTTGTACAGAGATTGGCCAATCAGATTGCATAGTGCATGACCATCTTAAGTGCTAAATTTGGAATGTAGATGTGCCATGACCCACTTGTATTTTCCAAACGATATTTCTTGGGCATTATACAAGGCACATGAAAAAACACCTTTTTTTCAAGACATGCTAGAGTGATCAGGAATCTTCAAACTACGGCTCTCCAGCTGTTGCGAAACTACACGTCCCACGAGGCATTGTAAAACTCTGACATTCGCAGACATGACTAGGCATGATGGGAATTGTAGTTCCTGAACAACTGGAGGGCCATAGTTTGAAGACCCCTGTGCTAGACCATTATTATGCCTCCAGAATTCGGAGTGTTGAATCTACCCAACTCCTCCTTCCTGGTGGACACAAGAACCTACATCTATAGATATATGTATATAACCCACACAGACATTACCCCATGTAAAAATAAATAAAAAAAAATCTTATCTTGCAAAAAAGATCATCTCTTCCTCAGAGAAGAGTGAGTGGAGCATGGGGGTGGGAAGAAATTAGCAGCAGTACAAGCAACTTCCTGGAGGCACGTGGTGTCTTTCCTGTGTGCTGGCCACCACTACCGGGAAGCAGATATGTGCCACTGGTACATAACTCCACGCACAAAGCAGTCGCGCATCTCACATACACAGTGGTCGCGCATCTAGATGCATTTGGTGCATCTAGCTGCAGGAAATCAATTTTTGTGGAAATTAATAGTAAAGCAGATTCAGATTTCCAGGACTGAAGTAACAAATGTTTATAGTGAAAGGCAACTGGTGTTTTCTATTAAATAAGGTCTAAATGGGCCATTGACATGCATCACAGTTGATGGAATGTGTCTTTGCAAAGTTAAACTAAATTAAATCCTTTCTTATTTTTTCTTGGGGATAGAGTGCAGAGGGATTAGAAGTCTTGTCAGTTTTTGGGAATGTCTGCACCCCTGATAGGGTAAAGACACCTCCCAAATTTTGCTAACTTCTCCTTCAAATGTATTCATTTTCTGTCACATAGCCAAACAGGAAGTGAGGGTAAAACCCTACCAATGTCTTTCCTTGGGGACACACAGGTCAATCTAAATAGTGTCCCCATTAGGTGAATTGCACTCTAGCATTTTGCTGTGTACACCTCAAATTATTAGGTATCTTGGACTTTGGGGTTTATTTACTAAAGGCAAATCTTCTTTGCACTACAAGTGCACTTGGAAGTGCAGTTGCTGGAGATCCGAGGGGGACATGCAAGGAAAATAAAAAAACAGCATCTTTGCTTCTACATGATTTGATGATAAAATCACCAGTGCTTCCCCTCAGATTTACAGCGAGTGCACTTGTATTGAAGAGTGGATTTAACTTTAATAAACCCCAAAATACCTAATAATTTAACACACACACAGACATTACTTAAAAGTTGGTACACCTGTTAAGGATGTCCATAAATTACTAACCCAAAAACACAATCTGTGAGTATGCCAAGAAAAATCGAAGTACTGTTCACACACAAAAAGCACAAAAAAAACCAAAGTCACTGAGCATGCCCAGACCAACCCAAATGCATTTCATACACCAAAAGCCACAGCAAAAAAGGAAAGTCCCTGAGCATCCCCAGACCAACCCAAATGCAGATAGCACAAAATAAGCCACCCCCCTGTTCAAAATTAAGCACATCGCCCAGCATACTACAAAATTACAGATGGGACAAACACCCCCCGGTCCAGGGGGGCAAACAAGGAGCCTAACATGGGCAAAAGTTTTACAACAGATACCATTTCAGTCTATGGGAACCGACTTGTTAATTTTCCTAGTCCCCACTTGGCTGGCTTATATTCTTGTTATTGGTCTTAATATGGGTACGGGGGCCGAGGTCCCACCCTGAGGGACATATATCTATGTCACCAATTTGGACAACCCCAAGAACAAAACAAGGAGAAGATTGCTTAAAAGCTAGTAACTTTGGGGGGGACTTAAGCTTAAAAATTAGAACCACCACATGAAAAATACCACCCCAAACTACCAAACTAAAAAAATATTGTGCCCCTCCCACACACTAACAAACCCCTAGCCAAATACACAGCAAGCCAGCCCATGAAAGGGGGGTGGATGCTTGGGGGCAGGAGGGGCTAGGGCACCCCAAAAGTCAACCACCTTGTTCCCATATTCAGGGGGACAAGGGCCTCTTCCACACAACCCTAGGCTGGGGCTGTGGGGGGCTACAGTCAGGGGGCTTTATGGAATGTGGAAAGCCCCTTTAAACTAGTGGGTACAAGGTGCATTGTGGTTGGCATTGGGCTGAGCCCAACAGGCCCCACAGGCAGCCAGCTATGTTAAGTGCATGTGGCCTTGTATGGTTTAAGAGGGGGTTGGGCGACCGCTCTTCTCCCCCCTTTCCTAGCTGGCCCTGTTGTATGCTCTGAAAAAGGTTGTGGTTTGGATTGGTGAAGGCAACTCACAGCCTTTTGAGAATGGAGTGGAGTGTGGAGTTCTCCTTTAAAAGCAAAAGCTAACCCATGGAAATCCAAGGGGTTAGAGGGAAGAGACAAGAGCATTGGAGAATGGAGTGTGAAGTTCCCTTTTAAAAGCAAAAGTTAACCCATGAAAATCCAAGGGATTAGAGGGAGGAGACAAGAGCATTGGAGAATGGAGTGTGGAGTTCCCCTTTAAAAGCAAAAGTTAGCACATGGAAATCCAAGGGATTAGAGGGGGTAGACAAGAGCATTGGAGAATGGAGTGTGGAGTTCCCCTTTAAAAGCAAAAGCTAGCCCAAGGAAACATATGCATTAGAGGGGGAAGGTTAAATGCCCTTTTAGGAGGAGCTAGAGGAGCGAGAGTCTTTTTACATAATTTTAACAAGGTGCATGTCACATGTTGGCAACGTAACATGCTAACATGACCTGTGTGCTAATCTCCTTAAAAAAATACATAAAGGTGAACCAGCATAAAAAAAATTGTCAAGTTTAGAGGTGCACCCATTCAACCCATGCAATTGCATGTACATTGCTTAACATTTACTAAGATTTTGGCCGTGCAGTGAGCAAACTCACGTGATGTGCGCTTGCGCATGCGCACTGCTTACAATGATCTCACGCAGTTCTAAACATACTTGCAGGCATAGCAGGCTTTCTCTGAAAAAGTTACTTTCTCATTCTATTTTGGGCATATTTGTTACTTGGGCAGTTGTTACTAAACTTCCTCACAACACCCCATAATATTGGCACCTCCATCTTCCGTTAATATTGAATTGGAGATGCCATGTGCCATGTCCATAGTGGTGCACAGATCGCATTCTTCCATGCGCTGAGATCACTATAGTAAATGGAGGATTCGAGCTCTGTTATCGGCGCACTGTGTCGTAAATATGAAAATGTGCATTGCGCCTCGCAGTGCGCCTTTACTGATGGCGCATGGCTTTCGTAAATCACCCCCAATATCTTTTACTTTTTGCTATAATAAATATCCCAAATTTAAAAAAACAAAAACAAATTTTTGCTCAGTTTAGGCTGATATGTATTCTTCTACATATTTTTGGTAAAAGCTTTGGCAATAAGCGTATAGTGATTGGTTTGTGCAAAAGTTATAGCAACTATACAATAGGGTATAGGTTTATGGCATTTTTATTATTTTTTTTTTTTTTACTAGTAATGACAGTGATCTGTGATTTTTATCGGGACTGCGATATTGCGGTGGACGAAGTGGACACTTTTGACGCATTTTTGGGGCCATTAACCACCTCAATACAGGGCACTTTCACCACCTTCCTGCCCAAGCCATTTTTCAGTTTTCAGCGCTGTCACAATTTGAATGACAATTGTGCGGTCATGCTACACTGCACCCTAATGAAATTTTTATAATTTTTTCCCCAGAAATAGAGCTTTCTTTTGGTGGTATTTGATCACCTCTGTGGTTTTTATTTATTACGCTATAAACAAAAGAAGAGCGACAATTTTGAAAAAACACAATATTTTTTACTTTTTGCTATAATAAATATCCCCAAAAGATATTTAAAAAAACATTTTTTTTCCTCAGTTTAGGCCGATACATATTCTTGTACATATTTTTGGTAAAAAAAAATAGCAATAAGCGTTTATTGATTGATTTGCGCAAAAGTTATAGCGTTTACAAAATAAGGGATAGTTTTATGGCATTTTTATTATTCATTTTTTTTTACTAGTAATGGTGGCGATCAGCAATTTTTATTGTGACTGCGACATTATGGCGGACACATCGGACATTTTTGACACATTTTTGGGACCATTGTCATTTATACAGCAATCAGTGCTATACAAATGCACTGATTCCTGTGTAAATGACACTGGCAGTGAAGGGGTTAACTACTAGGGGGGCTAGGGAGGGGTTAAATAGGTCCCGGGGAGTGTTACTAACTGTGGGGGGGCGTGGCTACATGTGACATGTCATTGATCTCTGCTCCCGATCACAGGGAGCAGAGATCAGTGACACTGTCACTAGGCAGAACGGGGAGATGCTTGGTATCCCTGCAGCGATCGAGTCCATGGGACCAATGACCTGACTCACGGAGCTCCCGGCCGGTGCGCACGCAATGGCATGGTGGCAAATTCAAAAGGACGTATGGGTACGCCCATTTGCCCAGCTGTGCCATTCTGCCGACGTACATCGGTGTGCGCCGGTCGGGAACCGGTTAAGATTCGGTGTAACTGTTACACAATCCTCTGCCACAGGATTGGGTAATTAGCGACTTGTTGCAATATCAAAGGCTTGATCAAACAGTACCAGTTCCCTTCCTCCAAACTTATGATACTGTATGGTATGTGACCCGGAATGCATCCTCCAACTGAGCCTCCAGGCTCTTCTACTGGCACTGGCCTTATTGCGCAGTCCTCTCCTGAAAAGTCCTATCCTGGATTCTCTAGTCACTTGGCTTCTTCCCGCAGGCAAGACAGCACAGGACCAACCCTGGATCGGTAGGCCCCAAGACTTTTGGGCCTACCTTCAGTAGCAACGCCTCAGGCCAGCCGGCCCGAGACAAACTTGAAGGCAGGGACACACCTTAGACCAGGAGGGCCATCAGGGGGCCATCTCCCCTGTCACGGGGTCTGGTCCTTAAGTACCCTATCCCAGAAGGCACAGCAGGCAGACAACACCCACTGACTGTTTCCGGGCAAGTAGGCACTCAATACTTGTTGCAATTTCCAATCTTGGCCGAAATAAGAGGGCACCATCCCCAGGCCAAGGGGAAAACCACACAACCAGCCAAGCAGAACCAGAATTTACATTAATGGCAGTCTGAGTTAAACTACAGCTTCAGACAACTAAATTTTTACTTATAGCGTCTGCATTAAAAACACCAGCGCTAAAACTATATAGCATTTGGTTTTGCAAAGGCATCTGGTGCACAACAAGTGCATTCATAGTCTTTGTGAATATTGAGAAATATATTTGAAATGAAAGTTCTTGTGCCCGGAGATAGCTTGAAAAATACATTAAGACTGGGTTCACACTAGTCCGGTGCAAATTGCAGCTCTGTTTTCTGTGCGAAGATAAAAATGATTAATTCAGCGGTTCCTCTCCATTGTAGCTGTGGATCAGCTGACCTGGGAGAGGGGGGAGGTGTAGGAGGAGGGGGATAGCATTCCTGTTCAGAACAAAACCCATCTGCGAATCAGATGCATTCCCATTGAAGATTATGTGCCTGCAATTCACATCGCACTGCCTAAAAAACACACACGATCTTAGTGCAATGCAGAGTGCGGATGCAAAGCACATATGTGAACCATACCCGTTGAAAATCACAAATGTGAGGGGAGATGGGCGGAGCCTAACGGAGCAGACATGCATTGTTAGAGCTCTGCACCACTGAGGAGAGAAGAGAAGGACAAAGCGGAGCCTGCAGGCTCAAAAGGTATCCATTTGAACCTTTTTGCCCCTGGGAACAAACTGTGAAAGTTTGGGCAGGAAATATGGTAACCGTGGCAGAAATAAAAATCACCTCACAAAGAGCTCACAGGCACTCACTGCAGCTGAAGCAGCTCCAGTCACCTCACAAGATACAGCATCAGGGCGCTCTCACAGACAGAAAATGTCACAGCAAGACTCTCCATTTGAGTCAGATACAGAACAAATCCTCTCACAAACTTCTCCACAAGCCTCCTCAGCATCCCCAGTAATATTATTACAATTTGAAAAGATGCTTCATAAGGCTTTAAAACAAACCTCAGACCAAATAACAAAAAGCCTAACCAAAGAGATAAGAGAGCTGGGAAACCGCACCGCAGCCTTAGAAATAAAAATAGATGAAATTGAAATTACAACCCAAGAAAATATAACAGAATTGGAACAATTAAAAGAAGAGAATTTAATACTTCAAACTAAGCTCGAAGATTACGAAAATAGAGCCAGACGTTCAAACTTGCGCATAAGGGGAATACCTGAAACTGTGACAGACCTGCAATCTACTATTACTGCTCTATTACAAGAACTAAAGCCAGATATCCCTATTGAACGTGTAGAACTGGACAGAGTACACAGAGCCCTCACAGCCAAAAAGAAAGATGGACCCCCACGTGATATAATCACAAAATTTCATTATTACAGAACGAAAGAACAAATACTAATTGCTGCAAGAGAAAAAAAGGAACTTAATTTTCAAGGACACAATTATCAAATTTTTGCTGACCTATCCCAACTTACTATTACTAAAAGACGATCCATGAAACCCCAACTAATGGAACTGCAACGCCACAACATTATGTATCAATGGGGCTTCCCCTTTTCAGTCAGATTTAACTACCAAGGTACAATTTACAGAAGCAGATCAGCAGATGAACTACAACAAACCCTTTTAAAATTAAATCTGACAGAACCCACAAGCAGCAACTCTCCCACACACAGAAGAATGACATCATCTTCACCTTCAGGCAGCACTCACAAAAGAGGCCGTTATGCCACATCATCCATGGACCAAGAAGATTCAATGGACTGACATCCTATTTCCTGATATCTCTCATATCTCTCATTTATTATACTAAGAGATGGTTCTCTATAAAAAACCTGTATTTATAACTGAATGTAACTGCATTCTGATAGTCGCACACTGTGTGGAATCATGTTACATTCCAGTTATATTTCTTATTACTTCTGATTCATATAGCCTTAGAATATATAAGTGAAATAAGGAAATTCTTGTTCAGTTATATATTATCAGGTAATAACAATAGATTTATTACTTTTTAGGACAAATATGTTCAATAATCCAGAAGTAATGGAAGCTTTTACTTTCTTTTCCTAACTAGTTCCTAGAATTATGTTTTTGTTTATTCTAATCTGAAGCAATACAACCTCAATTTTATGAGTTAACATATCTAAACAGTTACATATGAATAAAATATGTAATTGTTTACTCTAAAAGGGTTAAAATCCCAAAATAATTCATACTATCTTCATCAATACCAAAGTTATTAACAGTACCTTTCTAACTGAATTATTTAGCCTAGGGCAAGACTAACCATATACAACCACAATGGAATAAATAATTTCAACAAAAACTATATTCTGCACTCCAATTAATGAAACATCATTTTGATGTCTTTTGACATAGCACTTCTCTCCTGTAAGCGGAAGATCTGTGTACCCCCATTAGCCCTCCTCATTCTCCCAACCATATTATGTGGGAGTGTGACGAAGGCACTTATTCCCCTGAGAGAGATATTTATTCTCTTTCACGGGTAAATTGTGATTACTTGCAAAAAATAATTTATACAATGTATCAACTAATCTCATATGTTTTTTGTTTACTCTTTACTCCAGAATTCACTGGTTTCTTTTCTATCTATTCATCTCTTCAGTCCACACAGGTTGATCTGCGCAGTCAGCTCTGCATAACAAAAAGTAAGTCAAAACTATTTGATCTGTTGCCATGGCACCACTGAATATACTTTCCCTGAATGTTCAGGGAATAAATGTCCCTCAAAAAAGGACCAAAGCCTTCCGTACTTTCCATAACAAGAAGGCTCACATAGTATGCCTCCAAGAAACACACTTCACCAAAGATTCTACTCCAAAATATATTTCTCCTTTTTATCAACAAATTTACACGGCTTCTGCCTGTACCAAGCAAAGGGGAACTCTAATTGCATTTCACCGATCCACACCATTCACCTTTTCATCAGAAATTAAAGACCCAGAAGGTAGATACCTGATACTCATGGGTTATATAATGGATACAGCAATCACGGTGATTTCCTACTACGCTCCTAACAAACAACCTACACCATTCCTCTCACATATATTACAAGTGATTAATACACACAAAATAGGAACAGTGATAATGTGTGGGGATTCGAACCAGGTCCTCCTCCCATTTCTAGATAAATCACCTTTTACACCATCTAAAATAACCTCTAGATTACCTTTTCCTCAACTTCTTTCCAAATACAATCTGGTAGATTCGTGGAGAGAAAGTAACCCAATGAAAAAGAAATTCACTTATTTCTCGCACCCTCATTAAACCTTCACCAGAATAGATAATATTTTTCTAACAATAGGAATGATACCAGAAATTATTGCATCAGATATAATTCCGATTCTGTGGTCTGACCATAATGCAGTATACACTACTATAGCCTCAGCCATACCAAAAGCGCATGACCCAACGTGGTACTTACCGGACATAATGCTCAAACACCCACTACATCAGATGGCCATTGAACAAGCTTTAAAGGAATACATATCAATTAATAATACAACAGACATCTCCCCAATAACACTGTGGGAAGCTCATAAGCCTGTCTTGCGTGGTACAATACAAAGACAAATGGCACTATTTAAACGGGAACGCAAAAATCTAGCAAAAAAACTAGAACTCAATTTTAATGCAGCCTACATATCATTTCAAGATAATCCATCTCAGAGTACAAAATCTCATCTGGAAAAATCTAGATTGGAATACGATCTATTTCTCACTGAGTCAGTTGATAAATCCCTCAAACGCTCCAAACACAATTTCTACATGAATACAAACAAACCAGGTACATATTTGGCTCGGGCATTAAATTCAACTAACAAATCTTTCAAACCAATACGTTTGAAATTATCAAAAAATGTTTACACTTGTAATCCAGGTAAAATAGTCCATAAATTTCACTCACATCTCGCAACTTTATACAAGACAAACAATGAATTTAATCCTACAGAGGCTGAATCCTTCTTCTCAAAAATAACCTTACCTGAGTTATCTCAGAATCAAAAAAGCAGTTTGGATGAACCTATAACTATAGCTGAAGTTGCTAACGCCATAAAAGACCTAAAACTTAACAAAAGACCAGGCCCAGACGGCTACTCGGCTTTATACTATAAAACATTCTCAGAAATACTCTCTCCCATTCTCACTGAAACTTTTAACAAACTTCTAGATGGACATTCTTTTCGGCAAGAAACACTAATGGCAATTGTTTGTATGATCCCAAAACCCCTCTCTGATGATACTTCCTGTGTGAATTATCGGCCTATCTCTCTGTTAAACCTCGATATTAAATTATTAGCAAAAATAATAGCAAAACGCCTCAATAGCATTATAGGAAAAATAATACATAGAGATCAAGTAGGCTTCATGCCAAATAGACAGGCAGGCGATAATGTACGCAGGGCAGTGTTATTGGCACATATTGCTAAAAAACGGAAAATCCCTTTATGTTTTCTATCTCTCGATATTAAGAGGGCATTTGACACAGTATCCTGGCAATATATGCAATATTCATTACAAAAATGGGGTTTTGGACCCCACTTTTTAACATGGATCAAAGCATTATATAATAAACCCAAAGCCTATATAAAATATGCTGGATACAAATCTGATGCCTTTAATATCGAAAGAGGTACCCGACAGGGTTGCCCATTATCTCCCTTATTATTTGCCCTTATACTCGAACCCATGGCCCAATACATCAGAACAAACCAAACTATAACTGGCATTGAAGTAGGAGGTATTACACACAAATTATGTATATTTGCAGACGATATATTACTTTTTCTATCATCACCACAGGTCTCTGGTCCTAACTTAATACCAGCTCTTGATGGATTTGCAGCCCTATCCGGCCTTATGATTAATCCTAAGAAATGCCTAGTGCTTAATATTTCACTCACAAACATGGAATTGATCCCGGCTAGGGCTGCACTCCCATTCACATGGGCAGAAAAATCAATCCCATATCTTGGAATTCATTTAACAGCATCTCATTCTGACCTATTCTCAACCAATTATCCTCCTGTATTAAGACAGATCACAAATCTAATAAAACAATGGTCGCAACTTCCTTTATCCTGGATAGGGAAGATTAATGCAAACAAAATGACTATTCTACCCAAATTGCTTTATCTATTCAGAGTCCTCCCTATTCCAATTCCTTCCTATTTTTTGAGAATAGTACAAAAAAGAGCAACTTTGTTTATATGGGGCTCTTCTAAACCACGTATACCTATACACACACTACATCTTCCCAAAAATAAAGGAGGCCTGGGATACCCTAATTTTACTAACTACTACAGAGCAGCACATTTGGCCAGTCTGTCCAAATACCATGCAAAACAGGAAATCCCATTATGGGTATTTATAGAGGCTTCAGAAAATGACCCTCTATTAATATCAAATTTATTATGGCTTGATCCTAAAGACCGCTTTAAAATTCATAATCCCATAACTAAACACTTCTTATCTCTCTGGGATAAACTAAAAACCAAATATCAGTTACAATCTCCACACAATCCTCTCCTTTCTTTTATCAGAAATCCGGCCTTTTATCCGGCATGGATCTACCCAAATTCTTTTAAAGCTTGGACAACATCGGGCATTCAGACACTAAATGACTTCATAGCATCTAAATCATTCCTTTCATTCCCATCGCTTAGAGAAAAATATGATCTACCAAACTCTGAGATATTTAGATATCTCCAAATCAAAAATTTCTATACACCATTCCTAAAGGGGGATACACCATTATCCCAATTATCCATTTTTGAATCAATCTGTACAAAAGATCCATTTGCTAAAGGTACAATTTCATCACTTTATAATTAATTATATGGAGTAGCAAATCTTAATAGACCCTCTTACATTCAGAGGTGGGAGGAGGACCTGGGACGAACTTTAGAAGACACGGACTGGTCTAACATATGGCTCACATCTAAGTCATCTTCACCCAACATCTTAGCACTGGAGACAAATTATAAAGTCCTAACTCGCTGGTACCTTGTACCCGCTAGAGTGGCAAAATATTCACCTAATACCTCAGCTCTTTGTTTTCGAGGATGCCCAGAAATAGGCACATATTTACACATATGGTGGACGTGCCCAGTAATCCAAACCTTCTGGAAGGAAGTCTTCGTGATTGCATCTAAAATATTTAAAAAAATAATACAACCAGATCCATATTTAACTTTACTTAATCTAAAACCGGAATGGTTAACACTCTCTCAATTCAAACTTATGATCCAACTAATAACGGCTGCAAAACAAACAGTGGCCAAAGCATGGAAATCTCCTACATTGGTACTAGCAGAAACAATTCACAGAATGAATAATACAATGTCCCATGCTAAGATGGTAGCCATCAAACAAAATCAAATTCCAAAATTTGAAAAACTTTGGCACCCTTGGATAAAACAACAGTTCCTGTCAAACTTCAATGACTCTGTCCTGTTGCCATGGTAACAGATTAAATGACTTACAGAGACACCCATTCTAAGGCTTCAAAGAGAACTAAAAAGAATAATAAACTGACAAGCGGGACAACCTTGTGGACCATACCTCTACCTTTCAACCCTTTCAACCCTTCAACGTGTAAAGAATATGTATAGTAGGTATAAATCATTTAAATACCTACAAAAGTAACTAAGGAAATTATATATATCTTTAATTTAGGTTTACGTAAACCCAATGTTTAATATTTGAAATTTCATGATATTTACCTATATAAACCCTACTGTAAAACAATGAGCTTACTTTATAGATCCTTGTAAACTTACTTTATGTATCTTTATAATATTGTATACTCAATAAACTTCTTTTGACAAGGAAAATCACAAATGTTTGCAAATGTTCCACAAATTGGTTGTGGTGTAAGCCACATCCTATTCACAATAGTGTGATCCAGCCTTAAAGAAGAATTATTGATTACAGAGCTGCATCAGGAACCATTCTCACATTGTGGTAAAGCACAGCATAACATGGTACATGCGTCGGTGCAATGCCATGCCATTAATTCTGAATGGCATCAGAGCGCAACTTGCCCAAGGACATGCATTGCAGTACAACACAATGCACTAATGTTTGTAGGGGGGCAATGCTCCGCCTGGATTAGTGTATTACCCTGTTTGGTGCATTGGCAGCCCATTTATCTGGAATGGGCAGCCTTAATACAATGCACTTTGAGCAGTGCAATGCACATCAGTGCTCTGTCATGGTGTGAATGGGACCTGACTTTGTATCTTTTATTTTTGTCCAATGTTTGGATTTAAAGAAATACAGGACATTTCCAAGTCGAGTGAACCAGAACAGTATACGGAGCTAATAAAGAGCTGGATACAACTTAAAGAAGAAGACGACAGTAAATGCCATTTCAGATAAAGTCATTTCTTGATAATCTGCTGAGAAAAGGCACTGCGCCATTGGGAAAGAGAGAAAGTTAGGGAGAGTGTGTAGCCTGGAGCTTGCTTACAATGATATAACACATCCCAGATGACTTTCTTGTGGTGTGAAAATAACAGCTTTGGCTCTCACATGCACTGCAGTGTGCTGCAGAAAACCCCTGGGTCTCCTTTCTGCTGCTTCCAGGCACAGCAGCTGCATCTCACTAAGAAAAAATGTTTGTATCAGCAAGATGTCAGTATAACCATTTCCCTTCCTCTGATGCTGGGACAACCTGCACTGCAGAAAGCGAAGTGAAAACACCCAGCTGAAGAAAGAAATTAAAGGAATTAACAATAAATCAATGCTGGGATAGAGAACAAGCACTGAATATAGATGTTATTTAAATTGTGTAATCACTCCAGCTGTAACTACGTCTATTAGTAAAATATAACAAAACAATCTGCTTACTAGGAAGCTGCAACATGACATTCGGAGCTTGTTACACTTGTGTTTATAGGCAGGTTGTATGTTTTTGTTTTATCATGTGTTGCGTATGTTGGTTATTGTGGTGCTACTGTTGCTTTAATTTATCTGGCTTATGTTGTAGGGATCTGGTCATGTATGACATACTTCCCCTGCAGAAGTGTTAAATTCTCTGTCTTTGAGGGGGTATATTTATGTAGAGAACCGACCTCTAGAGGGTTGGAGTCCGAGGTGGGAAGCTAAATAGAGAGGACCTGATCTGTGATGTGATTGTTTGTTTTAGGTCTCCATTACCACACAAGGTAGTTATACTGCATCAGCAAGGTCTATCCCAGGCAAATATTTCAAATCAGACTGGGGTTTCAAGATGTACTGTTCAAGCTCTTTTGAAGAAGTGGTCTTAACGGGAAGCATATATAGTTTAAAAAAACTATTAGATAAGCACCTGAACGACCACAACATACAGGGCTATACAATGTAATACTGACATATAATCACACACATAGGTTGGACTTGATGGACTGTCTTTTTTCAACCTCACCTACTATGTAACTATGTAAAAGAAGCAGGCAGTGCTGAGGACTACAGAAACAGTGGTTGGCCAAGGAAACTTAATGCAGCAGATGAAAGACACATCATGCTTACTTCCCTTCATCATCTTAAGATGTCCAGCAGCATCATCAGTAGGGATGAGCTTCGAGTTCAAATCAAACTCATGTTCAAATCGAACATCGGCAGTTCGCCAGTTCCCCAAACAGTGAACAATTTGGGGTGTTCGCGGCAAATTCGAAAGCCGCGGAACACCCTTTAAGTCTATGGGAGAAATCAAAAGTGCTAATTTTAAAGGCTTATATGCATGGTATTGTCGCAAAAAGGGTTTGGGGACCTGGGTCCTGCCCCAGGGGACATGGATCAATGCAAAAAAAAGTTTTAAAAACTGCTGTTTTTTCTGGAGCAGTGATTTTAATAATGCTTAAAGTGAAACAATAATGCCCCGTACACACGATCGGACATTGATCGGACATTCCGACGACAAAATCCATGGATTTTTTTCCGACGGATGTTGGCTCAAACTTGTTTTGCGTACACACGGTCGCACAAAGTTGTCGGAATTTTCGATCGCCAAGAACGCGGTGACGTACACCACGTACGATAAGACTAGAAAAGGCCAGTTCAGAACCAAGCGCGGAACCCTTTGGGCTCCTTTTGCTAATCTCGTGTTAGTAAAAGTTTGATGAGAGACGATTCGCGCTTTTTCAGACTCGTGGTTTTCAGATCGTTTTCTGCTGTTCAGTTTGTGCTTGTGGGTTTGTATCTGCTCTTCAGTGCATGCAGTAAGTACCATTGACTCTTGTCATTGTGTTCTTGTTCGTTCATTAATGTTTTTCAGGTCGCTCTTCACAGGCCTTGCTGTTCTTCAGTGCGTTCTGTTACTTCGTTCTGAGCAGCCAACCATTTTCTAGCCATTTTGCGTATACGTACTCCTCGTAGAGTTCATGCTGTGCGGGGGCTTGGTGTTGGGGTCCTTACCTTGACACAAGTCCAGTCCATGAACAGGGTGGGGAGGAGTTCATGGACCAAGAATTGGTCTGGTTGCTCCAGCGTGACCAGTTCTGTCATATGCCTTTGCTCCGTGAGATCCGTGAGAATAAGCCTGATGATTTCAGGAACTTTCTCCGGATGAAGGACCCCGTATTTCACCGTTTGTTGGCTTTGCTGACCCCTTATATAAGCAGGCAGGATACCTGCATGAGGCAAGCCATCACTCCGGAGCAGAGGCTAGTCGCCACCCTGCGGTACTTGGCGACGGGGAGAAGCCTGCAGGACTTGAAGTTCTCGACAGGCATCTCCCCCCAGGCTCTGGGGATCATTATCCCAGAGACCTGTTCCGCCATCATCCAGGTCCTGCAGAAGGAGTATATTAAGGTAAGATTTATCCTTTAATATCACATTTTATTGTATTTAATGTTTGATAATATATTGTATTTCTTTCCTCATTCCCTAATTACCATGATTGAAATATGCTGTGAATGTCCCCTTTGTCCTCATGCATGCTGGATTGTTATGTAATTTTTTTTTTGTCCTCCATACATATTTGCCTTCACTTACCTCCCCAGCATGCTCTCCTGGCCCTATATTCACCTCATGTAGTCACTCAACAATGTATTTTATCAGCTCCATAGTAGTGCTTTACCCCAAAACCCCCCTAAAATGTTTTTAAATGTGATTTGTGCTTTAAATTCAGGCAGAGTGCCAGAGGCTTTTTTTGGGGGGTCCCCAAATCATTTGGAACCCTACCTCCCCCCAACTGCTAAGTCAGCTGATAACAATTCTCTATCTATCCTCAATCATCTATCTGCTGACTTTGCCAAACCCATACAACTATAGCCATTTCTTTTGTGGTCAGATTTATGGATGAATTCCCCAAAGCATGTAGTGCAAGGGCCTGCCTGTATACTTTCAAATGGTACTGTTTAAAGTTTTTGTATCCTGTTATTATCTTGATAGGTAATAGCAGAATGTCCAAATGTGCTTAAATGTGTACAATGTGTATTTATATCTTTGTATTATGACACTTCTTACCTGTCCAGTCGGCTGCCAATAGTGTAACTAAGGAGGGGCTGGCCAAAGTAATACCCATTATTTAGGCATTCATCTCTCAATGAAGTGGAGAGGGTTACCTGTCCAAGAGCCCCCCAAAAAATGTTAGAAATAGACCATGAGAGGGGGGGATCTGATAGGTGTATTTTATACATTGGTCTTTAAAATATACTTCCTCAAATAAATGTTATCTTGATGTTGGCCAAGAATGATTGTGTCTAATCTGCTTTCCCTGTTTATGTGCAAAATGACTAATTTGTTTTTCTTGTTTGACTCCACAGTTTCCTTCCATGCCATAGGAATGGCAGACTGTGGCCTCCCACTTTGCCCAGCGGTGGGACTTTCCTAACTGCGGAGGGGCAATTGATGGTAAACACGTCCACATTGTCCCACCACCCAACTCAGGGTCATACTATTTCAACTATAAGGGGTTCAATAGTATTGTGATGTTGGCGGTGGTGTCGGCTACTTATGAGTTCGTGTATGTGGATGTGGGAAAGAATGGCCGGATGTCCGGTGGTGGAGTTATCGCCCAGACAGAGTTTTACAGGCGTCTCCAGAATGGCAGCTTGGACTTGCCACCTCCAGAAGACAATGTGGAAGGACTCCCATTCGTCTTCGTTGCAGATGAAGCGTTTGCGCTGGGGAACCATCTTATGCGGCATTCCTGATGAGGACCCTCACCCCGGACCAGAGGGTTTTTAATTACCGGCTGGCCAGAAGAGTGGTGGAGAACACGTTTGGAATCATGGCCTGCCGGTTCCGCCTATTTCTTACATACATACACATGGCGGAGTACAAACTGAATCATATCATCCTGGCGTGTTGTGTTCTACACAACTTTTTACGGCAACATTCTGCCAACTATGCTGGCTCAGTTGGGCCTGAGGCTGGAATTCAAAATGAACCAACCCTGAAAGTGGCCGTCCTGGCTTTCATTACAAAGCACTGTTGGGTGTTATTTACTAAAGGCAAAGACACTTTGCACTACAAGTGCACTTGACACTGCACTTGTAGTGCAAAGTGGATTTTCCCTTAGGAAATAACCCCCATTGTCACAGAAAACACCAATTAGATCACAACAAAAGTTTTGGAGCATTGAAACAATAATCCACACATTCTTGATTAACAATCTTTTTAATACCAGCACAATCACATGTGCATTTAGAAAAGGTTTTTAAAACAAACCAACATGTTTGTTGTATAATAATTTTTGGAGTCACATTAAAAAAAGGAGAAATGTCCATTTAAGATAAAAGAGGCATGTTTAAAACCAACAAGAAAGACACAAATCTTGAACTTACAAAGTTCACATTTGGTAGAACTTGAAGCCAATATCAGACATGAGTATTTACAAACTGTGTTTGATATTGCGTTCATATGGGGTGAAGTCACCCCTAGAAAAGCCAAATTTTGAAGTTGCACACCAATTGCTGAATGTCAACACGTGCTAGCTGCCATCCAGGGGGATCAAGGGACGTGTTTTGTGGGTGCAACCCCTTCCTCACAGCTACTTTATTATTGAGGAAGGGGTTGCACCCCCAAAATGCATCCAATGATCTCCCGTGATGGCAGATAGCACATGTTGACACACTGTGTGCCTCTTCAACATTTGGCTTTTCGCAAATATGTCCAAAAATGGTAAAAAATTTTAGCTCACAAAAAGCGCCAAAAAATAAGGGATTTTGAGGGGTTTTAAACTCTCCCTAAAACATCAATGATATTCTTCATTTTTTGTTGAACATCATTGATGTTTTTCAGGATGTTTTCCAAGTCCCTATTACACCCCATGATCTCCCCGATCAGGATCTGTGCACTTTCCGAGGTGAAATGACCTGGATCCACAACATCACGATCACCTAAAAAGATAGAAACAAAAAAACACCATGTATTATAAATATGCCGGCATCCATCTCTTACCTGAGCCTGTGGTCGCAGACACTCACCTGTTGTGGTGACAATTTCCACCATGTCTTCCTCCTCCTGCTCTGCTTAGCTTGGGTGGATTTCACCTTCTTCCAGAGGTGGGGGGTCTGTGGTCTCCTCGGATGAGGGTTGTCCTCTGAGTCTTTTCTCCCCTATGTAAAAAAAAAAATAGGTATACTTAGCACACAGATATTTGATGGCGGAACTATAAATATGAAACATTGCTTGGAAGTGGGGTACAATTGTCTATTTTGGCTGAGTTCCAAGATGTAGAATTTTTATTGTCCTTTGTCAAGCTTCAATACTTTACCTGTTTTGTACAAGCTTCACAGATGGAGACCCCCCTATAGTATACACTGGAGCACCTGTGTGGGACCCCCTAATAAAAAGGGTGTTCTGGTGTCCCACACTAGTGCTACAGAGTCCAGATGTGAAAACTGCTGAGTGTCCTCTCCTTACACAGAATCTAGTTAGCATTTCATTCTAGTTACAAACCCATCTACACAACCAAATTAGTTTCAGACAAGTGGGTCCCTAAAAAATGTGGGCAAATGCATATGGCCAAAACAATGGTGTTTTCTAGGCCAAACGAACAATGTTTTCTACGAACGAATAATGTGCCCATGAACATGAAAGTTGCCATTTTAAACTGGATAACAGTTAAGAAAAGCACATGGAGCAGCACAAACGTAATAAAGATAAAGAACACAGCACAACTACTTACTTTTTTGCAGCACTCTCCGGGTCCTTCTGTACTGCTCATGCTCTCTTAATTTGAGGTCCGACCACCGCTTCCTGAGCTGATCTTTCTATCGTCGTACCCCGAAATTCCGGTGCAGACTCTTGACCACTTTCACCATTATCTTGGCCTTTCTGAGATTGGGGTTGGGGTAAGGTCCATACTTCCCATCATAGTCGGCCTTCTTCAGGATGTCGACCATCTCCAACATCTCCCCAAAGGACATATTTGATGCCTTAAATCGTATCCTTCTGGATCGTGACGTTTCTGGCTCCGGCTTTCCTCCTCCTCCTCCTCGTTGCTGTAATTAGCACGCACCTGCTGTGTCTCCGCCATGTGCTCTTCCCCCACTGTGCCAAACGAGAAGGGGCGGGGAATAAAAAAGAAAGAACGTCAGAGGCGGGGTGGAGTTTCACGCATGCGCAGTGTGTATAAAGCGTAACACGTGTGCGTAGTACGTACGATCTGTGAGCGGAGGAAGGAGTATCGGAGGCCCTGATCGCAATAACGAAGTTAAGATCTAAACTTGGGCCTATACTGCTTCTAGATTGAGGCCTATATTGTAACAAGATTAGGAGAGTTTTGCCTGACATTAGGGTTTGTCCTGTGTTGTGTCTTGCAAATAAAATGGATGGCTTCAATGACCACAACTTCCTCCCCCTGTTCATAGACAAATACAGGGAGCAGCCCTGTCTGTGGCAGGTCAAACACCCCCAATACAATAATAAACAAAAGAGGCAGGCAGCGCTGGAGAAACTGCTGGAGTTGGTGAAGCCGGTTGTCCCCATCCCCTATTTAAAAGCAAAAATTGGTGGCCTGAGGAGCACTTATCTTAGGGAGTGCAAGAAGGTCACGGATTCCCAGAGATCAGGAGCAGGAGCAGATGACATTTATGTCCCCAGGCTGTGGTACTATGAGAGACTGCGATTTCTGTCACACCAGACTGGAGTCAGGGAATCCCTCTCAACCCTTCCTTCCACTCTTCCTTCCACCCTATCTTCCACCCCAGCTGAGGCTTCCGATGTCCAACCTGGGACTTCCAGACAGGAAGAAGTGGAGGAGCCCAGCTTGAGCCAGGTATAGCATTCTTCTACAGATTTCTGATCAATAAATAAACAATGTTTACTAGATGTTATTAATGATCACTAATTGCTGATTTAATAAATTGTTTTACATATCAATAGACAGTAGTGGGCACAAATAATTGGGACAAGCATGAAAAATGCTGGGCTCAGAATGATAGTCTTTTATATTTGTTAACATTCAATTTGCAACAGTCATGAGATGAAAATTGTGTGTGATTGCTGAAGATAAAACTAAAACGATGTCCCTTTTTCATACACAGGAAGACCTCAGCCAGGACGCGGCTCTGGAATGTGGCACACAGGAGGAGGCTGTGGAATGTGGCAGCCAGGAGGAGGCGGGGGTTAGTGGCAGCCAGGAGGAGGCGGGGCTAAGTGTCAGCCAGGAGAAGCCTGGCACCAGTAGGAGCCTTACCGAATGGGAGGTCCCTCCCCTCCGCCTTCCAACCAAAAGACCCAGGAAGGGGAGTCACGTGCAGGATTCAGCACTCAGGCTGATTCAGGAGGCTTCTGCATCCCTCAGAGCCACCCCCACTCCTGAAGAGGCCTTTGCCTGCATGGCTGCCACCAAACTGCAGGGCATGCAGGAGGGCCTACGCCTCCTGTGTGAGGACCTTATTTATAAAGTCTTAACTAAGAGGGTGAGGGGCGAAATCACACCCAATACCCACGTGATTGAGTTGGAACATCCTCCTCCTCCCCCTCCTCCTCCTCCTGCCACAACAACACTACCACAGCCACAGCGTGGAAGGAAGCATGGAAGGAAGACAAGAGAGTGAAGGCCCTGGGTTCAGTCTGGTCTGACAAAAGATGCAGGCTCTTGTATGACTACAGCCTGGGGACATACATGTCATCTGCTGCTTTCAGGATCTCTGGGACTTCTGGACCAGACTGCACTCGCTTACATATGGACTCCTCAGGCCACCAATTTTGCAGTAAATTAATTGATGTGTGCCCTGGGGGCCAAAAGGCTTCACCGATTTCTGCTGTTTCTCCAGCGTTGCCTCCCTCTTTTTTTGGTTGTGAGCCCTTAATAAAGGTTTTTTTGGTTTCAATTAGACTCGCCGATGTGTGTTTTCCTTAAAAAAGGACAGTTTGTTTGTGAGGAGGCAGGTACATTTCTAAAATACAATGTGAAATTAACAAGAGACACCAACACCAAGCAATCTCCAATCGTATTTTGTTGTCGGAAAATTTTATAGCCTGCTCTCAAACTTTGTGTGTTTAACGGGGCATAAACAACCGTGTTTAACGGGGCATAAAAGTGTAATATTCCTTTAAATTTCGTACCTGGGGGGTGTCTATAGTATGCCTGTAAAAGGGCGCATGTTTCCCGTGTTTATAACAGTCTGACAGCAAAATGACATTTCAAAGGAAAAAAAATCATTTAAAACTACTCGCGGCTATTAATGAATTGCCGGTCCGACAATACACATAAAAGATCAATGATAAAAACGGCATGGGAATTCCCCACAGGGGAACCCCGAACCAAAATGTAAAAAAAAAATGACGTGGTGGGTCCCCCTAAAATACATACCAGGCCCTTCAGGTCTGGTATGGATATTGAGGGGAACCCCGGCCAGATTTTTTTTTTAAATGACGTAACGGGTGACCCCGCCCCCTCTGACATCATGGGGAATACCACAGGGAAGTCCCCGTCAAGTCCCTGTGCGTCAGAGGGGGGCGGGGTCACCGTGTGGCCCTGCCTTCCATTATTTAGGAACCGTCAGAAGAGGAGAAGCGTGACACAGCGGGAGCCTCCCATCATGGTGGATGCGGAGCGGCCGAGAAGAAGAAGGGAAGAAGACGCCGCGGAGGAAGATGCCGGATGAAAACACCGGAGGAAGAACCAGAAGAACCAGTAGAACCAGAAGAAGAAGAAGATGGAGGAAGAAACAGAAGGAAGATAGAAGAAAGAAGATAGAAGATAGAAGAAAGAAGAAGCATTTAAATAAAGGAATTGTCAAAAACTGTCTCTTGTCATTTTTAACATTTTTGACACTTTTTTTGTGAAATGGTAGGGGTACTGGGGGTCCCCTTGTTAAAGGGGGCTTCCAGATTCCGATAAGCCCCCTGCCCGCAGACCCCCACAACCCCCGGGCAAGGGTTGTGGAGATGAGGCCCTTGTCCCCATCAACATGGGGACAAGGTGTTTTGGGGGGCTACCTCAAAGCACCCTCCCAATGTTGAGGGCATGTGGCCTGGTACGGTTCAGGAGGGGGGGCGCTCTCTCATCCCCCCTCTTCTTCTGTGGCCTGCCAGGTTGCGTGCCTGGATAAGAGTCTGTTATGGATTTTTGGGGGGACCCCACGCCATTTATTTTTTTTTGGCGCGGGGTTCCCCTTAAAATCCATACCAGACCTGAAGGGTCTGATATAGATTTTGAGGGGGACCTCACGCAATTTTTTTTTCATTTTGGCCGGGGTTCCCCTTAATATAAACACCAGACCTGAAGAGCCTGGTATGAACTTTAGGGGGACCCCCACGTCATTTAAAAAAAAAATTTTGGTTCGGGGTTCCCCCGTGGGGAATTCCCATGCCGTTTTTATCAATGAACTTTTTTGTGTATTGTCGGACCGGCAATTCATTAATAGCCGCGAGTAGTTTTAAATGACTTTTTTTCCTTTGAAATGTCATTTTGCTGTCAGACTGTTTGAAACACGGGAAACATGCGCCCCTTTACAGGCATACTGTAGACACCCCTCAGGTATGAAATTTAAAGGTATATTAAACTTTTATTGTTTCACTTTAAGCATTATTAAAATCACTGCTCCCGAAAAAACGGCCGATTTTAAAACTTTTTTTGCATTGATCCATGTCCCTGGGGCAGGACCCAGGTCCCCAAACACTTTTTATGACAATAACTTGCATATAAACCTTTAAAATTAGCACTTTTGATTATTTATGTTCACGTGTCCCATAGACTTTAACGGTGTTCGCGTGTTCGAACAAATTTTTTGCCTGTTCGCATGTTCTGGTGCGAACCAAACAGGGGGGTTTTCGGCTCATCCCTAGTCATCAGCACAGAAACCAGTGGGACCCAGGTACAACCATCTACTATCCGGAGAAGTCTGGCCAGATGTGGTCTTCATGGAAAAACTGTGGCCAAAAAGCCATACCTCTGACCTGGAAACAAGGCTAAGTGACTCTAAAAACATAGGAACTGGGGTGCAGAAAAATGGCAGCAGGTGCTCTGGACTGATGAGTAAAAATTTGAAATATTTGGCTGTAGCATGAGACCACCAAAGGCATGGAAAGCGGTACAATAATGAGTGTCTGCAGCCAAAAGTGAAGCATGGTGAAGGTTCTTTGCAAGTTTGTGGCTGCATTTCTGCAAATGGAATTGCAGATTTGGTCAGGATCAAGTGTCCTCAATGCTGTGAAATACAGACAGATACTGAGCCATCATGCCATATTATTAGGGAGCGTGATTGGCCCCAAATGTATTCTGCAAGAGGGAAACATCCCCAAATGTACAGCCAATGTCAAATATATTTAGTGTACAAAAATAGGAGTCCTGGAAGTGATAGTTTGGCCCCCACAGAGCCCTGATCTCAATATCATCGAGTCTGTCTGGGATTAAATGAAGAGACAGGAGGATTTGAGGCAGCCTGCATCCACTGAAGATGTGTGGTTAGTTCTCTAGGATGTTTGGAACAACCTACCTGCCGAGTTCCTTCCAACTGTTTGCAAGTGTACCTTGAAGAATTGATGAAGGTTTGAAGACAAAAGGTCGCTCACTTTGCATCTTGTAATTTCATGAAAATAAAAGCATGTATATTTTGGCAAGCATTTTTAAAGCATTTGTTCACACCTGCCTAAAAATGTTGCAGTGTACTGTATATATAAATATATATATATATATATATATATATATATATATATATATATATATATATATATATAGATATAGATATAGATATATAGATAGATATATAGATATATAGATATATATAGATATATATATATAGTGACTTGAAAAAGTATTCATACCCCTTGACATTTTCCACATGTTGTCATGTTACAACCAAAAACATAAATGTATTTTATTGGGATTTTATTTGATAGATCAACACAAAGTGGCACATAATTGTGAAGTGAAAGGAAAATTATAAACGTTTTTCAACATTTTTTACAAATAAATATGTGAAAAGTGTGGCATGCATTTGTATTCATCCCCCCTGAGTCAATACTTTGTAGAACCACTTTTCGCTGCAGTTACAGCTGCAAGTCTATTTGGGGATGTCTCTACCAGCTTTGCACATCTAGAGAGTGACATTTTTGCCCATTCTTCTTTGCAAAATAGATCAAAATAGATGAAGCTTTGTCAGATTGGAGAGCATCTGAACAGCAATTTTTAAGTCCTGCCACAGATTCTCAATTGGATTTAGGTAAGGCAATTGGTTCCACTAGATTCCAGTTAGGGGTATCAGAGTAAAGGGGCTGAATACAAATGCACACCACACTTTTCAGATATTTATTTGTAAACAATTAAAAAAAACATTTATCATTTTCCTTTCACGACACAGTTATGTGCTACTTTGTGTTGGTCTATCACATAAAATCCCAATAAAATACATTTAAGTTTTTGGTTGTAAAAATGGAAATTTTCATGTGGTATGAATACTTTTTCAAAGCACTGTATATATATATATATATATATATATATATATATATATATATATAGACACACACACCAGAGAGATTGTATGGAAGGTAGTCCAGTATGAAAAATATCCAGTATGAAAGGTAGCCTTTTGCCGTCCAATGGGCCCTTGCCTCCTTCCAAAGTAATGGATAAGCTTTTAAGACCTCATTGCCAATATGCAGCAGCCTATCTGGATATTTTCATTCACAGCCCTGACTGGGAGATGCATCTGTCTTAAGTGCAAACAGTAGTGGGATCAGGAAAACGGGGCTCATGGCAAATCCCAAAGTGCTCCATTTAGACAAAGCTAAATTCTTGGGTTATGTCATTGGCTGGGTGTGATTAAGCATGGAATCACTAAACCTGAAGCTATTTTAAACTGGACCCAACCTATAAATGAAATCAAGTCAAAACATTCCAATGGATTATGCCTATTACAGACACTTCATGGCCAGTTTTGCTTCCATTGCAGCCACACTGACAGACTGCATCAAACTTAAAAGGTCAGTTATCATCAAATGGAACCCTGAGGCAGAAAAAGTACTCCAGACTTTGAAGGAAGCCCTTTGTGTTCAACCAGTGTTCATGACCCCTCACTTCACAAAAAAATTTGTAGTACAGACTGAAGCATCTGAGGTGGGAGTGGGCATAGTGCTATCCCTGGATTACCAATGAGAAAGAGCACCCTGTGATGTACCTGAGCATAAAACCTGAAATACAAGTGAGGAGCTATGCCATGATAGAGAAAGAATGCTTGGCTAACAAAAAGCATTGGAAACCATCAGGAATTACCCTTTAGGAAGACAGTTTAAGCTCAATAATGATAATGCCTCCTTCAGATGTGTGAAAATAAGGAAAAAATAGCCCTGTGGTTCTTCGCCATTCAAGCATTCAAGTTGACACTTGATCACAGAGCTGGGAAACGTTAGAATAATATAGAGCAGGGCTTAAAATGAGCTACTAGCCAGGCCTTAAAAATGACTCGCTACCAGTTGTTCCACTCAACCCCTACCTTGCTCTGCCCCTAATTCCTCCCCTAAACACACCCTCGTAAATTATCTCCTGAAATGACACTGTTAAATGTTTTATGCAGAGTTAAGTTCCAAACATATATATAAACAACAACTTCAACATTATTAACATAAAGCATATTTCATTGATCTGACTCTGATAACTAAAAAACGGTTTAATTGATTGACTACTATAGGCACTGTACACATCATTACTGTCTTGTTAAGTAAATATGCGCTACATACAGACTACAGTGTTGAGAGGTGCACTACTTACCGAGTGCAGGGTTGAGCGGTGCACTATGTACTGAGTGCAGGGTTGAGGGGTGTGCTACATACAAAGTGCAGGGTTGAGGGGTGCACTACGTACAGAGTACGGGGTTGAGCCGTGCGCTTTGTACCGAGAGCAGGCTTGAGAGGTGCATAACGTACCGAGTGCAGGGTTGGGAGGTGCGATATGTACCAAGTGCAGGGTAGGGTGCACTACATACAGAGTGCAGGTTTGGGAGGTGCACTACATACAGTGTGCAGGGTTGAGAAGTGCCCTACATACCGAGTGCAGGGTTGAGAGGTGCGCTACGTAATGAGTGCAGGGTTGAGAGATGCGCTACATACCGAGTGCAGGGTTGAGAAGTGCACTACATACAGAGTGCAGGGTTGAGAGGTGCACTAGCATATCTGACATGTCAGATCTTTAGGATATCAGCCACCAGATCTGTGTGTCCAGCAGCAAATGAAAGCAATGAGGCCACGTGGCAGAGCTCCCCACAGTGTCAAAGGGGGACCCCATAATATTTAAACAAAGGGGCCCCATAGTTGGTCCACAGAATGTAACTCAATAATATGTCTATAGCTGGGTGAAGAAGACCCCATAGTAGGTCTATAATCGAGGGAAGGGAAAAAGAGAGACCCATAACAGAGCTATATCTGGGAGGGGAGGACAGAGGGCACGTCATATTAAGTCTATAGCTGGGTCAGTACAGAGGGGACCCTATATTAGGTCTATATCTGGGTGAAGACAGAGGGGACCCTATATTAACCCCTTCCCGCCGAACGTACGCAGATGTGCGTACTCGGCTTTCGGGGGTTTTACCGGGATGATGCCCGCAGCTGCAGGCATCATCCCGGTACCATTTTGTAGAGCGGGCGATCGGCTATCCATGTATAACAACCGATGTGGCTAAAAGCTGCTCGGCTGTTAAACCGGAGGAGCGGGAGGGAACTTCCCCCCCTCCCACCGCCTCTCCGCCGCCTCCCGCCGCTCTTACCGGGCCTCCCGATCCACTGGGAGGCCCTATCACCAATCCGCCAGTGGCTGCTGACAGTCTGGAACAAAGTCGTGAGCGGCTTCGTTCCAGCCTTCTAATTGTAAACGCGGAAGCGACGTCATGACGTCACTTCTCGTTTACTCGGCTGCCAATGGCGTTGGTTTTTAAAAAATATACAGTATTCAGAATCGCCGTTTTCGGCGATCTGAATACTGTGAAGTGCAAAGGAGGGATCGGGGGTCTTTTAGACCCCCGATCCCTTCATAAAGAGTACCTGTCACCACCTATTACTGTCAGGGACAGGGATGTTTACATTCCTTGTGACAGCAATAAAAGTGATCAAAAAAAAAAAAAACACACTTTCTAAATATAAAAATAAATTAAATAAATAGGAAAAAAAAACTTTTTAAAGAGCCCCCGTCCCCGTGAGCTCGCGCAGCAAAGAAAACGCAGACGGAAGTCGCGCCCGCATATGTAAACAGTGTTCAAATCACACATGTGAGGTATCACCGTGATCGTCAGAGCGAGACCAATAATTCTAGCACTAGACTTCCTCTGTAACTCTAACTTGGTAACCGTAAAAAAAAATTTAAAGCGTCGCCTATGGAGATTTTAAGGTATTGTAGTTTGTCGCCATTCCACGAGTGCGTGCAATTATAAAGCATGACATGTTCAGTATCTGTTTACTTGGCATAACATGATCTTTCACATTATACAAAAAAATTGGGCTAACTTTACTGTTTGATTTTTTTAAAATTCATGAAAATGTCCCTTTTTCCAAAAAGTTGTGTTTAAAACACCGCTGCACAAATACCGTGTGATAAAAAATATTGCAACAATTACCATTTTATTCTCTAGATTTTCTGCTAAAAAAATATATATTTATATTATTATATTATATATATATTATATAATTTTCTAGCAAAAAATACGGATTTTAACTTGTAAACACCAAATGTCAAAAATACAAATCCTCAGATTCACGCACAAATCCTCTATATGTGCCAAAACCCAGGAGACAAATTACAAAATTTTATCAAGATGGTACAAAACCCCAGTATTGTTACACAAATTCTTCCCAACGACATCAGACCTCTGTTGGCGTTGCCAAACAGAAAAAGGGACGTTATTACATATTTTCTGGACATGCCCCAAATTGACGAGCTTTTAGCAAACTATCTGGAAGACGGTACAGAATTTCACGGACCACAACATGACTGATGACCCAGCTTTCTTCCTCCTACACGCATCAAACATACCCACAAAGACATACAAAAACTCTGTGATCCGACAACTCCTAGACGCAGCTAAAGCCTGTATCCCATTACATTGGAAATCCCCAACTCCACCAACCATAGATTTATGGATCAAAAAAGTAGAGGAAATCAAAAAGATGGAAGACCTCATTCATACAGCACAAAACAGACAAGAGAAGTTTTCCAAAACGTGGCAGCTGTGGAACATTTTCATATACTCAGCTGATGGTCAGGCCTTACTTGAACCTATAATAAATGGTTGAACACCCACAACACAAATTAAATCATAGATATACCCTTGTCTGTCTCCTCCAAACACTCCATGATTGCGGGGAACACTTCTCCCCCACTCCCCTTTAACCCCCCCTCTTTCTCCTTCTAAAACCCTTTCTTCTTTCCCCTGCTGTAGGATACTCCTACGCTACTTAAAAAAAAAAAAAAAAGGAAAAAGTAGGGATGGTGCTCATGGGACCACACTACCCTAACACACCGCACTTTTAGGAGGTACAGTTGCCCTCCTCTAAAATGGAGGGTTGCTCGATGATACAATACACGACTCCCAGATGTAACTACAGTATCACCGCATAGCCAGCGAGAACTATAATGCCCCGTACACACGGTCGGACTTTGTTCGGACATTCCGACAACAAAATCCTAGGATTTTTTCCGACAGATGTTGGCTCAAACTTGTCTTACATACACACGGTCACACAAAGTTGTCGGAAAATCCGATCGTTCTAAACGCGGTGACGTAAAACACGTACGTCGGGACTATAAACGGGGCAGTGGCCAATAGCTTTCATCTCCTTATTTATTCTGAGCATGCGTGGCACTTTGTCCTTCGGATTTGTGTACACACGATCGGAAATTCCGACAAATTTTATATCCTGCTCTCAAACTTTATGTGTCGGAAAATCTGATGGAAAATGTGTGGTGGAGCCTACACACGGTCGGAATTTTCCGACAACAAGGTCCTATCACACATTTTCCGTCAGAAAATCTGACCGCGTGTACAGGGCATAACTGTATAAAAACTTCAATGGTATCTAGCACGATGTAAACATATTCTAACAACAATGTCAAGAAGTCATGTAGATGTGTTACAAACTCTGTTGGATGATGGTGTGATGTGTTATATATCGCCCTGTATTATTTGGGTCCGTGTGGGCCCCTTTCCTATTATAAATTTTAAAAAAAGGCTTAGTCATGAAAGGGTTAAGTTGATTTGGATTTCTCTTCTGTTCATTTACTTTCCACTTTGTTAATTGATAAAAATAAACTATTGACACTTCTATTTCTGAAAGCATTCTTCATCTACAGCATTTTTTTCACAACTCCTTAAACCTTTTGCACAGTAGTGTATATACAGTGCCTTGAAAAAGTATTCATACCCCTTGAAAGTTTCCACATTTTGTCATGTTACAACCAAAAGTGTAAATGTATTTTATTGGGATTTTATGTGATAGACCAACTCAAAGTGGCACATAATTGTGAAGTGGAAGGAAAATGATAAATGGTAGTCGAAATTTTTTACAAATAAATATCTGAAAAGTGTGGCGTGCATTTGTATTTACCCTTTCCAAGTATCAAGTCGCGCTGTAGGTTAACCGCCTCGCGCCCACCGGCCATCAAATGATGGCCAGGTGGCGCAGCTCTCGTTCTGGGCGGGCATCATATGACGTCCTCCCAGAACGGCCACTTTTGCGCACCCCTGGGGGCGCATATCACGGTGATCGGTGGTGCAGTGAGTCAGTCATTCACACCGCTACACCAGTCTCGGTAAAGAGCCTCTGACGGAGGCTCTTTACCAAGTGATCAGCCATGTCCAATCATGGCTGATCACTATGTAAACAGAAAGAGCCGTTGATGGGCTTTTCCTCACTCACGTCTGACAGACGCGAGTAGAGGAGAGCCGATTGGCTGCTCTCCTGACAGGAGGGGTCTGTGCTGATTGTTTATCAGTACAGCCCCCCTCAGATTCCCGCCCAGGACCACCAGGATGCGGCCAGGACCACCAGGGATTGGCACCACCCAGGACCACCAAGTATGCCACCCTAGATCACCAGGGAAATGCCAATTAGTGCCCAGGTAGCTGCCTATTAGTGCCCAGGCAGCTGCCAATCAGTGCCCATCCCAAATGCCTGCCAGTTCAAGTGCAATCAGTGATGCCTATCAATGCCATCTATCAGTGCCTGCATATCAGTGCCCTTCAGTGCCCATCAGTGCCGCCTATCAGTGCCCAGCAGTGCCGCCTATTAGTGCCCATCAGTGCCACCCATAAGTACCCATCAGTGCAGCCTTTCAGTGCCCATCAGTGTCACCTATCAGTACCCACCAGTGCCACTCATGAGTGCCCGTCAGTGCCGCTGATCAATGCCCATTAGTGCTGCATATCAGTGCCACTCATTAGTGCCACCTACCAGTGCCCATCAGTACCACCTATCAGTGCCCACCATCAGTGCCCATCTGTGCCACCTCATTGATGCCACCTCATCGGTGCCGCCTTATCAGTGCCCATCAGTTAAAGAGAAAATATACTTATTTACAAAATTTTATAACAGAAACAAAAAAAAAGCTTTTTTTTCAAAAAAAATTTTTATTTGTTTAGCAAAAAATAAAAACCCCAGAGGTGATCAAATACCACCAAAAGAAAGCTCTATTTGTGGGAACAAAATGATAAAAATTCTGTTTGGGTACAGCGTAGCATGACCGCGCAATTGTCATTTAAACAGCGACAGCGCTGAAAGCTGAAAATTGGCTTGGACAGGAAGGGGGTATAAGTGCACTGTATTGAGGTGGTTAAAGAAATGACAAATATGATACTAAAACCTTATTTCAATCAAACAGTAAAGTGAAAAACTAATCAAATAGTGAATAATTGATAATCCATTCAGATTGATAGTTATTCTCCACTGTGCAAGTATCACACAAAACACCCAGGAATGGTGATAAAAGAAAAAGGTCTGCCTTCCACCTCCACACAAACTGCCGCCACTGGCTCCCATGAATCTCTTAGTTATAGGAGATCAGTGGTGGCTGGTGAATTTTAGGATGGGGGGGTGCCAGACCCTACCCTTCCTTTTTGATCCCTCCCACTTGGTAAAAATGGGCATGGTTTCAGCAAATAGTGGGTGTGGCTCTAAGGTGGTGTGGTTAGCGTCTGAGATGAACGAGGGATGGAGGGAGAGGGAGTTAGGGATGGAGGGACAGCAGGCCCAGATCCTACACAACAATAGAAATATGTGTATTCTGGAGAGTTTAACAATCAGCAGATAAAGATACTCCAAACACCTGGTGTTAGCACTTCAATCATCCCGGCACCATGGTTGTTATGGTGTCAGAATGCTTGAAGCGCATTATTTCTATTATTACATTGTAATTTCAAATTAAATCATTCAACTCACCATAATGCAGAATCAGTGGGAGCCCTGAGCGTGTCACTAGCCATGTTGCCTCCCACCAGATGCCATCAGGTGTCCTCAGCGGAGTCCATCCTTACATCTGGTGCCCCCAGTGGAGTCCCTCCTTACATGCAGCCTGTGTCCCATCAAATGCAGCCTGTGTCACATCAAATGCTTGGAAACGTAAAAAACACCGTGCTCAAAAGAATGTGGAAAACTATTAAGCTGCAGTTCAAATGTGCGATGTCCACATTATTATATAGAGAAAAGAAAAGGGAACTGCGCTATACCCTAAAACCATATGTGTAAATGTATGTGACAAATACTATAAAATCTGTACCTGGGTGAAATTGTGAGAAATACACACTGGTATTTAAGTTAGCAATACCACAAAATTATAGTGAAACCAAATAAACAACACAAAGTCCATAAATCAATTGAACAGATAGTCCACTAGGCAGTGGGAGGAAGTCCCCAATCGCCGTTCATAGAGATCAATGTGTAGAGGGAAAGAGTAGGAAAACACCCATTGTAGGGATCCTCCGCCACCTGAAGTGCACGCTTACCGAATAGCAAGCTAAATGAGCTTGATCAAATAAACCGGAGGTCAGATGGACATGGATCTGCAGCGTCACTCTGTGTGTTGAACCAAACAGCAGGTGGACTGGCTGGAAAGGAGACCTGGAAACCCCGCTAGCCCAAAGGCGTCCCTCTTAGGGGTTGATTTACTAAAACCTGGAGAGTGCAAAATCTGGTCCAACATCAAATGCAGCCTGTGTCCCATCAAATGCAGCCTGTGTCACATCAAATGCAGCCTGTGTCCCATCAAATGCAGCCTGTGTCACATAAAATGCAGCCTATGTCACATAAAATTCAGCCTGTGTCCCATTAAATGCAGCCTGTCACATCAATCTCCCCTCCCCCCCTTCTCCACGGGAGCACAGTGGTACTTACCTTGCTGTGTTGTCCTCTCCTGCGGTGTCTCCTTCCACTGGCAGCTGCGATGGAGGAGTCCGCTCCTCACACTTCTGGTTTTCTCTCTCTCGGGCGCAATGGGAGAGAGAAAACAGGAAGTGACATCTAACTCAGATGTCAATCAAACCGTCCAGCCGTAGTAATAGATACTACGAGCGCCGGGCGGAAGCGATTCGGCGCTTCGGAAAGTGCCGCAAGGCGGAACAAAAGCCTGCAAATGTAGTGCCGCGGCTGCAATCTCGTGCTTGCATAGACGTGGCGCTTTCCATAGTGCACTGTGTCCGGCGACCGAACACAGTGCACTTAAGGACCTTTTATGGTATTCTTTTTTAAAGGGCCAGTTTAAAAAAAAACTTTTTTTAAATTTTTTTAAATTTTTTTTTGTGACTGCCTGGAGCGGGGGGCGGCACCCGTGCGCCCCCTATGGATGGGCCACCACTGTAGGAGATCATACATGCCTGTGGCTTGATACCCAGCCCGGGCCTTTGGTTGCACACAGCCGAGATTCCAGCATCTTCACAGGGGTTTATGGCTCATACGGGAAGGTTATAGCAGATGTTTCCCAGAAAAGAGTAATAAAGAGTGTGCAGAGCAATGTATATTCGGCAGCCCGCATAGGAGGAATGGGAGGGGCAGAATGCAGCACATCGCTGGGAAGAGACTTCTCTGATAAGCCCCCTGCCCGCATACCCCCACAACCACCAGGCATGGGTTGTGGGGGTAAGGCCCTTGTCTCCATCAACATGGGGACAAGGGGCTTTGGGGGGACCTCAAAGCACACGCCCCATGTTAAGGGCATGTGGCCTGGTACATTTCAGGAGGCGGGGCGCTCTCTTGTCCCCCCCTTTTCCTGCGGCCTGCCAGGTTGCGTGCTCAGATGAGGGTCTGGTAGGGATTTTGAGGGGGACCCACACACCTTTTTTTTTTTTGGTGCAGGGTTCCCCTTAAAATCCATACCAGACCTGAAGAGCCTGGTATGGATTTTGGGGGGAACCCTGCGCCAAAAAAAAAAAGGTGTGCGGGTCCCCCTCAAAATCTATACCTGGCCCTTCTGGTATGACTTCTGGGGGGGACCCCCATGCCATTTTTTAAAAACTGTTGGCGCAGGGTTCCCCTTAACCACTTCAATACACTATATTATACTGTATATACTACACTGCCTGAATATAGATTCTACACTGAATATCTAATCTATCTACACTAAATGCAGAGTATATACTAGGCTGTATCTCTATATATATACATATATATATATATATATATACATACTACACTAAATGCAGAATATATATATATATATATATATATATATATATATATATATATATCAAATACACTGCCTGCACGCCACTAACTAACACCTGTGAGACTGTCCCACTACTGGCCACCATAGGCCCGGAACACCAGGAACTCTTACGATTGGATGTCATCTCCTCCCCTCTCTTCCCAATCATCCTCGGAATGCCCTGGCTACAGGCACATAACCCCAGCATTGACTGGTCCACAGGAAAAATCCAATTCCTATCTGATTACTGCAAGCAACATTGCTTACATGGGACACCCGTGACACCGACTCAGTGTCTTTGTCTGGATTCTGATACCAAGCTTTGCCAATCCCTTCCCGAGGCCTACCGGGTTTTCCAGGATGTCTTCCGTAAGAAGGAGGCAGAGACCCTTCCAGTTCACAGGCCTTATGACTGCCCAATAGAACTTTTACCTGGAACTGAAGTTCCCTTTGGGAGGATTTTCCCACTAACTGAGCAGGAGCTAGGCACCTTAAAAAATTATATTGAGGAGAACCTAAAGAAAGGGTTTATCTGCCCTTCCACGTCTCGAGCTGGTGCAGGCATCTTCTTCGTGGAGAAGAAGGATCACACCCTACGCCCCTGTATCGACTACCGGGAATTAAACAAAATTACTGTAAAGAACAGACACCTGTTACCTTTGGTACCCGAGTTATTCCAAAGACTGGGGACCGCAAAAGTTTTCACCAAGCTGGATCTCCGCGGGGCGTACAACTTAATCCGCATAAGAGAAGGGGATGAGTGGAAAACAGCCTTCCGTACTCGATTTGGGCACTTCGAGTAACTTGTCATGCCCTTTGGCCTGTGTAACGTGCCAGCCACCTTCCAACACTTTGTCAATGACGTATTCCGTGACTTCCTAGACCTCTATGTCATAGTCTATCTGGATGATATCCTGATTTTCTCCGCCTCTCTGGCCGACCACCGCAGGCATGTGCGAAATGTTCTCACCCGACTTAGGCAACATGGGCTCTATGCAAAACTTGAAAAATATGAATTCGAGCTTCAATGCATTCAGTTTCTGGGCCTGATCATCTCCCCTGAGGGCATCAAGATGGACCCCCAAAAAGTATCTGCTATCCTGGACTGGCCTGCACCTCTTGATAAGAAAAGGGTACAACGCTTTATTGGCTTTGCCAACTTTTATAGAAAATTCATAAAAGGATTCCCCTTGATAATCGCTCCCATTACTGAACTCACCAGACAAGGAAGTCGGTTTTGCTGGACTCCTAAGGCACAGTCGGCCTTTGAGGAACTCAAGGCTCTATTTACCTCAGCCACCATTTTAAAGTACCCCAACCCAACTCTACCATTCGTGTTAGAAGTTGATGCTTCTGAAATTGCGGTTGGAACTGTACTCTCACAACGACAAGGCACCAAGGCTCTTCTATACCCTGTGGGGTTTTTCATCTTGAGAGAAATTACGATGTGGGAGATCATGAACTCCTGGCTATTAAGGCGGCTTTAGAGGAGTGGCGTTACCTTCTGGAGGGTGCTGCTTATCCCATCCTGGTGTACACGGACCATAAAAACCTAGAATACTTCAGAATGGCTAAAAGGCTAAAACCCCGGCAGGCCAGATGGGCACTTTTTTTTTCTCGATTTCAGTTCCACGTCACCTTCAGACCCGGATCCAAAAATATTAAATCCGACGCACTCTCACGTATGTTCCATGATTCGGAAGAAACCTTACCTCCAGGTAACATTATTATTATTCAGGATTTATATAGCGCCAACAGTTTACGCAGCGCTTTACAATATAAAAGGGAGACAATACAGTTATAATACAATACAATACAATAGGATTAAGAGGGCCCTGCTCAGAAGAGCTTACAATCTAATAGGGTGGGGCAAGTGGTACAAAAGGTTGTAACTGTGGGGAATGAGCTGGTGGAAGTGGTAGGAGATTAGTTGGAGACATGATAGGCTTTCCTGAAGAGATGAGTTTTCAGGGATTGCCTGAAGGTAGCAAGAGTAGGGGATAGCCGGATAGATGGAGGTAGCGAGTTCCAGAGGATGGGAGAGGCTCTGGAGAAATCCTGGAGACGAGCATGGGAGGAGGAGATGAGAGAGCTTGAAAGCAGGAGGTCTTGAGAAGAGCGGAGAGGTCGATTTGGGCGATATTTGGAGACAAGATTAGTGATGTAGCTTGGGGCAGAGTTGTGAATGTATGTTGTGGTTAGAATTTTGAATTTAATTCGCTGGGTGATTGGGAGCCAGTGTAGGGATTGAAGTAGAGGGTTGGCAGACACTGAGCGGTTGGTAAGGTGGATAAGTCTGGCAGCAGCATTCATGATAGACTGAAGAGGGGATAGCCTATGGAGCGGTAGGCCAATGAGAAGGGAGTTGCAATAGTCAAGGCGAGAGATAACAAGGGAGTGAATGAGGAGCTTGGTGGTTTCATTTGTTAAAAAAGGGCAAATTTTAGAGATGTTACGGAGGTGAATTCTACAAACTTTTGACAGCGATTGGATTTGAGGCTGAAATGACAAGTCAGAGTCTAGGATTACACCTAGTACCCTGGCGCGAGGGGAGGGACGGATGGTTGCTTTGTTGATTTTGATGGAAAAGTCATGGAGGGGGGCACGGGCGGGGTAGAATATTAATAGCTCAGTTTTAGAGAGATTTCGTTTAAGGAAGTGGTGCGACATCCATGCTGATATGTCAGTTAGTAAGTTAGTAATGCGAGAGGAGACTGAAGGAGTGAGGTGAGGAGTAGACAGATAGATTTGGGTGTCATCAGCGTATAAGTGGTATTGGAAGCCGTGGGCAGTTATTAAGTGACCAAGGGAGGAGGTGTAGATAGAGAAGAGAAGGGGTCCAAGAACCAAGCCTTGGGGGACCCCCACAGAAAGGGGCAATGGAGAGGAGGAGACAGAGTTGTAGGTGACACTGAAGGAGCGCTGTGATAAATAGCCAGAGAACCAGGATAGAGCAGAATCTCGGAGGCCAAGGGAATGTAGTTTATTGAGAAGGAGCAGGTGGTCAACAGTATCAAAGACATCCTTCCCCCTGGGAATTTCTTGCTTCTACAAGAAGATCTAATCTCTCAAATCAGACAGGCTTCTATGGGGGCGACGCCACCCGCTGGGGCCTGTACCAAGGATGGCCTGTTCTGGCATGAAAACAAGATTGTGGTCCCCGAAGAACTAAGGGTAAAGGTATTAGAACTGTGTCATGATCACAAATTAGCTGGACATTTCAGCTCACGAAAAACGAGCGATCTGGTACTACGTACCTTCTGGTGGCCTCATCTCATTAGGAATTGTAGAATGTTCATTGATTCCTGCAATACTTGCGCTAAAAGCAAAGCCAGCCGGGCCAGAGCTTGGGGACTATTGAAACCTCTCCCAGTCCCAGAGAGACCATGGAGTATGATCTCAATGGACTTTGTCGTTGAACTCCCCCCATCAGAAGGCTTTTCCTCCATCTTTGTCATGGTAGACAGATTGTCTAAAATGGCTCATTTCCTCCCAATGAAGGGCACTCCATCGGCCACGGAAACGGCTGATATTTTTATTAAGGAAATTGTCAGGGTACATGGAGTTCCAAAGAGCATAGTTTCTGACCGTGGTGTCCAGTTCACCTCCAGATTTTGGAAGGCCCTCTGTGGCTCCTTGAAAATTGAGTTGGCGTTCTCCTCGGCCTACCATCCCCAGTCTAATGGGCAAACTGAGAGGACGAATCAGACTGGAGCAGTATCTCCGCTGCTTTTCCGCCTTCTCCCAGGATGATTGGGCTCCCCTACTCCCTATTGCGGAGTTTTATTACAATAATTCCTTGCATTCATCCACCAACCAGACTCCATTCTATGCCAACTATGGCTTTCATCTGACCTTTTTGCCTGGATCAATACCTGAGTGTTCTGTTCCTGCAGTATCTGAGACCCTGAATTTCTTCTCATTGAATAACAAATTATTACAAGATACCATAGCCAAAGCCCAAAAAGGATATAAGAAGATGTTTGATAAAAAGATGCGTGGAGAACTTGTGTTGGAACCTGGCAACCCAGTATGGTTATCCAATCTGAAGCTGGCATGTCCATCTAAAAAAATAGGCCCTAAGTTCCTGGGTCCCTTCCTGGTAAGGAGGAAGATTAATAATGTCGCCTACGAGCTTGATTTGCCGAATTCTCTGAACCCGGTGCACCCGGTTTTCCACGTATCTCTCTTAAAGCCAGTTTTCCCCAATTCTTTTGTTGGCCGTAGTGTCGGTCCTCCCAAACCCATCCTTGTAGACAACGAGGAGGAGTTTGAAGTGGAAACAATATTAGACTGCAGGAGGAGACTTAATCAAACCCAATACCTCATAAAGTGGAAGGGATATGGCCCTGAGGACAACCCATGGGAACCAGAAGACAATTTGCATGCCGGAAAACTCTTGCAGGCTTTCAAGGACTCACGTGCTTCCAAGTTAGCCCAATTGGGCATCCGGTGTCTGCCCTTGAGGAGGGGGCACTGTCAGAGAGGTTACCTGATTGGGCGTCGTCGCGCGTTGGTGCGCGCGTTCCTGCGGGTGCATGGGCGCCTGCCTCTATGGGCACTGGTGTTGGCGTTCCGGCTGGCCGTGGCGGATGCGGTGGTGCCGGGCGGTGGTTCGCGTTAGCGCGCGTTCGCCTATGGGCGCTACTATGTGTTTGCCTAGTGGTGCTGGTGTGCACGCCGCTGTCCGGGGGCACGCTCGGGTGCCTGTTGCCGAACCCTGCCTGTGCATTGACCTATCTTTAGCTCCTGCTCAGCATCCGCTGCCTGTGCCTCTGACTATCATCTGCTGTTTGAAGACTGCTAGCTTCCGGAATACGGACTCCTGCACAGGCTCTCATACCACTCCGCACTCGTGTACTTCCTGTCTGCTCTACCAGGGGCCACGAGTCGGATACGTAAGGGAGCCTACCCTCTGCCCAAGTGGACTCTCCGGTCTGGTAATGAGAGACCTGACACACACCTCACTCACTTTGCAGTTCTCACAATCAGGACTGAGACCGGGAAGGGGCAGCTGGCTGGTGCAGTGTGTTTATTGGCAGTAGAGGGCATTGCCTCCATGATCCCCATCTTGCCTGGTTGGGAAAGTGTTGGAGCCAAATGAGTGTGCTGCTGTGAGGTGCTTTTTACAAGATAAACAAGATAAATTGATGGAAGATGGTGGAGCACCAAAGGGAGGGGGCGCAGAGGTCAGAGCTGAACTGAGCTCTGAGTATAGCATAATTCTAAACCCTGAGCTCTGTGCATAGTGCAATCCTGAACCTTGAGCTCTGTAAATAGTGCAATCCAGAGAGTCTGCAGGGGAGGAACGGATTAGCGCAGGGACAGCATGACATAGGTGGACAGCACAGTCATGATGTTTAAAAAGAAAAAGTTGTCCCCTTTAACAGAAGGGGAGTGGCTGGAGCAGGGGAGGCGCTCAAGTCAGTTAGTTAGGAGGAAGGTAAGTGACGTCATTAGTAAGTGGCGGTGGAGAAAGATTAGACACACTCTCACCACTCTCCTTGCTATCCTCACAGTAATTGTTATAATGGCGGTGCTGGAGGCACCTTTATCACAGCTCAGAGCGGCGGCAGCCACAGAGGGGACAGACTGGCTACAGGTACAAGTAGCGGCCATCCTCAGCGAGGGGAGAGCGGCACCAAATGGGGGGGAGGCAAAGTACTCCACATGCTTGGCGGTCATGGCTGCCAGAGCACTTTAGCCCTGACACATCTCCTGGTGGTCGGAGGCAGCTGCTGCAACATGGGAGAGAGAATGAACCTGCACCCCCAAGCAACCAGCAACCCCAGAGACCCAGGAGTGGGGAACTAAGAAGGACCCAGCGCAGAAAGAGGAGAGCAGCAGTGGGGGAGTCCAGCACATCACATGGCTCTGCCCGGCCTGCTCATTGCAGATGCCAGGAACGTGCGGCCAGGGCTGCGGGAGAAGGTAAGAGCAGCCAGTCGGCCCTGCAAGGGAAAGCCGTGTCATGGGATGCTGGCCAGGCAGTCGGGGCGGCCAGCAGTCCCACGATGACCAGAGGAAGGACCGTGAGGAGCGTGGTGAAAGTGGTGAGGGAGGACAGAGGGCGAGCAACGGATGCTCAGACCAGGAGAAGGATAAGGAGTCCATCAAGGCAGACAGCGAGCTGGCCTGCGTGACAGGACAGAGAGAAGGATGGGAACAGCAACGCAGACCCCCGGCAACCAGAGCAGGACCCTCTGGGGTGCAGCCAGTGGTCGTTCGGCCAGAGGAGAACAGCGACAGATCGGTGGGAGAACTGTCCAGGTCGGAAGGACTAGGCACATCCATCGGCGGTGGATTCCAGAGTGGTGGCTGGTGGGTCCAGTCCTGGGCAGCCCGGCGAGTGTGTTTTTTCCTTATCTGTTACTTCTTTACTAAAAAATTTGTTGGATCAGGGTAGAAAGCGGGGGTCAAAGGGGGAAGGTAGTTCATTAGGGACGGGGGGTGACAGGCAGCACACGGAACAGCCTAGGGACGCAGGACACATTGCGGGTAGGGTGGGCCTACAGGATTTACTGTCGGGTTTGAGGGACTTGGTACAGTGATTTGAGCCGAAGACAGGGGACAGTTCATCGCCGGCACAGGCGTGGGCCCTGCCTCAAGGTAAGGATTGTGCGGCGATGGCCACGCAACTGACAACAGTCACCACAAAAGTTGTAGGCGAGTCGCCTGCTACGGCAGCAGAAACAGTGGCGGCAGTAGTCGCTTCTCCTGAGAAGGCAGGGGGAGAAAAAAGCGGAGTCAGTCAGGTTGGTGGATTCAGCAAAAAGCGAGGTTTATGTCTGTTTTGAGGGCCCCCTGGGTGCCCATCTTAAAACGGAGATAAAAAAAAAAAATTTGGAAAGGGGAATATGTGGAGATCTTCACATTATTGCCGCTGGAAAAATTCAATCTGGACCGACTGAAGCCAGAGGAAAGCAAGAAGGACGTGGAAAAACACAGATATCAGTTGATTCCTCGTACCTTTTCCAACTGGTTACAGGCGTTCGCCATCTTGGCAAGTGTAGAGGGGAAAATACCCCCGAACACTGCTCAGCTTTGTTCGTCTATCTGGAGGCCATTAGCGAGGTGCACCGGACATATGGCGGTGTGGCATGGCTACGGTACGATGAACAGTTTTGACAACGGATGGCCGTCCGACCGCCACTGCGCTGGGACCACAAGGATATTAGCCTGTGGATGAAGCTTATTGTCAGCTCACCTAAATCCAGGTGACAGATGCACCCCGTTGGGGTCAGGAGTGCAACGCTAATATAGTGGACCCTAAGGCTGACTGCTGCGGATGGAACTCGGGGTGGTTCAGGAAGGCAGGTCCCCTGGAGCACCAACACAGATCCCACAGGGAGTTAGAGCATATATTCCCCAGGCCGCGGAGTCTAAGAGCCAGCAGGTGTTCACCAGAGCCTCTAGTGGTGAGAATGGACTGGGCTGCAACTGGCTCCAGGTCGCGGCCCCCAGGGTCTCCCAGCTCACGCTCATGGTAGGCTACAGGAGGATGGAGAGGAAACAGCAGCCCAGGACAGCAAGGGATAGTAAGGAGGTAGCCAAATGTTGGGGCGACTAGCAGACAAGGATAACAGAGAACACACCAAAGGTCAGGGTCACAGGCAATTAGGGATAGTCGAGAACACGCCAAAGGTCAGGGTCACAAGCAGACAGGGATAGCCGGGAACATGCCAAGATCTGTAACAAAGACAAACTTAGAGCACACGGCAAACACACAATATTGCACGGCAAGGCAGGCTTGGAGAATACGGTGTTAAATAGTGGTTCCTGTTGAGGCTAGGGTGGAGCCACACTGAGGGAAGATTACTTAAGCATGCAGGTGTGAGAGTACAAGCCTCAAGGCAGATACACAGACCAGGTAAGACAGACAGGTCATGAAAAGTTTTACTGCAAGGTCATGACAGTACCCCCCTCTTATTAGGCCTCCCCTGCTTTGGACCAGGCTTGGAGGTGCGAAGACATTAGATGCAGAAATCCAAAATCTCTCCTCAGGACCGAAACCTTTCCAATCCACGAGATATTGAAGGACACCTTTATAGAAGCGAGAATCCAATATTTGACTAACCTCAAACTCCTAATCATCTGTAGAGACTGGAGCCAAGGTAGTGAGAGGATGAGAGAACTTATTAAAAACTAAAGGTTTCAGAAGGGATACATGAAAGGAGTTTGAGATCCTGAGGCTTTTAGGGATCTGGAGTTTAAAACAAACAGGATTCAGCTTAGAAATTATATTGTAAGGACCAATGAATCTCAGGGCAAACTTTAGAGAAGGAATCCGGGGTCTGATGTTCCTGGTAGAAAGCCAGACTTTTTCTCCTGGCTGTAGAGAAGGCGGCTTACGTCTGCGACGGTCAGCAAAACTTTTGAATTTGTTGGCAGCTTTCTGGAGGGAATCATGAACGTCAACCCACATGAAATTGAATTATCCCTGAACGGTAGCCAAAGCTGGGATGTCGGAAGAACAGGTCATAGGAAGAGGGAGCTGAGAATGTCTTCCATAAACAGTGACAAAGGGTGTCTTCTGAGAACTGATGTTGACATGATTGTTGTGGGAGAACTCTGCCCACGGAAGTAGTGATGCCCAATCATCGTAATGAGCTGAGACCAAGGTACGGAGAAAGACCTCCAGCTCCTGGTTAACCCTTTCAGTCTGGCCATTGGATTGAGGATGGTAAGAAGAGGTAAAATCCAAGGTAATGTTGAGGGATTTGCAAAAGGCTCTCCAAAAGCGAGAAGTAAACTGAACACCCCTGTCCGAAACGACATGGGAAGGGACACCATGAAGACGGAAAATCTCTCGTACGAAAATGGGAACCAACGCAGGAGCAGAAGGGAGACCAGGAAGAGGAACAAAATGGGCCATCTTGGAGAATCTATCAATTACCAACTTAATGACCGTATTCTTCTCAGAAGGAGGAAGATCGGTGCTGAAGTCCATGGCTATGTGAGACCAGGGCTCCTTGGGAATGGGCAAGGGCATGAGAAGACAAGCAGGAGCCTGCGTGGAGGACTTAGACTGGGCACAGACATGACAAGCCTTAACACAGTCTTTGACATCCGAACGGAGAGTAGGCCACCATTAGTGGTGAGTGATGAGGAGGAAGGATCGAAGAAACCCAGCATGACCTGCCACCTTGGAGTCATGTCCCCAATGATGGATCTTAGCTCTTAGCTCAGTGGGGACGAAGGTCTTGGCAAGAGGAATTTTTGACTTCAGGGTGGTAGAATGGGCAAGGATGCATGAAGTAGGGATAATCGTCTCAGGTTCAATGGTAGGCTCCTCATACTGAATGTCAAAAGATCTAGAGAGTGCATCAGCCCGACTGTTGCAGGAACCAAGTTTGAACGTAATGGTGAAGTTAAAACGGGAAAAGAAGAGACTCCACCTGGCTTGTCTGGGATTCGTTTGGCATTCTGTAAGTATTGCAGATTTTTATAGTCAGTGAAAACTGTTATGGAATGTGGGGAACCCTCCAAGAGATGACGCCACTCCTCCAACGTCAATTTAATTGCAAGAAGTTCCCGATCACCAATAGCATAATTCTTCTCCGCCTGAGAAAATTTTCTGGAGAAAAACACACATGGTAGATGTTTTTTCCCAAAGGATTGAAGAAGCACAGCTGGATATGGAACATTGCATTGGGAACACAGCAGGATAGATTCGACGCTCCGTGAGTATGGCTACTTGGGATGCCTACTCCAAGATATGGCAAGAATGGTTAGCATGCTTGCATAGGCTTGACATTCCCCCGAGGGTCGAGAGGTAGCCCATGCAGTTCTCTATTTTATCAATATGGGATTAGAGAGGGGTATCTCGGCAGCTGCCATTGATTGGAAGTTGGCAGGTTTGGCCTTTCTTTTCAAATTACAAGAGCAACTGGACTATACGAAGAATTTCTGGGTGAAACAAGCAGTAAAAGGGTACAGGAGAGGGCATAAGAAGAGGGATGGGCAGCACCCAGTTTCCTTTGACATGCTACATGATTTATTTTCATTTCTCAGTAACGTTTGCAGCTCAGATTATGAATGTGCGCTATTCTGCGTGGCCTTTGCACTGGCTTTATTTGCGGCATTACGTCTAAGCGAGCTAGTCAGCCCTTCAAAACGGTCTTAAGGGGGGCTGTTGGTGGGGGATTAGATTATTGGCAGGATTTGGTCAGAATGCGGAGAAGATGGTCAAAAACTGATCAGACCAGTAAGGGCATGCAACTGGAAGTGTTCTGGATTAAGGAGTCACACATTTGTCCAGTAAGAGCGGTGGAATCTTTCTGGGACATGCGTCTTGGGTTCACAGGCTCGTTTCTGATGCATAGTGATGGGTTGTCCTTGTCAAGGTTCCAGTTCATAGCTGTATTTCAAAAATGTTACGGCTACGACCCAAAAAGTTACGCCTCCCATTCTTTCCGAATAGGGGCGGCCACAGAGGCTTCCAGGGTTGGTCCTAGTTATAAAGCAGTTAAGCGTATTGGCAGGTGGGACAGATTTAAGCTTTATATTCGCCCACATTTGTTGCAGAATTAGGTCTCACTTGGTTTTTTCAGGCTTTACTATAGTGTTGTATTTATGGGAAGCTTACTTCTTTGTGTTGTCATTTTTTCTTGTTCACAGGTGGAGAAGTTGGCCTAGTTTGGATCCTGGGTCACTCCTATGTGTATTGGGGTGCCAGACAAGCTGATGTTCGGCCGAACGGTAGGCAGTTGGGTTTCCCCAGACAGGAAGCTCAGGTCAGATGGATCGGGGTACCAGGTATGCTTTGGAACAGGGTGCTTTCAGAAGTATACAGGTTCTCCCGTTTGGACAGGGCGCCAGTCGTTTTGGTGCTACATGTGGGGGGTAACGACATGGGAGCCAAATCCATGTGGGATCTCATACGAGGCGTAAAATGTTATTTTTTACGTTTATGTTTGGCTTTTCCTGGGATGGTCATTGTTTGGTCAGATATGGTGGGCAGGATGTCTTGGCGGTGGGCTTGGTCAGCTAAAAAGGTTGAAAGGGCCCGAGTGAAAGTAAACAAGAAAGTGAGCAGGTTCGTGATCAGGAACGGGGTGTGGCCATACGTCATAGAGTGCTGGAGGTGGATACATGGAGGTATCTTAGGAGTGATGGGGTGCACCTTAATGAAGTGGGAACCGATCTCTGGGCCCTAGGTTTACAGGAAGGTGTACAGCGAGCACTAAGGGTGTGGAGGTGCATGCAAGGGTAAGGTTTTACCTCTTTTGTGCTGTGGCAGTGGTTGGGTCTTTGGAGGAGGAGAAGATGGGTGTTATATGTATATAACATGGTTAGTACCCATCTGTGGTATGGGGTTATCAGGTACCTTATAGTTAATGAGAGGTTAACCAGGAAGGGGTAAAAGGTAGGTCACTGTGAAGGTTGAGTACTGTCTCTGAGTCCGGGGGCTTGCGACTGGTAGCCTAAAGTTTAAAAGAAGTTGGTCGCAGTGACCAGTGGTGTGTTATTTTATGGTAATTGTTTAATAAAAAGGCCATCAAGGCCATTTACTCCAAAACCTTGTCACGTCACCTGTGAGGGTATTTGGAGGGTTTAGATCGTATGTACAACAGGTGGGTTAAATGACTATGGGTTAGGTTCTTCACATGTCAAGAGAGTCCCGGAGTAGGGGAGGAACGGATTAGCGCAGGGACGGCATGACATAGGTGGACAGCACAGTCATGCTGTTTAAAAAGAAAAAGTTGTCTCCTTTAACAGAAGGGGAGTGGCTGGAGCAGGGGAGGTGCTCAAGTCAGTTAGTTAGGAGGAAGGGGAGTGACGTCATTAGTGAGCAGTGGTGGAGAAAAATTCCCACCCACTCTCCCGAGTTATAGTTAATGAAAATTGGGGCTGTAGGGGACAGCCCGGCAGTGGTTGGGTCTTTGGAGGAGGAGAAGATGGATGTTATATGTATATAACATGGTTGGTACCCATCTGTGGTATGGGGTTATCTGGTACTTTCCAAGTTAACAAGGGGTTAACCAGGAAGGGGTAAAAGGTAGGTCACTGTCAGGGTTGAGTACTGTCTCTGAGTCCGGGGGCCTAAAGTTTAAAAGAAGTTGACCAATGGTGTGTTGTTACCCTCGAAGACCCCCAAAAAAGTGCATAAAAAGTTGGTTAAGAGTTATTTAAAATATTATTTATTTATTTTATGGTAATTGTTTAATAAAAAGGCCGTCAAGGCCATTTACTCCAAATCCTTGTCACGTCATCTGTGGGGAGATTTGGAAGGATTAGATTGTATGTACAACTGGTGGGTTAATTGACTATGGGTTAGGTCCTTCACATGTCATGAGCCCGGAGCTCTGTGTGTGTATCATAATCCTGAACTCTGTGCATAGCGTAATCTTGAACACTAATCTCTGCCTTCCTGAAACCTGTACCTTGTGCGTAACACACTCCTGAAGCCTGCATGCTGTGCATAATTCATTTCTGAAACTTGCACCCTGTGTGTAATGCAATCCTGAACCCTCAGCCCTTGCACCCTGTGTGTAATGCACTCCTTGCTTTTTACAAGAGAAACGAATGGAAGATGGTAGAGCATCAAAGGAAGGGGGGTGCAGAGGTCAGAGCTGAACTGAGCTCTGAATAAAGCATAATCCTAAACCCTTAGCTCTGTGCATAGTGCAATCCTGAACCTTGAGCTCTGTGTATAGTGCAGTCCTGAGCCCGGAGCTCTGCGTGTGTATCATAATCCTGAACTCTGTGCATGGCGCAATCCTGAACCCTAATATCTGCCCTCTTGAAGCCTTTACCTTGTGCGTAACACACTCCTGAAGCCTGCATGCTGTGCACAATGCACTTCTGAAGCTTGTACCCTGTGTGTAATGTGCTCATGAACCTTGCACCCTGTGCGTAGCACAACCCTGAACCCGTGCATATCACAATTATGAACACCCTGTGCATAACGCACTCCTAAACCCTACATACTGGCTATAATGCAGTCCTGAACCCCGCAACTGTTGTGCAGCGCAATTCTAAGCTCTGAACCCAGTATATAGTGCAACCCTACACCCTGTGCATAATACACTCCTGTATTATGCACCCTGTGCATAATGCACTCCTATATCTTGCACCCTGTGCATAATGCACTGCTGTACTCTGTGCCCTATGCATAATGTACTCCTGAACCCTTCCACTCTTTGGGTTATGCACTCCTGAACCCCCCCTGTACGTTAATGAGTTCCTACACCTATTTTGTCACAAAAAAAGCCCTGGTTGCAACACTTTTTAAACATAAAGCATGTCTGTCAGTAATGACTGTTGGGTAAAGTCAATAGTAATATATGTGTAGAACATTCAGCTTGTTTGGTATAATTTACCTGTATGTATGACTATGTATGACTATGCTATGGATAATGCTGGGTATACACTTGTAGATTTTTAACGGCTTGATGAATGTCATTTGAAAGTAGTTCAAAATTTTGTTTGCTTTTAAAGCGGTTGTAAACCGCTGGATATTTTTTCTTTTTTTTTCTTACCTGCAAGGTAAAGCCATAAAATGCTAGTAAGCATCGCATACTAGCACATTATGGGAAACTTACCTGCAAATGAAGCATTTCAGCGATGCAATGTCATCGCCAAAGGCCGCCTTCATCTTCACCCATCTTGCTTCTGGGTTCACGGACTCCAGCTTTGTGACTGCTCGTTGCTGCGATGACCTCACTCACGTGCATGCATGCGGGAGCTGGCGTTCATGGCACAGAACGGCTAGCCATTCCTTTAGAGCACATGCGCCAGTGATGTCACCAGCTGCACGCACAGTGAATATCTCCTAAACAGTTCACGTTATTATAGGCTTACCTTAGGTAAAATTTACTGTTTACTTCCACTTTGACAATCAACTTTAGAGTGAATGGACTTTACCAAACAAAAAACACATACACATAGATGGAAAACATTATAGATAGTTGGACTTTTATGGTGAAAAAGAAAAAATGCACAAAATTATAACAATATCTATTTTATTAATAGAAGTTTTGATTCTAAAAACGACATGTACCTGTATAACTTAATATAAGTGGAAATATCCATATACTGTATGTCAGCACACAACAAATACATTTACAAATCTTCAGCCCCGGTACACAAATAGGGACTTTAACATGGTTCCTCAAAAGGCTTCAACAGGAAGGAAAATATTACTTGAGGGCACATGCCAATTCAGGGTAGGCTAGCAAAATGCTCGTCACTCATGTAAGCAGAAACACCCCAACACCCAAACCTAGCCGATGACAGCAAAAAAGTGAACCATTAAAGGAGGAGTAAGAGCAATAAGGTTGCTGACAACTGATAATATCAATAAGTAAAGAGCAAAAATATAAGAGGGTGCATGAATAAAATGAGATTATTGGAATCACCAGAAAAGAAAGCCTAAAAAAGAAAATGAACCAATTCTGGATCAAGCCTGTCAGGTCACCTGAGTTCAAGTGACAGATGCACCCCGTTGGAATCAGGAGTGCACCACAAGATAGTGGACCCTACGGCGGACCGCTGTGGATGGAGCTCCAGGTGATTCAGGAGAGCAGGCATTCTGGAGCACCAACACAGATCACACTGGGAGCTAGAGCATGAGATTTCCCAGGGTGTGGAATCTAAGAGCCAGTGGGTGTTCACCAGAGGCCCCTAGTGGTAGGGATGGATTTAGCTGCAGTCTTGCTCTAGATCGCGACTCCCAGGGCCTCCCAGCTCATGCTCACATTAGACTACAGGAAGGTAGAGAGGAAACAACAGACTGCGACAACAAAGGATAGTCAGGAGATTGCCAAAGGTTGGGGCAACAAGCGGGTAAGGATAGTCAAGGAACACGCCAAGGTAGGAATATGAAGCAGACAAGGACAGTCAAGAACAAGCCAAGGCCGGTAACTATAATCAGACATGGAACCCACATCAAGGAGCACACGGAAACCAAATACACAATATTGATCAGCAGGGCTGGCTTGCAGTTCACAGGTTAATATAGTGTTCCCTGATAGGGGCTGGGGTAGAGCCATTCTTTGAGAAGAGATTACTTAAGCAGCCATGTGAAGGGCGGCTGGTCTCTAAACTGAACACATAGAGAGGTAAGCTGACAGTCAAACATTACTGCGGATCCATGACAGTACCCCCCCCCCCCTCTTATGATGCCTCCCCCTGAGCCCAGGCTTCGAGAGAAAACTCAGATGAAACCTCCTCAAAAGACGTGGTGCAAAAACCTCAGATGCAATGATCCAAGTCCTTTCCTCAACACCAAACCCTTTCCAATGCACGAGGTACTGAAGAATGCCTCTACAAAACCGGGAATCCAGAATTTGACTAACCTCGTACTCCTGATTATCCTCAGAAACCGGGGCTGCAGTAGGGAGAGGATGAGAGAACTTATTGAGGACTAAAGGCTTCCGAAGGGCAACATGAAAGGAGTTAGAGGTTTTGAGGCTTTTAGGAATCTGAAATTTGAAACAAACCGGATTCAGTTTAGAGGTTTTAGTGTACGAACAAATGAATCTTGGGGCAAACTTCAGAGAAGGAATTCGGAGCTTGGTGTTCCTGGTGGAGAGCCAGACTTTGTCCCCTGGTTGTAGAAAAGGCAGTTTACACCTGCGACGGTTGGCAAAGCCTTTGAATTTGTCAGCAGCTGCCTGGAGGGAATCATGAACATCACTCCAAATGGAATTGAAAGACTACTGAGCCGTAGCCAAAGCTTGAATGTCTGGAGAACAGATCATGGGAAGAGGGAGTTGAGGGTGTTTTCCATAAACTGTGAAAAAGGGTGTCTTCTTAGAACTGGTATTTACATGATTGTTGTGAGAGAATTCTGCCCACAGGAGTAGAGAGGACCAATCGTCATGATGACTAAGAGACTAAGGTGTGGAGAAAGACCTCTAACTCCTGATTAACCCTCTCAGTCTGTCAATTGGATTGAGGGTGGTAAGAGGAAAAATCCAAGACAATATTGAGGGATTTTCAAAAAGCTCTTCAAAAATGAGATGTAAATTGAACGCCCCTGTCGGAAACAGTATGAGAAGGAACCTCATGGAGACGGAAGATTTCTCAAACGAAAAGGGGAACCAAGGCAGGAGCAGAAGGGAGACCAGGAAGAGAAACAAAATTACCCATTTTGGAGAATCGATCGAATACCACCCAAATGACCGTATTATTCTCAGACAGTGGGAGATCAGTGATAAAATCCATGGCAATGTAAGACAAGGGCTCCTTAGGAATGGGCAATGGCATGAGAAGACCAGCAGGGGCTTGTGTGGAGGATTTAGACTGAGCACAGACATGACAAGCCTTAATGTAGTCTTTGACATCTGAGCAGAGGTTAGGCCACTAGTAGTGGCAACTGATGAGCAGGAAGGATCGGAGGAACCCAGCATGACCTGCCACCTTGGAATCATGTCCCCAATGGAGGAACTTAGCTCTTAGTTCAGTGGGGACAAAGGTCTTGCCAGCAGGAATCGTTGACTCCAGGGTGGTAGAATGGGCAACAATGCATGTGGTCTGAAAGATTGGCTCACGTTCAGGGGTGGACTCCTCATCCAAAGTGTCAAATGACCTAGAGAATGCATCAGCCCGAATGTTGCAGGGACCAGGTTTGTACGTAATCGTGAAATTAAAATTAAATTAAAACGGGAAAAGAAAAGACTCCACTTGGTCTGTCTGGGATTTAGACGTTTAGCATTCTTTAACTACTGTAGATTCTTATGATCAGTAAAAATCGTTATGGTGTGAGGGGAACCCTCCAAGAGATGACGCCACTCCTCTAACGCCAATTTAATTGCAAGAAGTTCCCAATCACCAATAGCATAATTTCTCTCTGTCTGAGAATTTTTTTTGGAGAACGCACATGGTTGATGTCTCTTCTCAAAGGATTGAAGAAGCACAGCTCCAACCCCCATTGAAGAAGCGTCCACTTTAATAAAAAATGGATCCCCAGGATTAGGTCTCCTCAAGAGAGTCCAGAAACAAAGGCCTGTTTCAGGTCGTGAAATGCAGAGACAGCTTTAGGGGGCCAGTCCTTGGCATTCGCACCCTTCTTGGTCAAGGCACAGCAATGGAAGAGTAATTCCTAATGAACTACCTATAATAATTTTTAACCACTTCCCGCCCAAGGCACTTCCAGGGACGTCCTTGACTTTGCGGGGGTATATCTGAATGATGCCTGCAGCATGTGCAATTTTGAAGCGTGACATGTAAGGTATCTATTTACTCGGTGTAACTTCATCTTTCACATTATGCAAAAAAAATTGGGCTAACTTTAATGTTTTTTTTTTTTTTTAAAGCATGAAACTTTTTTTTTTTCAAATTGCTGCGCAAATACCGTGCAAGATAAAAAGTTGCAACAAAGTTGCAACAACCGCCACTGTATTCTCTAGGGTCTAAAAAAACATATATAATGTTTGGGGGTTCTATGTAATTTTCTAGCAAAAAAATGATGAATTTTACATGTAGGAGAGAAATGTGAGAATTGGCCTGGATGGGAAGTGGTTAAAAAAAAATCTGATCACTTTTATTGCTGTCACAAGGAATGTAAACATTTAATACCACTTTAAGATATATGTATAGTTTTTAGAATCAAAACTTGTATCAATAAAAATCTTTATTGTTTGGTATAATTTTTGGTGCATTTTTTTTCTTTGGCTTTGTAAAAGTCCCACTATCTATGTATAAAGTTCTGATCTATATACAGTATGTTCACATTTTGATGGATGTGGTGCCTATGTTGCCCCCCCACAAACTGTTTTCATTTTTTGTACTAATTCTTAAAACAAAAAATTGTCAGCAAAAATATACCTAGTTCAAAAGACTGCAGGTCCCTTCAGAAAAATGACTTTTTCTTGTTCAATATTTTATTGAAAGTAGGTAATAACAGACTATGCATAAGAAACAATGACTAAGTAGCACAATTAACAGATGTCATCATACATAAACATAGTACAGATAACTAAATAATACATAGGGTGCAAAAGTAAATAGTAACTAAATGGTAATATTACATTATGAGTAAATGGAATATAGGGGAGAGTAACCTCCCACCTGATGCACATGGCACAGTAGAGCAGCACAATTAATCGTCAAGAATCGTTATCGTGATTAATCGCCAAGAATCGCTATCTTGAATAAAGTGTTTCACAATTCTTTCTATGCAAAGAATTCTCTCTGCTCTTCTGAAGCCACAGCCATCAAAAGAAAGGAAGAGAAAAACCGGGCAGTCTGCCAAGAAACAAAACATTCTTTATCAGTTGAACTTAAGTATAAACATTGTAACAATTTGTCAATGGAATAGACTTCCTGTGTAAGTGAAAAAAGTTTAAACACTTAAATGCTAAACCTTTTTTCTGACATTTGTTGGTTTCAAGTTAAAATCATTTTTTTTTGCTAGAAAATTACTTAGAACCCCCAAACATATATATTTTTTTAGTAGACACCCTAGAGAAAAAAATGGTGGTTGTTGCAATATTTGCGCATCAGTCTTTCAAATGCAATTTTTTTCGAAAAAATTACTTTGATGAATTAAAAAAACCAAACAAAATCTTACCAGTAAAGTTAGCCCATTTTTTTTTTTTATAATGTGAAAGATTTTACGTCACGAGAATCGTGATCTTTTTATTCTAAGCAAAAATATTGTGATTCTCATTTTGGCCAGAATCGTGCAGCTCTATGGCACAGGTAGATATAACACAATAGGTTACAAGAGGGAGTACAGACCGTGGAGAGGGTCTCAGAGGAGTACCACGTAAGGGCCTCAGAGGAGTACCACGTAAGGCCCTAACCACATATCTTAGATTTTTGAAGGGAAATTTGAAGGGAAAGATGATTGAGATCCAAAGGAAAGGGTAAGAAAAGAGAGAAAGGCCTATCAGGCCACCAGAAGAAGAAAAAGGGTAAGAAGGGTGACAAGGGGGGGAGAGGCCATCTGCTCCGCAATAGGACAGGGGATTAACTGGGGTCGGAAATTTGTTTCACAACCCTAGGGTTCCAGGAGCCTGGGGTCAAAGTATGGGGGGAGGAAATGATCCGCCCGTGGTTGCCAGATTTTCAGGTGCTGTGAGATCTTATTTAAGATGGTTACCTCAATCTTATTGTGGATTACAGCTTGGGTGATCCTATTTTTTGTCTCTACAGAGCAGAGAGATGGAGATTTCCAGGCCTTCGCGATAGTCTGTTTAGAAGCTGTGATGACATTTATTGCTGGTTTCGATTGGGCCTTTTGTAAGGTCAGGTGGACAGCGGTTTAGCAAGGCGAACGCTGGATCGGGGGTTATTGGCCTGCTTAGCAGAGTGAACAATAATCTGAAGATTTCAGCCCAACACTGCTGCACGATCGGACACGTCCACCAGATATGCACATATGTGCCCCGTTCTCCACAACCTCGAAAGCACGTGGGCGGGTAGGTCGAAATGTATTTGGAAATTCTTGCCAGGAGCAAGTACCAGTGCAGGAGCACCTTGTAGTTGATCTCAGCAGGGAGCATGTTTTGGAACAAGGAATTAGTCGAAGCCCAAATGTCATCCCGATCTTCCCACTCTAGAGGAATGTTCAGATCGTTAGTCTAACGGGTAGTGTAGGAGGGGAGATGGGAGGACGTAGTTGTGAGGTGAGTATGCCTTCATACAGCATCATATTAGATAGTGTGGTGGATGTACGCAAATATGGAGCAAAAAAATTGGATATTTGCAAATAGAGAAAAGTTTCCCTATTGTAGAAAAATCATTTTTTACTTCAAGGATGTCAGGAATGATCAGTGATACATACATTTAGATGTGTGTTTTACTTGTTTATCAGTTAAAGTATATGTGAACCATCACCTTGTAAAACAAGCCATTCAGTTTAAAATAGAAATGAACAGCAAAACATTTGTGTATACAGATGCAAAGCATTATACATACAGTACATAATATATATATATACGTGTGTGTGTGTATATTATCTATCTATCTATCTATCTATCTATCTATCTATCTATCTATCTATCTATCTATCTATCTATCTATCTATCTATCTACATATATATATATATATATATATATATATATATATATATATATATATATATATATATATATATATATATATATATATATATATATATAGATATATATATACACATAGATATATATATATATATATATATATAGATATATATATATATTTTTTTTAACCGTGATCACATACCTTCTGTTCTCAGCTGCATAAGTGTGTGTGTGTGTGTGGGGGGGGGGGGGTTGGGTATATGTCCATGTCAGCAGAAGTCTGATTATTGGATTAGAACAGGTTGAGTTCCCAGCACAGACATAAAACTGAACATGTGGTGCTCTCATGCCTAATGTGGTCAGTTTTTAAGTAGGACATCAGAGTTACTGGCAACATCACTAGGTGTTTCACACAAAGGAAGCAATACAAAGAGAACAGGATGCTTACAAGTACATGATACACCAGGCACATATCAGGAATATAAAATGTTGGGGGAACATAGTCTTTCAGTTACATCTGATACAGAACCTCTTTAGTCATCCCATTTTTTCTCTTTCAGCAGTTAGAATGACATGCAGGTATCAGTAGCATGCAATTCAATACATCCTTTTTGTTTGCTCTTGCAAACCCTTACAAAATGTCAAATGATAGTATTAAAACCATCTACATTTCCATTCCTGGTGCTGTGCTGCATGAAATGATTTGGAAGTGATTATAAAACCTCCCCAGAAATAGCAGGTGTTGAAACTTTTTTTTTTTTTTAATTATGTAGGAGGAAAAAATATGGCCAGATTTACACATATGGTGCAATTAAGACAAAATGCTGCAACAAAGTTAGCAGGTTGCTGTCATTAAATAATTTATGAAGGGTTCTGTATATATTATTTTTTATTTGTAGAAACAGTTACAGAACTGTAGATTGTGTTGCTATGATGTGAATGTGAGATTTTTCCCTCTCACCCACTTCCCAGCTGCTGTTCAATACATTGATATCTTCTACTTGTTTCTGAGATTCTGCACATTTCGCTGTGGTATGATATAGCGCTATCTATATTTTGCAATGAACCTTATAAAACCAGAACAAGCCTTGTCTCTTTAATGTTAGACTTTTCACCTAAACATATTGGAAGCAACCATTCACTGTATCCATAATGGAAAAAGTAGCATGATAGTTGGGGCCAGGTTTGTATCTCAGCTAAGTAACTTGGCAACTGTAAAGTGTGATTCATTATATCAGTCTGCCAGTAATAATGCAACAGCCTGAAGATGACCAATATTGCTGGAGAAGGAAACAAGCCTTGAACAGCTCAAAACAAGCAATCAAAATTATCCTTTAACCACTTTTGTTGCTTACAAGTTAAAATCTGTATTTTTTGCTAGAAAATTACTTAGAACCCCCAAACATTATATATATATATATATATATATATATATATATATATATATATATATATTTATTTTTTTTTTTTTTCGCAGAGACCCTAGAGAATAAAATAGCAGTTGTTGCAATATTTTATGTCGCACTGCATTCGCACTGCGGTCTTTCAAACCAAGAAAAAACAAAAAAAAACCCCAGTAAATTTAGCCCAATTTTTTAATATAATGTGAAAGATGGTGACTAAATAGATAACTAACATGTCATGCTTTAAAATTGCGCACACTCGTGGAATGGCAACAAACTATGGTACTTAAAAAGAGCAACGCTTTAAAATTTTTTAATGGTTACATGTTTAGAGTTACAGAGGGGGTCTTGTGCTAGAATTATTGCTCACGCTCTAAGGATCGTGGTGATTCCTCACATGTGTGGTTTGAACACTATTTACATTTGCAGGCCTGACTTATATATGCATTCGCTTCTGCGTGTTAGCACGGAGGTATGGGGCACTTTCCTTTTTTTTTACACTGTCCCTTTAAAAAAAAAAATGCTGATTACTTTTCCTTGTCAAAAAGGTTTTTATTAATTGAACAAAAATGTCTAATACATATTGGATACATTAAATAATAATATTATAACATAAATGGTAATTGGTACAACTCATTGGTATATTACTTATTTACAGATAGGTAATCAGTACAATATCTTCCATTTAAAATTTGGTTACTGTCTGACCAAAGGTATGAAGGAGATTAAGTTTCAGAATAAATTGTCTTATTTGGAGATATTGTTTTGTTAAATCAATACATAGGTAAAATATAGTAAAAAGAAATGAGATTGAGATGTAAGGAAGAGGAAAGGAAAGAATAGTAGGAAAGATAGAAATAGAAGAGAAAGAGTCCACAGGATCGACCCAGGTAACATGGCATGTTTTATGATGATACAAAGAATGCTATGGTTTTCATATTGATGGGTATCATGTCTCCCAGTTTTTAGAAATATGTGTTAATAAGTTACAAATATCTGAATTTGTCTATGACTATCAGTTACCATGGCTTAAGGATTGAATTGTTAAATATTGGTGATAAGTAATATTTAATCCAAGGGTTCCAAGTTTTTTCAAATAAAGGGATTTAATCCCTTTCTATTGCCAGCATTGTGGCATGTGACATGAAAGTATTCATCCTGTGTTTGGTCTCGGGTAACCCTAAGTTGGCAGACCTCAATGCCTTTGCGATTTGAGTTTGTTTTGCAGCCATGAGGAGTTGAATAAGGAGTTTAAATTGGTTATGTGTGAGATAATCCGGTTTTAAGTTGAGTAAGGCTCAAAAATCTGGTTGCAATTTTAGTTCAAACATTCTGAGGCAATTTCAAATATTTTTCCCCAATACATTTGTACTGTCAGACAGGACCACCATATATGCATATGAGTGCTTGGATCTGAACAGCCCTGAAAGCATTGAGCTGCTTGGGTTAGCACAAATTTGGTCAACCTGGAGGGTACAAAGTGCCAACGAGTTAAAACTTTATAGTTAGTCTCTACCGCCAGGATGTTAGGTGAGGAAGATTTAGTTGCAGACCAGATTTTAATCAGCCATATCCAATGATCTTTCCAAGTCCTCCTCCCATTTCCGGGCGTAAGGTGGTTTGTCAAGGCCAGGAATAGTTGAGATTAGAAAATATTTAGAAGATATCATACCAATTGAGTGGGGGTCTTTTTGTGATTTGGGACATGGAGGTATTTGTGCTTACCAGAGGTGAGTAGAAGTTTTTAATTTGGAGGTATCTAAACAGTTCAGAGTGTGGAAGTTTATAGGTGTCGCAAAGGGTAGGGAAGGTGAGGAAGGATGTGGAGGAAATCAGTTTGTTTAGCCGTATATTGTCCAATGAGGTCCAGGCTTTGAATGATTTGGGGGAAACCCATGCTGGATAGAAAGCAGGGTTTTTGAGGAAGGATAATAGAGGGTTGTAGGGAGATTGTAATTGGTGTTTAAATCTGAGCTTGTCCCATAAAGATAGGAAGTATTTGGTGATGGCATTGCATAAATTCTTACGATCTTTGGAGTGGAGCCATAATAGATTCGAAATAGAGAGTGGGTTGCATTCCGAAGCTTCTATTATTACCCATAAGGGTATGTCTTGTGTTGCATGATATTTGGGGAGGCTGACAATGTGTGCAGCTCTGTAATAGTTTGCAAAGTTTGGAAAGCCAAGGCCTCCTTTGAAAAGGGATATTGGACGGTAATTTGTGCAGGAGGTGTCGTCGGTGAGAGGTTTAGGGATCATGCAAACTATGGCAGTTAGTGATTCTTGTCTAAAGGATTTTCCCTCCAGTAATACATTAAAAGCTTCAGCTAACATAGGTGATAAGTAGGGATGAGCTTCGAGTTCGAGTCGAACTCATGTTCGACTCGAACATTGGCTGTTCGTAAGTTCGCCGAACAGCGAACAATTTGGGGTGTTCGCGGCAAATTCGAATGCCGCGGAACACCCTTTAAAAGTCTATGGGAGAAATCAAAAGTGCTAATTTTAAAGGCTAATATGCAAGTTATTGTCATAAAAAGTGTTTGGGGACCTGGGTCCTGCCCCAGGGGACATGGATCAATGCAAAAAAAAGTTTTAAAAACGGCCGTTTTTTCAGGAGCAGTGATTTTAATAATGCTTAAAGTCAAACAATAAAAGTGTAATATCCCTTTAAATTTCGTAGCTGGGGGGTGTCTATAGTATGCCTGTAAAGGGGCGCATGTTTCCTGTGTTTAGAACAGTCTGACAGCAAAATGACATTTTGAAGGAAAAAACCCATTTAAAACTACCCGCGGCTATTGCATTGCCGACAATACACATAGAAGTTCATTGATAAAAATGGCATGGGAATCAAAAACGGCATGGAAACCAAAAACGGCACCCCGAACCAAAATTTAAAAAAAAAATTACGTGGCAGTCCCCCTAAATTCCATACCAGGCCCTTCATGTCTGGTATGGATATTAAGGGGAACCCCGGCCAAAATTTAAAAAAAAAAATGACGTGGGGTTCCCCCTAAATTCCATACCAGACCCTTCAGGTCTGGTATGGATTTTAAGGAAAACCCTGCGCCAAAAAAAAAAAAACGGTGTGGGGTCCCCCCAAAAATCCTTATCCGAGCACGCAACCTGGCAGGCCGCAGGAAAAGAGGGGGGGACGAGAGTGCGCCCCCCCTCCTGAACCGTACCAGGCCACATGCCCTCAACATTGGGAGGGTGCCTTGGGGTAGCCCCCCAAAACACCTTGTCCCCATGTTGATGAGGACAAGGGCCTCATCCCAACAACCCTGGCCGGTGGTTGTGGGGGTCTGTGGGCGGGGGCTTATCAGAATCTGGAAGCCCCCTTTAACAACAGGACCCCCAGATCCCACCCCCCCCGTGTGAAATGGTAAGGGGGTACTTACCCCTACCATTTCACTAAAAAACTGTCAAAAATGTTAAAAATGACAAGAGACAGTTTTTGACAATTCCTTTATTTAAATGCTTCTTCTTTCTTCTATCTTCCTTCATCTTCTGGTTCTTCTGGTTCTTCTGGCTCTTCTGACTCTTCCTCTGGCGTTCTCGTCCAGCATCTCCTCCGCGGCGTCTTCTATCTTCTTCTCCTCGGGCTGCTCCGCACCCATGGCATGGGGGGGAGGCTCCCGCTCTTTTCTTCTCTTCTTCTCTTCTTCATTTTCTTCTCCGGCCCGCTCCACACGCATGCTGGCATGGAGGGAGGCTCCCGCTGTGTGACGCTCCTTGTCTGACAGTTTTTAAAAAACGGGGGGATGGGGCCACCCGGTGACCCCGCCCCCCTCTGACGCACGGGACATGACGGGACTTCCCTGTGGCATTCCCCGTGACGTCACAGGGAAGTCCCGTCAAGTCACCGTGCGTCAGAGGGGGCGGGGTCACCGGGTGGCCCTGCCCCCGTTATTTAAGAACTGTCAGACGAGGAGCGCCGTCACACAGTGGGAGCCTCCCTCCATGCCAGCATGGGTGCGGAGCGGCCCGGAGAAGAAAATGAAGAAGAGAAGAAGAGAAGAAAAGAAAAAGAGAAGAGCGGGAGCTTCCCCTCCATGCCATGGGTGCGGAGCGGCCCGAGAAGAAGAAGATAGAAGACGCCGCGGAGGAGATGCTGGACGAGAACGCCGGAGGAAGAACCAGAAGAGCCAGAAGAACCAGAAGATGAAGGAAGATAGAAGAAAGAAGAAGCATTTAAATAAAGGAATTGTCAAAAACTGTCTCTTGTCATTTTTAACATTTTTGACAGTTTTTTAGGGAAATGGTAGGGGTAAGTACCCCCTTACCATTTCACACAGGGGGGGGGCGGGATCTGGGGGTCCCCTTGTTAAAGAGGGCTTCCAGGTTCCGATAAGCCCCCCGCCCGCAGACCCCCACAACCACCGGCCAGGGTTGTGGGGATGAGGCCCCTGTCCTCATCAACATGGGGACAAGGTGTTTTGGGGGGCTACCCCAAAGCACCCTCCCAATGTTGAGGGCATGTGGCCTGGTACGGTTCAGGAGGGGGAGGGGGCCGCACTCTCATCCCCCCTCTTTTCCTGCGGCCTGCCAGGTTGCGTGCTCGGATAAGGGTCTGGTATGGAATTTAGGGGGAACCCCACGTCATTTTTTTTTTTAAATTTTGGCCGGGGTTCCCCTTAATATCCATACCAGACCTGAAGGGCCTGGTATGGAATTTAGGGGGACTCCCACATCATTTTTTTTTTAGTTTTGGTTCGGGGTTCCCCTTTGGGGAATTCCCATGCCGTTTTTATCAATGAACTTCTATGTGTATTGTCGGCAATGCAATAGCCGCGGGTAGTTTTAAATCGGTTTTTTCCTTCAAAATGTCATTTTGCTGTCAGACTGTTCTAAACACAGGAAACATGCGCCCCTTTACAGGCATACTATAGACACCCCCCCAGGTACAAAATTTAAAGGGATATTACACTTTTATTGTTTGACTTTAAGCATTATTAAAATCACTGCTCCTGAAAAAACGGTCGTTTTTAAAACTTTTTTTTGCATTGATCCATGTCCCCTGGGGCAGGACCCAGGTCCCCAAACACTTTTTATGACAATAACTTGCATAATAGCCTTTAAAATTAGCACTTTTGATTATTCATGTTCGTGTCCCATCGACTTTAACGGTGTTCGCGTGTTCGAACAAACTTTTTTCCTGTTCGCATGTTCTGGTGCGAACCGAACAGGGGGGTGTTCAGCTCATCCCTGGTGATAAGGTTTCTGTAAAAGTTCTGTAGTATAAGGCAGAGTAACCACCCGGGCCTGGTCTCTTATTTATCTTAAGTTCTTTGATAGTATTACTTCTGGAGTGATAATTTCTTCTAGTAGATTCTTTAAGGAGAGTTCTGGTAAATTTAAGTTAGAAAAGAAAGCATCTGCTGCGTTTGAGTCAAATTTGTTAGATGATGTATATAATGAGATTAAGTGGGAGTGGAATTTCGGGAAAATTTTGATAGGGTTACTCATGTATATCGCCAATTTCAAGCGAATTAACCACTTCGCATCCAGGCCAATTCTGACACTTCACTCCTACAAAAATCATCATTTCTTTGCTATAAAATTACATAGAACCCCCAAACATTATATATGTTTTTTTAGAAGAGACCCTAGAGAATACAATGGTGGTCATTGCAACTTTTTATCTTGCACGGTATTTGCGCAGCAATTTTTCAAACACGTTTTTTTTTAAAAAAAACTGTTTCGTGCTTTAAAAAAAAAAACAAAACAGCAAAGTTAGCCAGATTTTTTTGCATAGTGTGAAAGATGAAGTTATGCTGAGTAAATAGATACCTAACATTTCATGTTTCAAAATTGCACACGCTCGTGGAATGGCGCCAAACTTTGGTACTTAAAAATCCCCATGTAAACATCCCTTGTAATAGGAATATGACATGATCGGTCCTCTTTACAGTGAGATATGGGGTCAATAAGATCCCACATCTCACCTCTAGGCTGGGAAGCCTAAAATTAAAAAAATTTAAAAAAGATCACCGCTTCCCAGCCGAGGCGGCGCCATTTTTTTAAATGCAGAGGCTGGGCGTGACGTCATAACATTGCGCCCAGCCTCCGAACGATCATAGAGACTCCGGCGACCATCTGGTCTGCCGGAAATCTCTATGATCTACATCCGGCGCCGGCAGATCCGCTCTCCGACTCACCGATCGCTAAGGTGAGTCGGTAGAAGCGCCGGAGGACGGCGGGAGGGGGGGACGTCCCCTTTCGCCGCCCGTAGGAACAATCAAGCGGCGGAACAGCCGATATGATCATTCTTATGGTGTACGGAATCGCTGGCTGAAAATGCCGGTACCTAAATGATGTCTGTAGCCTCAGGCATCATTCAGATATAACCCCAGAAAGTCGAGGCTGTCATATGACGGCCTAAGGATATGAAGGGTTTATTTAACGAGTTAAGTGTACGTGCTAGGTAGGTACACGATTTATTGGATTTCATAAAATAATTGTGTCTAGAGTGTTTAAAAGATTTTTCGACAGACTCGGTTAAAAATAAGTCAAATGCAGTACGAGTTTTATCTAGTTGGGGTTTTGTTATTGGCGATGGATTGACTTGGTGGGCTATAAAGGCAGTATTAAATTCAGATTCTAATTTACGAGCAAGGGTTTTTCGTTCACGTTTGAATAAAGTAAATTGTTTCTGAATTATATTACGTAACACGGGTTTATGTGCTTCCCAAAGTGTTAATGTAGTTATTTCTGGTCTGGTATTAATTGATATATATTCTTTTAGCTTGTTCAATGATTTGACAATGAATTGGGTGTTTGAGCATAATATATGGGAGGTACCAAGTGGGGTCATGGCCTTTGGTTATAGTGGAATTAATAGAAGTGAGTACCGCATTATGGTCAGACCATGGGATGGGAATTATGTCAGCTGTGAGTATTTCTGGAATCATGCCTATTGTTAGGAATATATGATCAATCCGTGTAGAGGTTTGATGGGGATGAGAGTAATATATGTATCTACGTTTTGTCGGATTACACTCTCTCCATGAATCTACTAAGTTATATTTGGATAATAGTTGGGAAAAAGACATTTTAAATGTATTTTTGGATGGCGTGTAGGGAGATTTATCCAGAAATGGGAAGAGGACCTGGTTGGAGTCTCCACACAAGATAACCGTTCCCATTTTATGGTCATTCACAACTTGTAGTAAGTGTGATAGGAACGGGTTTGTTTTTTTGTTAGGCGCATAATATGAGATGACAGTAATTGCTGTATCCATTATATGTCCTGTAAGAATTATGTAGCGCCCTTCTAGGTCTTTAATTTGAGATTGGAGGGTAAATGTAGTAGAATGATGAAAGGCTATGAGGGTACCACGTTGTTTAGAAGTAGCTGAGGCTGTAAAAGTTTGTGGATAAAAGTGGGACATAAATTTGGGTGTAGAATTGTTTGTGAAGTGTGTTTCTTGTAAACAAACTATGTGAGCCTTCCAGGCATGAAACGCACGAAAGGCCTTGGTTCGTTTCTGGGGTATATTAATTTCCTGAACATTCAGGGATAGAATGTTTAGTGGTGCCATGGTAGCTGAATAGAAAAGTGAAACTTACCAAATAGCATATTATTCTGGTTAGATGAGTCAAACCAGGTGGACTTGGAGAATGGGAAGAGGTGAAAAATATAGATAAATGCTGAGGTTCGAAAGAAGAATAAAACAGAAATGGTTAAAGAATATCTTATATATGTAAACATAAAGAAATGTATATATATTTCACATGAAAAGGGATATAGATCCCCCGCAGGGGAAAAGGTGCATCCGTCAGACTCCCACATTTTATATGTGGTAGAATGAGGGAGGCAGAGTAGGGCACACGGATCTCCCGCACGTGGGAGAAGAGCCTTCCAATGAGAATATTACAATGATGTTCATATCAATATACCACACAACCTAAAGTAAAACTTGGAATCCAAATCCAACAATATTAAGGAAGGAAGAACAGGGGGAAAATATGAGAATTTAACTAAGCATTCTTAAGGTCCAATGGTAAGGGAGTGTATCAGGCTGTAAGAATGAAGAAGGGAATTGGAGGATGGAATAGCATCAGAAGGCTCCTGAACTCATAATAGGGGTAGAACAATAAGTCAACCTGAAAAGTTTGAAGTGATAAACTTCTGTAATGATAATAATGACGGCACAGTAGAAATTCCTTAAATTGAACTAATAGTCAACTGAATTTTGAGGACTATAACAATTAAATCTTGTGGCCAGGCTAAATATTAGATTTGTTTATAGACCATCTGTTTGCAGCCTTTGAGAAGGTCTAGTTTTGAATTTTCTACACTATATGTGCAATGGTCTATACTCAAATTTTAGGACTTTGACCGTAACTTTTGAGCATGCTGACAAAACCAAAAAAAATATATATATATTTAGCTGAAACAAAGGAAAATAAATGATAAGTATAAAACATGCAATATTTTAGGTAAAGGCAATGTAAAATAGAATTTTTAAACTAGTAATCAACTAGTTTCAAGGAGAGAGTGTACAGTGCGTCTTTGATAAAAACTTTTATCAGGGTGAAAAATGAGCAATAAGCTCTGCTTTAGTTACTTCCTTCAGTCCATAGAGTCATCTCATTCCCGAGGAGGTGATGCGAAGCGACCTCTCTTATGGGATGGATGATTTCCAGTCTTCAAGGTGGATTGAGAGAAATTGTATGCGGATCAGAAGGATGGTGATCTTCTACGTGTTGAAGTATTACGTGGTGAGGGATCCATTAGGTGTAGGTCTATGAGAGTTTGTTGAAGTTCTTCATTAGATCTATAGGTGTATTTTGTTCCGTTGTGAGCAAAGCGTACAGAAAACGGGAAGCCCCATTGATAAATGATACTATCACGTTGTAGTTCCATAAGGAGGGGTTTCATAGCTCGCCTTTTTGATATAGTGACCTGGGATAAGTCAGCGAATAGCTGATAACGTGTTACCTTGAAAATTTAGATTTTTTTTATCTCTGGCTGATGACAAGAGCTGCTCTTTTGTGCAAAAATAGTGAAATTTCACTATTATATCGCATGGCGGACCGTCAGATTTTTTTGCTGTAAGGGCTCAGTGAATTCTGTTGAATTCCAATCTTTCAATTGGGATAGCTGGTTGCAGTTCTTGAAATAAAGCCGTTATGGTGGATTGTAGGTCGATGTTCGATTCAGGAATTCCCCTGATGTGTAGATTGGACTTTCTGGATCCATTCTCATGGTCCTCCAATTTGATTTGGAGCATTAAATTTTCTTCTTTGAGATTTTCCATGTCAATGGTATGTTCTTGCATAGTATTTTCCAAGTCATCCATTTTAAGTTCTAATGCTGCTGTGCAGTTGCCTAATTCTCTTATTTCTCTAGTAACGTTGGTTGTGATTTGCTTAGAGGTTTGTTTTAGGGCTTTATGTAACAAACTCAAATTGTTTTAATATAGCTGGAGCTACTGAATTCTGTGAGGAATCTTGTGAGGTGTCATGTTCACCTTCTGAATCAGCTGGGGAGTCAGGCTGTGTCATTTTGTGCCTGTGAGAGCGCATAGATGTAGTGTATGAGGAGGAGGGTGGTGCCATTTTAGCTGTGGCTTTCCCCTGTGAGTCCTTCATGAGAGGATTCTTTAACTTGGAACGGCCAACTCCCAGAACCATTTTTTGCCTCAAAAATTAAGCCCTGAGTTCCCGGGTAATAGCTGAATCCCGTGGATATGATAAGTACTTGCGGGTTCAGGTGTAACTGAGGCTCTCCTCCTGTATGGTACGGAGCTCTAACTGTGCATGTCCGCACCGCTAGACTCCACGCATGCGCCCTTCCATTGCTGATCACTTTTATTGCTGCCAAAAGGAATGTAAACAACCCTTGTGACAGTAATAGGCAGTGACAGGTACTCTTTTTGGAGGAATCTGGGGTCTATAAGACCCCAAACCCCTCCACTGCACTTGAAAGTATTCAAAAAGCCAAGATTGGCATTTTTGAATACTTTTGATCTTTGAAAATTTGCACCCTTGGCTTCCGAGTAAACCAGAAGTGATGTCATGGCGGACGTAACGACTGGTTGCTCTGGTCTCGCAGTGGGATGGGAGAGCCCAGGTGAGTGGCAGAAGGTGGCGAAAGGGGGGGTTGTCTCCTCTCACTGCTTGTGAAAAACAGCCGAGCTGCTTAGCTTAGCTGGCATCACTCAGGTATAACCACTTGAAGCCATGTACAGGTATGTCATTTGGCGGCAAGTGGTTAAAGGGTAACTCCACTTTTTTGGGAAAAAATAGCAAACAAAACAAATTAAAAAAAAATATACAGTATCTTACAAAAGTGAGTACACCCCTCACATTTTTGTAAATATTTTATTATATCTTTTCACATGACAACACTGAAGAAATGACACTTTGCTACAATGTAAAGTAGTGAGCGTACAGCTTGTATAACAGTGTAAATTTTCTGTCCCCTAAAAATAACACACAGCAATTAATGTCTAAACCGCTGGCAACAAAAGTGAGTACTCCCCCCCTAAGTGAAAATGTCCAATTTGGGCCAAATAAGTAATTTTCCCTCCCCGGTGTCATGTGACTCGTTGGTGTTACAAGGTCTCAGGTGTGAATGAGGAGCAGGTGTGTTAAATTTGGTGTTATTGCTCACTCTCTCATACTGGTCACTGGAAGTTCAACATGGCACCTTATGGCAAAGAACTCTCTGAGGATCTGAAAAAAATATTTTTTTTAGGGGATAACAACTTGGATAGGGTGAAGGGATTTATGGGATGCCCCCAGGAGCGTAACTAGAAATCGCAGGGCCCCATAGCAAAATGTTGTATGGGCCCACCCTCACCCAGGGGCGGGTCCAGAGTCTAGTCTCGGCAGGGGCACTGCCAGAAAATAAGGTTTTTTTTGAGGCAATTTATCAGGGAAATGGCTGATGTTGGCACTTCAATCATCACGGCACCATGGTTGTTATGGTGTCAGAATGATTGAAACACATTATTTCTATTATTACATTGTTATAGAAAATGAAATAGTTCAACTCACCATAATGCAGAATCAGTGGGAGCCCCAAGTGTGTCACTTGCCACATCGCCTGCCACCAGATGCAGATTGTCACTGGTCACATGTTGCAGATTATCACTTGCCACGTCACCTGCCACACATTGTGGATTATCCACTTGCCACGTCAATTGCCACAAGTTGTGGATTGTCCACTTGCCACGCCACCTACCACAAGTTGGATTGTCATTTGCCACGTCACCTGCCACAAGTTACAGATTGTCCACTATCACCTGCCACAAGTTGTGGATTGTCCACTTGCCACGTCACCTGCCACAAATTACAGATTGTCCACCATCACCTGCCACACATTGCTGATTGTTCACTCACCACGTCACCCTCCACATCACCTGTCACTCATTGCGTATTGTCCACTTGCCACCTCATCTGCCACAAGTTGCAGATAGTCACTTTCCTGCTAAGGTGGGGAATGGGGATTGTTACTTCCTGTGTCCCAGTCTGAGTCAGGCAGCAATCTCTATGCTGCCTGCACAGTGAGTGAGGGCAGAACTCATCTCTCTGCTCCTCCACCCGCAGATTGGCCAGTCCACCCACCGAGCCTCCCAGCTGGCAGCTTCCCGTCCATCCCTCCCCCCGCTGAGCCACCCAGCTGAGTCCGCTCGCAGTCAGTGCTCTGGTCCCAAATCCACTACTCAGCAGGTCTTTCGTGGGAATTCAGCACAGAACGCTGTCAAATTAAGTAGCAAAAGCTCCTTACAGGCGAGAAACCCTCTGGCCCCTATTTGAAATGTAGCAGAGTTTGTTGCACACTACATGTAGGAGTCCATACTCTCTCCTGAAGTACTGCTCCCAGCTCTTCAGCCAACTACATACAGAACATCTTTCTTCTCCCCTCTAGAACTGCTCCCAGGCTCCACAGCCTACAGACACCAGAAGCCCTCCTGGCTACTCTGGAGATCTCCTGGGACAAGGTTAAAGTTTAAGCACAGTGCCGTCCTTTGATAGCTTGCTATGAGTGGCAGTCTTTCTTCTTGTGAATCCCTGGGTGTGCTGATGTACTCACTGTCCTCTCCTTGCTTTCACTGCTCCGAGGTGGTGATCACAATCACACCATACTGCTGACAGGATCCTTCCTGAGCCAGCCCAAGCCACCAGGGACCTGCCCACATGAGTAGTCCAGCCCTGAACTCAAATAAACCCTGACCCAGATTTCATGACTAAGACTTAACCCTGAGCCAGACTATGTCTTGCCTACTCTAATGCCCTGTACACGCGGTTGGATTTTCCGACGGAAAATGTTCGATGGGAGCTTGTTGTTGGAAATTTCGACCATGTGTAGGCTCCATCAGACATTTTCCATCGGAATTTCCGACAAACAAAATTTGAGATCCGGATCCCAAATTTCCCGACAACAAAATCCGTTCTTGTAAATTCCGATCGTGTGTACACAATTCCGACGCACAAAGTTTCACGCATGCTCGGAATCAAGCAGAAGAGCTGCACTGGCTATTGAACTTCATTTTTCTCGGCTCGTCGTACGTGTTGTACGTCACCGCATTCTTAGCAATCGGAATTTCTGACAAGATTTGTGTGACCGTGTATATGCAAGACAAGTTTGAGCCAACATCCGTCGGAAAAAATCCATGGATTGTGTTGTCGGAATGTCCGATCGTGTGTAAGCGGCATAACACTAGTATCATACTAGAGGGTGCTACATACAGTATTTATAAATAAAAAAAAATTAAAAATTGCATGGCTTGTCCTGGAAAACTGCTGGTATATCTGTTCTGTGTGAATGGGGCAAAATCATATGTTCTCTGGCTAGTTCCTCTGCAGGTGAAATATTATTAATTCATAAAAAAAGCCAACTATCATAGGACATAAATAATTATTTCCTATGATTAGCCGCTCCATCTAGTGTCCATAATCCACATAGAAAAAAAATGTTGATAGAATGGCAGGATTTTAGAGGCATGACTCTCACAAGTTAAATTGAATTAAAAGTCCAATAACCTTATTACAACAAATTCATGAGATTAAAAATTCTATAAAAACATCTCTTTAAAGCTACCTCCAAACACCCTAATTATTTGTGCAGAACAAATCAGTTTTTTAAGACTTGTGGTAGACCCAATATTTACAGACTGATTTATTCAAACTTATTACAGGTTTGTCCTATGGCTAAATTCAACACGTTTCTTGGATTATGATCCACTTCTTCAGGAGCAGAATAATAGAGGATTATTAAAAACAACACTGGAAACCACCAGGGGAGTTTTATATCAGGCTTATGTGTATGCGTACACATGGTCGGACTTTTCGACCGGACTGGTCCGACGGACGCCGACGGACCAAATCCGGCGGACAATTCGACCGTGTGTGGGCTTCATCGGACCTGCAGCGGACTTTTTCGGTCGAAAATCTGACGAACTTTAGATTTGGAACATGCTTCAAATCTTTCCGACAGACTCGAGTCCGGTCGAAAAATACGCTTGTCTGTATGCTAGTCCGACGGACAAAAACCAACGCTAGGGCAGCTATTGGCTACTGGCTATCAACTTCCTTATTTTAGTCAGGTGTACGTCATCACGTATTAATCCGTCGTACTTTTATGTGATCGTATGTAGGCAAGTCCGTTTGTTAGAAAGTCCGCCGCAAGTCCTCCGCAAGTCCGCCAAAAGTCCGCCAAAAGTCCGTCGAAAGTCTGTCGGATGGGCTGTCGGACTTTTGTAGCCAGTAGAAAATCCATTGTAGCAGTAGAAAATCCATTGGGGAGATCAGAAAACAGAGCTAAAGGCCACCCGTACCCCAGAGATGACCCTTTTCTTTCACATAGTTGCTGGGAGGGATCACCTTCCAATTAATGATGGCAAACACTTGCTAAAATAAATTGAGAAGGAATCAGCCCTTTTCAAGATGGCATACAGGGGAAAAGAGTAGCCATAAACTTCCTGAGTAAAATGCACAACAATGCATGTATATCAATAAATACACAATTCTTTAATTTTTAGGGCACATTGTAATCTTTAACCATGCATTTTAATGCTTCAAATCCATATAGCCCTATGCTCTGTGCAGCAGCAATTAAAATGTACTTGTATGAAATATGTTTTCTCTTTTGCTGTTCCAGCAGCACTGGGATTGCTTTTAGTTATGGATTCCAGAAGTAGCACAGCAGTGAATTAGAGTCATTTACTAAAAGCAGAGCATGTGTGATGGGTAATTCTAGTAGGTGGCTAAATCAGCACTTGTTCTCAGCAGGGCACTATATCAATGCAGGTTTCCAGTAGGGTAGATAAGTAATATGGTAAATGCGAGCATAAAAATAAAAATAAAATTTCACTGTGTGACTGTCAAGAAATCTGCACATTTAAATCAGTCATATTTTTTCCTGGTCTACAACTATACAACCTTTTTAAAGTGTATCTCTGTTACTTAACATAGTGCTTTATCTGTTGTTGGGGCGATGGTGAAGCTGCCATCTGGGGGACCCTCATACTAGGGCCAAATTTAGACAGGAGCCTTTTACCATACCAGCATGTCTTTTAGAGTATGGGAGAAAACTCAGGCAAGCAAAGGGAGAACATACAAAACTTCATGCAGATAGTGTCCTGACCAGGATTCAAACCAAGGACACCAATGTTGTAAGTTAGAATTGCTAGCTACTGTGTTACCCTCAAACCTGTTTAAGATCCCTGCAAGGTATTTTTGCTATTTGTGTCTCTACACCAGAGCAGAGGCACAGCAGCGAGTAAAAGGAAATCCCCTCAAAGTGACGGTAATACTTATGCCCTGTACACACGGTCGGACATTGATCGGACATTCCGACAACAAAATCCATGTATTTTTTCCGACGGATGTTGGCTCAAACTTGTCTTGCATACACACGGTCACACAAAGTTGTCGGAAAATCTGATAGTTCCGAACGTGGTGACGTAAAACACGTACATCGGGACTTTAAACGGGGCAGTAGCCAATAGCTTTCGTCTCTTAATTTATTCTGAGCATGCGTGGCACTTTGTGCGTCGGATTTGTGTACACACGGATTTCGTTGTCGGAAAATTTTATAGCAAGCTCTCAAACTTTGTGTGTCGGAAATTCCTATGGAAAATGTGTGATGGAGCCTACACACGGTCGGAATTTCCAACTACAAGGTCCTATCACACATTTTCCATCGGAAAATCCTATCGTGTGTACAGGGCATTAGACTGTTGTCACTGGAACTGCTTTCATCAGCCATTCTGTTCAGCTACTAGGATTGAAAAGAAAATACCTTGCACAGATGGAGATGGAGAAGCAGTAACCCATTCCCTTTCCTCCCCTTTCATGTGACAGGGCTGGTGCTTGATGATTGGCTGGGGTGCCGACATCACAGGCTCCCAGTACAGGTAAGTGTCCATATATTAAAAATCAGCAGCTGCAGTATTTGTAGCTGCTGACTTTAAATTTTTCATGGGGTGGGCGGACCTCCGCTTTAAGAGTCACTCGCCATACGCAATACGCCCTTGTAAATTATCTTATGAACTGATACTGTTAAAAGTTTTGTGCAGAATTAGGTTACAAAAATAAATATCCAAGTGTCCATCACTGCAGCCTCTTCAGTGCCCATCAGCTCAACCTTATCAGTACCCATCAGTGCAGCATCATCAGTGCCCATCTGTGCAGCCTCATCGGTGCCCATTAGTGCAGCTTATCAGTGGCCATCAGTGCCACCTCATATGTGGCTATCAGTGTGGCGTCATCAGTGGCTATCAGTGCAGCCTCATCAGGGGCGGCCAGTCTAGCCATTCAAGGCAGCCTATCAGTGCCCATCAGTGCAGCATATCAGTGCTGCCTTATCAGTGCAGTCCCATCAGTGCAGCTTATCAGTGCCACCTCGTAGTCATCAGTGTCGCCTCATCAGGTGCCATCAGTACAGCCTCATTAGTGCAGCATATCAGTGCTGCCTTATCAGTGCAGCCTCATTAGTGCCCATCAGTGCAGTTTATCAGTACCCATCATTGTCAACTCATCAGTGGCCGTCAGTGCAGCCTCATCAGTGGTGATCAGTGCAGCCTATTAGTGCCCATCAGTACAGCCTATTAGTGCCTATCAGTGAAGCCCCATCAATGCAGCTTATCAGTGCCGACTCATCAGTGACCATCAGTGCAGCCTTATCTGTGCCTATCAGTGCAGCCTTATCAGTGGCCATCAGTGCAGCCTATCAGTGCCCATCAGTGCAGCCTCATCAGTGCTTCCAAGTCCCTTCAATGCAGCCTATCATTGCCCATTAGTAAAGCCTATCATTATCCATCAGCGCAGCCTATCAGTGCCCATAAGTGCAGCCTCATCAATGCAGCAGGGGGGAATCAGGGGGAGAGCTGGCTGGATCACACAAAGCAGGGATCTCCCGCTGTGACACAGTTTGTATATGAAATGCCGGCTGCTGTCAAACAAAGACCCACCTCTTAGACCGGCAATGGACCAGTGTGCTGTCTATCATCAGGCAGGGAGTCCCCCCTTCAGGCTGCTCTGATGGCTGTTGGCAATAATGCAGTATTTTTCTTGAAATTCCTGATTCAGAAAAGAAAACCACATTATGACCACTAGATGGAGCTGCCAGTCACAGGAAATCACTGTAGTAAGCAAAATACTGTCAGAATTTATGAGGGCTGTGGGGAATGCTTTTTTTTTAAAAATGGACCCCTTAGTGTATATCTATCCATTCCTAGAAACAATAGGAACAATAGGAAGTGTGTGTATGTGTGCATATTTTCTGTATGTCGTGTATTGTTTCCCGGTAATGGTGTGTACACAGCATTCTTGTTTAGTAAAAACACATTCAGTGGTGGTTTCAGAGTGGTTTCCTTGCTTTACTGTAAGAATTAGACCAATAGCCAGAAAACAAAAAGCATAATAATACATACCCAGAAAAGCCCCTGCAGGGTACATCTGGTTGGGTATCATGAAACCGGGGCTGCAAGGGAACAGCACGGTATTGTAAACAGTTGCTCAGCTGACCTATCAACCTGCGGGATTTGCGAGCAGTAAGCGTGGTAATGAACAGCAATATTCGTGGATCACACTAAGATCAAGCAGCAAGTCAAAGCAAGAAACCAGTTTTCAAAGAACCAACTGATAGTTCACATGATGGGCCATGTCAAGAATGAATGCGGGTTATGAAACAAAGTCATATGTAGGTTAACTTTCTTTTCTAAAATCGTATACATTTGTTAAAGACCATCTGCAGATTTTTATCAAGTATTCATTTTTAAGATCTTCTTTTCCCTATTCAATTTTGCTTTCATATTCCATTGGAAAAAGAAAACTAGGTCAAAGTATTGCAGCACAGAAAATTACATATAAATCACTTTTACTTTTTAAATTCATGCTGCCACATGAAGACATTGCTTAGTGGCTTGCATTATTTTAGCTTTTCTATTTAAACCTCCCAATCATTGCAGAAAGCTGGATGGAGTCAGAAGCTCTTGATCCTTTTCTAAGTTTAGTGAAAATATTTCTTTACAATTGCCAGGGGGAATAAAATGTTACATTATAAAAAACTCAGTGGTATCCTCTTACGTCTAATTAGTGAACTGCTACATGTTAACATACTCCTATTGGGAGTAGAGCTTTAAAGTGGTTTTCAGGAAATTATTTGTTTATTCTGGTCCTTTGGGTATAGTAATACAGAAGTTTATACCTCCACAACACCTTTTTTTTAGGGATTCGTGTGCAATTTCATTTGTACCACCTGTTAGTGAAATCTTGCATTGCAGCACAACCGTGAAATGCAATAGTTTTCTCACATGTGTCAAACACAAGGCCAGTGGGCCAAATGTGGCCTGTCAAGCCATTTCCTGTGGCCCTCTCAGGGGGTGCACTGTGATGTAAGGGAGGGTGGGGGACTCTTAACTTCTGATGGTGGAGGGGGGCTCTTGATGTCTGGGTTAAGGGGAGGTGGGGCACTCTGGACATCTAGTCTTATAGATACAACCAGCCCTTTGAGGGCAACCATAATGCTGATGCGGCCTGTGATGTTGAGTTTGACACCCCTGCTCCAAAGCATTCTAAATCCCTTTCAGTCAAGATTAAGGATGCTCTCTGATTGCCAAAAACTGCCAAAGTCATTCCTGGCAACTAAAGACAGAAAAATGAGCTGTAATGTGGAATGTAAACAAAAGGACTGGGCTGGTGGCTGACATCACTGAACAAATATGGCCATGGCCATATTTGGTACATGGCTATGACCATGTGTGGTCAGTGATATCAGCCACCACTTCTTTGGTTACATGGCTGGGGATTCCTGGCCAGCAAATAAATGGGCCAGGTGACATCACTGAATGCTAAGGATCCAGTGGTTGTCAACCCTGCTGCTTCTTTAAAAAGGATTTACAAAAAGGAAGCTGTTACTATAGTAGTAAAATTAGCACTACTGTATATGACATTCAGCATCTGCTAAACAGGTAAAAGATTGGACAGTCAAGGTTTGGTCTGAATGTTAAGCTTAACCACGCAGTCTGGCAGGCTAGGAAAGAAGGGGTTAAGCAGCGTCCCCCCTCCTGAACCATACCAGGTCACATGCCTTCAATATGTTAATAAGAAGAAAGGCCTCTAGCCCCACAACTCTAGCTTGGTAGTTTTAAAGATTTGGGGGGACTTATCAAGATCTGGAAGCCTTTTTTTAAGATAAGGGGGCCCCCAGATATCCCTACCTGAATGACTAAGGGGCACATGGTAAAAAAAATGTCAATAGTAAATAAACACACACAAACATTTGACAAGTCGATTATTAAAAAATAAAAAAAAATAAAAACTCCCAAAAATATCCAACATTGTAAATTCTAGTTGATCATGATGAACGATGCCTGCAGAATGTCAAAAGTAAAAGAAAGAAAAAAAAACAAAAAACATCACACTTCTCACTGATAAAGACAGCTTCATGAGTTGCCATGTGGAATATAAACAACAGGGCTGGGATGGTGGCTGAAATCACTTATGGCCATAGTTAGTTCATGGCAAAAGCTAAATCTGATTATTGGTGTCAGCCACCACTCTTGCTCTTTGGTCACATTTATTTACTGGCCAGGGATTCCTGGCCAGTAAATAAATGGGCCAGGTGACATCACTGGTTGCTAAGAACCCAAAAGTTGCTGGCAACTGCAGCTTCCTTAACAACCATTTACAGGAAGGAAGCTGTCATATATAATAGCAGTAGAAACAGAAATACTGTACGACGTTGGGCTCCCACTAAATGGGTAAAAGTTCAGGCGCTCAGGCAAACGTCTGCCTGGGCTCATCTTTACAGGTAAAGCACAGCAGGATATAAGGACAGCACTGTAAACCTATTAGGCTCCACTGAAATCTAAGCATGGGATTCCACTGACAAAACAAGCATAGTGGTTTCGCAGTCAGAGGGCTGGGGATGGTGCAGGGAAGGGACAAAGTTGTTTTGCTTAAAGTGACACTAATGTCTGGTTTAAAAAAATTATATTAATGTATGTATTCTTAAAAGAGGAAATAAAGTCATATTTTTTAATTGTACCTACAGGTAAGCCTATAATAAGGAATACCTCCTAAACTGTGCAAGTTTAGGAGATATTCACAGTACCTACAGGTAAGCCTGCAAGATTAGGAGATATTCAGAGTGCATGCACCTGATAATGTCATCGCCGAATGCGCTCTGAAAGTCCAACTTACCGTGTCGGACCTTCAAAGCCCATGCTGTAAACTGCAGCTTCCGTGTGCATGCACGGAAACTCCAGGGAAGATGTCAGCTGTCTCAGCCGTGTGCATACTAGCTCATTATGCCTTTGTCTTACAGGTTTTTTTTTTTGGGGGGGGGGGGGTTACAACCTCTTTAACTCAAAAAAGTACCTTGGATTGATTTCAGCATCCTCCAAATCTCTGAATTCCTTTTTTTTTTGCTGCTTTTGCTCTGACTTCCTGTTAGAGGGTTGCCACCTTTGTTCTCCATGGTCCTACTGTATGTAGGAAAATGCAGTGAGAAACAATTTAATGAAAAACAAATTACAGGGCCATTAAAGCGGTAGTAAACCATGGTGTTTCTTTTGCAACCTGCACGGCAATGAGGTGCTAGTATGCATTACAAACCTACCTTAGAACGAAGCCCCTCCAGCGACACTTCACTGTTGAACGCACTTCCAACTTCCTTCCGGGTTTGAGGACTACCAGGTTCATGACACTCCTGCGCATGCATGCGGGAGCCACCGTTCACGGCACAGGGCTCTGAAGGAATGACCTGGGTGTCCGTTCCTTCAGAGCGCATGTGCCAGTGAGATCACCAGTGGCATCTACAGTAAATATCCCTTAAAAGGATATTTTTTGAGTGTCACTTTAACTACAGAACAGAAAACTGAGGCCCTTGATCTGGCTATACTGTCTGGAAGGGTTGTCTTTTTGCCAACGTTGTCTGTGCAAAATTACAAATCTGTTCCAGTTAAGATGGCTCACATGCATATACTGTATTTACCTGTCTATATATTTAGCATTTTAAAGCAGCCTAATAAAATATGTTTTTGTAATTTTTTTCTCATACCCTACTCTCTGTAATATTTGAGTGAATACAAATAGGAAACAAACAATTATATAGTGCAGCAGTGTAGAGGATAAAAATGTTTGAGCGATGTGATTTTGTTTATGTTGATATTTTTGTGTCAAAGTGCTGTTGCTAAACAAGACTCAATTCAAGTCTTTGCTACATGAAATGAACTAGAGTTATAATATTCACATCTAATTACAAAGAACAGGAAAAATATTCAATCTCAAGTCTAAAAATATTCTTTCTTCAACATTGTAGTTCTTGTAGCCATGGAAATCCAGATTTCAGCTGTCGCAATATTCTCCCCATGTATTGGTAAACTTTTTCCTATTTTAGAGGAAATGTTTGAAAAATAATTAAAAAGCAATAAAAGAATAATAAAAAGAAAACCTTCCATGCTATGTGCAATATATTAAGTGGGTTTATAATGCAAACCTTTTGTATTACATATGCACAAGCTCAAGTGAAAAATAGGGCTATTGATAGGCTTAGGGGCCTATTTATGGAACATTATTCGGATGAAGGTTGCACACATTTGTTTAGGCTGAACAAACTTTCCCCTATATTTTCTGTAATAGATTAATTCCTAGGTTGTTAAAATTATAATAACACATTGGTTAAATCTCCAACTTCTCAATATTTTATAAATAAAGCACAATAACACCAATATCCCCATAACTAATAAATTATATAAAAATGAGGATTAAACTAAAACGATCCCCAAAAATATTTCATATGTCAGCGTTTCACAGAAAATGCTGACATTTTGTGAAGGGTACCATTGTTTATTACTACATCAAAGAGATCTCTAGTAGAGATGCAAGGGAATAAACCCCACAATCAAATGGTTCGCCAACACAAGCCATTTATGATGCATAGTTGAAAACAAAGTTACTCTTAAGAAACAGGATTGGTAGCATATAATCCCATCCCCATCTGCTAATCAATTAAGAATTGTTAATAAACGCATTAACGTCTGTATCCACATTAAGACCAAACAGGACGTAATTTTTTAGCCTATATACCCAGGCCATCTCCTGTTTAGAAATCTCTCTCACTCGAGAGATCCCTCTCCATTGGGTGCAATATTTATCAATACCCAAAAACAAAGTGTTTGAGGGATGCCTACTGTGCATTAAATCGTAATGTTTCGACACAGAATGATTTTTAAAGCCTTTCCTAATATTATGTATATCATTAAGTGATACCTGTAGGGTATGTTCTTTAGTTCTTCCCACATATTGAAGTCCACAAGGACATTGTATCAAATAAACGACCCCCCCCCTGTAGTGGAACATGTAATAAATGGTTCAATCTCACACCCTGTGCTGGTAGTGGAAAAAAACTCCACCTTTCACCTCACTGGTATGTCGGGAGTGAGCAAGCAGGGATGGCTATATTACCACATAGAGTGGACACTGAGGAGTTTACAAATGTGTTTTTATGTGCATGCTTTCAGACTATGCTTTTTGAAGGAACACAGATTGCTTTTAATGATGGTATTTTTTTGAAAATTGGGTTTAGTTTATAGCATATTTCCACTTTTGCAGTCACATTTGATAAAACCACACTATTTGTTTGTTATTTGTACCCATTCACAAGGCATGCTTTTTAAATACTTCATATCTTCTAGATGTTTCTCAGGAGGAGATGTCATGACTAACTGCAAGGTTTTTTGATCAATGTTAGAGTGAGCAGGTCTCAAGTCTGCCCTCGTTAACTTACAATGCAAGAATCCCAGCCTGTACACCTTTTAGCCTTTGTAAGGGCAGACAGAAGTTGATTTACTAAAACTGGAAAGTGCAAAAAAAGACTTCAGCTTGTTCAAGCTTTGATAAAATACCTGGAAGCTGGATGGTTTTTATGCACAGCTACACCAGATTTTGCACTCTCCAGCTGTAGTCAATCAAACCCACAGTGTTTAAATCTAGTAGAGTTGATAATGATGATCTGCCTGCACAGCACAGACAGGGTCCTCACTTAGGATTTTTCCTTGCTGGGGGGTCAGCAATAGAGCTATGTGAATGAGGACTTGTGTAGCACTACCCCTGGAGAAGCAGCTTGGTGTGATCGGTCCTCTGTTCTGCCACAACTTCTTAAATTGCTCAATCCCCACTGCCACACCTGTGTAACTTAAAGTGATTGTAAAGGCAGAAGGTTTTTTTTATCTTAATGCATTCTATGCATTAAGATAAAAAGCCTGCTGTGAGCAGCAGGCCTCCTCAGCCTCCCTAATACTTACCTGAACCCATCTTTATCCAGCAATGCTGTAGGAGTGTCTTGGCTGCCCGGGACTCCCTTCCTTATTGGCTGAGATAGCAGCATGTGTGTGTCCCAGAAGGTGGGCCATTCAGAAAGCGCTGCGCGACTCGTGCATGCGCAGTAGGAAAACAGAGGTGAAGCCTGAAGGCTCCACTGCAGGTATTCCTTAGTTAGAATATGGCGCTTGCACCTGATCCGATGCACGGATCGGCCTCGGGGGGGGGGGGGGGGGGACATCGCTGGCTCCCTGGACAGATGAGTGTCCTTATTAAAAGTCTACAGTGTTTTCTAAAAAAAAAAAAAATTGCGGCTGGAACTTCGCTTTAAAGTGGGGGTCCACCTATCTATCGTTTTTTTTTTTTTTTTGAGTTCATTCACAAACTTTTCTTCTCAGCATTACATACTCACTTATTGTGTGTAATATGTCCACCTGTGTCAGATTTAATCGGAAAGAATAACTTATATTATTCACTGCAGGTGGTTTCCATCTTCATTGTGGGCATTTGAAGCCCACAAGCATTTATTTCCTGGATGTGGTGAATGCTGTGCTCCCAGCATTCACCGCTCCTTCCCATACATGCTCAGTGGCATCCTGGGAAGCCTGAGACTAGCTCCCAGGAGTCTGGGAGAGGCTAGAAACACGCCTACTCCCACGGGAGGAGAACCAGGAAGTGCAAAGAAGAATAGAAAAATAAAAGGTAATTACGGCGATTTACATTTTTTAAAACGGCATGTCAGCATCTAGGCAAGGAAGAGAATACATACAGATATAGTTCAAAATTTGGGTGGAACCCCGCTTTAACCACTTCAGCCCAGAAGGATTTACCCCCTTCCTGACCGGGCCATTTTTTGAGATATGGCACTGCGTCGCTTTAACGGACAATTGCATGGTCATGCAATAGTGTACCCAAACAAAATCTATGTCTTTTTTTTTTCCCACAAATAGAGCTTTCTTTTGGTTGTATTTGATCACCTCTGCATTTTTTATTTTTTGCGCTATAAACAAAAAAGACCGACAATTTTGGAAAAAAACCTATATTTTTTACTTTTTGCTATAATAAATATTCAAAAAAAAAAAAAAATGTCTTCCTCAGTTTAGGCCAATATGTATTCTTCTACATATTTTTGGTAAAACAAATCGCAATAAGCGTATATTGATTGGTTTGCACAGCGTCTACAAAATAGGGAATAGATTTATGGCATTTTTATTATTACTAGTAATGGCAGTGATCAGCGATTTTTTAGCGGGACTGCGACATTGCGGTGGAAACACTTTTGACACTTTCTTGGGACCTTTGACATTTATACAGCGTTCAGAGGTAAAAATAGCATGGGAAGGAGTTAACACTAGGGGCGATCAAGGGGTTAAATGTGTGTCATAGGAAGTGTTTCTAACTGGGGTGATGGAACTGCCTGGGGGAGGAGACCGATCGCTGTTCATAATTAGTATGAACAGCAGATCTGTCTCCTCTCTCCTGACAGAATGGAAATCTGTCTGTTTACATTGACAGATTGTTCTGTCTCTCTCAGGAGTGATCGCAGGTGCCCGGCGGACATCACAGTTGCCGGGCACACGCATCGGCTCTGTGGTCGCATCCCGGGCGTGTGTGCCCCTTAGAGCTCTTAAAGCGGATGGTGTACAGTTATGGCGATTCTCCCAGGGGAGCCAACCTGCCGCAGTGTAACTGCGGTGGCTGGTCCTTAACTGGTTAAAGATGCTATACTAGTTTAGGTGAACACTGACCCATAACGTGGCAATCAACCGAACTGTAGTGATGCTAAACCCAATTTCAATTGATGCAAACAGGGTTAAAGGAGGTATTGGCAATAACTAACTCAAGAATAAAGAGTAATGCCGCATACAAATGTTCGATGTGAGCTTGTTGTCGGAAATTCCGACTGTGTGTAGGCTCCATCAGACATTTGTTGTCGGAAATTTCCGACAACAAAAACTTGAGAGCTCGTTCTCAAATTTTCCGACAACAAAATCCGTTGTCAGAAATTCCGGCCGTGTGTACACAATTCCAACGCACAATCAAGCATGCTCGGAATCAAGCAGAAGAGCCACACTGGCTATTGAACTTCATCTTTCTCGGCTTGTCGTACGTGTTGTACGTCACCGCGTTCTTGACGTTTAGAATTTCCGACAACATTTGTGCGACCGTGTGTATGCAAGACAAGTTTGACCCAACATCCGTCGGAAATAAATCCAGGATTTGGTTGTCGGAATGTCCGATCGTGTGTACGCAACATAACTGCCACCGAATTGTGAATATTAGCTGGCTATTGTTGTGGCTCTTCTGTAAGGTGGTTCATATAAAGCAGGCCCTTTAATGCTATCCACAATAGATGGCTGATGGGCTGTTAGGTAAGGATCAGTCTCTATTGACAGTAACTGTATGTAAGGGATTAAACTTGGCAGTTCCACTCACCACTCCTGGCATGCAACAAGTCCAGTCCCATATGTTTGGCGGTCAGTTGTCCCAAAAGTGGATACAGACAGGAAAGGCACTCCACAGTGTGCATCACCAGAGGCTCTCAGTGGCTGAGTCCTTAGCCTCTATACAGTGCATCTGGAAAGTATTCACAGCACTTCACTTTTTCCACATTTTGTTATGTTACAGCCTTATTCCAAAATAGATAAATTCATTATTTTCCTCAAAATTTTACAAACAATACCCCATAATGACAATGTAAAACAAGTTTGTGTGAAATCTTTGCAAATTTAATAAAAATAAAAAACAAAAAAAATCCCTTGTTCATAAGTATTCACAGCCTTTGCTCTATAATTTGTTTAAGCATCTTTGGCACCAATTACAGCCCCAAGTCTTTTTGAGTATGATGCTGCAAGCTTGGCAGACCTCTCCCATTCTTTGCAGGACCTCTCAAGCTCCGTCAGGTTGAATGGGGAACTTCGGTGCACAGCCATTTTCAGATCTCTCCAGAGATGTTCAATCGGGTTCAAGTCTGGGCTCTGGCTGGGCCACTCAAGGACATTCGCAGAGTTGTCCCTCCACTCCTTTGTAAACTTGACTGTGTGCTTAGGGTCATTGCCCTGTTAAAAGATGAACCTTCTCCCCAGTCTGAGGTCCAGAGCATTCTGAAGCAGGTTTTTATCAAGGATGTCTCTGTACATTGCTGCATTTATCTTTCCCACAATCTTGACTAGTCCCCTGCCACTGAAAAACATCCCCACAGCATGATGCTACCATCACTATGCTTCACTGTAGGGATGGTAATGGCCAAGTGATGAGCAGTGCCTGGTTTCCTCCAGACATGACGCTTGCGATTAAGGCCAAAGAGTTCAATATTTGTTTCATCAGACCAGAGAATTTGTTTCTCATGGTCTGAGTCCTTCAGGTGCCTTTGGCAATCTCCAGGCGGCCTGTCATGTGCCTTTCACTGAGGAGTGGCCTCCGTCTGGCCACTCTACCATGCAGGCCTGATTGGTGGAGTGGTGCAGAGATGGTTGTTCTTCTGGAAGGTTCTTATCTCTCAACAGAGAAACGCTGGAGCGCTGTCAGAGTGACCATCGGGTTCTTGGTCACCTCCCTGACTAAGGCCCTTCTCCCTCGATCGCTCATTTTGGCCAGGCGGCCCACTCTAGGAAGAGTCCTGGTGGTTCTTGTTCTATTTACGAATGATGGAGGCCACTGTGCTCATTGGGACTTTCAATGCTGCAGAAATTATTCTATACCCTTCCTCAGATCTGTGCCTCGATACAATCCTGTCTTGGAGGTCTACAGACAATTCCTTGAACTTCATGGCTTGGTTTGTGCTCTGACCTGCACTGTTAACTGTGGGACCTTATATAGACAGGTGTGTATTTTTACAAATCATGTCCAATCAACTGAATTTATCACAGGTGGACTCCAATCAGGTTGTAGAAAGGATAATCAGTGGAAACAGGATGCACCTGAGCTCAATTTTGAGTGTCATGGCAAAGGCTGTGAATACTTTTCATTTTTTATTTTTAATAAATTTGCAAAGATTTCAAAAAAACTTTCACGTTGTCATTATGGGGTATTATTTGTAAAATTTTAAGAAAAATAATTAATTTAATCCATTTTGGAATAAGGCTGTAACATAACAAAATGTGGAAAAAGTGAAGCGCTGTGAATACTTTCCAGATGCACTGTAGATGCCACACACAGCTCCGACCCTCACCAGGTTCTCATCCTAAAAGGCACTCACAGCTGCAGGTCCACACACACTGGTTTCCTCCACTGTCTGCCCAGATCTCTGCCCAGGAAAAGTTCTGGTCTTTCTTCTGCTGTGGTGCAAAGAATCCTGGGTATTGAAATCCACAGATCCATCAGCCTCAATTCACTTTTGTATCGTGCAGCACTCCTTTAAGGACTACATATCCCAGTGTCCATTGCAGATGCATAACAAGTTCTCTCTCCCCCTGATTGGATCAGAGCTGCTGTTGTCAGGAGGGAAGGGGGAGGAGGAGCAAAGGGGATAAAGCGGGTAGACACACACAGCCCACAGCTGTGCCACTCTGTCACTGCTTACAGCGGCAAGTGGGAAGCAAAGGGAGAGAAGCACAGCCATTTCCTCCAGGCGCTCTGTTTACATCGACTCCAGGGGGATTGCAACACATGTAACAAATATAACCACTTGAAGACGAGGCCTTTTTGTTACATTTGTTGCTTACAAGTTAAGATCAGTATTTTTAGCTAGAAATTTACTTAGAACCCAAAACATTATATATATATTTTTAGCAGATATTTGCAGATATATGCAATGTTTTATGTCATACTATATTTGCGCAGCGGTATTTCAAACACAATTTTTGGGAAAAAAATACACTTTAATGAATAAAAAAAAAGAAAACAGTAAAGTTAGCCCAATTTTTGTATAATGTGAAAGATGATACGCCAAGTAAATAGATACCTAACATGTCACGCTTTAAAATTGTGCACGCATGTGGAATGAGGACAAACTACGGTACTTAAAAATCCCCATAGGTGATGCTTTAAAATGTTTTGCAGTTTACCTGTTTAAAGTTACAGAGGAGATCTTGCACTAGAATTATTGCTCTTGCTCTAACAATCCCGCCGATACCTTACATGTGTGGTTTGAACACTGTTTACGAATGTAGGCGTGACTTAGGTATGCGCACGCTTCTGTGCACGAGCGCGGAGGAATGGGGCGCTTTAAATGTTTTTTTTCTCATTTAGTTTAATTTAAAAAATATTTTTATACTGTCCGTTTAATTATTATTTTTTGATCACTTTTATTGCTGTCACAAGGAATGTAAACATCTTTGTGACTGCAATAGGCACGTGACAGGTACTCTTTATGGAGGGATCTGGGGCCGTTGGTTCCTGAGTAAACCAGAAGTAATGTCATGACATCGCTACCAGGCTACCATAGCCAAGACCCGATCAAAGCCAATTCCGGCTTTGTTCGGATCTCTGGGCAGCCGACGGATGTGTCGGCTGGTCGCTCGTGGTTTCCTGGTAGGATGGCCGAAGGTGGCGGGAAGGGGGGATGTCCCCTCACACTGCTTGTAATAACAGTCCACAGCTTAGCATCTGTTGTTATTACAAGAGAGCTGACCATCGGCTCTAAAAAAACGGTACCAGGGAGATGCCTGCAGCTGCAGGCATCACTCCGGTACAACCACTTGAAGCCAAATGACATATAGGTATGTGATTTGGCAGCAAGTGATAATTGGATTATACTTTTAGAAGGCAGTTATATCATGTCCATAGATCCACCACCTTCTACAGTCTATGGACAGGAAATCTTATGAATTGAACAGCATCCTATAGACTTCAGTTTAGAGCAGCAGGCTGTAGAATGAGGATGTGATAGTTTATAATGGGGACCAGTACATGTTTCTAAGCGTATCTGATTACTCATTACCCTTGTAATCTACAGATGTGACATTGTTACACAATCTGGCTGGCATAGGTGAATGTCATCTCAAGCTTATACTTCAAGCAGCCAACCTGCATGCTTACCTTGTCGAACCATATGGTTCAAGCTCAAAGTGGAGGTTCACCCACCACTGACATGTACCCTATCCTTGGAAGTGGGGATAGGTTACCTGTCAAAGACAGGTATCCGCTGCCCCCGAAAGGTGCCAAATGTGGCACCGGAGGGGGAGGGAGACAAATGAGCGGAAGTTCGACTTTTGGGTGGAACTCCGCTTTAAGCAGACTTAATAAATATGTTGCCCCACCATTTCATATTCCTGATATGTACTTGTTGTACCATGTGCTTGTGTTAAAAAGTATAAATGGCCAAGACTTGTGCTGACACACCCCCATCCCAGACACAGCCATTCAATGGGAAGATCAGTGTGCTGCTGTTTCTCCTCCCCCAGCTCTCTAAGCCCATTTTGCATCTATCTATCTATCTATCTATCTATCTATCTATCTATCTATCTATCTATCTATCTATCTATCTATCTATCTATCTATCTATCTATCTATTTTGCCTTTCATTTCTTTTTTTAAACTGACTGGCTTGTTTTACAAGGTAAGCATGCAGGTAGGCAAGCATTTTCCAATCAGGTGCCTCAATTTTCAATATTTCAGGACTTTTAGTCTTTTAGGCAGTTACATACTTCTTTCATCTTTGAACACACAAGAAAAATCATCACTCAGGTTTTTCTATGCAAATGTATACCCCTTGTGTCCCGCAGCTCCCTTGTGACCAATATCAAATCCATGTTTTGTTACATTGTGTAGTAAAATAATGTTTCTTTTGTAGAGTTTGCCGATGTGTAAAGGTAACTAATTGAAAATCATACTTTACTGGTCTTACTACATCTGATTGAGAAAGTTCAGATAAATTAAAACAAACACACTGCATATGAAGCAAAAGGGTAGTGGTATAATTTCAGCAATCAGTATCCTGCTTATAAGTTCTTATTATCATCAGGACTGCTAGACCTGCTTTTCAGAGAAAGAATATTTGGGTCAGTTTTTCAGAGCATGAACAGTACTAAAATCGAATGTGTGTGTGTATATATATATATATATATATATATATATATATATATATATATATATACTCTGCTTTTATCATAGACTAATAGACTATATATTCAGTGTTATAGCTATAACCTATAGCTACAGTGCATTCTGTTTCTAATACACTTCAGGCAGTGTATTAATATATATATATATATATATATATATATATATATATATATATATATATATATATATATATGTATATATATATATATATATATATATATATACATACAGTCTTATATATATATATATATATATATATATATATATATATATATATATATATATATATATACAGTGTCTATATATATACAGTGTCTAATACAGTGTAGTGTGGTGTTGGAAAACAAAAAATACATCATGTCCGGAATGCCACCAAGGAGAGGCAGACGCTCAGAGGCCACAAGCAGCCTCTGTGTCTACAGTCAACAGTGGTGGTCATGGACATGGTGCAACCTCTACAGATGGGCCACACTTGTCCTTTTTTGCTGCTGCTGGCTGTGTTATTGAGCCACAACATGCAGAAGAGTTGGTGGAGTGGATAACGAAGCCGTCCTCATCCTCCTCATCCTCCCCATCCTCTGTCACACAGGCTCAGAGTAGTTTGCCTTCCAAGGCAGCCAAAGCGGCCTATTTCACCGGCTCCTTATCCACAGTCACTCCTTCCATAGCCCCACCATCCTGCATGGAGGAGTCCCCAGAATTATTTGACCACAGTGTCTGTTATATGCTGCTGGAGGATGCACAGCAATTTGAAGGCTCCGATGTTGGTTCCCAGGTTGAGGAAGGGAGTAACATGAGCCTAGAGAGAGGGGGTGCCACAGAAGGACAAGAAGCTGTCAGTCATGTTTCACAGCAGGGCCCGTTCCTGCACCCAACAAGAGTATCTGAGTATCAATTTTTCTGCCCCTGTTTAACAGGACCATGTAATTACAACTTTTGATATAATATTTTACAGCAGCGCCCATTTCAGCGCCCAACATGAGTATGATTGGCAACACTGATTGGCAACACTGATTGGCACAGGTTTGCAGCACTGATGGGCACTGATTGCCAGCACCAATTGGCACAGATAGGAATCACTTATGGGCACTGATAGGCAGCACTGATTGGCAACACTGATAAGCAAAAATTGACAGCACTGATTGGCACTGGTTTGCAGCACTGATTTGCACTTATTGGCAGCACTGATGAGCACTGATTGACAACACTGATGGGCACTGATTGTCAGCACTGATGAGCGCTGATTGGCAGCACTGATGGACACTGATTGGCAGCACTGATGGACACTGATTGGCAGCACTGATGGACACTGATTGGCAGCACTGATGGACACTGATTGGCAGCACTGATTGGCCACACTGATTTGCACTTATTGGCAGCAATGATGGGCATTGATTGGCAGCACTGATTGCCACTGATAGGCAGCACTGATTGGTACTGTTTGGGGCTGCACTGATCATCAGGACACTGATGATCAGTGCCCTAATTATCAGTGTAGATGTCCCCTTTTACACTTTCTGGCTGTTTCCTCTCCTCATGTGTGACAGTGTGAGAAAAGGAATGCCGATATCCGCCAAGTGTGTTTAGATCGTGATCAGCTGTGATTGAACACAGCTGATCATGTGGTAAAGAGCTGTTGATTGTCTCTTTACCCCAATCTGTGATTAGCTGTGTCCAAAGGACACAGTGATCATAGATTGCGCTGGGTGCGCGCCACTGTATACGTGCAGTTCTGGGAGGGCACTGCCCCCTAAAAATGCTGTCCAAGGCAAAAGCTTTGTTTGCCTCATGGCAGATACGCCCCTGGAGCTGGGTGCCGGTCCAGGCATGTGGGCGGATCCTGACTTCATTTTCGCGATTTTGCCAGAGTCCGGACCGACTCTGTGAGGTCATTCGACAGCGTGCTTCAGTCCGCCTTGTACTGAAAACAGGTCACAGGAGTGTAGAATGAACTGCACTTCTCTAATCCATAGGAGAACAAGCTTTGGCTGTACTTCTTCTTTAAGCAGTAACACCTGATCTCCCCCTCTTCTAGGGCTGGTATTAAGTAAATTACCATACATTTCAACTGAGATATTTTATGCTGCTGATCCACAAAATGCCTCACCAATGATAATTCCACACGTCAATCTTTAATTGCATACTTGTGGCATGAAATACTTTTTTTTTATCTTCTGGGTAGTTTTACCCACGTATATCACATGGGCACTTTATAATACATACCATGGATATACAGGTACTTGTAAGGTGACACATAAGGTGATATCTAATAGGAATCCTATAACTTTTATGTGGAAATGACAAATGTTTCTTTCTTAGCCATATTATTGCAATCAATGCAAAACAGACAGGTATGCTTAGATCCCTAAAAGGTTAATACCACAGGTGAAGATTGTAGTCTGATCTCATTAGGTGATTTTTATATAATTTAATCTTTATATCAAACAAAGACTGTATTAAAGAAAGAGAAATCTCAGTCCAAAAAGGAAATGTCTAGATTCAATACCCTGTACTTCATCAAAAGAATCCCTTCTATTGAACTGAAATCCAGTTCCAACTTCCTCTCTAGGTAACCTTTCTCCATTAACTTTATTTTCGTCTCCCCTATCATTTATTTTTATCATTTACAATCCTGGAAACTCTGCTAAACTGCATTCGGGAAACTGATTAAGAGACATTTGGTGGGTGAAAACTAGAAAAATGTAAGAATTTATTGCATTATTAGTTAAATTGTACACATGATGGGCAGAATAACCACCATTATCCTATTTCAATTTATTATGTTTACTGGATAGTACATCATGCAGATGGTATCCAGCTGATTTGTCATCCTCAGTCTTATCCCTATAACACAGTTCTATGATCCTGTGATGTCTTTGCTGGTTTTAAGAGATGTCCTCATTGGTTTGAAAGAGAGCCACAATGGGATCAAATGTGGTTCCTTCATATAGAAAAAATCATGAAGTAGGCTAAAAACATCATATATTCCAATGCTGTAATCAAACAACATGGTACATAGATGATGTTTGCAATCTTGGAGGTTGACACATCATCTCTATACCAATACAGAGAAGTACAGGACTTATGATTCAAATTGCATTTAGTAATGAGGATATCTGTACGTAAAACCTACAGTTCAGAAAACTTTATTATGCTTTTTTCTAATTTTACCCACTGAATTTCTTTAAACCAATGTAAAGGTTGGGGGAAATGAGCTATTGATGGAGAAAGGGTATGTAGAGAGAGATTTCGAAAACTGAAGCTGATTTGCCAAGGTGGCCTATCCCCAATTATTTAGATGTTTTCCTTTTGAAGTTGATTTACTGCCTTTTTAAATAAAATTTTTACTTTTATTAAAAGAAGTTGTCACATTCAATCTAAAAATCATCCAACCATTCCTGAATTTGCTGATGCAGTCTTTTGGGAATATAGAACTGCATATAATTAGCTAGTGAAACAGAGTACCAGCCTCCTTCTTCACCGGTGGTATTAACTCTTTTTGTGTGCTAAGCATACTGGTTCATTTATTGCAATATGAAGGGAGAGTTAAGTTAAAGTGTTTGTTAAGGCAAAAGTATAAATCACTGCCAGACCCTCTATTATAGTCAGGCATACCACACTGTATATGTCTTTTCTAAAAAATAGACTTGTAAATACCTATTTAGAGCAATCTTCAGGCCGGTCATGTGACTCGCAGACGCTTTACAACTCCAATACATAGCTTCTGCAGGAGGGGCCAAGATCTCCCTCTGACGTCAGCCGGGGAGGTCACAGGGGCTGCTCAGCCCCTCCCGCAGAAGCCCTGTCTCAGATATGTAAAGCGGCTGTGAGTCATGTGACTGCCCTGAAGATAGCTTGCATGGCTCATTTTTAGAAAAGACTTACACAGTGTGGTATGCCTGAGTATAATAGAGGGGCTGGCAGTGATCATTGTAAGTTTTTGATTTCTACTAATAGCGGCAGGGGGCGGCGGGGAGGAGACAGAGACACACAACACAGAGATGACAGGCAGGGAGGAGGGTGTGAGGGGGAGAGAGGAGAGCTGAGAGCAGGGCTGTGGATGACGGAGGGACATACGCTAACCACGGTGGTCAGGACTCAGCAGCCCTGATTTTCGTGGTCAGTACAAGAGGGGGATACAGGGGTTACAGTTTAGAGAGGGGCAGATTACACTGTGCTGTTTAATCTGCTTTAAGGGACCAGGAAATATTTTTTTTTTTAGTTAACAAAAACTTTAATTGAAGTTAAGTTAAGGTTAAGGTTAAAAGTTAAAAAAAGTTTAACTTTGAGGATCCAAAAAAAAAGGTTAAAAGGCTAAAGAAAGTTAGTTAACCTCCCTGGCAGTTTGATTATGTCAGTATTTTTGAATGTCAAAGTGGTACGTTGTTTTGCATGGAAATTTGTTGTTTTATATTGTAGGCCTGTAATTCTAGGGAATAACGCACTTCAATCTGTCCAAACAAGAGTCTAGTAGACATTTCAGGTATGAGAGTTTGAAACACGAAATCATAAATTATAATATAAAAAATAATAATTATATAATAAATTTTATTCAATAATTCAAAACCAAAAACACTGAAATTTGCCCAAACAAGGGTGCAATATTACTAGTCACTGTAATACTAGACACTGTATATTGGCTTAATAAACATTCAGGGTATGAAAAATTTTGAAATATGGGACTGCACAAAGTCCGACGTCCCAATCAGGACAATGCAACCTGGTTTCCTTTCTGATTCTCTTTCCACTGTCATCTCGCTTCGAGCAAAAAAACACGAACATCCTTGTAGGTGCTTACTTTTTCTCAGTTGTGGGATGTAGTCCATAAAGTGACGACCAGTCAGGCGTTCCGGCTTGACAATGCCAACAGCATGACGTCCAGCTCTATTCACAGCCATTGGTGGTGTTTGGTTGTTCACAAAGATAAGTTTGGCAACTTTCCAAATTAAGTCAGAATGAATCACAGGCTTGTCACTCCTTTTTGAGCAAAATGTAGGCATTCCAGAAGCATTGCTCAAGAAGATGCCCGAAGATCTTCTTGCAGTACTTCTTTTGCTGTTTCCTCATTGCTGGGTAGAATTTCATTGCTTGGTCAGCTCTGTCGACACCTCCTATGGTGTTATTGTAGTCTATCACTACTTGTGGCTTCAGGATTTCTTTTCCACCTTTTGTGCGTACCATAACAGTGGAGGTATTATGAACTTTACTTATTAGGCACACGTCTTTCTTGTTACGCCATCGCAGTGCTATCATTTTGCAGTGCTAATATTTTGCTATCATTTTGTAGGCCTTAGACTTCCATCTATGCTGATATCTCTTTCTGGCACATAGCTCCGTTAGAAATTCTTTAGAATCATTTGAGATACTTCCCAAATTTTCTTTAGTTTTGGTGCAGGATGAGTAGTTTTATCAAATTCTTCCTTGTTTTCGAAATGTAAATATTTCATGATCAGGGAAAAGCTATACTCTGACATGACCGTGTCAAAGAATGGAGTGACAAGTAATTTATTAGTTGTCTAATACCACTTCTGTAGGGTTTTCCCACCACTCCCTGAAGTATTATTAGGCCCAGAAATTTCCAAATGTTATCTTTGGTCACTAGTTCCCACTTTCTTCTTCTTGAAAACTTCCGATGCGTAGTAGTTAATTGTTGCTCTTTGTATTGATTTGTCTCAGTAACTATTTTTTCAATAACCTCATCGGTCAGAAATAATTGTAAGTATGCCAAGGGATTGTCATGTTCAACATCTACTTTCATACCAGATGCTCCAGTAAATGTAAGTCTTGGGGGCGCTGCCTGATCCGTACCACAGTCAATAGAGCACCAAGTTCGCACATCATTGCGCTAAGTCGCAGAATTATCGCTGTCGTCACTTTCAGTGTCTGATAACAAATTTCCCCACTAATCACCATCACTCAATTCTGCAAGTGATTCTAATTCACTATTGCTATTTTCTACCTGGTCTAAAACCGCTTTTGACCTAAAGGGACGCTTTTTGAATGCCATGGACGTTCTCAAGCTTCCAGGCAGAAAGAATGGTAAAAGTACAGGCAGGGCACTGGACAAAGCAATAAGGACAAAACGGAGGTGAAATGGTTTGATACAGTAATGTAATCCTAACAGATTACAATGTATTGTGTGTATGTTATGTTTTGAACCTTTTGAATTTCCTGCTGGCTCCGCCCCCATGCATCGCGGCGCTCGCAGGGAACAGAACCCGGAAGACAGATGCATTGGCCGGAGGACACGGCTGGAGGACACAGCGGGAGGACATCGGGGGATCGTAGGGATGAGGTAAGTAAATTAGAGGGATACTAGGGTGTAATCCCAAGTGTGGCTTGGGGTTACACCTTTTGGTACTGAAAATTAACCCTGAGCCACACTCGAGATTACCGCTAGGGTGGTTAATGGAGAGATGTTTATACATTCCTATAAAGGTTATACGATTCCTATTAGATATCACCCTACTTGATATGTGGCATATATCGGTAAGTGCCCATGTGATATACGTGGGCGAAATTACCCAAAATGTAAAAGAAAGGATTGCACATCACAAGTAGTGATCAGTGTGTGAAATTACTGTTGGTGAGATATTTTGTTGAATGGTGCATAGCATTTCACCAATGAAATATATATATTGACTTTTTAAAAGGTTCATAGAAGATGGGAATGTTTTTTTTTTGACAGTAAGAGTTTTTATTTATTTGAAGAAAGGGAAAATTACAAGATACATATAGCATGAACATAGTCAGTACAGTATTTGCCACTAGACACAACTCAGTGGGATTTAACCATTGCTAGGCAAACGGAAAATCAGGGTTTCCAAAAATAAAACAATCTGTAGTAAAGAATATGACTAATTGGAACCTTCCAATATCAAAAGGAAAAGTACGGTTAAGGGGGGGTGCATGTATTTTATATAAATAGAGATATTCTTAGCTTATACCTAACAGTCTCCTGCTAAAGATATAACAAGAAGGAGATTATTGCGATCTGGGGGGGGGGGGGGGGGAGAGGAAGTAGGGAGGAAAGAGGGGGAGGAAGGTAGGAGGGGAAGGGAGGAACACAGGGGAAGGAGGGAAGCGGGGGGGGGGAAGGGCGGGGGGGGGAGATGCACCAGAGAACGACCCACAGCCACTCCTAGCTCCCCAGCCGTTTACGAAAACCGAACCATAACAGTTGTATATAATATGAACTCACTGTTTTAGGCATCAGACCAGTTTGACCATATTTTATCATATTTTGCCGGGCAGTTTCTACTTTCATATGTAATTTTGTATAATGGAAGGACTTTATTAATTGTATTACGCCATTCGGCAACTGTAGGGAGCCCTGTACTCTTCCATTTCAATAGGATCTCTCGTCTTGCATAATAGAGGGCAAAAGTCAAGCACAATTTGGTATAGCGGTCACCTTCTACATCCCCAAGATAGCTGAGCAAGAAGACAAGAGGGTCCAGTGTCAACTCTACACCACAGACCTCCGTTAGTACCTCCGCCACTCCCCTCCAGTATGGATGGATCTTGGGACAAGTCCATACCATATGGAGGAATGAACCACGCTCAGTGGAGCATCTCGTGCATATTGGGCTGTGAGAGGGGTATATGTTGGCCAACCTTTGTGGGGTATAGTATGCCCTGTGCAAGAATTTTAATTGCACAAAACGATCTCTAGACGCTATCATAGAGGGAATAAACGTGGACACACAATCTTCCCATATCTCCTCGTCTAGGTTAGGAATGTCTACCCTCCACTTGGCCAGCAAGTGTGAGGTGTCCGTGTCGTGAGCCACTGTTAGATACATGTAGAGGGTGGAAAGTGGTTTGTGCAGAAGTTCTGAAGTAAGAAGTCTCTCAATAGAGTCAGAAGTCAGAGTTATTGGGCCGGGGAATTGGGAGGTAAGGGCATGTCGGAGCTGCCAATAACGGAACTGAAAGGATCGAGGAAGATTAAATTTTTGTTTTAGTTCCAGGAATGTCAGGATCTTGCCATTTGGCATTATTTGCTTAAGAGTAACAATGCCCTTCGCTGCCCATGCCGCCGGGTCGGGTACTGTATTCAGGTGGGGAAGTGAGGGATTGCCCCAGAGGGGTGTGTGAGGGGAGGCCACCATAGGGTCACTATGTGCCTTCCGGGAGCACTGCCAAACCCGTATAGTGGTCTTCATAGGCACCGTAACAGCCGGGTGTGCTTTACACCCCCTGAAGACTAGATTAGAAAGGGCCGCGTATGAGCCAAGGATTGCGGCTTCGAGGGTAACCGCTGGATTCTGTCTAGGCTGAGAAAACCACCAACGGACGGTAACCAAAACCGCCGCCCAGTAATATATAAGGAAATTTGGGAGGGCCAGGCCACCTCCGGAGAGGGGAAGATAAAGGGTCCGTCTGGCCACTCTAGGAGGTTTACCCGCCCAGACAAAGTCACTCACAATGCTGTCAAGTCTCCGAAATAAAGCCCGGGGTATATGAACAGGAGTGTGACGAAAAAAGTATAACAGTTTGGGCATATACACCATTTTGATTAGATTCCCTCTGCCCACCGGCGTAAGTGGGAGCTTGCGCCAAGTGGAGCATTGTTTGGTAAGCTTATCCAACACCGGAAGAATATTACGTTCCAGGTAGCCATCTAAAGATAAGGCCACTCTGACGCCCAAATACGTAAACTCTTCAACCCATCCAAGAGGGGTCAGAGTGTCAGTACGAGGTAGGGAAGGATGAAGTGGAAAGAGAACTGACTTGTCCCAGTTGATGCGGACTCCTGAAAAACGGCTGAAGGCATCAAACTGAGACAAGGCAGCCCTCAAGGACCCGGAGGCATCGGCTAGATAAAGGAGGGAATCATCGGCATAAAGGGACAGTTTCTCCTCTAGTGGGCCTATCTTGATACCCCTAATAGCTCGGTCACTTCTAATATGGGCCGCAAGTGGCTCCAGAGCCAAGGCAAACAATGCCGGGGACAGCGGACACCCCTGCCTAGTTCCCCGCTCCAAGAGAAATGGTTCCGAAAGATTACCCCCCGTGCGTATGCGGGCCTTTGGACATGCGTATAACATCTGAATCCAGGAGAGAAAGACCGGACCGAAACCAAATCTGGAAAGGACCCTCCACAGGTAGCCCCACTCGACCGAGTCAAATGCTTTCTCTGCGTCGAGTGAGGCCACCACCCCAGGGCTCCCCGGGTCGGCCACCGCGATATGAGTGTGCAATCTACGTATATTTATGTCTGTACCTCTACCGGGCATGAACCCCGTTTGGTCCGGATGGGTCAGGGCGGTGATGACTTTATTTAAACGATTGGCAAGGATTTTGGCTAAGACCTTCGCGTCAACATTTAGGAGAGAAATAGGGCGGTAGGACGCACAGAGGGTAAGATCCTTCCCAGGCTTCGGAATGAGCACTATAACTGCTTCATTCATCGAGGCCGGAAGGGCCCCAGTTTCCAGAGCTGAGCTAAAAACCCTCTGCAGTCTAGGGGCTAGTTCTTCCATGTAGGTCTTATAGAACTCCACTGGGAAGCCGTCTGGACCCGGCGTCTTCCCCGTCTGCATCATTTTGAGGGCTTTTTGTATCTCTTCTAGTTGGATGGGAGTGTCCAGATTGTTTGCTGCGGTGGGCGTAAGGACTGGGATGTCAATTTCCCCCAAATAGTCAGTGAGGGCTTGTTGGTCATATACTACTCGTGAGCTATATAATTGCTGGTAATAATTGGAAAAGCATCTATTCACTTCCGCTGGGGAGGAATGAAGTGTCCCATCCTGGTCCCTAATCTGCGCTATTGCCGTTACCCCGGATTGTTCTCTGGAGAGCCAAGCCAAAAGGCGACCTGTCTTCTCCCCCTGCTCAAATATGCGTTGGGACTGGTATAATAGCTTTTTTTGTGTCAGGGAGGTCCGTGTCAGTAAGGTTTGTTGGATAAGGGATTGGAGTGTGGTATAGTCTTGTGGGTCGCGAGACCGGACATAAATAGCCTCCTGCCTGATCGCGTCAGCCTCAAGTCTGGTAAGGTCTGCCCTGCGTAATTTCCTTACTTTAGCGATAATACCTTGATAATGCCCCCTTGATGAGGCCTTAAAGGCCTCCCAAACAGTATTAGCAGGGGCGGTGCCCGGGTTGACTTCCCAAAATTGCTGCATTGATTCCCGAAACTGAGAGTCCACATCTGTGTCAGATATCCAAAATCTGGACAATCTCCAGAGTCTATCCGATGGAGTCACCGTCAGTTCCAGGGATAGCAGCAGCGGGGCGTGGTCTGAGATCCCCCTTGGGAGTATGCTGATATCTCGGACTCTGGGAAGGACAGGGGCCGCCACATAGGCCAGGTCTATACGAGAAAATGATCTATGCGTGGCCGAGTGGCATGTAAATGCTTTGGTTTGAGGGTTTTTCCATCTCCAAACATCCACCAGACCATACGTATCAGCCCAGTCGGCCAAATCATGGCGAGCTGTACCGCCCACCGAGCTCCTGTCCAACCCAGAGTCCGGAACCAGGTTAAAGTCCCCCATTAGCACCACATTATCCGGGGGAAACCGAGCCAGCCCTCCCGAGATTAAATTAAGGACCCTGAAGGAAGCCGGGGGGGGCAGGTATACACCCACCAACACCCATGGTAGGTCATATATCAGAGCATGTATTAGCACATATCTCCCATCAGGATCCAAAATTAAATCAAGGAGTTTGAAAGGGAGAGTTTTAAGGACCAAGATACTAACCCCTCTAGCAAAGTTGGAATAGGTAGAGTGGTAGTGATAGCCTACCCAGGGTTTCTTTAGGCTGAGGGTTTTACTACCAATCAGATGTGTCTCCTGTAACACACAAATATGGGGATTGTGTTTTTTAATAAATTGAAACACTAAGGAGCGTTTCAGTGGAGAGTTTAGGCCTCGTGTGTTCCAGGAGAGGATGTCAAGGTTAGTCATGTATACAGTTTAAATATTAAGGAAACAGGATGTATGTTGCATACAAGTCCCGGTGCACCGCCGGTCGCCACAGGGGACGGTCGAGGTGAACCAAGGCCCGGCAAGAGTTTTAGTAGGCTGAGCAAACACAGTACTGTCAAATAATAGTAATAAAAACAAAAAGAAAACTGGGAGCCAGAAACATGGCTCAACATCCCCGAACCTCCCCCCACCCCACCCGACCCCCCAACATGGAGGCAGGTCTGTAACCCAGAATTTACGACAGCCCAAAGGCTAGTCATGAAGGCAGTGAACTAGAGGCAACCAACCTCTAAAAATCAAAAAATAGTCAAATTTACTTTGAGTTCCGGTAAGGAAGAGGTGGTGTGGATCACCCGGAGCCCCGGGGGCACAAAACTTATGGTAGTTGCCGAGTGTCCCCGACCCCAGCCGGGATCGAGGGTTTACTGGAGAAGCTGGCAGGGGGGAAGGAGGGGGGAGAGGAGGGGGGGGGAAAGTGCAAAAGGCAAGTGGCTACTGAAGTCCTATCCTGTCTCAAGGAGGATGAGAAGTCACATCTGCGTCCCTGGTGGGCCTCAGGATTAATGGGGAAGTCCATCTTTTGTCCAGCCGCATGCAGAATCGGTAAAGGATATTTTATATATAAGGAGAAGTTCAGAGTTTCATACCGGTCATCTCTCGTAGCCGCATGCTGGATCCTGGAGAAACCTGTGTGCCACCAGGGTTGTGCTGGAGGGTGGGAGCATGGGCTAGGTCATGAGTCACAAGTTCAGAGAGGGTACCGAACAAGTAGCCCCTGGGTGACCTTAATGAGATGATAGGAGATTTACAGAAGTGTCCAGTATCGATCCCTCCCCTCTAGGAACAAATCCCCTGCAGACTCTCCAGCAATGTACTCACGGTTTCCCCGATGGAAGTTATCTTCTGATGGTGTCTGCCCATGCCGCTGCCTCTCTAGGAGAGGTGAAGAATTGTACTTTTTCGCCATCCTGCACCCTCAGTTTGGCTGGGAATAGCATACTGTACTTGATCCCTTTCTCTCTCAACATGGCACGAACATGATCGAAAGACTTCCGCTGCCTCTGTGTCTCTACAGAATAGTCTGGAAAGATGAGAATCTTGGTATTTTCATAGTGTAGGTCACCTTGCAGGCGAGCAGAGCGGAGGACTGTGTCCCTGTCTCTGTAATGCAGGAGTTTGAAAATGAAAGTGCGCGGCGGCGCTCCCTGTGGGCCTCTGCTGGCAGGCATACGATGAGCCCGTTCGATGGAGAAGTGCGGGGAAAACTGTGCTTTCGGGAGGAGAGTTGGCAGCAATTTCTCCATAAATCCGACCGGGTCTGTTCCCTCTGCACCCTCCGGGAGACCAAGGACCCGGAGATTATTCCTCCTGTTCCGGTTCTCGGCATCTTCGGCCCTGGATTCGAGTGTCTTCACTTTCGTTTTCAGGATCTGGATGTCCTCATGGTGTTCTCTCTGCAAATCTTCCGTGGCAGAGACCCGCCGCTCCACCTCCCCCACTCGCTCTCTAAAGCGGTCCATGTCCCGGCGGATGAGAGCGGTTTCCTCCTGGACATGATCTATTTTTATGGTGAGGGTGGCCTGGCACGTGGAGATGGCCTGCATCAGGGCCTCAAATGCCTGGGATCCAGCCTGGATCACGCCGTCTGGCGGGGCGGGTGTCTGCGTCTCCATGTGGTGAGCTCCAGTGAGAGAAGGCCCAGGCTTCGGCGGCGCTCGCGTATCCTCAGGAACTCGCGGTTTCTGTGCCCCTTTTTTGTATCTGCTCATTCCCCGGGTCACAGGGGAGACCTCGATGTGTGTGGCTGGGCGATATGTGCGAAATCCACACCAGGATTTAAGAAGGATTTAGGTCCGGAGTGGGAGCTCTGGTACTACACGTCCGCTCCCAGCGCCATCTTGGACACGCCCCGAAGATGGGAATGTTGGGGTGAATACTATGTGTTAAAAATTTGTGGACCCAGATAATTAATGTGGGAATTAGGCAGACCAAATTCTTTGTAAACATAATGCACTGAATGGGTTTTGGACTTGGGTTAGCTGCCTTAGAAGGGCTAGTAATGGGGCCTTTGTTATTATTATTTGTCACTATAAAGGGGTGATGTAAGAGAGAGGAGAGTTAGTTGCTATACAATGCTATACTGTAATATATTGCACTAAATTACTGTGGATTGCAGTGTGGTGGGCTACTCTCCTTTATAATTTTTTTGTAATATCCTTTCTCTGAGTCCACCATCACTTGTGGTGGAGAAGGTGATATCAGGACTATAAAATGTGCATCAGAGAAGATATATATTCATATATAAAAACAGTCACTTTATTATACATTTAAAACACTATTAAAATCAGTACAAATGCCATATCTAGTTTATGTTGACAAATGATATGGCTCTACACGAATAGTAACAAATACATTTAATATAATAATAACCTAACTTCAAAAATACACCTCCCAAAATAATATGAGCCACTAAAAACATACAAAAACATACCCAAAAATGAAATGTGAGTATCGAGAGGAGGGAAAGAAAAGAAAAGAAAAGGAAAAGAAAACCCCCCACCTAACCCCAATACCCCCAATGATGAAGCATGCAATCTATGGGGGGGATGGGAACAGCACAATGCTCAGACCTGGCCACACCACTGATCCTACTTAACAGAGCTTTATTAAGGTGTACATACAAAGGGGGGTATGAAGATGATTTTACCATAAACTTCCACAGGACATACCAACACATCTAAATAATGAATATGCATAAGTGACCTAAATTGATTGCGCATTCCACGAAAACCATACGATGTTTATAACACCAATGGACATACCAAGGAGATAGTACATAAACTATAGTTTTAATACTCAATGAGATCTCATAAAATTCCTAAAACACAAAAGCCAACTACTTGTACAGTAAATAACCCATAGCAAGTAAACAAATAATCACATAAACAAGTACATACAGAGGATATTACAAAGAAATGTTCCAGAGGGTAGGGTGATGCCATGAGAAGCTTAACAAGATGGTTTCACCTATGATATAAATTGGTAAAATCCTGTTAATACTCTCCCGCCCCTGTGTTCACAGTTCAGTGACCCAACGGTCCTTTTTATGATTACCTTTTATTGTTTTTATTTAATGTTTATCTATATAGGTTTATATATTTTCTGCTAGGTTAAAAAAATAGGTTGGAGTTTGGTGTTTAAAGGGTCTTTTTTTAGGGAGGAGAGGTATATTATATTTGGCTAGGATATTTTTTCCTGGGGTCCTCAGCATACATTTGTTGCTGACACAGGCAAAGATGCCCTTTGTTTGCAGCACAATATCTCATACTTGGGCAATAAAGTAGAGTGAGTTAAAAGCACCACATACTTATTCCTTCCTATTGCCAAAGCTGTCATTAATTTTAGGCAATCCTCTTGATCAAAAATGTCAGACAGGCCTCATGTGATAGGCTGAGATTTTGCTGAGATTTTGCATGTGGATGTAGCAGGGGACAAGCAGGTTCTGCAGGTGAAGCGGTGGTCGGACTGCACCATCTAGAGGCGGGGCACATCTGCCTTTTCTATCTTAGACTATTTTGACATTTTATTAAATAGGGATGAACCAATACCACTTTTTTTTACGAGTATGAGGACCGATGCTTTTTTTTAGTACACACCAATACCAATTACCGATACCTACCACAACTGTTTTGTTTATACAGTACTTCAGCTGTCAGCAATGGTACAAAGCATTGAAAAGTTATTTACAAATTTAATTTTTTTTTTTTTAAATTCTGCGCTTTTTTTCAATGTGAAACTTGTAAATATATGTTAAAGGTGTAAAAATATCAACGAACAAAGCAAATGAAAAAAATAGTTTAAATTATTAATAGTTTATAAAAAAGAAGTAAACAAAAAAAATAAAAAATCAGCATAAAAATAATAATTAAATGGAGGAGAATAACGTTTTAATTAAGGCTGATTAGAGTAAACTAAGGATTAGTAAGGGGTTAAACAGAGGAACATTTAATAACAAACACAACAAAATTTTTTTTACTTGACAGGTTGCTATAAACTGACTTCATCTGCTTTTGCATAGTTTTGCATATATAGTAATTGCCTTCATAAAGGTGCCAAAAGGGGGGGGATAGGTGGAGTTACTACCTAAATGTCGGGAGGTAAAATGGATACACAATCTTTAGAAGATGCAGTCTAAATGTGGATTTTGATTTACAATCTGTTTTTGTGAAATGTATTTTTTTATTTTATATGTGACTATTCTTTTTTGGTCTGGTGTCTTTTGTTTTTTTTTAAACACATTCATGTTATACTTGGTAAGTAAACGGGCCAAAGCTGGTAATTTAGTTCACCTGTTCGGTGAACTTCAAACAGCTAGAGTTTGGATCCAACTCATCATTGCCCTGGAGCTGAAGCTCACCCCTAGTGCTTGAGCCTAGAGCTTTTTTAGTGCTTAGGCCTAGGGCTTCCCAAGTTTACTGCAGTCCCTGTCAATATTTGCTTCAACAGGGATGGCCTTGCAATGAAAGAAAAACCAAATACATTTTCTTCAAATCATGAAGGCTAGGCACCTGCCACTGTGGTGTAGCACAGGTCACAAAAAGGCACATTAGAAGTCTAAGGAAGAATGGATGCTATGCATTAGGAACTCATAAAAAATGACTAAAATGTGTATCTGTTGGGAAGGAGAAAGAAGAAAAGGATGCATTGGCATGCCAAAACACATGGCTGCTATGCTCCCTGGAGGAGAAAGAAAAGACCACTTTAGGAGTCCAAAGAAATGGCTTATATGCAAGCTTGGGAATAGGAGGGAAAAGGAGCATTGGTAGCAATGAGCATGGAAGGATTAAAGGAGAAAAAGTTTGATGGCCAGTTCACTATTAATATTACTCTGCCATCAACCACTGGTGGGGTGGAAAAAAAAACAGCTCTCCAGAAACTATTCACACTGCTTCTCTGATATATTTTCAACTAGAGAAGGAAAATGTCCGTAGGATTGTACACCCAATTTTCCTGATGCCTGCCTTTACCTCTGTGCTGTGGAAGAGTGAGAAGCCTTATTTATTTTTGCACAGGGACAAGGTGGTGTATAGGCCTGGGACTTTATTGTTAAGGGAGTACCCAGATTGCATTGTTGTCCTTGCCTGTGTTTGCTTTGCTAGGGAAGCCTTACAAACAAAAATAATTATAAATTTATAATGACAGCTGAGAGGGTAATCCAGACTGCCTCTAGCCATTTGCCCATCATAGGAAGGTTTGGGGAAGGGAATGCAGCCTTTACTCATAAGATTAACTACTTAAGGATTTGCCCCCTTAATGACCAGGCCATTTTTGTGAGGCGGCACTGCGTCGCTTTAATTGACAATTGCACGGTCGTGCGATGCTGTACCCAAACAAAATTGATGTCCTTTTTCGCACAAATAGAGCCTTCTTTTGGTGGTATTTGATCTCCTCTGCGGTTTTTATTTTTTGCGCTATAAACAAAAAATTATTTTTTAAAAAAAACAATAGTTTTTACTTTTTGCTATAATAAATATCCCAAAAAAATGTGAAAATACAAATTTCTTCCTCAGTTTAGGCCGATATGTATTCTTGGTTATTTTTGGTAAAAAAATCGCAATAAGCGTATATTGATTAGTTTGCACAAAAGTTATCGCATCTACAAAATAGGGGATAATTTATGGCATTTTTATTGTTAATTTTTTTTTTTTACTAGTAATGGCAGTGATCAACGATTTTAAGCGGGACTGCGACATTGCGTCGGACAAATCGGACACTTTTGACACTTTTTTGGGACCATTGACATTTATACAGCGATCAGAGCTAAAAATAGCCACTGATTAAATTAAATAAATGTCATTAGCAGGCAAGGGGGTTAACACTGCTTGGGGGAGGAGACCAATCGCTGTTCATAATCAGTTCGAACAGCAGATTTGTCTCCTCTCTCCTGACAGAACGGAGATCTAGTTGTCTTAAAGAGGCCGACGTACAGCTATGGCGATTCGCCCAAGGGGAGCCAACCTGCCACAGTATAACTGCGGCGGCTGGTCCTTAACTGGTTAAACACTTAATTTGTTTTTTTAAGAGCAGAGCTCTTTCTATCTGCTGCCTAATCAAAAGCTTGCGCACTGTCCTGATTTTGGTTAATTTTTACGAAACTGAAGTCTAAATTTAGAATCTTTAGGGAAAAACTGGAGATACAGAGATGGGAAGGGGTTTAGAGGAATGTGGCTTTGTAGTTTTGAAGCATTTGTGTTTTGACCATTCATTATACTTTTAAGACAAAAGCAGTGTGGTACTGCGAAAAACAGAAGCTTACAAACTATAATATGAAACTGTTTTGCCACTGGTCGATTTGTTGAAAGTTGAGAGCTTTAGCTTTATTTTTTTTAAGAGTAAATTTTCCTATAGCTTTTATATCTGTTCTGGCTACTTATTTCCACCATTAAATTCAGGCCTGTTAGTGCTGGATAAATAATCAGGGGTCACAGCCAAAACTAACTAAAAGCCTTTTTTTTTTCCAAGTTGTAATGAATCAGATTGGAGTGTTGCTACTGTATTTAATCCAAGCTAAACATAAAATTAAACAAATACATTGCATATGTAAAATATGTAATGACAACTTGGTGAGAATCCTACTGTTTCACAACACAGCATACTCTGTAAAGGCATCTCCCATGTAATTAGGCATGTGCACTATGTTTAGTTCCGAATCGAAATTCGGACGAAATTTTCATTATTCGGAAATTCGGATGCATCCAAATTTCCGAATTACAAAAGTAAAGAATTTAAACGAATCCGAAAAAAAACGAACGAATTCGAAAACATATTCGAATCGAATTCGAAAACATATTCGAATCGAATTCGAAGACAAATTCGAATCGAATTAGAAAACACATTCGAATCGAATTAAAAAAAAAAGAAAATGTTTTTCTAAAAAAAAACAATAAGATAAAATAATAAAGCAATAGAATATATAATTTTTTTTATTATTCTCTTCTATTGTTTTTTTATGCTTTTCTTTTCTATTATTTTATATTCTATAATAGTCTTTTCAATTCAAATTCAAATTCAAATTCATTCTATACGAAATTCGAATTTCGGAACATGGCTTCTGAAGTTTGAATTTCGTATAGAATGAAATCGAATTTGAATAGAAAAGATTAGAACAGAAAATAATAGAAAAGAATAGACTTGAAAAACAATAGAACAGAATAGAAGAAAATATAATATATATATTATATTTTCTTCTATTCTGTTCTATTGTTTTTCTAGTCTATTCTTTTCTATTATTTTCTATTGTATTCTAATCTTTTATATTCAAATTTGATTTCGGTCTATATGAAATTCGAATTTTGGAAGATGTTTTTTATATATATATATATATATATATATATATATATATATATATATATATAATTTTATCTACTCTGTTTCATTGTTTTTCTATGCTATTCTTTTCTATTCTATTCTAAACTTTTCTATTCAAATTTGAATTCATTCTATACGAAATTCGAATTTCAGAAGATGGTTTCTGAAAGTGGAATTTCGTATAGAATGAATTCGAATTTGAATAGAAAAGATTAGAATAGAAAATAGTAGACTAGACAAACAATAGAACAGAACAGAATAAAATATAATATATATTTATTTCTATTCTGTTCTATTGTCTTTCTAGTCTTTTCTCTTCTACTCTATTCTAATCTTTTCTATTCAAATTCAAATTCATTTTATAATAAATTCAAATTTCGGAAGATGGCTATATATATATATAGATGGTTATATATATATATATTTTATTTTATTTTCTATGCTGGTCTATTGTTTTTCTATTCTTTTCTACTATTTTCTATTTTATTCTAATCTTTTCTATTTGAATGCGTATTCATTCTATACGAAATTTGAATTTCTGAAAATGGTTATACAGAAACAGAATGAAATAGAATGAAAACGAATTCTAATAAAAAAGACTAGAACAGAAAAACGGTAGATGGTTCTATATATATATATATATATATATATATATATATATATATATATATATATATATATATATATATATATATATAATATTTCTTTCTATTCTGTTCTACTGTTCTATTGTTTTTCTATTCTCTTCTTTTCTATTAGAATTTGATTTCATTCTATTTCTATATAACTATTTTCCGAAATTCGAATTTTTTATAGAATGAATTTGAATTCAAATAGAAAAGATTAGAATATAATAGAAAATAATAGAAAAACAATAGAACAGAATAGAAAAAATATAATATATCTATATATCTATATATCTATATATCTATATATCTATATATATATAGATATATATATCTATATATCTATATATATATAGATATATAACTATATCTAGATATAGATATAGATATGGATATATATAGATATATATATATATATAACCATCTTCCGAAATTCAAATATTGTATAAAATGAATTTGAATTTGAATAGAAAGATTAGAATAGAGTAGAAAGAATAGACTAGAAAAACAATAGAACAGAATAGAATAAGATATAATATGTATATATTATATTTTATTCTGTTCTGTTCTATTGTTTTTCTAGTCTATTCTTTTCTATTATTTTCTATTCAAATTCAAATTCATTCTATACGAAATTCGAATTTCAGAAGCCATCTTCCGAAATTCGAATTTCGTATAGAATGAATTCAAATTCGAATAGAAAAGTTTAGAATAGAATAAAAAAGAATAGCATAGAAAAACAATGAAGCAGAATAGAAAAAAATATAATATAAATATTATATTTTATTCTCTTCTGTTCTATTGTTTTTTTAGTCTATTCTATTTCTATTATTTTCTATTCTAATCTTTTCTATTCAAATTCAAATTCATTCTATACGAAATTCTAATTTTAGAAGCCATCTTCCGAAATTCGAATTTTGCATAGAATTAATTCAAATTCGAATTGAAAAGTTTAGAATAGAATAGAAAAGAATAGCATAGAAAAACAATGGAACAGAATAGAAAAAAAAATGCTATTCTTTTATATTTTCTATTCTATCCTAATCTTTTCTATTGGAATTCGATTTCATTCTATACGAATTACAAATTTCGCAAAATGGTTATATATAGTTTACTTTTTCAAATTCAGTTAATGTTTTTTTTGGATGCAGTAGAATTTTTTCGAATTTTATAGTTGTTTTCGAATGTGGTAGAATTTTTTCGAATTTGACAGTTTTTTTCGAATGTGGTAGAATTTTTTTGAATTTAATAGTTTTTTTCGAATGTGGTAGAATTTTTTCAAATTTGACAGTTTTTCTCGAATGTGGTAGAATTTTTTAGAATTTGATGGTTTTTTTCGAATACGGTCGAATTTTTTCGAATGCGGTCGAATTTTTTCGAATTCGAATACGAAACAAAACAAATTCCGAAAACGAATGTAACGAATGCAACGAATTTAACTAAACGAATTTAGTTAAATAACGAATCGAAACGAAACTAAACTAAACACATTTTTTCATCCTACACATGTCTACATGTAATGTGAAGGACTGGTGTTTTTCCTATGTCACAAAGTCATATTTAAAGGTGGACTTTCTTCCTGCTGTATGTTTTCTTTTTTTTTTTTGCATTGTGCATGTCCCACATATCAGAGCCACCACACCATGCTCTTTGTTTAATTATCTCTTGTCTATAAGCCTTGAAAATCGCCAGAGCTTATTTTCAAAATTTGCTATACCCCCAGAACTTAACGGGGTTCGGATTAAAGTTTGCTATTTCCAGACTTTACAATGGGTTTAAAACAGTCCATGAACCAAACCCAGGCAGATTCTGCCATCCCTAGTCCCTAGTCACATCACCATTGGGAGAACACGTGACAATGCAGAAGGAAAAATGGGATAGAGAATTGCCACTCTACAACAAGGAGCATCTCAACAAGATCATCATGACAGGATCACCAAAAATATTTTTTATTTTTTAAGTTTTGATTTTATAAGATGTAGATTCAAAAACATTGATACCGTAATTATATTTGATATTATATTTTAAATTTAACATTACAGAGAAAAATAGCTATTCATTCAGCACTTTCGATAGATTATGTGCTTTTAGTGATGATTTATTTTTATGTATAGTACAGAACAGCACAGCAAATCTATTCTATACATTTATGTAAAAATCTGTAGTAGGAATTGCATTTGCCCTTATAAATGAAAAGGTGATCATTTTCTGTTATTTACTGCATTTTACCAATTCATGAATTATTTGTTGCAGGAGACCAAGTAAAGTGGATCCTTTTTTGTGTTCCTTCATGCTGCTTCAAGATCAAAAGGCTAAAATGACAGTCCAAAAATAACCAGGAAAGGCACTTTATCTAGTTGGAGAAACCCTGCTGGTAATAACTAAACGCCGTGTATGGAAGACACTGAGATTCCTTTTACATTTCCTTCTAGCCTTCGTGCCCTTCTTTAAAATCTGCTTTTCAGAAACCTTCTTTGTCTGGTGCTGTGGAGTAATTACTGCATTTGAAATTGTATACTCAGCTGGTGACTCTGGGAACTTGGCTCCATAAATTTTTTCCTCCCGTCTTTTTTATTTTTTTATTTTCTGACGGCATAATGCCAACCATGTTTTCTCATTAATTAGCCAACAGCCCTGCTTTTTTTCAGGTATCTATTTTTGGCACACATGTTTCAAACACAAGGCTGGTACAAACACCTTATCTACAGCTTTTATTTAGGGTAGATTTAAGTTAGATTTAATGCATTTATGTGCCACAAATGTCAATATTATGTGAAAACAGATGTAATTTTTGCTGTTGTCATATTTTTGGAGAATCTTGTATATTTCATATATAAACATGTAACCACTAGAGTGCGCTCTTATCACTATATGAATGTATATATATGTACATATATGTACATATATATACATATATATATGTATTCAGCTATTTTCTAATAAGTCAATATCCCTACTTTTTTAAATATCTATTTTTGGCACCCATGTTTCAAACACAAGGCTGGTACAAATACTTTAGCTGCGCCTTTTGTTTAAGGTAGATTTATTTAATTCAATGCATTAACCATGTGCCATCAATGCCAGGCTTATGTGAACACAGATGTATTTTTTGTTGTTATATTTTTCGAGAATTTTGTATATTTCATATATAAACATACAACCATTATGTCGTGTACACACGAGCGGAATGTCCGACAGAAAAAGGCCAATGGGAGCTTTTCATCGTATATTCCGATCATGTGTATACCCCATCTAAATATTTACGTAGAAAATTCTGATGGACCTAGAACGAGAACGAACATGTTCTAAATTTTTCTGATGGAACCAATTCCTATCAGGAAAACTGCTCATCTGTATGCTATTCCGACGTACCAAAAACGATGCATGCTCTGAAGCAAGTACGAGACAAAAAATATTCGCTACTGGCTATTGAACTTCCATTTTCTAGTCCCGTCGTACGTGTTGTACGTCACCGCGTTCTGGAGGGTCGGAATTTAGTGTGACCGTGTGTATGCAAGACAGCTTGAGCGGAATTCCGTCGGAACTCCGTCGGAAAAACCTTCAGCGTTTATTCCGACGGGAAAACCAGTTGTGTGTACAGGGCATTAGAGTGCACTTCTATCACTATAATTATTATTATTATTCACGATTTATATATTGCCAACAGTTTACGCAGCGCTTTACAATGTATAGGGGGACAACACAATAGCCAATGTATTCAGCTACATAGTTTTGCTCAGTATGAGTGAACCCGAAAGATCACCAAGGTAGCACTGAGAAGTCCCTCCATACTAAAGGTGAGCCAGGAACGTACACGGCAGGTGCCGGCAGGGGCCAGCACAGAGGCGGGTGGAGACAAAGAGGTGCAGGCACTAGCAAAGAGTAGATGGGTGGCAGTCAGGAGGGGTAGAGGGGGAAGTGCCAGAGAGGCCGATCCAGGACTGGAGCATCCCAATAAGTACACTCCATTGAGTGACACTGGTGAAACCAGTCAGGGACCAGCACTGCTGGAGATGAGGGGCTCTCCTAGCTGCCAGGGGAAGAACTCCTCCAGTGAGAGTGGGGGGGCAGCAAAGGGAAAGGAAAGACAGATTCTGGTGGTAGGGGACTCAATTCTTAGAAGGACAGAGAGGGCAATCTGTAACCAAGACCTGAAGCGCCGAACAGTATGTTGTCTACCGGGCGCTCGGTTCGGCACATCACGGATCTTGTGGACAGATTACTGGGAGGGGCTGGGGAAGACCCGGCTGTCATGGTGCACGTTGGCACCAATGACAAAGTCAGAGGCAGATGGAGTGTCCTAAAGAACGACTTTAAAGTGCTAAATTGAGGAAAAGGACCTCCAAGGTAGTGTTCTCAGTAATACTACCGGTACATCGAGCCACACCAGATAGGCAGAGGGAGATTAGGGAAGTAAACAAGTGGCTGAAGAGCTGGTGTAGTAAGGAGGGGTTTGGGTTCCTGCAGGACTTGGCCGACTGCTCAGTCAGTAACCGGTACTATAGAAGGGACGGACTGCACCTAAATGAGGAGGGTGCAGATCTGCTGGGAATGAAGATTGCCAAAAAGTTAGAGGGGTTTTTAAACTAGGCGATGGGGGGGAGGGTCCAGAGACAGTGATAGCCAGCGCGGAAAATATTCCAGAGGGTAGTATTGGGGGCATTAGTGGTAGGTTAACCAAAGCACAAAAACACAAGGTGAGTATAGTAGCAATTCCTAGTTGCAATCTTGAAACACCCAATACCAGGACAATATGCGACCGGTCTAAACTATGTGGCATGTTCACCAATGCCAGGAGCATGGCGGACAAGATGGGTGAACTAGAAATACTGTTGTACAAGGAGGATTTGGATTTTGTGGGAATTTCAGAGACCTGATTCAACAGCTCTCATGATTGGCTGGCAAACATTCAAGGGTATACCCTATACCGCAAGGATATAGAGGGTAAAAAAGGGGGAGGGGTATGCCTATACATCAAGAATAATGTACAAGCGAATGTGAGAGATGACATCACTGAGGGAGCTAGAGAGGAGCTGGAATCCTTATGGGTAGAGCTCCAAAGGGATGAAGCTAAGGGGTAAATAATACTGGGAGTATGCTATAGGCCCCCTAACCTGAGGGAGGAAGTGGAGACGGATCTCCTATCACAAATTGGATTAGCAGCAAGGATGGGAAGTGTTATCATAATGGAGGATTTTAATTATCTAGACATAGACTGGACGGAGGGAACCGCGCATTCATTTAAGGCTCGCCAGTTCCTTAATGTCTTGCAGGACAATTTTATGGGTCAGATGGTAGACGCACCAACTAAAAATAAAACATTACTGGATCTACTGATTACCAACAATACAGACCTTATCACAGATGTGGAAATACGGGGCAATTTAGGGAACAGCGATCACAGGTCAATTAGTTTCAGTATAAATCACACAAATAGGAAACATGAAGGGAACACAAAGACACTGAATTTCAAAAGAGCCAACTTCCCTAAACTACAAACCTTGCTAAAAGGCATAAATTGGGATAAAATATTAGGAACAAAGAATACGGAGGAGAGATGGGTTTGCTTTAAGAGCATATTAAATAAGGGCATTAGCCAATGTATCCCATTGGGTAATAAATTTAAAAGAGCGAACAAAAATCCTGGATGGCTTAACTTCAATGTAAAAATGCATATAAAAGCAAAGGAGAAGGCCTTCAAAAAATACAAGGTTGAGGGATCATCCTCAGCATTCAGACTTTATAAAGAATGCAATGAGAAATGTAAGGGTGCAATTAGGACGGCTAAGATAGAACATGAAAGACACATAGCGGAGGAGAGCAAAAAAAATCCCAAGAAATTCTTTAAGTATGTAAACAGTAAAAAAGGGAGGACAGACCATATTGGCCCCATAAAGGATGAGGAAGGACATCTGGTTACAAAGGATGGGGAGATGGCAAAGGTATTGAATTTATTCTTCTCCTCAGTCTTCACGAGTGAATCGGGGGGCTTCAGTAACCAAAACTGCAGTGTTTATCCTCATGACACAACACAGGAAGCACCTCCATGGTTAACAGAGGACGGAATTAAAATTAGACTTGAGAAACTTAACATTAATAAATCACCGGGACCAGATGGCTTGCATCCGAGGGTACTTAGGGAACTCAGTCAGGTGATTGCCAGACCGTTGTTCCTAATTTTTACAGACAGTCTATTGACTGGAATGGTACCAGCTGATTGGAGAAAAGCCAATGTAGCACCAATATGTAAAAAGGGCCCAAAAAACATGCCTGGCAATTACAGACCAGTTAGCCTAACATCAATAGTATGTAAACTCTTGGAGGGGATGATAAGGGACTATATACAAGATTTTAGTAATAAGAACGATATCATTAGCAGTAATCTTCATGGATTCATGAAGAATCGTTCTTGCCAAACCAATCTATTAACCTTCTATGAGGAGGTGAGTTGCCATCTAGATAAAGGAAGGCCCGTAGACGTGGTGTATCTGGATTTTGCAAAAGCATTTGACACAGTTCCCCATAAATGTTTACTGTACAAAATAAGGTCCGTTGTCATGGACCATAGGGTGAGTACATGGATTGAAAACTGGCTACAAGGGCGTGTTCAGAGGGTGGTAATAAATGGGGAGTACTCAGAATGGTCAGGGGTGGGTAGTGGGGTTCCCCAGGGTTCTGTGCTGGGACCAATCCTATTTAATTTGTTTATAAACGACCTGGAGGATGGGATAAACAGTTCAATCTCTGTATTTGCAGACGATACTAAGCTAAGCAGGGCAATAACTTCTCCGCAGGATGTGGAAACCTTGCAAAAAGACCTGAACAAATTAATGGGGTGGGCGACTACATGGCAAATGAGGTTCAATGTAGAAAAATGTAAAATAATGCATTTGGGTGGCAAAAATATGAATGCAATCTATACACTGGGGGGAGAACCTCTGGGGGAATCTAGGATGGAAAAGGACCTGGGGGTCCTAGTAGATGATAGGCTCAGCAATGGCATGCAATGCCAAGCTGCTGCTAATAAAGCAAACAGAATATTGGCATGCATTAAAAGGGGGATCAACTCCAGAGATAAAACGATAATTCTCCCGCTCTACAAGACTCTGGTCCGGCCGCACCTGGAGTATGCTGTCCAGTTCTGGGCACCAGTCCTCAGGAGGGATGTACTGGAAATGGAGCGAGTACAAAGAAGGGCAACAAAGCTAATAAAGGGTCTGGAGGATCTTAGTTATGAGGAAAGATTGCGAGCGCTGAACTTATTCTCTCTGGAGAAGAGACGCTTGAGAGGGGATATGATTTCAATTTACAAATACTGTACTGGTGACCCCACAATAGGGATAAAACTTTTTCGCAGAAGAGAGTTTAATAAGACTCGTGACCACTCATTACAATTAGAAAAAAAGAGGTTTAACCTTAAACTACGTAGAGGGTTCTTTACTGTAAGAGCGGCAAGGATGTGGAATTCCCTTCCACAGGTGGTGGTCTCAGCGGGGAGCATTGATAGCTTCAAGAAACTATGAGATAATCACCTGAATGACCGCAACATACAGGGATATGTAATGTAATACTGACACATAATCACACACATAGGTTGGACTTGATGGACTTGTGTCTTTTTTCAACCTCACCTACTATGTAACTATGTAGAAGGACTACTGTGCTGTATCCTATGTGTGTTTATAAAATGTATATACATGATAACCAAACATGACTGTCCCATGTATACATTGGCTATTATATTGATAGACGTGCCCTCTAGTGGGTACAAGTCTGTATATGAAATATGAAATGTCAAAATTACTACAACAAATAATACAACTGGGTTCACATAAGCCTGACAATAAAGAGTAACTAAGAGCGAAACTTTTTTCCCTTCTTTTTAGATGGAGTAAGGAGGAGTTATAACCCCCATCAGTTTTGTTTGCCATCTGTGTCCCATTGGGGAAATTTCCCTTCACTTCTTGTCCAATAGCCAAAACAGGAAAATGAGAAGAACTCCTTTCAAAGTGAGGGATTCCTGATGTGTCACCAGAGCTAGTGCCCCCATTGGAAGATTTCCCCTCTATTAGTGTTCTGATGACAACCAAAAATCTTGGGACTTCCTTTTACTTTAACTTCAGATGATAACGGTAAACAGGACAAATAGGGAGGGTGATTCTCCCTAATGGGGACACATACATAAATAAAAACTGACAGGTGTTCTTATCCATCTCTACTCTATCCAAAACTAAAACTTTTGCCTTTAGTTATACTTTAAAAGAGAGGTATGGGGGTTTTTTTTGGTTCATACTTACCTAGGTGCTGCATCTGTCCCCCAGCACCTCTAACACTGAGAACTGAGCGATCGAACACCGCCGATCGCTTGGTTCACACGGGTCCATGAGCAGAGAGCTGGTGATTGTCAATCAGCAGCTCTCTGCTCTGCCCCCTCCTTGCTCATTGGAGCATTGGGCTGTGGAGGGGACAAGAGTGGCCGGTTCAGGCTTTTAGCGGCTCACTGAGAGGCTGAGCCGGGTGCATACAGGCATGTGCATGGATCTCGACTCTATGGTCGTGATGATGACCGAGCCCGGACCTACTCTGTGACGTCAGTCTCTGCTGAAAACGGGTCACAGGAGGGCAGAACGTACTGCACTCCTGTGATCCACACGAGATGTACAGCCAAATGAGCTTTAGCTGTACTTCTCCTTTAAAGGCACATGGTAAACGTTTACCAAAAATGCATGAAATCTAAGAAAATCTTCAGATATAGTGTTATTTGTACCTTGTGTTTAAAACTTAAGTGCCAAAAAAAGATACTTAAAAAAATTTTAGACTGTCAATCAGCATAGCGGTAAGAATATCTAGCATAAACTTGATATATATGTGAAAAAATATAAAACTGAATACACATGTGAAAAAGTGAGTATAACAGTAAACCAAATGTAGGAAGCCGGCAATGTAACCTGTTGGAATTAATCAAAGTGTTTGTGGTGAAATATGGAACAGCAAAAGGTGGAAGTCCATAAGGTGTAGGGTAAAAGGGAAATCTTCTCCGATGAGGGTGTACCATTAAACACTGGAAGGCATGTTGACATTCACATGGAAGATGACCACAGATATCGAGGCACACAAATCTTCAATAGAAAAAATTGGATACCCTTACCAGATCCGTAGGACGCACATGCCGTATAGCAGTGCGTCTAATAGGCATGGGGGGGTGGTCTCCCGTGATGTCCAACCGAATGATGTCCTATGGGCCATGGTCACCGGTGAGAAGTAGTTGTCACAGGCGGACATTGAACCACTGTCACACATGCTCTCTGATTCTGGAACAGAATGATCAGGAAAAAATAATTCAAAATGGAGCCATGGAAAAAGGAAAAAGGAAGCTCCACATAGTGTAGGTCAAAAAATGGGATTTAATGGATAAAAACCATACAAGATAAAAGTGATCACAAGGAGATAAAAAATGGCAATGTGGGAAGCTGAAAATGCTAGCCCTACACGTTTCGACTGAATAGTCTCAACAGGGCCATAAAACAGCCTCCCCACATTGCTCTTACTTATAGATTGTACAAAACTTTCAAATTGGCCGGGTCCGCCCCCATCATGGTGGAACCGGAAGTAAAAAATCAGTAAGGACATAAGTACTTATATCCAATACCCACTCAATATACAGTACCACAGCATACGAGCAAAAAATATAAAGGAAAATCACAAATCTAATCATATCATAAAAGAAATTATGGCTATAAACCTCAAGGAACTGGAAATAGTGTGTCTGCCGCATGGCTTGCGTTCCAAGCCTCATGAACTCCATCGGCCAGGCGGAGATGACAGCCAATAGCCAATCCGCCGCTGGTGTCTCCTCTGCTTATCCACAGAGAGCTTGCGCTCCAAACCTCATATGTGTCAGAGAAACCAGCCGGCGTGATGTCTGACGTCATCTCGGCAACAAGGAGAGACGGTGCGTCGGGACCAATCAGCAGCTGGTGTCAGACTGACTCCTCCACAAGAGGCCTGCGCTCCACACCTCGTATGCGTGAAGGAGACGGTCCAGCCACAATGCCCTCCCAGTCTCACCAGGCTTATGATGATTGGTCACACGCTCCAGGTTAGACAGCCAGACCACGCCCCTCTAAGTCCGGCACCAGTGTAAAACACAGCGCAGGACATCGTGGGCATTAATCCATCCAGCTGCCACCCAGAATACCCTCCTGGCACATATACCAGCATAAATAAAGTAACATAGATTACCTAAGCCTATTGGCCTAACAAACAGGGTATCTGTGTCACAAAACCCCTGCGGGCATAGCAGAGTAATACGCACCCAAGCCTCCATAATGAGTGCAGAGCAATGCCACAGTGCCAACCAAAAAGGGAAAGAGATGCAGAAAACCGGGATAAAAAGATATTTACATGTTGTCAAAAGCGCACTGACAAAAACACTGGATGGCCAAAAAAAATATGGCCCCCATATACAGCTACCCACCCAAAGGGAGGGTACCAGAAATCATGTCCCCCTCAGAACGTATTATGAACCATAAACTCAATATAACCAGAACCTCAAAGGGTATGTAAGATTGAGGTATCATCCCCCTCATAAAAAATAAATATCACGAGTCCTAAAACAAGAAGGATCAAAAAATATCAAAAAAGGGGTGTGTGTCGCGGCTCGAGCACACAAAGGAGAGGTGCACATCATGCACGGCTAATGAAAAAATTAATGTCCCATTCTACATTCATGCCGTACAGCGAGTAGCACCTCAGCTCGTAGATCCAGTAGGTCTGGAGCCGCAACACACCCCTTAGGCGGGACTCGCCCCTCCAATGTGGGACGAACTTGTCAATAATCAAGAAAGAAGTGCACGTGGGGTCCCTATCATGGCATTCAAGATAGTGACGAGGGACGCTTTGCTTGATACATCCCTTTTTAATTTTCGCAATATGTTCGTTCACCCTAGTAGAGAAGGCTCTAGTTGTGCACCCGACATATTGCCTCTTACATGGGCAAGTAATAAGATAAACAATATGTCGGGTAGCGCACGTGGTGAAGTGTTTCATATTGTAATCCTTAGAGGTGACTGTAGAATGGAAAGTCACAGTTTTGCGTCTCCCGCATGTATTATGCAAGCACACGTTACACTTTCTGCAAGGGAAATATCCCTTGCAGTCCTGAAAGAAGGAGACTGGACGGGGGGATCGATAGTGTTGGGAGCAATTTCACCAAGAACGGAGCGTGCGCCACGAAAAATGACACCAGCCTCGTCCGGCAAGACAGGACCCAGCACACGATCGTTCTTCAAAACCCTCCAATGCCTGTCAAGAATGTTATTGATTTCTTTATGCTGTACAGAGAATGAGGTGAAGAAAGACCATTTAAATTGGTTTTCCTCCTGCATTCTAGGGCAATCAACCAAGAGCGAATTCCTCTCCACCATTCTGATTTGGAACAAAGAAAATTCCCCTGGTGGACTTTAAAGGCACATTTAAAGGAACATTAAAGAAGGTATATGGAGTAAATAACAGTTTATTTATTACAAAAAAGTCATCAAGTGAATATCACACAAATCACATAAGTAAAAACAAGGAATGCAATTCCATAGATACAAAACTAGTGATACCAATACACTTGCACCCGACGCGTTTCGGAGTTACTTTTGCCTCCTTCTTCAGGGGTGATTGTAGGATTAAAACAAAATTTTCTGTATGGGGAATGGCATATGTGACATAGATAAAGTAAGTACACATAGAAAATCACAACCAAGAAACATATAATTGCATGGATCTGTATATAAATTCGTTTACACTTACATCGGTATCTATAGATATTGGTTATGCATTCCAAAAGGGGTTAAAAGAACACAGACGTATTGACACATACTGCCCATCAGACGCGTCCCCTGGTAATGGTGTGTAGAGCTTTAGTAGAGTGTAACCAAAATATTCATATAGCCGCTATCGAGGTGGAGATAGATAGGTATGAATGTATGAGGTGATTTTTCTTCCTTTCAATAGGAGGAAAAGCCCGTTAATCAAGGGCATATGAAGGTTTGGATCTGAGATCACACTGGGGCCAAATGCGGGTCCTGTAGGTTATGTAAATATGTATATAAGTGCATGTTGGCCAAACATATGAGTAGCTAGAATAATAGGTGGGAAATCCAAAAATGTATCCTACCTGGTCCGCCTATAGTATGGAAGACAATAGCTGATAATGGGTGTGGATCGGGTAAGGCCCAAATAGCTGGAAAGTCAATATGGAAATAGGGAATATATCAATACCCTGATTGAGTGTTTTCATAAAAAGAAGGGGAAAAAGGAGGACAAAAAGGAGGAGATGGGGAAAAAGAAGGGGAGAGACAAGGAAAGAGAGGAGAGGACAAAGTAAAAAAGATATAAGGGGAAGGAAAGGAAGGAGGGGAAGACAAGAAACAGGAAGAAGGAAAAAAGAGGGGCAAAGGGAAAGGGGGGAAAAAAGGGGGGGGGGAAGGGGGGGGGACAAGGAAGGAAAGGAGGGTGGAAAGGGGGAGGGAGGGAGGGAGGGGGGAAAAAGGGGGGGGGGAAGGGGGGGGGAAGGGGAAGGGAGAAACGGGAAGGGAAAGGGGAAGGGGGAAGGGGGGAAGAAAGGAAGGGGAAAAGAATAGGGAAAGAAAAACAGAGAAAGAGAAATGATGAGAGAAAAAAAGAGAAACACATAAAGCATCCAGGTAGCAGATGGAGTTGATAGCTGGTGGTTTCAGTAGAGGGATCTGGATCAATGGGTATATTGTAGATTACTTACAGTGTATCACAGCGGCTCACACCAATAGCGTCCTGCCCGAAGCAGATGACGCTTGGTGTGAGTCAAAGCTGGGTAAATAAAGCCCTCCCCACCAATCAGCTGTTGATGGAAAAGAGGCAACAGCTGACTGAGGTGGAGGAGGGACGGACGCGCTCTAGCTGGCCCCCCGGGTGGAGTATGCGCCGCCAGGCTCCCACAGCGCATGCGTGCGCAAACGTCGTGAGGCGTGGCCCCGCCTACTGCACCCGCCGGCACGTGTAGCTTCCCCAACGGACTGCGCATGTCCGTTGGGGTCGCAAGATGGAGGACAGTGGAAAACTGTACCTCACACAGCGCCGCCATGAGCCCGGAGTCGCTCAGGCGGCTCTTTTTTTTGCCGGGCAGATAGCAGATCATAATGTAAGGCTAATGGAAGATGAGTCAAAGCACATATATTGTGCCTCTAATATAAAGGATAAAAATGCTTATATAATAATACATTTTTGTTGCTAAAACAGGGAAAGCAAAACTGGTGGGCAGTATAATACGGGTTAAGATGATGTCCTGATGGGGGGACATATAATATACAGGCAGTAATCACATAGACAGATATAGGGAATGTGCAACTGGGAGGCATGTCACATGGATAAGAGTCATAGATAACACCAAGTCATATATGCATATGGTCTAGACATTTATGGCCTAAAGTGACATATAATACAATAAATAGAATAACTGACAACAGTTTAGTCCGTGACCCAGAATAGCATGGTATATAGTGTGCAGACTGTATGTCCTATAATGCAAAAGAGGTTTCCCTTCTATGAAGGCATAGAGAGGGCCAGTGCATATTGGTCAGGCTCGGCTTCTGCATAGGTTGTTAGGTTTAGAGCCTCTCCTTAGCTGTAGATAGATGTAGATGGCAGATAGGTGGAGGTCCACCAGACATGTACATGGCCGACTGGCCAATGGTGGTGTCCCCTATATAGAGGATAGTAATAGATAAGATGTGAATAACTTAATCTGTAGTCCAAACATGGACCTATGGTTGTCTGTAGGGTGGTCTTCCCTACTGCTCTCTACCGCCGGATGAAAAGCCTTCAAGAAAGGGTTTGAACCAAATGGTTTCATTTAGGCCTGGGGGTTCGGTGGCTCTTAAATTGTATATCCACCGGGACTCTAGTTGCAGCAGTGTCTTGTTCCAGTCCCCTCCCCTCGACTCTGGATGTACTCAATCTAAAATAAGGAATTTAATTTTTGGGCATATGCCATTATGTACTGTTAGGGTGTGTCTCCCCAATGGGAGGTCAGGGTCGCCGGTTTCCATGCTTACTAGATGTCTATATGCCCTCTTCCAAAATTCTGTCTTGGTTTTCCCTATATAAAAGCATGTACATTCACATAGAAGTAGGTAAATCACCCCGTGGGTCCTGCAATTGGCAAAATGTTTGGGGTGGAAGGGCTGGCCATTTGGAAGAATCGGGTTTTTAGTTGTAAGCATGTAGTTACAGTATCTACATTTGCCACACAGGAATGTCCCCTTGTACTTATTGGTTCCTGCCTTGAACTCACTGGCTGTGATTTTGTCTCCCAGGGAGGTAGTTCTTTTGAATGTAAAGAGGGGTCTCTGTGGGACCAATGGTCCTAATGTTGGATCACACTGTAGCATGTGCCAATATTTTGTCACAATGTTCCTAACCTGTCTATGTTGATTATTGAATTTGGTGATGATTCTAAGAGTGTCGATATCATTCTTGTCAGATTTATTTGCTTTTTTGGAGTATAGTAGCTCCTCTCTTGGCTGCATGAGGGCTTTTTTAAAAGAGCGTTTCAAAGATGCGTGGGAGTACCCCCTTAGTAATAACCTGTCACGTAACTTATTTGCCTCTAATCTGAAGGTGTTGATGTCGGAGCAGTTTCGTTTTGCTCTCAAGTACTGACTATATGGGATAGAGTTAAGGAGGGGTTTGGGGTGAAAGCTACTCGCATGTAATATGGCATTACTTGCGGTTGATTTCCTGTATAGTTTGCTAGTGATGTTTCCTTCCTCACCTCTGCAGACCTCTACGTCAAGAAATGTAATGCATTGTTTGTCAAATGACATAGTGAAGTTGAGGTTGAAGTCGTTACGGTTCATCCTCAGCAAGCACTCCCTAAGGAGGTCGATCGATCCGTCCCACACGATGAAAAGGTCGTCGATGTACCGGTAACAACACAATATGTGGTCCGTGTACATCGACAGGCCCTCATCATTGAGGAACATGGCCTCCCACTCCCCCAGGTACAGGTTGGCATACGATGGGGCACAGCATGTCCCCATCGCAACTCCCTGCACCTGGAGGTAGTGGGAGCCATTGAAGATAAAAACATTGTGACTAAGAATGTGTTCCAATAGTGAAGTAATGAACTCACTGTATGTAGGGTCCAGATCTTTGGCTGTGCGGAGAACATGTTTTATGGCTGCTACGCCCTTCTCATGGGGAATAGAGCTGTAGAGGGATTCGACATCAATCGTAACGAACATGGCATGTTCGGGGATTGTTTGTTGGTCGATAATTTGTAGGAAGTGCACTGTATCTTTAACAAAAGAGGGGAGGGCGTGGACAAATGGTTTTAGTACTTCGTCTATCAGCTTACTTGCATTTTCACTGATAGCCCCTATGCCGGAGATAATAGGTCTGCCGGGGGGGTTTTTTATATCTTTATGGACTTTAGGTAATGAATAGAAAACCGGTGTACGTGGAAAATCGTTTCTGATAAATTGCCATAGGGATTTAGTGATAGTAGAGTTGGAATATGCCGTATCTATCAGTGTATAAAAATCCCTATTATATTTACTGACCAAACTCGCCGGTATAAGGCGGTACCACTCCCGGTTGTCCAATAGTCTGTTGCACATCTTAATATAATCTTCATTATCGAGCACTACAATATTCCCACCCTTATCTGCATTTTTAATTATAATGCTGTCATTTTTTGACAATGATTTGAGTGCTGCCTTCTCATTTTTAGTAAGATTTTCAGGGGGTTTGTTGTGAATTCTTAGTTTATCTAGTTCTTTGCCAACTAGCCTTAAAAAAGCTGCTGCGTTCGGATGGGTACTTGGTGCAGGGCAAAAATCAGACTTCTTTTTGAGTGTAGAAATATTTCCCTTAGGGGGTTCATTGGATATTTCGATAGAGTCTAGTATTTGAGATAGATTAATCTCATCTATGAGATCGGTTGGGTCATTCTCGTCGAGAAGGGACACCAGCTGCTCTAATGCTTGGTGTTCCTGTGGCGTCAAATTAGTGGGTCTTTCCTGCTTATGATATAGTTTTTTTAAAATAAGCTTGCGTATAAATAATTGGAGATCCTTATAGATCTCAAACTTGTCCAAATTTTGGTTGGGACAAAAGTTTAGGCCTTTTTGCAGGACATTAGTTTTGTCATAAGAGAGTTCATAAGATGAAAGATTGATAACGTTCAAATTATTTGGTTTAGATTCTTGATCAGTATCAGGGACAGTTAAAGTGCTATTTGAGTGTAGGTATTGGGATTGGATTGTGTGGGTTGTACACCCATCAGGATTTTTTCTAAAAAAGATGGGTCATTGGAAATTGTGTCTAATGTTGTGACTGTTGAGGGATTAGATTGAGAATTCATTTCCCTTATCGGGGTGTGTGTATTACTCTGTGTATTAAGTGTTTTAGGAGTTGGTTCCTGTGTAGCTGTGGAGGGATAAGTTTTTTTAGGAATGTCAAGGGTTAATTTCTTTGCTTGTTGCCCCTCATTGGGGTCACCCCGAAATGTGCGTTTGGTACTGTGTCCCGTGTTGGGTTTCTGGACCTCACTAATGGTGGCATCGAGGTCTGAGGGTTTATACTCTTTCTCAACAAATCTTTCCCTAAGGGTCTGAGATTGGGACTGAAAGTCTTTAATACTGCTATAGTTTAACTATCCCTTAGGGACAGATCTGAGCCATTGATGGTGGTGGCAGCTGTCTACCGGGATATACCCGTTACGGTTTAAAGAACGTTTTGAGAACCAGCTGCCAATTGACTACAGAAATCTCTAAGTCCAAGAAGTGGATAGTCTCAGAACTGACCTCAAAACTCAGGGAGATGTTTCTGTCATTATTATTCAAGTACCCCATATACTCCTCCAAAGATCTAAGGTCACCCTTCCAGAGGAGGAGGATGTCGTCTATATATCTAGCCCACAGAACCAGCTGAGGTAGTCTGTGGGTATAGACGACATCCTCCTCCCATAGGGCCATGAAGAGGTTAGCCAAACTGGGGGCATACTTAGCGCTCATGGCAACGCCCTTAGTCTGGGAGTAATATGTTCCGTGGAATCAGAAGTAATTATGTTCTGTGGCGAACCTGAGTAGTTCCATGACATAATTATGATGGATAAGAGGTAGACCTGAATGCCTGGAGAGAAACAAATCAACTGCCGTCAAACCCTCATCAAGTGGGATAGATGTATAAAGTGCAGATACGTCTGCAGTTGCAAGGAGAAGGCCATCCTGATATTCCACACCTTCTATTAAATTTATCGCAGCTCTTGTATCCTTCAAATACGAAGGCATTTGCTTAACCAGGGGCTGGAGATAGAAATCTATATACCTTCCAATTCTCGAAGTGACAGAGTCTATCCCACTCACGATCGGGCGACCGGGGGGATTGGTAGAATTTTTGTGGACTTTCGGAAGGTAATAGATGACAGGTATTCAGGTAGGCTGCAGGTACAAGAAACTCTCTCTACATCCTCTTTTGTTTTTGGACTTCGGGGGGGGTTGTGAATGGGTTTGTGAAAACCCAAAGGTTGGGGGGGGCCCGAATGGTTGTAGTGGTATGGTGTTCTGTTGTATTCCTCATCACCCCCATCATCATAATAGGAATGATCCTACTGTGCTTCACGCGAACCTTCATCACGGAGCAAAGCATAGCAATTATTGGTATGCATGGGGGTACCATAACCGTAACCCTCACTTTGATAACCTGTTCTAGCATCATGTCTGGGTCCATAAGCCCCATGATAGGGCTCTCTACCTCTATCACCCACATTACCTCTACCCTTACCATTGGGTTGCCTACCCCTATGACCCGAAGGATGTCACCCACGATGGAAATCGGCAGCACGACCTCGAGGGGCAGAAGGGTATCTCCCTCGACTCGACTCTCTAGATGGAAAGTTGGTCTGGGGTAAGGTCCTAGGGGCAGGAATACTGGTTCCATGTTCGGTTCCGGAATCAGAGAGCGTGTGTGACAGTGGTTCAACTTTCGCCTGTGACAACTACTTCTCACCGGTGACCGTGGCCTATAGGACATCATTCGGTTGGACATCACAGGAGACCATCCCCCCATGCCTATTAGACGCGCTGCTATACGGCATGTGCGTCCTACGGATCTGGTAAGGGTATCAAATTTTTTCTATTGAAGATTTGTATGCCTCGATATTTGTGGTCGTCTTCCATTTGAGTGTCAACATGCCTTCCAGTGTTTAATGGTACACCCTCATCGGAGAAGATTTCCCTTTTACCCTACACCTTATGGACTTCCACCTTTTGCTGTTCCATATTTCACCACAGACACTTTGATTAATTCCAGCAGGTTACACTGCTGGCTTCCTGCATTTGGTTTACTGTTATACTCACTTTTTCACATGTGTATTCAGTTTTATATTTTTTCACATACATATCAAGTTTATGCTAGATATTCTTAGTGCTGCACTTTATTTTTACAACTTTATGGGACTTGGTTTGTTTGTGTGTTAGCTGCTTTTACTGTTCTTCATTTCATTTTAATTGTTGGGTTTAGCACAGCATTTTCCTATTTTTTGTCAATCAGCATAGTATAACAAAATAGAAAGCAAATGGAAATGTTTGACTCAAAAATAATGATTTATATTAAAATAATCCTGTTATAAAAGAAATACTAGAGTTGATCTCCTTCTGAAAATGCTGGTTGTCAAGCCAATGTCAAGCCCCATAATCATGCAGTCACCAATATGGAACAAATATGCAGATCAAGGTAAAAAAAAATTCAGAAGTCCCTATCTGCATGTTTTTGACTCAAAGCACTGAAACCAGCCGTCTCACAACCATCCTTCTGAAAATGACTGGATCCAAAGGTCCTACAGAATACGGCCCTGCCAATAGGAATAAGTGGGATTGTGATGCATATGAACTGGCTGAGGATGACTTGGCTAAAGCATTTTCAGAAGCAAGGCCTTGTGGGGCTGCACAGTGAAAATTGCTGAATCAAAAATGAAAGTAAGTATCTGATTAGCCTCATTAAAGGGCGATTTGTACCAAAGTACAATTGTCCTGTAAGTGGTAAAGCCACCCCATGTTTTGGAAACCTGTAATGAAATCTACTTCTGGCTTCCAGTGTCACTCAAGGAGTCCACTGGTCATACTAAAGCTGGCCACAGACTGAAATTTGGCAGGTTCAGCAAGGACCAGCAACTGACTGTGACAACTGCTAATCTTTAGCTTACCAGCAACTGATGGTGACATCCATTAAACTACAACTCAACAGCAACTGATGGGGACAGCCTTTAATCTACAGCTGACCAGCAACTGACGGTGACAAGCTTTGATCTTCAGCTCACCAGCAATTGACGATATAGAAAAAACAAAGCAGAGAAGAAGGCGCTTTTAAGTGCAGTAATGAAACACTTTAATGACAAGGAAGGGTTAAAACACTTACAAGATGGAAGTGTAAAAACACTTCCATCTTGTAAGTGTATTTTAACCTTTCCTTGTCATTAAAGTGTTTTATTACTGCACTTAAAGAGGAAGTAAACCGTGATGGGGTTTTAATTCCTCTGTCGTTCCCTGCAAAGTACAAGCTTAATGGGCTAGTATGCACCGCATACTAGCCCATTATGTGGCACTTACCTGCAATCAAAGCCCGCGTTGTCCCTGCTGGTGAAAGCATCCATCTTCTGCCCTCTTCCTTCTGGGGCTGCAGATTCCGGCTCTGTGACTGGAACCATCAGTCACGGCACATACGAGTGAAGAAACAGCACAGAGCTCTGTTTCTTCACAGCGCATGCGCTGATGACATCATTATCACACTACAAGGTAAGTATCTCCTAAACGGCGCATGTTTAGGAGATATTTCCACTACCTATAGGTAAGCCTTATTCTAGGCTTACCTATAGGTAAAAGTGACGCAGGAGGGTTTACAACCACTTTAAAAGCGCCTTCTTCTCTGCTTTGTTTTTCCTATAGAGTGTGCTTCCCTTTTCTGAAGTACTGTTGTGGTGCATTAAAAACTTGTGATAATCCTAAATATACAGCTCACCAGCAGCTGTCAGTGACAACAAATAATCTACAGCTCACCAGCAACTGATGGTGACAACTGTTAATCTACAGCTCACCAGCAACTGACGGTGACAATTTAAATGCATGTTTGGCCTTCGGCACTCAACAGAAGCTGATGTTGGAAACATTTTCTCGATCAGTGGCTGAAGAATACAATGTCTCATGGGGAGCTTACTCCATTCCCTCCGGCTAAATGCAAAAAAATAAATAAAAATCCCATCCGTGGCCATCTTAAATGCCCTCCCTTAGACCCTTCACCCAAGTGTGTCATATGTGAAGCCTAAAGGAGTCTTTTCTGCAGTACTACAAGGAGAGACTGCACCCTATAAATATACTGTAGTTACTTTTTCTCTCACCAAAAAAGTAGTTGATACTTGGAAAAGAATTTCAGTAGAGATAGTGATTCAGTCAACAGTGAGTGGATTCAGACATTTTTGGGACAAACATAGATCTATACTCAAACAAAAAATAAATAAAACATATACATAGTAAAAATGGGTCAGACTTGATGGACTTTGGTCTTTTTCTGCCATAACTCTTCTATGTTTTGATGCTATTCTAAGCTTACTTTTAGCTGGATAGCAGATTAAAAAACAAGTACAAATACTAATCAATGCATTGTAATATATACAGCTAAAAATACTTACAATAGTTTCATTAGAGATGTCTTGTCTTCCTCCCTGTGCTAGCCCAATAGATAGACATCAGTCAATAAAACCGACACATGTTTATGTTGATAGACTGAGGGGCTTTATACTGATTTCATCCCCCGTCCTGAGAATGGTAAAGAAATCATAAGAAAATGCGCTTTCTATAATATCTCCACTGCTGCTTGCAGGCATAGAAACCTTTAGACAAAGTTTGATAATATCCTTGTAATACATGTAGCCAAATTATTTTCCATTTTGTTTTGTAACAATGCCAGTTTTATAAGAAGCAGAAAAGAGGGATGTTAAGGTGAACAGACAAGCTCTGATGAGCAATGTTTCAGACAGAAACTGTTCCTAAACCAGATGTGATGTTTCCCTCTGCAATTATTTATGCTAGTCTGATAAATTATTTTGCAGATCCTGAGAAACATCATGGTATAATGTGATAAAAACAGGATAAATATAAAGTGTTTGGATCTTATATAGAATATGACATAAACTGACATTCAGGGATCTTTCCTTGTCCTCTAGGAAAATGGGAATATAGTGGCATGAAAATGTAAGTTGTTGTGTAATGCCCCCTAGTGGAAAAAATATTATCATAAATGTTAATACTGATTTACACCATTTAGATGAAAAATGTATTTTAAAATGTATCCATCCATCTATCTATCTATCTATCTATCTATCTATCTATCTATCTATCTATCTATCTATCTATCTATCTATCTATCTATCTATCTATCTATCTATCTATCTATCTATCTATCTATCTATCTATCTATCTATCTATCTATCTATCTATCTATCTATCTATATCTCTTCTATCTATCTATCCATATCTCTTCTATCTATCTATCCATATCTCTTCTATCTATCTATTATTATTATACAGGATTTATATAGCACCAACAGTTTACGCAGCGCTTTACAACATTACAACTACAATCTATCTATCTATCCATATCTCTTCTATCTATCTATTTATTATTATTATTCTACAGGATCTATATAGCACCAACAAAAAAGAAGAGGAGGGGTTAATGGACTTTAAAGGTACCACTGTGATCCCAAGTTGATAAAAAGGTGCTCACAAGTGTATAAAATTCAAATTTTATTTAGACAAATGTAAAAAAATCATTGTAAAAACATTATAAAGTATGTGCATGCTATCAAGACATGTATATCTCCCATATTTATAAAAGAAAGCACAGATACATTATACAGAGAAACCTGTGCAAATTGGCCCACAAATTAATCACTAGTCGAGTAAAGCATAAATATAATGGTTTTCCATATGTAAGAGGCCAACTGCAGATCCACTGCCAATGGATCACTACGTTTTGCGCCAACAGCTTCTTCAGGGGTGCTATTGGCACACGGTCAGAACAAGAGGCATGGAGTTCTTAATCCACAACACGGGAGGGGAGGAAGGGATGCGTAGCCAGCTGAGAAAAGGGGGCGTGGTGTAATGCAGTCAAAGGACAGGGGCCCACCCACTGTCAAGCTTGTAGATATGAGTGCTGCAAAACTCCTCAAAACTATATTGAAGGGAACCGGTCAGAATATGTGCCATCAGAGTTGAAAATTCATTAGTTCACTGGTTCCCTGGTGAATGGGGCTCTGTAAATTGACTGCCACCGATCCTGGCCGCAAGTGGTCCTTGCATGGGGAGAACACACACTTGCGGCCAGAATCAGTGGCAGTCAATATTCAGAGCCCCAATCTGTCCTTCAATGGCATGAGAGATGCTTTTGTGAATGGAGCCCACTATCTTGTTTAACCGCTTCAGCCCCAGAAGAATTTACCCCCTTCCTGACCAGAGCACTTTTTGCGATTCAGCACTGCATCGCTTTAACTGACAATTGAGTGGTTGTGCGACGTGGCTCCCAAACAAAATTGACATACTTTTTTCCCACAAATAGAGCTTTCTTTTGGTGGTATTTGATCACCTCTGTAGTTTTTATTTTTTGCGCTATAAACAAAAAAATAGCGACAATTTTGAAAAAAACGCATTATTTTTTACTTTTTGCTATAATAAATATCCCCAAAAAATATTTAAAAAAACATTTTTTTTCCTCAGTTTAGGCCGATACGTATTCTTCTACATATTTTTGGTAAAAAAAAAAATCGCAATAAGCATTTATTGATTGGTTTGCGCAAAAGTTATAGCGTTTACAAAATAGGGGATAGTTTTATGGCATTTTTAATAATATTTTTTTTTTTTTACTAGTAATGGCGGCGATCAGCGATTTTTATCATGACTGCGACATTATGGTGGACACATCGGACATTTTTGACACATTTTTGGGACCATTGTCATTTATACAGCGATCAGTGCTATACAAATGCACTGATTCCTGTGTAAATGACACTGGCAGTGAAGGGGTTAACCACTAGGGGGTAGTGTAGGGATTAAGTATGCCCTAGGGAGTGTTTCTAACTGTGGGGGGCATGGCTACGTGTGACACGTCACTGCTCTCTGCTCCCGATCACAGGGAGCAGAGATCAGTGACACTGTCACTGGGCAGAACGGGAAGATGCTTGTTTACATTAGCATCTCCCCGTTTTTCCTCTCTGTGAAGCGATGGCGTGTATCCCCGCGGGGATCAAGTCCATGGGACCCGCGACCTGACTCACTGAGCTCCCGGCTGGTGTGCGCACGCAATGGCACGGCGGTATATTTAAAGGGACATACGGGTACGCCCATTTGCCCAGCCGTGCCATTCTGCAGACGTACATCAGCGTGCACCGGTTGGGAACCGGTTAACTACTTCAGCTCCAGAAGATTTACCGACCTTCATGACCAGGCCATTTTTTGCGATATGGCACTGCATTTTTTTAGGTGTAAATTGATTGGTTTGCACAAAAGTTTTAGCGTCTACAAACTATGGGATATTTTTATGGAATTCTTATTTATTTTTATTTTTTTACTAGTAATGGCAACGATCAGCATCTTATAGCGGGATTGGGATATTGTGGCGGACAGTCAGGACACTGACACTTTTGACACTTTTTGGGGAACATTGACACTAATACAGTGATCAGTGCTAAAAAAATATGCACTATCACTGTACTAATGGCACTGCCTGGGAAGGGGTTAACATCAAAGGGTTAAATGTGTTCCTAGCTGGTGTTTTACTAAACTGGGAGGTGCTTGTACTAGTGGAAGGTGTAGATCCATGTTCCTGCTTTGCAGAGACACAGAATCAATGCCTTCCCCGCAGACAGAGTGGCAATCTGCCTTGTTTATTGGAACCACTAGTATATTTGGTTCTGTGCTCTGCTTCTCAACCTCAAGAACAGTCTTAGCCCCTTTGGTACACCTTGCAAATAATGTTATTGCGAACACAGCAGTAAATAGACACAAGCCGAAGTGAATACAAAAGTATGTTTACTGAAAGATTTTTCTTTAGCAGTGAAATGCAGTAGTTTACAATTGACACTTTCTAAAGATTTGCGGCAACACATAACCCTGGCAGCAGAACAGTAACTGTTTGCAGTATATGATGAACACGTACATACGATCATTAAAAAAATTCTGTTTAGGTTAAGACCCATGAGTACAGGCAGAAGGCTAGTTACTGCTGCTCTAAGGATGCCCATGGATAGGTCAGTAGGCTAAATGAAAAAGAAAATGAATGGGTTCCCCCATCCACACATGTGAGGTGGAAGATGAAATCCTCCTAGCTGTTCCATTGTTTTCTGACAGTGGGGACTCTCCACTGTCAGAATACACCAATCAGTGGCTGCAGCCACTAAACAAGAAAAAACAATTCCACTGTCTAATTATTTATGTCTATTTCTGGACAGAAATTGATTATTAGATTGACTTCTGTCGAGTGGAAACGGCCATAGATGGTTCAAAATTTGGCCGCTCCCTGCTGAGCTGGATGAATTTAAATCCATCTATGGAGAGCTTTAAACATTTGTATTTTTGTGGTGTTTATTTTTGTTCTCTCTCTTCTTACACAACTCCCCTATCTTGCTCTCTTGTAGTTTGTGTCTGCATTTGCTCCACTAGCACTGAGTCTTTTATAAACTGCTGATTGAGTAATTGACAAGTACTATCTCCCACTTCTGCTTCTGAGTATACATTTGGATCATCTTTACAGGACAAGCACGGAGTGGCACAAGCACTAGCAGATACCAACTTGTAAAAGTATCATCTTAAAGAAGTTTAGCACAGCACTTCGGCTAAGCACAAATAGAAAACCAGCAACAAACTGTTTTGCAATTCATCTCCTAGATTGTAAGCTCTAACGAGCAGGGCTCTCTGATTCCTCCTGTATTGAATTGTATTGTAATTGTACTGTCTGCCCTAATGTTGTAAAGCGCTGCGTAAACTGTCAGCGCTATATAAATCCTGTATAATAATAATAATAAACAGGCTTATTGTTCCATCCAGTTCTTTCATCCCTTTTCCCAGGCTGTTTCCTAATCCCTCCACTGTGTAGTATGGGCGCTTTATTCTTCTTTCTCACAGTTGTGTCTCTTCCTTCACCCCTCCTCCCCACTAGAGATGGGCCAAACACACCCCCCGGTTCGGTTCATACCAGAAAACTTGAACATCGCAAAAGTTCGGACCCGAAATACCAACCCTATTGAAGTCTATGGGACCCCAACTGGAAAAATTAAAAGTCCCCATTTTGAGGGCTTATATGCAAGTAATTGGCCATAAAAAGGTTATGGGGGCCCGGCTACTGCCCTGGGGGGTCCCCTTAGTCTGCCTGTAAAGTGGGGCATCTGTACCGTATAGAACCTGCTGCAGCAAAACTGACATTTATAAAGAAAAAAAGACATTTATTGATTTTCCCTGCAAGCTTTCTTTATTTTGTAAACAACTGCTTGGGAAACCAGTCTGTATGATGAGGCCGCAATTTAGTGCACTCAGAACAAAATTAGAGATTTTTTGATTAAATTCTGGTGTCTCTTTGGCAGACTTTGGATGGAAATAACAATGTTTTGCACCACAGTGAACAAACCTTATGTGAAGAGGCCACATTATAGTACACTCGGGCCCAAGTTCATGGGAGAACATGGCTGCCAATTAGTTGTTTATTAGTGTTCTCACCTCACTGTAGGCTCAAGTTAAAGAAAAAATTGAATATTTGGGACTTTAAATGAGATGCAATGGGGAATATTGCACCTCCATCCCTGGTTGCTTTTGCAAAAAAGAGGGGGGGGAGGGGGGGACTTTAGATGAGGTGCGTGGGGTAGAGCCAGACAAAACCATATACATATGTAAAAAATTGTATTCTTAATTAGACCAAAGATAGGGCATGAATCAACAAATATAAACGCATAATAGCACATTTGCATATAAAATACAAAGTATCAACATACATATTGAGGATCGTCACCAACATGACACAGAAAGTAAATATTGTACATCACAGTCCCCCAAATGGAGTAGGCATAACATTATATCAGGTGGCAGGTGGTATCGCATGGTCTATTATCAGCTCTTATGTGAGTACTTTCAGGTATGGCCGTTTATTTGTTCATCATCATCTTTAATCCCTCTACCCCTCCAGTCTGTAGTTATATCAAACTATAAAGGTGATTTTTTTATCACCTTTGTAGTATATGGATGCACTTGCTCTTGATGAGTGGATAGTAGTCCACGAAACGTCGTTGAGCTTATTTTGATGCATCCATCTCATATTCATAATTATAGATGGTTTTTATTGCTCTACCACCCTGATATAATGTTATGCCTACTCCATTTGGGGGACTGTGATGTACAATATTTACTTTCTGTGTCATGTTGGTGACTAGGTGACTATCCTCAATATGTTGATACTTTGTATTTTATATGCCAATGTGCTATTATGTGTTTATATGGGTTGATCCATGCCCTATCTTTGGTCTAATTAAGAATACAATTTTTTACATATGTATATGGTTTTGTCTGGCTCTACTCCATGTACCTCAACTAAAGTCCCACTCCCCCCCCTCTTTTTTGCAGTAGGCTCATGTTACTCCCTTCCTCTACCTTAGAACCAACATCAGAATCAAGTAATGCCTGTGCATCTTCAAGAAGCAAGTGGCTGATGCTGTGTTCAAAAAATTCAGCTGACTCCTCCATGTCTGATGTCTGATGGGCGTCCGCATGGGGGGGGGGCAAGTACCCCCCCGGAGCAAGGTGTACGCACATTCACTTATCTCTTCCGCCAGAAGTGATAAGCCAGGAAACTGTCAGAAGAATCGGGCAGCCAGGTGACACAGAGCAGGGATCTCCCACTAAGACACGGCTTGTATATGAATAGCTAGCCGCTGTCAAAGTCCCGTCTCCTGGACCGGTATTGGACCAGTGTGCTGTCTATTAGAGTAGATGGTCTAGGAGGCGGGACTTCATTTGACAGCGGCAGCTATTCATATACAAGCCGCATCTCAGCAGGAGATCCCCGCTCTGTGTCTTCCGGTCTGGCAGATCTTCCTGATTTCTCCATAATGCATTGCTGGGCACTGATTAGGCTGCACGTTTGGGCAATGATAGGCTGCATTGATGGATACTGATATGCTGCACTGATGACCAATGATTTGCTGCACTGATGGGCAATGGTATGCTGCACTGATGGGCAATGGTATGCTGCACTGATGGGCAATGGTATGCTGCACTGATGGGCAATGATACACTGCACTGATGGGCACTGATACACTGCACTGATGGGCAATGATGAGCTGCATTGATGGGCAATGGTATGCCGCACTGATGGGCAATGATACGCTGCACTCATGGGCAATGATACGCTGCACTGATGGGCAATGATACGCGGCACTGATGGGCAATGATACGCGGCACTGGTGGGCACTGACAGGCTGCATTGATGGGCAAGGATACGCTGCACTGATGGGCAATAATATGCTGTACTGATGGGAACTGATACGCTGCACTTATGGGCAATGATACGCTGCACTGATGGGTAATGGTAGGCTGCACTGATGGCCACTGATAGGCTGCACTGATGGCCACTGATGAAGTGGAACTGATAAGCTGCACTGATGGGGCTGCACTGATGGGCACTGATGGGGCTGCACTGATGGGCACTGATGGGCTTTATGTTAATATTGTTAAAGTTGTTGCTAATATTTATTTTTGGAACTTAATTCTGCATAAAACATTTAACAGTGTTATTTACTGAAATAATTTACGAGGGCCTGTTTAGGGGTGGACTAAGGGGTGGGGCAGGGTAGGGGTTAAAAACAGATTACAAATTGCTGATCAGACAATGGCAGCTTGATCCTTCTATTAAGCTTTTGCTTAAGGTTTCTCAAACCTTTGCATGCCTGCGCTTTATATGTTGACTAAGCCCCTCCTCTTCATGACATTGTTGAAAAGGGTGCCCTTAAAATAATGCCCCCCTAAAAAAAAAAGTGTGGTAACTACAAACAGTGAGGAGCCCAGTTGGGGGGTCATCGTAATGTTTATGTACATGTTTCGGGATCCTGTAGCCAACGATCCCAAATTTTAGCCCTCTCCCTATTACTGTACTCATCATCTCCTGCTAGTTCTGAATCCACAGGCTGACAAAACATCCAGTATGCTGAGGCATGTCCCTTCATATAAATTACATTACCTTATTACCTCCCTCACCCTTTTGCTTCACTTAACTTCTGGGGATATATCCCCTAATCCTGGTCCTCCATCATTTAGCTTCCACCAACATGCCCAACACTCCCTGTCCTTTGGAAGCAGCCACAATCCACTGAATCTATTACACTTCTTCTCAAAACCAGCCCTCCCCTTCTCGTGTACCTTTTGGAATGCCCGTTTAGCCAACCTCTGTCCATGACTTTTTAAGACTAACTCCTTTAATCTTGAAATAAAAAAGAAAAAGAACTCGCTAAAGGTGCGCTAAAGGTGAAACTACAAGTAAATTGAATTAAAAAATAAGAAATAAAAGCTGCTCCCCTGAAAGTGCTCGATGAGCAAGCTTTGAGCTTGTGGGGGAAGTATAGTGATAAGGGGACGCTAATGGTTTATAAGTGTAATAATAAAGTGCTTTGTGCTTATTATTTCATAAAAAATGCCATGCAAATATAATCATAAATTCAAAAAATAGTTGTGATAATAATAGTGAGTATAATGTGCATCAGAAAACAGCCAGCATATATATGGTGCTCCTAGCAGACATAACACACATTTGTCTGCAAATATAACATGCCAATTCTGGACTGCTAAACCATCATATGCATCATTTTTTGAACATAAATGAATAAACAAAAAATTATGAAGGTGCAATGTGCATTAAGAAACAGGCAGAAGGAAACCCAAAACAAAAAAAGTCCATATATTATGTGAGGTAATCTGATCTTTCACACCATCACCAATTAGCGATTTTGGATATACTAGCACCCGGTGAGTATAGGCAAGTATCCTACTTACCAAACCACCATGACCTCTTTAATTAAAAAGATAGGTCAGGTGGGGCTTTATGTGACTGTGGACTGTGGTCTTTACTGGTGTTAGGTAGATAATCCAGGAATAAAGAAGCTCCACCAAAATTCAGAAAAGAGGTAGAGAAAAACAATACCATAGTATAATTCAGTTTATTATAAAAATATATATATACAAACAACAGGTCAAATGGCCGCTTACTTTATAAGTGCCTATCCTCGGCACTGGAGGTAACAGGCTCAGCAATATAGCAATGTCAGGTGAAATGTGGAGCCACTGTGCTGCTTGCTCCCGCTTGTGGTGAACGGCATGCGTTCCACTGCCTGATCAGCAGAAAACCGTAAGTGGCTGGGAATGTTGTGTGACTGGATCTGCCTCGACGTACGTTTCGTCATAATGACGTTGTCAGGAAGCGTCCCGGTCACTGAATGAATGTGTTTTTATATCCCCTGATGTTATAGGATTGGTGGAATTTAATTTTCGACAACTAATACCATCTAGTGGACGAATACTATACTGAAATCAATCTAATAGAGATTAGAGGGCCGGATGCCATCTAGTGGATAATAGAAGTTACTAATAACGCCTCAAACAAGAATGGGCATTGCAGTCCACACTTCACCTGGATACAGCTTGTATAAAAATACATTAGAAATATATTAGAAGTTGATGACTACTATTTTATGACAATAACATAGATTAAAAATAATTGTATATAGAATAATTAAAAATATATCCAATATTAATTATGTTCGCATAATTAAGAAAATTATATAAAAAAAGTTGATAATAACTACATAGCGCAATATTAATAGCGCCATCTTGTGGATAATAACAAAAATACTGTATATTTTACTAACACAGTAACTATCTCTAATCATAATTCACTTGTTATTAGGCAAATTATAAATCTATGGTCTCAATAATCTAAATGATAAAAATAAATTTTGAAAAATAAATAAATAAATAAAATAATATGGAATTAGGCCATCCCTAAAGAAAGAGTAATAACCTCTTGCACTGTGTCGGTTCAAATAATATTCCAATTGATGCATTATTAGTGATGATAATACCAATATAAATAATGACACATGCTAACTGTTTGTTAAAAAACAATTTTAATCAGCATCTATGTTGAGGCCTGCCGGCTGTAAAGTGTCCAAATTATACAGCCATTTTGTTTCGTTTTGTGATACTAATTTTTTTAAATTAGTCCCTCTCCAATGTTTTTTTACCTTATCAATACCATAAAAAGTCAGTAGTGTGGGATCTTGGTTATGAAATAATCTCAAATGATTAGATACACTATGATTTGGAAAGCCATTGGCAACATTTGCTATGTGCTCGTTAATTTTAATGTGTAATTTCCGTGTTGTTCTACCTATGTACTGTTTTTGGCACGGGTATTCCAGAACATAGGTATCATTTTCTGAATCACAGGCGATCAGAGATTTAATTTTAAATTTATGTTCGGTTACTACTGATTGAATACGTTCTATTTTTCTTTTTGTTCTTTTCGAGGTTCTACATGCTTTGCACCTAGTGCAATAATGAAAACCTTCCCTATCCAGGAAGGTAGACAAGAATTTTGGAGGATCAGGAACGTTGGGCACAATTCTGTTACGTAATCCTGGTGCCCTTCTATAGATAAATTGTGGCTTTGCAGGTAGTACATTTTTCAGATCATTATCTTTGAGAAGAATGGGTCGATATTTTTTTAAAACTTTTTCTACATCTTTATAATGATGGTTAAATCTTGTCAAAAAGGCTGTGTCTGCTTTAAAAGATGTTTTCGATTTTTTTTGTTAGCAGATCATCTCTATTCATATGTAAAACTTGTGTTTGGCATTGTCGCAATGCCTTAGGTAGATAGCCTTTTTCAAAGAATCTTTCTGTGAGGATGGAAGATTGTGCTTCATAATCTCCTATGGAAGCACAATTCCTCCTCAGCCTCATATATTGTCCCTTGGGAATTGCTGAGAGCCATTTCGGATGGTGACAACTCTGTATGGGTACATACCCGATTCTGTCGGTATCTTTGATATATGTATGTGTGGTAATTTTATTACTTGTATTGGTTAGTACCAAATCCAAGTAACTGATTGAAGTATTGTTCCATACAGCTGTGAACTTCAACCCATAATTGTTGACAGTCATCAGCTGTATAAACTTTAGTAGGCTAGTTTCAGAGCCCTCCCAAAGAAGTATTATGTCGTCTATGTACCTCTTGTACTATTTGAGGCCACTCCATTGATGTTTGTAGATGAATTCCTGTTCCCATTTATTAAGTACCAAGTTCGCTACACTTGGGGCATAACGAGCCCCCATTGCAACCCCTTTGATTTGGTTGTAGTGTATTCCCTGGTACCAAAAATAGTTATTGGTCATGGCCAGTTGTAATCCTTCTACCAGATATTGTATTTGTGCTGATTTAGGCTGGGATTGATTTTTCAAGGCCCATTTGACTGCTGTTAACTAATCTTGTTGTTTAATATTGGTGTACAAGGATTCTACATCCACTGTCACTAAAAAGGTACCCGGATTGGTAGTCAATCCGGGGATATTTATAAGTTCTCTACTATATTTGAGGTAGGATTGGCCAATCGTCACCAAGGGCTGAAGAAATATATCTAAATATTCACCAACCCTTGACAAGAGAGAACCAATCCCGCTCAAAATGGGCCATCCTGGAGGATTGACTTTAGATTTGTGAACCTTGGGAACAATGTAAAATACTGGAAGTATAGGGCTTCAGGGACAAGATATTTACCTTCTTTTTTTATCTAAAATTTTCATTTTGATTCCTTTAATCTCCTTTAATCTACTAGCTGTTACTGAAACCTGGCCTCAATAATATGACTCTGCCCCTCCAGCTGCCCTCTCTCATTGTGCCCTCCACAGGACTTATTCACCCAGGCCCAGTAAACAAAAAGAAGTTTGTTTTTCTCACCTCCCTTTCTGTCCCTTTCCTCTTTGGAAGCTCCCTGTATTTGTCTGTTATCTGCAGTTTCTTTGAAAATTGCTGTGATTTTTTTGGCTTCCTGAATCAGTATCAAGCTTCCTTGATTACTTCCCTGTCTAGCTACCCTACTTTCTCTCCTCTGCAATTTCCACGATTATTCTTGATGAATTCAATATCCCTGTTAATATTCACACTAGATCTAGTTCTAAACTTTTCAGCCTAAGCTCCATTTTTTCACCTAGCACAATGGACAAACACTTCTACCCATTCTGATGGCCTTCCCCCTTACCTTGTATTTTTCCAGCTCTTTACTCCTTGCAGCTTCTTTAAAGTGGTTATCACCCTAAAAAAATGGATCCTGTTCCTTTAAAGTATAAATAACAGCATAGTACTTGTGCTGTGCTTTGTTTCATTTAAAATACCTGGTTGATCCTGCCTGGACTGCAAAGGTACATTTCGCTTAACTCCTGGAGAGCAGCTTTAGAGTTATACCTACATCACTAAGTATATGTGAACTTTTTGGCAACTTGTATAATTATTCATGTATGTAACAAAAGCACATTTAGAGAATTAATTACGTTGCGCTGAAGTGGATCAAATTAATACCTGAGTATAGATATAAATCAAAATTGTATCAAAAAAAATTATTGAAACAAATTCATAAACCAACATGTGATACATTCATATAAATCGCATGAAAGTGCAATGTGCATAAAAGTATATGTGACAAATAGCATGTGACAAATTAATTTGAAACCCACAGAAAGTGCAATGTGCATATACAGTTCAACAAATCACAAAGTGCATGATCTAGATAAAAAAGTGCCCAGTGATCAGCATAGATATTAAATAGACATGTAGATTTCTTATAAGGTAAGAAAGAACAATTGACAAATAAAGTGCATACAATAATGTCCAAGTTTGGTGTCATCCAGCATGCTCATTCAATGTCAGGTGCTGCCAAAAACATGCTCCAGTGTGCTTCGGTAACACCTCTCACCGCTCACCTCAGAACGTGTGACACAGTGACTAGCTGTGTCAAATCATGCTATGGAGCCACCCCCGGACTGTACACTGATAGTCAGATACCGATCTCCAGCCTGGATCAATGCAGCTCCATACCATAAACAAAAAAAGACTGAATAGTGTGATACCGTAAAAAGTATATATTTATTAATAAATAAACCCACTCCCCACAAGGGGGTACTCACATTTCACCAGTGCGTAAGTGCACCGCTCTATACAGGCTTCAAAAAGACCGCCGATCAGCGTGTGGTATGGTATGCGCTCTCACGATCAGGTTCCGTGCTGCTAACTCCATCCTGGCCCCTCCCCCTTGTGTGTTCGACACAGGGATCGCGTGTCTTCATCAGGGGGATGGTGATGATGAAGACATGTGATCCCTGTGTCGAACACGCATAGGGGAGGGGCCAGGATGGAGTTAGCAGCACGGAACCTGATTGTGAGAGCGCGTACCATACCACACGCCGATCGACGGTCTTTTAAAAGCTTGTATAGAGCGGTGCACTTATGCACCGGTGAAATGTGAGTACCCCCTTGTGGGGAGTGGGTTTATTTATTAATAAATATATATTTTTTACGGTATCACACTATTCAGTCTTTTTTTGTTTATGGTATGAAGCTGCATTGATCCAGGCTGGAGATCGGTACCAGACTATTAGTATAGAGCCCGGGGGTGGCTCCATAGCGTGATTTGACACAGCTAGTCACTGTGTCACACACTCTGAGGTGAGCACAACCACTTTGGGGGGGTTACCGAAGCACACTGGAGCATGTTTTTGGCAGCACCTGACATTGAATGAGCATGCTGGATGACACCAAACTTGGACATTATTATATGCACTTTATTTGGCAATTGTTCTTTCTTACCTTATAAGAAATCTAAATGACTATTTAATATCTATGCTGATCACTGGGCACTTTTTTACCTAGATCACGCACTTTGTGATTTTTTGAACTGTATATGCACATTGCACTTTATGTGGGTTTCAAATGAATTTGTCATATGCTATTTGACACATATACTTTTAATGCACATTGCACTTTCATGCGATTTATATGAATGTATCACATGTTGGTTTATGAATTTGTTTCAATAATTTTTTTGATACAATTTTGATTTATATCTATACTCGTGTATTAATTTGATCCACTTCAGCGCAACGCATTTAATTCTCTATATGTGTTTGTACGGTTTTGAAACGTGGTCTGCGTCTGCTGCTGGGTATTAATATCTATATTTTATTTTTGGCACTGGATTATTGTGGCTCGTAAGATTTTCTCTCCAGTTATGTAACAAAAGCACACAAGAGACTGTCACTGTTCCAGTTCTTCATTTTACGAAACCTGTTTGTACTAAGATGTTTTTACATGATTATTGTAATTGTGATGGATAAATATCTGCCTTTATTTCTCAGCCTTGAGGACACCATTGATCCTGACCAAATCTACAACTCCATTTGCAGAAATGCAGCCCCAAACTTGCAAGAAAACTCCACCATGTATCACTATTACCTGCAGAAACGAATTAATGTACCGCCCTACAGCCCTTTGCTAACTAACTGCCTTTTGTTACAGCCAAATATTTCACATTTTGATTCATCAGTCCAGATAACCTGCTGCCTTTTTTTTGCACCCCAGTTCCTAGGTTTTTCTGCATAGGACATGGAAACAAGGCTAAGCAACTCAAATCTGTATGAGAACATAGGAATTGGAGCGCAAAAAAAGGCAGCATGTGTTCTGGACTGATGAGTCAAATTGTTAAATATTTGACTGTAGCAATTTAATTTTGCTTGATTGAAGGGCAATAGTCTGTTTGCTGCTGAGCCCCTGAGCCCATTCATTAGCAAGCTTTTCTTTTTTGGACTTTGCAGCAAGGCTTTCCTTGAAACAATAAGTATCCTGTGCGAATGCTTAATAAATTAATCCCTCGTTTGTGACAGTGAAAATATAAAAATAAGATGTATAAAATAAATATGTGAATAAAATATGGTATGGTCAAAAAACATATAGCCACTTAATCATAATCAAATGCTCCACCAATAAATAATCCATAGGTTCCCACCTGTAAATATGAATGGCTACTGTGTATAGCGTCCAATATTTAGTCTATACAAAGAAACTCCTCTTATAATATTGTTACAGCTTCATGTGATATGTTGATAGCCGTTCTTAATTGCAGGAGATTACATGCTGCAATGGTATAAGCTGCTGAACATAAAAAATCCCATATATGCCAATAATAGGTCTGTTCACAAGGTTCCCTTATACTGATGTATAAGGTTTAAAGACGTTTGGATGACCGTTCTTAATTACAAGGGATTACATGCAATAAATCAGAAAGAGAAAAACATCATTGCGCAATGAATGAAGTGTGGAGTACTTTAAGATAGGTAATCTTCACTGAATACACTCACATGAGCCTGGATAGTTAGTGCATGGATAGAAACAATCAGCCGCTTGGGGCGCAGTGAGTCCTCACACCGCTGCTATCAAGCTGTTGAACAGCCTCGATGCTGTACGTCACTGACTCCTCCTACGCAGAAGCTGGGTTTTGCAATCTTGATTTTTTTTACTATCCAGTCCGTTTTATGCTTTACTATTCTGTATCTGAGTGCCACAAATTGAAAAAACACTGAAAATACTAATTAATTAATTTTCAATATTCAACACAAATTCACCCATCTATCCATGTCTCCATGCATGGAGAAAAACACCCCTAGCATTTCTAGCCACAGCCATCTCGAGTAAGGGCAGAAGATTCATGTAAAATTTACTTCCTGGAATCCATCTTCCCTTAGCACAGGCATGCAGACCGAAGGATGTGCTTAGCTGAGAAAGGCAAGGCACTCTTTAAAATTATGAACAATCCTGAGGCATAAACAGCGATTGCTCCACATATGTGAAGAATCGCTGCACACGCTGGAGTGAGAGGGATAATACTAGGTCCATTGTTCACAGGTATGGCTAAACTGATGACCTGTAGAAACGTTTAACCCTTTCTCTGCCACCAATAAATGTCATATGCTGGCAACATTGGGGGGGGGGGGGGTTGCACAATTCCTGCTGTGTGTAAATCTGATAAGTTGGCTGTCTGATCTCTTCCTCGAATCGCCAGCAGTATGGACCCCCCCCCCATGGTTCCCAGACTCCACCTACCATCAGCAGACCCTGGAGCGGCATAGGATGGGACACTGGGCAGAGGAGAGGGAGATCAGTGAATGTCCTTTTACTGATCTCCCCTTTCTTAGTAAGGGCTCATTCATACTAGCATTTGCGGAGTGGTAAAACCCTGTGATGAAAAAGTGGCTTTACCATCCCCCAACCATCCCTCTTTAGCTGCAGAGGCAGACATGCACTTTTAGAGAGTTTACAAAAACTGACAGTTGTTCTAACCCTTCCTTATTATTTGGCTGGAGATTTAACTAACTTTTGGTCGTACCGTATTGCTAAAGCTGACATTGCAATAAAAATGTACTACCCTTTGTTTATAAGCCCTTTGCCACGCTACTTCACCCCGCCTGCCCTATACTAATTTGGCAGCTAACTACTAAAAAAAAAAGTAATAAATAGTAAACATGCCTTTGTGTAAACTACAACTTCTAGTCTTATGCAGTGTATACACGGTGGAACTTTTCAGCAACAAAAGTCCGACAGCCTGTCCGACAGACTTTCGACGGACTTTTGGTGGACTTCCGACGGACTTTCTAACGGACGGACTTGCCTACAAAAACGATCACACAAAAGTCCGACGGATCCGTACGTGATGACGTACACCGGACTAAAATAAGGAAGTTGATAGCCAGTAGCCAATAGCTGCCCTAGCGTGGGTTTTTGTCCGTCGGACTAGCATGCAGACGACCGGATTTCTGGGTCCGGCGGAGTTACGACGTAAAGATTTGAAGCATGTTCCAAATCTAAAGTCCGTCAGATTTGCGACTGGAAAAGTCAGCTGAAGGTCCGGTGAAGCCCACACACGGTCGGATTGTCTGCCGGATTTGGTCCGTCGACGTCTGTCGGACCAGTCCGGTCGAAAAGTCCGACCGTGTGTACGCTGCATTACAGTCTAGGCACCAATGATCTCACACAGCCTTTCTGCAGCCTCCTGGGAAAAATGTGGATGCCATATCTCATGAGTATGCATCCCTGAATTATAGGGACGTGCATTCTCCTGAGAACTGAAATTTTCAGGTTTCCTAGGAGGGGTACCTTCTGAAGAGGGTGCCGAAGTGAACTCCTGTGAGATTTAGAATCTACCGATTTCCCAAGAGGCTGCAGAAAGGCAATGTGATGTCACTGACACCTAGGCTAAAGTACTGGAAGCTGTAGCCTATAGTTAAGTACTTTATTAATTGCTATGTTTTAAGAAGTCAGCTAACGATTTTCCTTGGGGAAGGGGGATTGCAGGGCTAACAAAATTGAGTATAATTATTTTTTTGTATTATTCACACTAATATTACTGATTCACATATAAATAAATGTTTCCATGTAAAATAATATGACTCCTGCTTGGTTGAAATGTATAACCATTAAAGTAAACCTTGAAATAGTTTCAAATGCTAAGCATGAGGTTATATTTGAGAAAACAATTTTCCATCTTTTTCAGCTCAGAAAGCACCAATATTGTGCTCATTATTTATTTCTTAGTCTATATTCTTGATTGTAAGCTCTAACGAGCAGGGCTCTCTGATCCCTCCTGTATTTAATTGTATTGTAACTGTACTGTATGCTCCCATTGTGTAAAGCGCTGCGCAAACTGTTGGTGCTATATAAATCCTGAATATTAATAATAATAATTCATGATTCTGACAATGTGTTCGTGTGTTGCTTTTGTAGTCTTCCCAGCACAGCCTTAGCAGCTGTGTAAGCAGTGTATGCAGATGTAGGCATTTAGTGATTTGCTAGTGATAAGACAGCCTGTTACATGCTGGGTTCCCCTGGGCTGGATGTGCTGTCATGTCTTCTCTGCTGTGGGGAAGATCCAGTCTAGTTAAGGTCAGACGCTGCCTAGGGGCTTTAAAAGGAGTTTACAAGAGCTTTGATTAATGCCAGAGCTTTGTATGATAGTCAGAATTTGCAAGCTTAACACTTAAAACACTTGAAAATGGGAAATTTATCCTTCTGATATGGAAGAGAAATTTAGAACAATGGGGCACCAGGTCACAAAGGGAGACGGAGATATTTAGATTTATGGGTTTATTATTACAGGGATCCCTATTACTTCTTTCTTCTCTCTTTTTGGATCTACTAGGTATCAAACTTTTTCCTTTGTTTTTTGATTGCCTATGCCTGAATAATCTATGGTATTGAATATAGGCTCATGGAATGTCCAAGGGATGGGTACTCCGGCCAAAAGAGCTGCTGTATTTGACATATTGGAAATGTTTAAAGTAGGACTTATCAGTCTGCAGGAGACACACCTGACCAAAGATACCAAATCACAAATACGAAATAAGAAATTTCAGTGCCAATACCACTCAGTACACACCTCCTATTCTAGGGGTGTGTCGGTGTTAATTGGTAGAGAAGTGGCGTTCACTTGCAGACAGTGTGATATAGATGAAGAGGGCCGATACATTTTATTACATTGTGTAATAGAGAATCGGGAGTATGTATTAGCAAATACTTATATTCCTCCACCTTTCAAATTAGATGTTATGTATAGCCTAATTGAATTCATAGTGAATAAAACCGGGTTACCAATTATAGTAGTAGGGGATTTTAATGTCGTTATTAATAAAAAAATGGATAGGTTTCCCCCAGGAATACAGGTGCAAGGGATACATGAAGGTCGGATGGGCCATTTCCTTCAGGAAGCGGAGTTGTCTGATCTTTGGAGAATGCGGAACCCCGATGTGCTGCAATATTCATGCTACTCGAGTTCCTATTCTACACTTTCAAGAATAGACCTTGTCTTGGGCAATGAGGTAGCATGCCAAATAATAAAAGACATAGTATATCAACCCAGGGGGGTATCGGACCACTCATTGATGATAGTCTCGGTAAATTCGAGAGATAAAAAATCTTATAGGGTATAGAAGATGAACCCAATGTGGTTTGAAATAATAGGAGATCTGGATGAGGTATCAGCTAAGTTAAATGAGTTTATAGATCTTAACGCAGACACCACAATGAGGGGGGTGATGTAGGATGCACTGAAGGCATACCTTAGGGGTTTATTTATTCAACAAGTGGCTAAAATTAAAAAGTCCTCAAGGGAATGGGAGAAAAGGGTCAGGAAGGAGTTAGTAGAAGCAGAAAGAGAATATGTGAAAGAACCATCCCCCAAGAAACAAAGTATATGGCAGAATAAGCAACAAGAATACAAATATGTAGTGATTAGGAAATCAGAAAATAAGAGATTGTTTCAGAAACAAATCGTATATGGGGAGGGGGAAAAAGTCGGGAAGATGCTGGCTCATTTAGTAAGGACCAACTCCTCCCCCTCCATGGTCCCCGCAATTAGGACAGTGAGATACCTTCTCTTACAGAGGTTGATAAAGAGAAAATGGAGGCCCAGATAACGTTGGAGGATATAAAATTAGCAGTAACAGAAATGGCCAACCAGAAATCCCCTGGACCTGATGGTCTCCCAGTGGAGATCTATAAATATTATGGGAAAGTATTACTCCCGGAGCTCCTTAAAGTGTTTAATTGGGCCACGATAATAGTCTTGCACAAAGTGGGGGAAAGACCCACTGGAAACTAAGTCCTATAGACCCATCTCCTTGCTTTGTTCAGACGCTAAGGTCTTAGCGAAGATTTTAGCGGTCAGATTAAAGAAAATCATCTCCAGACTGGTTCATTCAGATCAGACAGGATTCATCCCCAGTAGATCAACCAGCATGAATATTAGGAGGGTTTTTTTGAATCTGCAAACACCAACAGAGAATGTGGGTTCAAGGGCTGTTATGTTGTTAGACGTGGTTAGAGCTTTCGATAGCCTGGAGTGGGAGTATATCTGGCGGGTGTAGAGAGAATTTGGTTTTGACCCCTCTTTCATTAGGTTAAATTATTGTATAATGATCCCAGTGCAAAAGTCAGAGTTAATAATGATTATTCTGGTGGGTTTCGATTAGAAAGAGGAACAAGGCAGGGGTGCCCTTTGTCACCCCTGATTTTTGCACTGGCAATGGAGCCTTTGACCATTGCAGTAAGGCAAAACAGAAATATGGAAGGATTCCGGAGAAGGTCTGGAGAGGAGAGGATCGCTTCATATGCGGATGATGTCCTCATATTCCTGGGAGGCAATCCCTCAGACAGGTGATAAATATTTTCTCAGAATTTTGAAGACTCTCAGGTCTACCCATTAGGAAGCAAATTCCATTAGAAAACATCCAAATGGAAATAGTAGAGATAACGAAATATTTAGGCATATACATAACAAAAGATCAAAATAAATATATAAACAATAACATAGTTCCCCTGTTAACTAAATTTAAAAGTAAAATTGAAATATGGAGGTGTCTTCCATTATCAATTGCAGGGAGATGCAATTTGATCAAAATGCTGTAGATGCCACAGTTACTGTACTTGTTGCATAATTCCCCACAATGGATACAGAGATTCCCCACAATGTTTAGAGATCTTATATGGAAAGGTGGTCAGCCTAGGATAAGTTTACAAACCCTACAACTTTCAACACGGGAGGGGGGGCTTGCGGTTTCACACCCACGGAGCTACTTTTTAGCAGCCCAATTACAGCATTTAGGGTTGGGTATTGACTTTGAAGGTGATATTAATAGAGGATTAATGATTGAAGGGGCACCACATGAGACAATAATGGAGGTATTAGAGGCAAATTCTTTCACTGATAGAACCCCCACGGTAAGATTAACATTAAAAGTTTGGAAAACTGTAAAGGCAATGAAGGGATGGGGAGGTATGACTAAGTGTACCCCTCTTTGGAATAATAAGAACTTGTGAGAGCTAGAATCAATAGGGAAAATAAAAGAATGGGAAATAAAGGGAATAGATGGGTTGGCTCATCTTTATGAAGGGAGTACTTTTAAAACATTCACCTCATTAAAGGAGGAATATGATATCCCGAATCATACATTGTATAAATATTTACAAATAAGACATGCCCTAAACACACAGTTTGGGAAGCAAGGACCAATTTGGTGTAACTCTCCTATATACCCAAAAATAGGTAGATCAGGTGGGTCTGGTGGACTTATAGTTGAAATTTACCCATATATATGTGGAGGTAGTATTGAGGGCCCGGAAAGGCTTAGGAGTAGGAGTAAATGGGAGGAGGATCTGGGTACAGTGTCGGATGAACAATGGAAAAAGTTTTTGGAGAGAGGACACCTGGTATCACTATCACCCCCACAGAAGGTCTCATATCTGATGTTGCTACATAGGGCATACTACACTCCCAAAAGGTTGTTTGAGTTCAGGCGAAGGGTGGATGCCAGGTGCCCTAGATGTCAGGACACTGGGGACCTGATACACATGATCTGGAAATGTCCAAAATTATTCCGATATTGGTCTGAGATACTAGATACCATAAATAAGACCTTTACCATAGGACTTAAAATGGTTTAGAAACTATGTATTTTAGGATTAGGGGAGGGTATAGGCGGAGTAAACGTTAAAACTAAAGTAGTGTTGAGATGTCTCTTTCAAGCAAGAAAATTAATAGCGCAGAGATGGCAGGCAGAGAAACCCCCCTCGGAGGGAGATTGGATTAGAACTGTAACTGAAACAGTGTGGAAGGAAAAAGTAGTATATGCAAGGAGAAGAAATATTAGAGAGTTCAAAAAAATGTGGAAGCCTTGGCTAGAGAAACTGGGATACCCTATGTAAGGTGTGTAAGAAAGAAATGAAGGAGGTGGCTCTACGGTACCAAAGTAATTGTGTTAATAAGCGAGTGTAGATAACTAAACGTGAAAATGGGAAGGGGGAGGGATAAAGTAGAAAATCTATTGTGGTGGGGGGAAAAGATTAGGGGGAAAATTTGATAGAAATTGTCTTATTTTTTCTGGTTGACATGTATATGATATACAATGTATTTTAAAATTGGTATTTTGTACTTTGTATAATATGAAGAAATAAATAAAGATTATCTAAATTTAAAAAAAAAGAATTTGCAAGCTTTGTGCATTTATGTTACTCATTTACATAGCTGTGCCACTTTTCCCATAGCACTTTACAGAGAGCATTGAACCATACACATCATCCCCTACCCCCAAAGGAGGTCTAATGTCCCAACCAGAGCCACAGTATGGCTACATTGGACGGAAGCCAATTAATCTGCCAGAATGTTTTTGGGTTGTAGGAGGAAACAGTTATGCCGCGTACACACGGTCGGAATTTTCGTCTACAAAAGTCCGACGGACGCCGACGGACCAAAGGCGGCTGACAATCCGATCGCGTGTGGGCTTCCCCGGACTTTCAACTGACTTTTCCAGCCTCAAATCTGACGGACTTTAGATTTGAAACATGCTTCAAATATTTACATCGTAACTACGCCGGACCCAGAAATCCGCTCGTCTGTATGCTAGTCCGACGGACAAAAACCCACGCTAGGGCAGCTATTGGCTACTGGCTATCAACTTCCTTATTTTAGTCCGGTGTACATCATCATGTACGAATCCGTCGGACTTTTGTGTGATCATAAGTAGGCAAGTCTGTTCGTTAGAAGGTCTGCCGCAAGTCCGCCAAAAGTCAGTCGAAAGTCTGTCCGACGCGCTGTCGGACTTTTGTAGCCGAAAAGTCAGACCGTGTGTACACGGCATTAGTCTTGTCTTGTAGTGTTGGGACCCTTGGTTTAAATACAAATGCACTATCTTTTTGGGATTTCTCTGGAAAAAGCCCACAAAAATAGTGGAGAGCAAACAAACCTCATAAAGATAATGTCAATGAATTCAATCCAAGGGTCCCAACACTACAAGACAAGACTGTTAAACCAAGCAATACAACACTGCGTCACTTTAACTGATAATTGCGTGGTCGATCGACGCTTTACCCAAATAAAATTGATGTCCTTTTTTTCCAACAAATAGAGCTTTCTTTTGGAGGTATTTGATCACCTCTGCAGTTTTTTTTTTTTTGTGCTATAAACAAAAAAAGAGCGACAATTTTGAAAAAAAAAAAATATTTTTTACTTTCTGCTATAAAACATATCCAATAAAAAAAAATTAAAAATCGAATTTCTTCATCAATTTAGGCCAATTCGTATTCTGCTACATATTTTTGGTAATGTTATATTTGGCGGCGATCAGTGATTTTTAGCGGGACTGCGACATTGCGGCGGACAAATCGGACACCTAACTGACACTTTTGACACTTTTTTGGGGACCAGTGACACTAATACAGTTATCTGTGCTAAAAATATGCACTATGTACTAATGACAATGTCAGAGAAGGGGTTAACATCAGGGGGATCAAAGGGTTAAATGTGTGCCTAGCTGGTGTTTGCTAACTATGTGGGGGATGGTCTGATTGGGTGAAGACAGAGATTGGTGTTCCTGCTTCTCAGGAACACAAGATTTCCATCTCCTCCCCCATCACTGCCTCTCCTGGGAACGATCCCCTGTGTCCAATCAGCACGCAATCGGGCCTCCAGTCCCCCCCCCCCCCAGTGGCTATTGCACAAAATGAAGTACAGGTACGTGATTTCACACAATAGAGCCGACATGCTGCAGTAAAATTGCGGTAGGCAAGTTTAAAAGATGAAAAAAGACAGATACGTTTTTCTTTGTATTTGTTAGAAAATGTTGTAAATAAGTAATTTTTCCCCTTCACTGATGTGCGCTGATGAGGCTGCATTAATGGGCACTGATAGGCTGCACTGTTGGGCACTAATGAGGTGTCACTGATGGGCACTAATGAGAGGGCACTAAAGGGCCCTGATGAGATACTAATATGCAGCACTGAAGAGCACTAATAGCCAGCACTGATAGGCAGCACTGATGGGCACTGATAGGTGGCACTGAAAGGCAGCACTCATTGGCACTGATTGGCATCACTGCTGGGCACTGGTGGGGCACTGATTGGCATCACTGCTGGGCACTGGTGGGGCTGCACTAATAATCAGTGCCCTGATTATCTGTGCAGGTCTCCCCTGTGAGGAAATGACACTGATCGGCTCTCCTCTCCTCACACGCTGTCAGTGTGAAGAGAGGAGAGCCGATAACTAACTTTCCTTGTTTACATGTGGTCGACTGTGATTGGACACAGCTGATCAAATGGGTAAAGAGCCGAGTGTGCAAATACAGTGAGAGTGGGACAAGGTCATATGACATCGTCCCAGAACGAGAGAGTCACCTTGTGCCTGTCATTTTGCTATATGGCGGGACAGAGGTGGTTAAAATTATTATTATTATACAGGATTCTTATAGCGCCAACAGTTTGCGTAGCCCTTTACAACTTTACAATGTTAGCGGTAAACTCTCCAAACCCAAGGGTCATGTGCGCCCTTTAAAATGCCACTTATGTCTCTCTGGTCATTGGTACTGATTTAAAAAAGACCTGCCATCAGTTCTATTTTGTTGTATTAGGTGCATGCCTGCTAAGTAATGTGTAAAGCCTCACCTACATGTTCGGCGGTGTTTGTCACCCCTCTGAAAAACTTCAGAGGCATTTGACAGGTGGCTCAGACTTGATATGTCGCCTCCTGTTTAATTAGTGAAAGCCCACAACACCTTGCTAAACTTCTCAGACAGTTGTTACTAGGGCAGGTTAACACTTTGGAAGATTTCCACCCACCTTTTTTTCTGCGACAACTTTTTGAATTTCCCATTACATACTGCAGTAGAGACAATGGTCATCAAGACCAACATAGAGGGTCATTTTCCCTATGCGTTTCAACATCTGTCATCATCAGGAGTGGCTGTGCTATTTAACACTGTGTACCACTCAAGCACGGACCACTTGTGGTGGAAAGGACTCTACACTGATGTTTTTCTGAGACACATAGACAATTGTGGACTTTTTATGAGTATTGAAAATTATCATATGGGCTGAAATTTTATTGATGTTTATGAAATTTTGTAGGGTATTAATTTATGCATTTTTAAATATATACCGTGATTTATCGGCGTATAACACATCAGTGGTAAATTGTGTGTGCGTGTTATACGCCGATTCCTGCTGTGTCTGAGTTGAAGGAGGGGGCGGGATCCGCCGGATTACACAGAGCAGTGATCTCCTGTGTACCCGGCACTCAATCACACACAGTCCCGCCTTCTGGCCCAGGATTGGACCACTGTTCTGTCTATCACAGGAGGTGGGCCAGGATGTGACTAATGGCCGGGTACACAGGAGATGTGTAATCCGGCACTGGCGAAGCTGCAGATGAGCAGGCTGCATTAATCTGCAATGGTGAGGCTGTATTAATGGGCTGCATTAATGGGCAATGGAGAGCCTGCTGATGAGCACCATGCAAGTTGCAATAATTTGCTATGGTGAGGCTGCAGATGGGCAATGGAGAGGCTGCTAATATGCACTGTGCAGGCTGTATTAATTTTCTTATAATACATGAACTTTAATGGCATTCCAGTCTTAGTGTGTAAGGTTCAATATTGAGTTGGCCCATCCTTTGCAGCTATAACAGCTTCAACTCTTCTGGGAAGGCTGTCCATAAGATTTAGGAGTCTGTCTGTGGGAATGTTTGACAATTCTTCCAGAAGCGTCTTTATGAGGTCAGGTACTGGTGTTGGATGAGAAGGCCTGGAACGCAGTCTCCACTCTAATTCATCCCAACGGTTTTCTATTGAGTTGAGGTCAGGACAGTCAAGTTCCTCCACCCAAAATTTGCTCATCCATGTCTTTATGGACCTTGCTTTGTGCACTGGTCCAACTCATTTGGTGGAGGGGGGACTATGGTGTAGGGTTATCTTTCAGGGGGTTGGGCTTGGCCCCTTAGTTCCAATAAAGGAAACTTGTAAGGCATCAGCATACCAAGACATTTTGGACAATTTCATGCTTCCAACTTTGTGGGAACAGTTTGGCAATGGCTGCTTCCTGTTCCAACATGACTGCGCACCAGTGCACAAAGCAAGGTCCATAAAGACATGGATGAGCGAGTTTGGGGTGGAGGAACTTGACTGGCTTGCACAGAGTCCTGACCTCAACCCAACAGAACACGTTTGGGATGAATAAGAGCAGACTGCGAGCCAGGCCTTCTCATCCAAAATCAGTGCCTGACCTCACAAATACGCTTCTGGAAGAATTGTCAAACATTCCCATAGACACACTCTTCCTTTTTTTTTTTTTTTGCCACGTCAGCGAGAAAGTTTTCCCCGGGAAATACATTTTTCAATTTTTTACAATTCAAAATTTTTCCCCTCTTATCATCACATCATAGTGGCTATAAATCCATTTAATAGGCCAAATCATCTTACTACAAAAAATATTTACTCAATAATTTACGATTACTTCCCTCCTGGAAGACTCTCCCCCTCCCCTCCCCCCCCTCCCCCGAGACCGTACCCCATCCATCTCCCCTCGTTCCTCTCCTCTAACCTCCCATTTTCTCTTCCTATCTACCCCCCCCCCCTTTAGATTTACCTCTATATCCAACACTAGAGCGAAAACCCCCATTCTTATCTAAGTGGTCCCATAGACACACTCTTAAACCTTGTGGACAGCCTTCCCAGAAGAGTTGAAGCTGTTATAGCTGCAAAGGGTGGGCCAACTCAACATTGAACTCTAAGGACTAAGACCAGGATGCCATTAAAGTTCATGTGCGTGTAAAGCTAGGTGTCACAATACTTTTGACAATATAGTATATATGTAGAAGAAAGACAAAATTGCATCATAAGGTTTTTTTTTTGGCATCAAAAGTAATGAGGAATTTAGCTTGAATGGTCCTTCAGGACAAGCTTCTGCAAATACTATACTCTTCATCAGTAACATATAATGGGCATTATATGTCGACACATGAATTATTACAACTTCTAAAGCGGGTTACATGGGAATTGACTTGTGGAAATGCTGGAGGCTTAACACACATTATTCACTGAGTTCTATAGAAAAATAGAAGGAAGAGTAGTAGGAAGTTCAAGCTCAACATGAATGCAATTTTTCAAACTTATCCCCAGTGTGACTATTTTAGTTTATTATGTCCCAGAGGCAATTTTAACAGTTTGAACATGTCATCCTCCAACTGTAAAACAATACACTCAAACACAAAGCAAGCCATAGATATATGTATAAAGGGCAATTTAATTTTGTTTTAAAAGAAAGACATCTGAAATCTGATAAGCTTCCATTATACCTTATCTTGCTCGTATCCTTTTTAAGTTACTCCTTTAAAAGACCTAATAGATTCCCCAGGCTGTACAGAGAACATACCCTTCCTAGCAATATCTCGCCTCAAAGGAGCTTACAATTGAATTTTTATACCTTTGCATAGACACACATAGCTGGAAGAGTTTGGGTGGAAGGCTACTCAGTAAGTCACAGTGAATACTGTATGAACCAGAGGTCAAAACATAGACAATGTGGCACTGAATTCGGAAGGAGAGGTTGGTAACACATTTATCTCAAAAAGCCTTCAAAATTCATTAAGTGAAAGCAATGTAGCCAGAGTTTATTAATGATAGAGATGGGCAAACTTTAAAAAACTGCTCTACTGCCCCATGTGCTCCCCTAAGGCCCATCCACACTTTGACGTTCTCTTGTGTTGCATGATGCGTTATTGTGTGTTGTGTTAAGACCGCCCATTCATTTTGAGTAGGATGCCAATATCCCAGAATGAGCAAAAAATTTGCAATATTATTGTTGTTATTATTATTATACAGGATTTATATAGCGCCAACAGTTTGTGTGCCACTTTACAAACAGTACAGTTACAATATGCAATATTCAAAAGGCCCTGCTCTTTAGATGCAACTTTTCTAACAAAGCATCACAACACAGACTTGTTGCCTTAGTATATTGGGGAGCCATTCAAAATCCTGCACACAAATGCATATACCGCGCTTTACTTCAACACATCGCAAACGCGATAGTGTGATCTGTCTCTTAGGACAAGGCTTCACTCACATCAAGCTATGCTTAGGGCAGCTGACGCAACCTGTTCTCTCATGTGGCCTGTCAAAGACACATGACCAGTTTTCCACCAATCACAGAGCTCTCTTTTTGCATTAAGCCTTGAGAACTTCATGGGGCATTGCAGGCTTCAAATCTTTGGCCGGATTTTATAAAAGGGCAATAAAATGTTGACCTTGGTGTGTATAACCCTAGAGAGAGTGTAACGGAGAGTGGATGATGATATGCTCTCCCAGTTATAAATAAGCCCCATAGATATGTTCAGCAGTGTTTTATGCCTACTGGAATGGGGCATTTAGGAGAGTCTGACAAGGCAAATACCCATCACAAAGTTTAATTAAAATCACTAAACATGGCTGTAAGTATTTTGTGCATTGCAGTAAACTGATTAGTTGAAAAATGACTTCTATAATTATTCCTATTTCCTGCAATTTTCCACTTATCCATAATTTGCAATGTATCCCAGTCCCTCAAAAATAAAATAAATTTAATAATAAATAAATAAAAAAGTTACAATTATAAATACTAACTAGCCAAAAAAAACACCAACAACATGACTTTCTGTGCACAATGCTCAGCTGATTGACAACTCTAATAAAACACTTCCACCATTATCTTCTCATCACCAGTTTAGTCAGACACCCTTCTCAATGGTACAGCTCTGTGCTGACTTGCTGAATGACTACAAAGACTGGGTCCATGTTAGGGCTTGGTGGAGGTTCATGGGAAAAGTAGTTTACATGTGGTCTCAATCATTCCAATGGGTAACCTTTACATTACCCTTTAACAGGTCATCTGATAAGCATCAGCTGTAGGCCTTTCACATAAACATAGCACCTTGAACAGCCCTAGGCAACCAACGGCAGGCATGAGAAGGTGATTAAGAGGAAGCCTACGTTGAAAACTTTCCAGAAATGCTCGTAATGGAACGTATCTCCTATAAAAGATCATAGACTCTGACAATAATTATGAACAGAAGCATTCATTAAAAACAAAACCGTAATGCATTAATGGTTCAGTAATATTTTTAGCCTCTGTGGCCCAGAGCACACATTAATTACAAAGATATTTACTGGATAATGAAGTTCAAACTTGACTAAGAATTCCTTGGGCAGTGTACATAGATATGCCTTATGTACTTCCAGAATAAAGTGCAGTATTTCCTATTTAATGAGCAAGTAATCCAGATTTATATGCTCCATAAACTCGATTTTATTTCACCGCTTATATAAAAAGAAAAATAACAATGAATATAGATTAAAGAGACAAAGCAGGTGAAATGAAATCTGCTTCTAGAATGAATGGCTAGTTGTAGACAAACTTAAGCCCCATACACGCAATCGGACTTTCCGATGGGAAATGTTCGATGACAGGCTGTTGTCGGTAAATCCAACAGTGTGTACAGTATGCTCCATCAGACAATTGTTGTCGGACTTTCCGCCAACAAATGTTGGCTAGCAGGTTCTCAAATTTTCCGTGGACAAATGTGTGTTGTCGGACAAAGGTCCAAAGTACAAACACTCATGCTCGGAAGCAGAAGCGATTGGTATTGTAAACTAGTGTTTGTAATGAAGAATTAACATTTGTGAGGCGGCAAATTATGAAATCTTCAAATGCAGCGCAAAAATTCTCTTCTTCTTTAATGGGATAATAATGAAGCTGCTTTGCTGGTGATACTGATGGAGTTATTGCAAACAAATTTTCAAAGGCTTTTTTTTTCTAGTGATATCAAGAATATTATTATTATTTTATTTGGGCAAATCACCACAACACCATTATACTGTAGTTTTTAAGATCAAAGATACAACTATGTTGGTGCCCCTTGTCAATTTTACATTGTATTTATTTAAGTGTAACTGCCTACTCCCAACTATCATTTGAAGTAGAACACATAGCCAAGTATTATTCTACACAATTTTTTTATTGTGCATTAAAAAAAATAAAACAAATAAAATTAGACATGCTATCTGCCAATAGAACTTAACCAAAAAGTGCATTCTATGCATCCAAAAATATAGAAGATATACCAAATCAAATCATTATTCAACCAAAAAAATAATGTCAAAGCAATAACTCTTATGCCCCGTACACACGGTCGGACATTGATCGGACATTCCGACAACAAAATCCTCTGATTTTTTCCTACGGATGTTGGCTCAAACTTGTTTTGCCTACACACGGTCGCACAAAGTTGTCGGAATTTCCGATCGCCAAGAACGCGGTGACGTCAAGCACGTACGACGAGACTAGAAAAGGCCGGTTCAGAACCAAGCGCAGCACCCTTTGGGCTCCTTTTGCTAATCTCGTGTTAGTAAAAGTTTGGTGAGAGACGATTCGCGCTTTTTCAGACTCGTGGCTTTCAGATCGTTTTCTGCCGTTCAGTTTGTGCTTGTGGGTTTGTATCTGCTCTTCAGTGCGTGCAAGCAAGTTCCGCGTGACTTTAGTCACTGTATTCTTGTTCGTTCGTTACTGGTTTTCAGGTCGCTCTTCACAGGCCTTGCTGTTCTTCAGTGCGTTCTGTTACTTCGTTCTGAGCAGCCGACCGTTTTATAGCCATGTTTCGTATGCGTACTCCTCGTAGAGTTCGTGCTGTGCGGGGGCTTGGTGTTGGGGTCCTGACCTTGACACAAGTCCAGTCCATGAACAGGGTGGGGAGGAGTTCATGGACCAAGAATTGGTTGCTTCAGCGTGACCAGTTCTGTCATATGCCTTTGCTCCGTGAGATCCGTGAGAATAATCCTGATGATTTCAGGAACTTTCTCAGGATGACGGACCCCGTGTTTCACCGTTTGTTGGCTTCGCTGACCCCCTATATCAGCAGGCAGGATACCTGCATGAGGCAAGCCATCACTCCGGAGCAGAGGTTGGTCGCTACCTTGCGGTATTTGGCCACAGGGAGAAGCCTGCAGGACCTCAAGTTCTCGACAGGCATCTCCCCCCAGGCTCTGGGGATCATTATCCCAGAGACCTGTTCTGCCATCATCCAGGTCCTACAGAAGGAGTATATGAAGGTAAGATTTTTATCCTTTAATATCACATTTTATTGTATTGAATGTTTGCTAATATATTGTATTTCTTTCCTCATTCCCTAATTACCATGATTGTAATATGCTGTGAATGTCCCCTTTGTCCTCATGCATGCTGGATTTTTATGTCATTATTATTTTATGTCCTTCATACATATTTGCCCTTCAATAACCTCCCCAGCATGGTGTCCCCTGCCCTATATTCACATCATGTAGTCACTTAACAATGTATTTTATCAGCTCCATAGTAGTGCTTTACCCCAAACACCCCCTAAAATGTTTGGAAATGTTATTTTGAATTTAAATTCAGGCAGAGGGCCAGAGGCTTTTTTTTGTGGTGTCCCCAAATTTTTGGTAACCCTCCCTCCCCCAACTGCTAAGTCAGCTGATCCCAATTCTCTATCCTCAATCATCTATCTGCTGACTTTGCCAAACCCATACACACTATACCCATCTCTTTAGTGCTCAGATTTATGGATGAATTCCCCAAAGCATGTAGTGCAAGGGCCTGCCTGTATACTTTCCAATGGTACTGTTTAAAGTTCTTGTATCCTATTATGATCTTGATAGGTAATAGCAGAATGTCCAAATGTGCTCAAATGTGTACAATGTGTATTTATATCTTTGTATTATGACACTTCTTACCTGTCCAGTGGGCTGCCAATAGTGTAACTAAGGAGGGGCTGTTCCAAGTAATACCCTGTATTTAGGCATTCATCTCTCAATGAAGTGAAGAGGGTTACCTGTCCAAGAGTCTCCCCCCCCCCATAATGTTAGAAATGGCCCATGAGAGGGGGGGAGGGGGAATATGATAGGTGTACCTTATACTTTGTTGTTGTTAAATTCCCCTTAGTAAATGCTATCTGGAGGTTGCCCCATAATTTGTGTATAATCTGCTTGCCAGGTTTCTGTGAAAAAATAGTAATGTTTTTTTTTTTTTCCTCAACAGTTTCCTTCCACGCCACAGGAATGGCAGACTGTGACCTCCCACTTTGCCCAGCGGTGGGACTTTCCTAACTGCGGAGGGGCAATTGATGGGAAACACGTCCACATCGTCCCACCACCCAACTCGGGTCGTACTATTATAACTACAAGGGGTTTAATAGTATAGTGATGTTGGCGGTGGTGTCGGCTAATTACGAGTTCTTGTATGTGGACGTGGGGAAGAATGGCCGGATGTCCGATGGTGGAGTCATCGCCCAGACGAAGTTCTACAGGCGTCTCCAGAATGGCAGTTTGGACTTGCCACCTCCAGAGGACAATGTTGAAGGTCTCCCATTTGTGTTCGTTGCTGATGAAGCATTTGCGCTGGGGGACCACCTGATGCGGCCATTCCCGATGAGGACCCTCACCCCGGAACAGAGGGTTTTTAATCACCGGCTGGCCAGAGCCCGAAGAGTGGTGGAGAACACATTTGGAATCCTGGCCAGCCGGTTCCGACTATTTCTGACACCCATCCATATGGCGGAGTATAAACTGAACCATATTATACTGGCGTGCTGTGTTCTCCATAATTTTTTAAGAAAACATTCAGCCAACTATGCTGGCTCAGTTGGGCCTGAGGCCGGAATCCCAAATACTTCCACAATGACGGCACTTGAAAGCGGCCATCCTGGCTTGCCCTCCCTGAATGCCCGTGATGTCCGGTTACGATACCTGGAGTTCTTTGTGGTTAGGGGGGCTATCAATATGCCAGACAATCTGTGACACCTTTTTCAAATAAAAAACAACCAAAAGCAATTCTTGGTGGACATTTACTGCTTGTGTTTGTTTTAGCTGACCCTGACAGAAATGTGTTGAGTGCAGAAAATGTCGTGATTGGGTAACCTTATAAAAAACAGTGTTGGCTGGTACTTCCTAAATGCAAAAACACATTTCACTACAAGTGCACTTGCAACCGCACTGAACCTGCACTTGTAGTGCAAAGTGTATTTGCCCTTAGGAAATAACCCCCATTTGTGCATAAAACAACAATTACATCACCCCAAAAGTGTTGTAGTGTTGAGACAATAATCCACACATTCTTGAGTAAGGCACTTTTTTATACCTGCACAATCACATGTGCATTTACCAAAGGTTTTTAAAACAAACCAACATGTTTGTTGTCTAAAATGTTTGCAGTAGCATTATGAAAAATCAAAATATCCATTTCAGATAAAACAGGCCTGTGTAAAACCAACAAGAAAGCCAAAAAAATAGAACTTACAAAGTTCACATATGGTAAAACCTGAAGGCTATATCAGACATCAGTATTTAGGAACTGGGTTTGATATAGCGTTCAGATGGGGGGAACTCACCCCTGGAAAAGCCAAATTTGGAAGATGCACACCAATTTACGAATGTCAACATGTGCTATCTGCCATCAGGGGGGATCAAGGGACGTGTTTTGGGGGAGCAAGCCTTTCCTCAACGCTACTTTATAATTGAGGAAGGGGTTGCACCCCCAAAACGCGTCCATTGATCTCCCGTGATGGCAGATAGCACATGTTGGCACACTGTGTGCATCCTCCAAATTTGGCTTTTCAAAACATTGTAAAAATTGCTATTACAGAAAACCGGTCATTTTGTGGGGTTTAAATTCGCCCCAAAACATCAATGATGTTATTATTTTTTGTAATAACATCACGTATTTGTTGCTGGATGTTTTGCAATTGGAGTTTACATCCCATGATCTCCCCTATCAGTATCTGGGCACTTTCAGAAGTAAAGCGTTCTCTCTCCCTCACATCACGATCACCTAAAAAGAGATAAAGAACAAAAAAAGGTCTCAAAAATCTGCCACCAGCCATCTCTTTTACCTGAGTCTGTGGTCGCAGACACTCACCTCTTGTGGTGCCAATCTCCACCACATCTTCTTCTTCCTCCTGCTCAGCATCTTGGGTTTGGGGTAGTTCCCCTTCTTCCAGAGGGGGGGGGTCTGTGTTCTCCTGGGATGAGGAGTGTCCGAGTCTTTTCTCCCCTATGTAAAACAAAAATGGTATACTTAGCACACAGATATTTGATGGCAGAACTATAGAAATAGGAAACATTGCTTGGAAGTGGGGTACAATTGTCTATTTTAGCCGAGTTCCAAGATGTATATTTTTTATTGCCCTTTGTCAAGCTGCAATACTTTACCTGTTTGGTACAAGCTTCACAGATGTAGCCCCCCCTATAGTATACACTGGAGCACCTGTGTGCCCCCCCTAATAAAAATGGTGTTCTTGTGTCCCACACTAGTGCTCCAGTGTCCAGATGTGAAAACAACTGCTCAGTGTCCTCTCCTTACACACAATCTAGTTTGCATTTCATTCTAGTAACAAACCCATCAACACAAACAAATATTTGGCATCCAAGTAGGCCCCAAAAAAATGTGGGAAAATGCATATGGCCTAAACAATGGTATTCTAGAGGCCGAACAAAAAATGTTTGATACGAAGGAATAATGGGCCCATGAACAGTAAATTTGACCTTTTTAAACGTTACAATTAATAAAAGCATATGGAGCAGAACGAACGGAATAAAGCCAGAAAGAATAGAAACACAGCACAACTACTTACTTTTTTGCAGCAGTCTCCGGATCTTTCGGTACTGCTCTGGCTCTCTCAACTGCAGGTCCGACCACCGCTTCCTGAGCTGATCTTTTGATCTTCGGACCCCGAAATTCCGCTCGAGACTCCTGACCACTTTCGCCATGATCTTGGCCTTTCGGATGTTCGGGTTGGGGTAAGGCCCATATTTTCCATCATAGTCGGACTTCCTCATGATGTCGACCATCTCCAACATCTTCCCAAACGACATATTTGTGGCCTTAAAACGCCTCCTTCTGGATCGGGACGTGCCTGGATCCGGGCTTTCCTCCTCCTCCTCGTTGCTACAATTAGCACGCACCCGGTGTGACTCCGCCATCATGCTCTTCCCCCACTGCGCCGAACGAAAAGGGGCGGGGAATAGAATAGAAAGAACGTCAGGGGCGGGCGGAGTTACACACATGCGCAGTGTGTATAAAGCGTAACACGCGTGCGTATTACGTACGATCTGTGAGCGGAGGAAGGAGCATTGGACGCGCCGATCGTAAAAACGAAGGTAAGAGACAAACTTGGGCCTATACTGCTTCTAGATTGAGGCCTATATTGTAACAAGATTAGGAGAGTTTGGTCTGACATTAGGCTTTGTCTTGTGTTGTGTCTTGCAGTGAACATGGATATTTTAATGAGAGATACTGACTTCATGTCACTATTCATTGATATGCTAAGGGAGCTGCCCTGTCTGTGGGAGATTACCCACCCCCATTTCAAAAACCAAGCAAAGAGGAAGGCAGCACTGGAGCAATTGTGTGAAATTGTGAAGCAGGTGATCCCCACGGCAGACATCACTTATTTAAAGATCTTAATTGGTTGCCTGAGGAGCACATATCTGAGGGAGCGCAAGAAGGTCCTGGATTTACAGAGATCCGGAGCAGCAGATGACATCTATGTCCCCAGGATGTTGTACTACGACAGGCTGCACTTTCTGGCAGGCCAGACTGAACCCAGGCCATCCCTCTCCAGTCTTCCTTCCACGCTTCCTTCCCCCCCGGCTGAGGCTTCTGATGCCCAACCTGGGCCTTCCAGGCCATATGTGGAGGAGCCCAGATTGAGCCAGGTATAGCATTCCTCTAAATATTTCTGCTTGTCCAATCAATGATGTTACCTAGATGTTAGTTGGGAGTACTAATTTATGATTGTGATTGATGATGCAAAAACTAAAACCATGTCCCTTTTTCATACACAGGGAAGTCTCAGCCAGGAGGTGGCTGATCTGCAGGTCCCTCCACCCACCCTGAAAACAGAAAGTGGCAGCAGGAGGAGTAGCCTAGAGGAGGCGGCTATCAGATTTTTTTGGAGGGCTACAGAGGTCCTGGGAGCACCCCACACCAGGCAGGAGAACCTTGCGGCATTCATTGCCTATAAAATGCAGAGGATGGAGGAGGGCCAACAAGCCATGTGTCAGGCCCTCATATCAGAGGCTCTGGAGAAAGGTGTAAGGGGCCAACTTACACCTCACACACAGCTTTGGGATGGTCCTCCTCCTCCTCCTCCCTCTCCTCCAGGTCCTCCCAGTCCTCCTCCAGGTCCTCCCAGTCCTCCTCCAAGTCCTCCCAGTCCTCCTCCAGGTCCTACTCCTCCTCCTGCCACATCTCCTACTGCACAGCCACAGCCAGGAAGGAAGTGTGAAAGGAAGACCAGAGAGTGATTGCCCTGGATCCAGTCTGGTCAGCCAAAAGATGCAGCCTCTTGTGGTACCACAGCCTGGGGACACTGATGTCATCTGCTGCTATCCAAGTCTCTGTGAATCCCGGACCAGACTGCCCTCCCTTATATATGGACTCCTCAGGCCAGCAATTTTGAGGTTTAAGAATTGATGTCTGCCGTGGGGGTCCCAGGCTTCACTAATTTCTCCTGTTGATCCAGTGTTGCCTTCCTCTTTGTTTGGTTCTGATCCCTTAATAAAGGATTTTTGTTTTGAATTATACTCTCCTATGTGTTTTACTTCAAAAATGATGGTTTGTTTGTGAGGATTCAGGGACATTTCTAATATACAATGTGAAATGAACAAGGGACACCAACACCAAAAAATCTCCTGGAGATTAAATAATAAAAGATATCAATGGTGTTGGGGTAACTTGCCACACAAAACACACACAAAAATATTCTGGAGTAAAAATAAAAATAACATTGAACAAAGATCAGCCTTGGAAAAAATCCAAACATTAAAGAAAAAAAAAGGCTTAAAAACCAAAAAAAAAATATTAAAAAAATATAAAACTGTCAGATGTGACAACTAATAACAATATATTGAGGGAATCCCACTAAAAAAACACAAATCAAACTTTGTGAGAAGTGTGTGTGAATATGAGCAGCAAAACGACTTAATTCTTGTCACATTATAAAGAAGAAGAGAGTGCGCTGTATTAAAAGATTTTTTACATTGCAGCGTGACGAAAGTGCTTTATCCATTACGAACGCTAAGTTTACCAGAACGAGCTGTCCCGTGTCGGAATTTCTTCTGAGCATGCGTGGCACTTTGTGCGTCGGAACAGGCCACACACGGTCGGAATTGACGCGATCGGATTTTGTTGTCGGAAAATTTTATCTCCTGCTGTCCAACTTTGTGTGTCGGAAAATCCGATGGAAAATGTCCGATGGCGCCCACACACGGTCGGAATTTCCGACAACACGCTCCGATCGGACATTGTCCATCGGAAAATCCGACCGTGTGTACGGGGCATTAGGCAAATAATAAATAACACGTTATCTCCTCTGATTCCGCAACATGTCTGGTTGACGAACGGTCGTTCAGAAACTAACTGAAAAGCACGAAATGAAAAGTGCGAACTGAAAAGCATGAAATGAAAAGCGCAAACTGAAAAGCGCTAAATGAAAAATGCAAAAAGAAATGTGCGAATCAACACTCACCAAACTTCTACTAACATGAAATTAGCAGAAGGAGCCCAAAGGGTGGCGCAAAAGAGCTGAAAAACCACGTAGTACGTCTAGTACGGCACTACTTTCATAATTGTTGTCCAACATTTGTGTGACCGTGTGTATGCAAGACAAGTTTGAGCCAATGCCCTTCGGACAAAATTCAACGGTTTTGTTGGCCAACAATCCGATCGTGTGCACAAGGCATTAGAGGTAGTGCATGCTTGTTCTGGGTCCGTGACTTCAGGATTAGAATGATTGCCCTGCAACCTGCAGCTTTGGAACAATTCAACAATTTCCTATTCTAAAATTTAGGTAAAAAAAGAAACACCAAAACCAGGTGAAATCAATAAGCTGGTCAAGTATCAAAATGTTAGTACTGAAAATGTTTCTTAATTCCCCACAGCCAGCAATGAAACCCCAACTCCTGAAAAATGAATAAATGTGAAAAGCTGGATCCAATTGGTGGCTGACTGGTAACACTGCTTGTAGACTGCCACCCACTGCAGCATATAATCAGTGTTACCTTCCAGCCACCAATCAGATTCAGCCTTTCACATTGGGTGTGTGCATGAATACACTGCAGAGGTACCCGGCGTAGAGTTAATGTTCACAAAGAGGTTAGGAGGGTTGTAAAAACAGGCAGTTGATCTGTGTTTTTTACGCAACCCCCTCCCCACAAAAAAAAAAATGGACATGGTGCCGCTCAGGGAAACTCTCACCGCATGTAAGTAAAATGGGGTGGTGCCACAACTAGGAGCCGAATGCTTGATTTGTAGTCGCAGTGTGTTATCACAATGCAAAATTGCCATTCCCCAATGCTAAAAAAAAAAAAAAACGGCATTGGGAGGTGGCAGCATTTCCTTCTGAACACTTGTAAACTGCCTTTCACCATCCTCTGAAAAGCAATGCACCACAAATCACATTTCAAGGGGGTGGTAAACACCACTGCTAGTGTCAAACAAGCCTTTTTTATTTTTTATATACATTGGCTTTTTATTTAGAACTGAAAATTAGGCCAAACAACATACATTGCACAAATGGTTAGTGCATTATAAGAATAGCGTTTTTTTCCTTACAGTTTTTCTATAAAGAGAAGGTTCAAGGGTAACAACAGTTACTTGCAGGAAGGTGCAAGAGCACACTTATGGGAAAATAGAATATTATGTATCTAAAATGCATAATATATAGACTAGTGTGGAATGAGAAATGTTATTTCACATTTTCAAGTAAAGTAATACAGATTCCAAATGACAAAATAGTATTCCAATAAACATTTCTTATATTTTATATACTGTATTATATATTAGTTGATTTGAAATTAATCTATGGTAACCACATATGGATGCGTCTTTCTTTTTGGAAATAGAGATAAAGAAAGTGACTGTCCTCAGTGGATTCCAGTAAATTAAAGTAGAACTAATGGCAACTTTTTTTAAAAATTTGGATAGTGTAAGGGACGGTTATAAGCCCTGTTAGTTTTTTGCCATCTGTGTCCAATTTGGGAGATTTTCCTTCACTTCCTGTCTCATAGCTAAAACAGAAAGTAAGTGGAAATCCCTCCAAAGTCAAAATCCCTCCACTAGTTCACCAGGACTAGTGTCCCCATTGAAAGATTTCCTCTCTGTTCCTATCCTTGGGACAACCCAAAATGTTGTATTTCTTTTACTTTCACTTTTTATAATAACTGTGTTGGCATTTGCTTCCTTCTACTGTCTGAATTTGTATATACCTGTAAATTCCTGTAGATATATTATGTATGCACTTCCTACCCCTGGTTTTTGGCTTTGAAATCCTATAAGGAGGAAGTGGGGAGAGAAAGTTTAAGCCACGTGTCCTCTGCATGCTGCTAAATGCTGGTTCCAGAAGAGACTATTACACACTACTAAGGAGAGACTAAAGAGTAGATAGGCTGACTCTGAGTTCCAGTGCCAGACCACAGTTCCTGCCCATTCCGTGTTGGCTGGACAACAGTTGGAGGATACCCTGTGACCACTGATCTTGTCTTCATGTCTCAGACACAAAGACAGACACTGCATCATCCTCAGGGGCCCTTGAAACTAAACTTTGATGTATGTACTGTACTATTATTAATCCCTTCCTATATAAAGCTAATATTAATTCTGTAGCACTGTCCTAGTCAGAGCAGGTACCTAGGTAAATTTAGTTTAGCTCCTCTGTAAACAGTGCAGCAAGTGTTGATTGTTCTAAACAGTCTGGAGCACTAGCACAGGTGGTCTTTGGATCCTGGGTATCCCTGCCTGAGGAGGCCCCCGTCTGAGGGGTTCTGCCCCTTTGGGCAGTCTGCTGGAAATACTGCTGTAGCTGTACCCCCATAGGGGCTGCAAAATGTAGTAGTTCCACCTGTCACCCTGCCCAGCCTGGCATTCACTTCCATTCAGTCCCCAGACAACGAACAGTCCATCAGCCTTGTTTTTGTTATTTATTGAGGGATTCAACTTGGATGGAGTAAAAGGGAATTATGGGATGCCCTGAATCAATAGCAGAAATCAATGTAATGATCAAATGGAACCTCTTTTTTCTTCTAGAGGTCCAGCCTCCTCCAGCACAATGCTTTTTTGCAGACTGTGTCTCTTTGTCCTGTACAATACTTGGTTCCTGGCAGCTAGCACATGGTAGGCCCAACTCTATCACAGATAGAACTTAGAAACTGCCATTTGCTGACAAGGACTGTGGGTCCCTTTGGTGTAGCAACCAATGGTGAAAGGAAAGTCTTTCGTGCTAGCTGTATTAAGGTGAACTACTGATCCCAGTCAGTCCTGTGCAGGCTATGTCAACCCTCCTGGCCACAGCCACCCGCCTTCTTTGCCAGTAACATCACAGTCTCTCCCGCTGGCTCTACATCCATCTCGGACTGCCTCCCAGTCCACTCCGGCATGCCTCTCTCCCAGCTCTCCCGACTGTGCCTGCCACTCACCGACACCTGCCTGGCAGTGTTCCCCACTGCCATCTCCTGCTCCTGTTCAGGACACCCCTTGGGTTATGTGAGGTTCCTTCACAGCTCCTAACCCTGGTCCAAGGTCACCCCCCCCCAGACTGGGGGGCTCCCTCCACGTCCCTGACAGCCTAACACTCCATCTCCAGTTCTTCCGCCCAAACAACTCTTCCCCAGCTGGGCTGACTCTAGGTATTTATGGAGGCCTGCTCCCTGCCAATCCAGGTTGGGGATTGGTCTGGGTTCCTTAGAACACCCCAGACATCTCCACCTTTCTTCCACTCCTTCTAGAAGCCTCTAGAAGCAGAAGGGAGGTAACCGAAAGATGAAACTAGCTGTGAGGCACCAGACTACTTTAAACCACTCCCAACCACAAAACAAATAGGCCTAGCTTTCAATTTGGCCTGCCTAAATTTATCTGCACTGACGATAATCTAAACTCTAGCACCTACCTAAGTAGAGGGTGCTACACTGCTGTGAGTTCATCAAGGTCCCAACCATGGCTTTGACTGGGTGGCCTATTCTCTAAAGTCTGGGGGTTCTTTTTCTTTTGGCCTGGAGAAGAACACTGGAGGATACCAGGTGAAGGCTGGATGGAAGAGGGTCCAGTGGTTGGTGGTATCTTGAGTCTGCATCTCCCTCACTAAGAAACTCTCAAGGGATATCATAAGATTGCAGCTGATTATCCTGAGGCCTGTGAGTACTGACCTGTGTTCTATGCTCCAAAGACTGGCTTTACACAGAAACAAGCATTGACATTTTACTAGCAAGAAGAGACTTTATGAGAGTCCTAAATCCTCATTTACATCAGTTCCTTCAGGGGATCCTATGCCCTTCTCTGACCTATCCAAGTTCTGTTTATAAATAAAAATACAAAAGATACCCCTAGACTGTTTTATTGAGTCAGAGAGGGAGAACAAAAATGCTGTATGCCTGGCTGCGTGTGTTTTAAGTGGGAATACGGGACCAACTAATACTATTTCTCATAACACCTCCAAAAGAGGGCTACAACAGTAGACAGGACAATTAGAGAGGGTGAATCTCCTAACAAGGACATATAAATCAATAAAAACCTGACAGGTGCTCTTACCTTTCTCCTTAAAGTTTTGCCTTTAGTATACTTTGAGTTATTTAGTTTCCAGAAGGAAAGTTCTCTGATCCCAACATACATACATTATGCATGCTAATTTGTAAAATATAAAAAAGTTGTACAATTTTAATAAAATGCATTAATATATGGTATATGTCCTAAAAATTTCAAACCAGTAATTCCACGGTGATATGCAGGCTATAACATTCCTAGTTTATATGGTGAGAGAAGAAGCATAATGTAATATTTTTAGTAATTGGTATCTGGTTGACTGGCGCAGATCCTGAATGGGTATCATTAAATTATGATTCATGACTTAAGCATCTGTTTTAGTTTTAAAAGAATTTTAAATGTTTTATGTATTCAGTGTGTGATTCTGAGATCTTTAGCTGAAACATGGACCTCTAACATCCTGTTCATTAAAAACAGAATCATCACATTATAAGGAATTCCTAGAATCCTCTGCTCTAAAGTTAAAGTATTAATTTTCTACAAATGTATGGCTATATAAATCATGCACAAGCTACAAGCAACAGATAAACAGACATTTACAAGAAACTTGTCATGATACAAGCTTAGCGCTCCATTCATGCAGGCGGCCAGGGGGTGATAAAAATAGGTGGTTGCTCTGTGTTTTTATCACCCCCAGCCAGGCAAACAAGGCACTTTTCAATGGGACGACACCAGTGGTGTAGCGTGTGTGTGTGTGTGTGGGGGGGGGGGGGCTTCTGGGACTTGTGCCCCAAGTGCAACATCTAGAGGGGTGCAGAAAAGTCCCATGCCTGACCATGTCCTCCCACCTCACTGCATCAGATGCGATGGTAACATGTAAGGCTCGTCAGGGGGACCAAAATATGCAGACACATAAAGTATGTGGCAGCAGCAGTGCAGCATTTTCAATGCAACCTAAAAATCATCAGAGGGCAGCAGATGAGCAGAGGCATGCAGTGTAGAGTCACCCCACCCTCCTTCTCTCTGAGCTGCAGAAGTTTCATGAGTATGCATGCAGCCTAGACAGCATTCGTCCTTTGTGTGGGATGATCTGATCAGGTAGGATGGGGATGGCGGGATTTACATCCGGAGTGACACGTTTTCTGCCAGGCTGGGATTGAATGAGATGAGGGAGGAAGTTTATTTGGAGTGCAGCACTTCTACCACTTCTTGGACACTTCATTACACATCCAGGTAGAGGGACAGTCCACCGGGGGACACATAAACTCATCATTAACACAGACCGGAAATCATCATTACAAATATTCACCCACAGCTTTCTGTCTGCTCTGTGCTTCATACATGGGGGGGGGGGGTCAATGTATATATAATACATGGGAGGGGGTCAGTCAGTGTATATATAATGCATGGAGGGGGGTCAGTGTATATATCATACAATAATACATGGGGTGATGGGGGGGTTAGTGTATACATAATACATGGGGGTCAATGTATAATTAATATATGGGGGGTCAGTGAATATACAGTACATGGGGTGATGGGGGGGTCAGTGTATATATAATACATGGGGTGATGGAGGGGCAGTGTATATATAATACATGGGGTGATGGGGGGCTGTGAATAATATATGGGGTGATGGGGGCCGTCCACTAGTCTGCCCGCCAGCAAGGAGAACTGGGGGCTTCAGTAATAAAAGTATTAAAACAGATGAAGGGGTGAATTTTAAACATGAAGGGGTGAGAAACATGTAGAAGGGAGGGGGGGGGGTTGCCTGATTTTAGTCTTGCCTAGGGCAGCACAAAACCACAATAGATCACTGTCCCCAGCTGCCCACATTTAAGCACACATGGTTCCGATCAGAGGAGTACACATCGCCTTAGCAATTTTAAAGCTGCATGCAGAGTTTAATTGGCAGCACCTCCTGTCAAATGCTCTCATTCAAGTGAATGGAGATATGCCACCACCATGAGCCAAACATTTGCTGGCAGTTGTAAAGTGGTCCTGCAATGTAAAATTTCCATTTAGAAAAAAAAAAAAAAGGAACAAGCATAAGAAGGTGGCAGTATTGCCTCCTGATCACCTGTTGACCTCCTTTCACCTTCCTCTGAAAAGCAGTCCACCACAGATTGCTTTTCAGAGGGGTGTTAAACACTACCACTTGAGTGAAAAGCCTAAGTCAGAGCTCTGGATTGGCATGCTTATTTCAAGAATGCATTGAGGAAAGCCTGGGGATACGTCAGGCATAAAATCACACCACAACCCTCCAAAATCCATAATAAAGAAACAACATAACAAGAAAGGGGACTTTCAAAGTGTGACCCCCAAATGAAAGACAGCATGATGTATAAAACACAATCCTAATTTTATACAAATGGTTAAAAAAGCCTTGTAAAATGGCTGTGCAAAGCACCATACAATATGGATATATAAATTGGCACAACACAAATTATGCTGGCATCTGAAGATGGTCTTCTCATACAAACATGTTTCATTATAGAGCTGGTGCAGGGGATGCTGGTGGAAAAGGACTCCCACAGCTGCCATTCCTCCTAGGCTGCTAGGTTGCCTAATCTCCATCTTCTTGATGAAGACGGCCTCCTTATCTCAACATATTTTGCTAAAGAGCTTTATCAGGAGATGAGTGATCAGAAAATATATCCAGTATGAATAAAAGCAATGATATCTTACATGTCCTGGTAAGGCACATACACTACGCATAATCTCCAAAAAACCAGAGGGGGACCCCTACATAAAAAGGGAGCCAACCAACCAGTTCAGGCAAAAACATCAAACCCAATGGTGCCCAATTATAATGGAAATAAATATTCCCAGATGAAGATAGAGCTATCAAGGTCCCAAAATAGGAAAGGGCAGAGTCAAATAAAAAAGCGTGCCACACTCCTACAGTCCAAACATTTAATAAACTGGAAGAGTGTGGCACACTTTTGTATTTGACTCTGCACTCTCCTTTTTTGGAGCCTTAGGAATATTCAACTCCTTTATAAGTGAGTACCATTGTGTTTGATGTTCTTGCCAAGTCTGGTTGGTTGGCTCCCTTTTTTAATTGGGAGTTCTCCCCTGGTTTGTCAGAGGCCATGTGTGGATGCATGTGCCTTGCCATGTATAATACTGCTGATGATGATGTTTTTAATCATACTGGATATGTGTTCTGATCACTCTCTCCTGAAGAAGCTCTTTAGTGAAATATGTCACAATAAGGAGGCCATCTTCATCAAGATGATGGAGAACGAGCAACCTAGGAATGACAGCCATGGGTGTCCCTCTCCACTAGCATTACCTGCACCATCCAGACCCGATGCAAGCAGCCAAGCTAAAGCAAGACCCCACAAAAGCACAACCAGGACATGCTAAGGTGAGTTCACGTAATTCATTTCTATAAGACACAAGAAAACCTATTGAAATATGTTTTTAATATATTTTTATTGAAATTTTACAAGTTACAAGTTAGCTGAACACAAAAATAGAAAAAGACCTGATGTTGATCTTAGAGTACAATCAAAGATCAGTAGTTTTACTACCCAAAGTTATTGTATGGCCACATCAGCCAGACCACATATACAGTAGCTCACAAAAGTGAGTACACCCCTCACATTTTTAAAAATATTTTATTATATCTTTTCATGTGACAACACTGAAGAAATTACACTTTGCTACAATGTAAAATAGTGAGTGTACAGCTTGTATAACAGTGTAAATTTGCTGACCCCTCAAAATAACTCAACACACAGCCATTAATGTCTAAACCGCTGGCAACAAAAGTGAGTACACCCCTAAGTGAAAATGTCCAAATTGGACCAAAAGTGTCAATATTTTGTGTGGCCACCATTATTTCCAGCACTGCCTTAACCCTCTTGGGCATGGAGTTCACCAGAGCTTCACAGGTTGCCACTGGAGTCCTCTTCCACTCCTCCAAGACAACATCACGGAGCTGGTGAATGTTAGAGACCTTGCGCTCCTCCACCTTCCAATTAAGGTTGCCCCACAGATGCTCAATAGGGTTTAGGTTTGCAAACATGCTTGGCCAGTCCATCACCTTTACCCTCAGCCTCTTTAGCAGGGCAGTGGTCGTCTCAGAGGTGTGTTTGGTGTTGTTATCATGTTGGAATACTGCCCTGCGGCCCAGTCTCCGAAGGGAGGGGATCATGCTCTGCTTCATGCCTATATAAGTCGTCATGCACCTCGCACACAGCATTACAGCGGTAGAGAGCATCGTGTCAACATTGGAAGAAGAAAAGAGGGAACAAGAAGACAGAGAAGACCAGGCCACCTCTAGCAAAAGAGCAGAAGATAGTGGAGGAGCTCGGCAGAAGAACCGGAGAGCTGGAGAAGAACCGGACACCGGGAGAAGAGGCCGGAGAGCGGGAGAAGAACCGGACACCGGGTGAAGAGGACGGAGAGTGCGGAGAAGTTGGAAGAAGACCCTCGAAGTCGGAAGAAGATGCCCAGAGCTGCTTAATAAATTACTTTAAAAAGCTGTGTAGTGTGTTTTTTTATTGACACTTTTCCCCCCAGGTGAATAGAAAGGGGTACGATGGGGGGGCTGGGATCTGGGAGCTGGAATCTGGGGGCCCCCTTATTAAAGGGGGTTCCTGGATTTTGATAAGCCCTCCGCCCGCAGACCCCAACAACCAACAGCCAGGGTTGTCGGGAAGAGGCCCTTGTCCTCATCAACATCCTTGGAAACATAAGGGCGATACCCCTGGGTAGATCATTGCCTGCCTAGAGAGGACATAGGACAACCTAGTTAGGATTTTGAGATTAGCTTCTATCAGGGAGACATGAAATGAATGATACCAGACTGCTGGTTTCCAAGAGCACCCCGTGTCTATCTACCAGGTCCGAGCGTAAGCTGGGATGACGTCTTTGCCCAACAGAGAGGAGTATATTAGCGATATTCCCCCCCTCTGATCCATGTTGTTTGAGCACCACTGCTCATATGCAGTGATGGTAGAGGGTTCCTTCCTGTTAGTCCAAACTGAGTTAAGGAAATGGGCAATCTGGGAGAAGCGGAAAATTTTAGAGTTGGGCATTTCCAGTGTCTTTCTACAGTGTTTCAGTGTGAGGGGGCCTGCCGGGGGTAAGAAAGTGGCCAATGTGATATAGGCATTTGTTAGTCCACCAGCCGAAGGCTTTGATGTTGAGGCCTGGGGGAAACCTTGGGTTGTGGAATATATGTGACAGGGGCTTCAGGGGGGAGATCAGAGAGTGGCGTGTATGTAGTGTGTTGCACAGCGCCACTGAGTGAGAACGAGTTGGCGACATTATCGCCAGTCTTGTACTAGTATCTCTCCAGAGGAGATGGTCTATGGTATTCAAGGGGACGGCTTGCCTTTCCATGGAGAGACAATTGGGCTTAGGGCCCCTAGAGTAGACTGTTGAGATTTGAGCAAGTTGTGCAGCCTGATAATACCACTACAAATTTGGAAGGCCTACACCTCCCTGCAATTTTATCCTGAGTAAAACCTCTTCGGGGCATCTGTATCCTTTGTTTTCCCAGACAAATTTTACTATTCGGGACTGAAATTTACAAAGGAATTGTATCTTTATCTTTATAGGGATTGGGAGAGAGCGGAACAGGTATAACATTCACGGGAGAAGGATCATTTAACCGCGTTAACTCTGCCCATCCAGTATAGACCACACCTCGACCACCTCTCCATGTCCTCCCCACATTTCTGTATCATAGGAGGGTAATTTGCCTGAAAGAGCTTGCTGATGTCATGGGTGAATTTAATGCCCAGTTATGGGATTGCGTCTGTTGCCCAAGTGAAGGCGAAGTTATGTTTTAGCTGTGTGTGCAATGTAGGGGGGACAGAGACGTTTAGGGCTATGGATTTAGACATGTTAACCTGCAGTCCTGAGTTTTGACTAAATTCCTGTAGGGTCTTGTATATCGTAGGGGTAGATGTCAGGGGGGAAATGAATAGTAATAAGTTATCCACTTATAGTGCGCATTTGTTCCCCCCATGTAATCTCATTGATGTCAGAGTTGGCCTGGATCGTGACAGCCAAAGTCTCAATGGCCATAGGGAAGAGGAGGGGGGAGAGCGGGCAGCCCTGTCTGGTGCCGCTAGTAATGGTGAAGGTGTCAGAGTATCTACCCATCAATCGCACTTGTGCCTTCGGGGAAGAGTACAGTGATCGGATTATGCCTAGGAAGTTTGGGCCAGAGCCCCATCTTTCCAGGATTTCAAAATGTATGGCCAAGCTGCCGAGTCAAATGCCTTATGGAGGTCTATTGAGAGAAGGAAACCCTTCTGGGGGGACCACCAACCCATTGGGAGTTAAGTAAGGAAATGATGTCTACCGCTCTTTTAATCTGGTCCGGTCCTTGTTTCCCAGGGATGAAGCCCACCTCATCTCTGTGTATGTATGTAGCGATGAAACTCGCTACCCTGTTGGCAAGGATCTTTGTCATTAACTTTATATCATTATTGATAAGTGAGATTGGCCAGTAGTTACCAACCTCGCTCAAATCCTTCCCTGGTTTAGGGATGACAGAGATGTATGAGGAGTTAAGATCTTTCCCTAGGGGGGCTCCTGAGAGAGTTAAAGAACCGGGCCAGATATGGGGCTAGGCTGGGGCCAAATTTTTTGTAATATCCTGTGGAGAAGCCATCCGGCCCAGGCGAAGGGCCTAGTTTGAGGGAGTAGATGGTGTCTAAAACCTCCTTGGATGTGAATGGGTTCTCTAGAAGTTCCTCGTGACTTTTGTTTATTGAGAGTAAAGGGAGGTTGTCAAGAAAGGTATTCTTAAGTGCTTGGGGAGGCGGGGGGTTGGTTTTGTAAAGGTCTGAGTAAAACTGTAGGAAGGTGTGCATTATTTTGCTTGGATTCTGGGTCAGGTCCCCGGAGGAGGATCGAATTTTGAGGAAGGTCAACGTGCGGTGTTTGGTGGCGACTCTGGAGCCAATTCTTTCTTTTTGGGAGTAAAATTTAGCCCCAGTCCATCTAAGGCAGTGATGGCAAACCTTGGCACCCCAGATGTTTTTGAACTACATTTCCCATCATGCTCATCCACTCTGCATTGTAGTTGAGCATCATGGGAAATGTAGTTCCAAAACATCTGGGGTGCCAAGGTTCGTCATCACTGATCTAAGGCATTTCTCTGCAGCCGTTGTGAGAGATAGGTTGAGGTGGGTATGGGCTGTGTCTAAAAGTATTAAGGTACTCAAGCGCTAAAGTGAATATATAAAACTGTAAAATATTGTGCAAAGTAGTGTAAAAAAATAAAAATAAATAAACTAATATATAAAATCTGATATATAAAAAAGAGTTCAAATATCCAGATACTACAGCTGCAATCATTCAGTGACACGCCACTTATAAATAGTTAAATAGATAAAGTGATGCGCTCGTAATATCTATAGGATATCCTACTATTCAATGTGCTGACAGGTCACAGTCTACTTGTGGATACTTTGTTACAAACTATACAAAAACTTGAACAGTGATTAGCATAATATAAATAAATATAAATACAATGTGTTGAAAAGTCTGCTGTGAAAGTCTAATTGGAGACCTCCCGGAATACAAATCCAAAATTTAGTTCACCATTTGTTCTTGTGAAATAAAAAACAAACAAAAATATGTGGAAAAAGGTGATGAAAAAATAGAGTGAAAAATATATTAAAACAGATATATTAAATAAATATGTAGTTGGTAACAATTATAAAAGGATTACAATTGTGTGGATTCCCATACACCTTACTTGAAAAGGTGATTCCTTTGCAGGTTAGAAGAAAAATGATGATGATACCTCTTATCTGTGTTCAGGGGCGTAACTAGAAATAGCAGGGCCCCATAGCAAAATGTTGTATGGGGCCCTCCTGCAAACAGCCCCCCCCCCACAGCTGCTATAGTGTCAATGCAGCGTGACCTGTGCCACATACAGCGTGACATGTGCCCAATGCAGCATGACCTGTGCCCAATACGGCCTGACCTGTGCCCAATACAGCGTGACCTGTGCCCCATACAGCGTGACCTGTGCCCAATACAGCCTGGTCTGCCTGTGCCCATACAGCCCCACTTATGCAGAGGAAGAGGCAAGCCACCAGATCAGCAGAGAGCGGGATTGCCCGCTGTAATAGCTTTCATTTGAATTTCCTGTCTTCCCGGGGCTCATCGTCACATAGCCCCACCTCTTGGCCCGACGCCTTTGATGACGTCAACATGTCCCGCATTAGATCGGCTTTCTGTCTATCAAAGGCACCGGGCCAAATGGTGGAGCTATGTAACGCGAGCCCCGGGAACACTGGAAGTTCTAATGAAAGCTCTTACGTCGGGCAATTCAGCTCTCCGCTGATACGGACAGCATGCCTCTTCCTTTCCTCTCTCTTCCCCTGGCTGGGAGACTGTGCCGGCGATGTTCTTATCCTCACTGGGCCTCACTCGGCTGCGGGCCCCATAGGGCCCGCATGGGTCGCTATTGTGGTAGTTACGCCCCTGTCTGTGTTTAAACAAGGCTTACTGAGTCTGGGTTAATCAGCAGAGGATAGGCTTACATCCACCGGCTAGGATCATCTAATCTCCACTTCTCCTGTTCATATGCTTTCCCCCACATAAAATACAAAAGTGGGACAAGACCATTGCGCACATAACTTCTACTAAATAAAGTTAACAAAGAGCCCAATAGATCCACTCACATGATGTAAAAGATCTAGATCGCATTTCACTGATGTATGGTCAGTAGAAATCACTGCCTCCGTGTTCCTCTGTACTGCTGCTATTCAGGATCACTGCAGGTTGCACACTGACTTTCACAGCAGACTTTTCAACACATTGTATTTATATTTATTTATATTATGCTAATCACTGTTCAAGTTTTTGTATAGTTTGTAACAAAGTATCCACAAGTAGAATGTGACCTGTCAGCACAGTGAATAGTAGGATATCCTATAGATATTACGAGCGCATCACTTTATCTATTTAACTATGGGCTGTGTCTAGCTGTGCCAACATTCCATGTGTAGGTCGGCGCTTGTGTGCCTTAGCTAGTGATTGGTATTCCTCCGCTCGCTTCTGTATTTCTGTCCTGTGCTCTTTCTTGATTTTAGAGAAAAGCTGAATGAGCTTTCTTCGTACCTTCTTGTGAGCTGCCCATAGGGTAGTTGGGGATACCTCGTTGGTGTCATTTCCAAGGAAGCATTCTTTGATGGCTTGTTCTAGTAGGGTGCACTGTATAGGGTTGCTCAAAAGGGCCTCATTAAGACACCATCTGAAATAGCCTGTGGTACCTGATCACTGCTGTGTAACTATGGTAACTATGGTGACAATAGAATGGTCTGATAGAGGGGTATCAACGATTTTAGACCCTATAATTAATGGGATGGATGTTGAGTGTGTGAAGATGTGGTCTATCCTAGCATAGGAATTGTGGGGTGCTGAAAAATGGGTGTAGTCTTTTACGTGGGGCTTGACCTCTCTCCAAATGTCCACAAGCCCTGCAGAATGTAGCAGGAGAGCGATTTTCACGCTCTATTTTGAGGTGTTTGGGTTTTGGTTTCCCTCCAGCTGTTTTGTCCAGGGAGAAGTCAAAAGCGGTATTAGAGTCTCCACTGAAGGAAACCATCCCCCTGAAATGTTTTTGTAATTTGCGCAGTGTTGAGTCAAAAAATCTCCCTTGACCTTTATTGGGTGTGTAGTAAGAAACAAATGTGTATGTCTCCCCGTCGATGATGCCCAAAACCAATACATAACGACTTAGAGGGTCTGCGACAATCTCTTGGCAAAGGTTGTTATGTCTGCCGAAGCATATGGCCACTCCGTTTGTTCTATTTTCGGCAGATGTGATATAAAATTGTGGGTGGCGCTGAAGTAGAAAAGAGGGTTTATAAGAAGCAGGGAAGTGGGTTTCTTGTAGTAGTAGGATATCAGTGTGCATGTAATGGTATAATTGGAATAACTTCCGGTATTTGATAGGGGGGTTGAGTCGCTGGCTGTTGTGTGTGACGATTTTAAAGGTGGGGGTTGGGGAGTTTGCGTTAGCCATGGATCAGAGGTGGAGACATCGCTGAAGTGGTGCATGACCTACCTCCTCCCGATGGAAAGCATGGCTGGTGCAACCCGTCTGTCCGTGAAGCTGAAGCTCGGGACCCTAAGTGGAGAAACCAGATGCTCCTGGAAAACCTGGTTAGAGAGAAGACAGGTAGGTAGGAAAGGAGAGGAGGGGAAGACAAGGAGAAGAAGATTAGACATGTAAATACAAACACCTTACAGTATTGGCTTAAAAAATTTAGAATCAGGGGGCACCCTGATTCTTAATTGTGGGGCCTATTTCACCTTGGGGTAGAAATAGGCCTGCCATTGCCCACCCCTTAACCTGAAAGCTGGAGAACCCTGAGTTAGGGACTCCAAATCGTCCCCCAGGAGCACACTAGGTGCCTGCGGAGACTGTTGGAGGTGCACTAGTCCACCTCGATCCCACCACTAGAAAATAAACAAACCTTAACATTGTACAATGAACAGATCGCCCTTAGGACAGATAGAATTGGGATCACAATCACTCACCAGGTTCCCTCTCCCGGGTCCAGTACCCCCTCAGCTTCCCCTCCAAACATACGGACAATCTTGGGTGATACCGGGCCCAGGAATGGGAACAAAGTCACCTCTAAGCTCGCTGTGGGGCGTGTCCCCCTCAGTTTAGTGGTTAAGCAAACAATTTCCTTAGGTGCAAGAGGGTCATTAAAAGGCACTCTTAACTTTGGAATGGATGATCACATCCTGGGAACTCTAACAAAAAATTAAAGTGTTGTGGAAGAGAGGAACTTGCATAACAGCAGAGATACGTATGCTATAAAAGAACATCGGGGCCATTGACCAACTGGGTCGAACATAGGGGCCTAGTGCCCAGTCTCTTTTTCCGTGACTTGAGCCCGGTAAAGGAGAGCCCTATTTCCCTTAACTACCCCTAACTGGGCGGGAGGAGGTATTAGATACCATTAGGGCTAACAATCCGGGGAGGTAAGTCCTGGGGGAAAAAACGCAGAAAGAGAGACTTGGGGGTAAGCCCCAATCACTGGAGTAGGTAAAGATGTAAACCAGATCGCTGGTTTACTAAGATAAGTGGACCAGTCATGTCAGTAAAGTCTCTTTGGACCGCTTAGAGTGTTGTTTCAGCCATGTGGGTTGCAGGGGGCTTGCCGGCGGTGGTCTCTTCGATGACGAGGAGGGACCTTTGCTGGTAGGTATGGGTAGATGCTCCTGTAAAAGTAGGCCTGGATGTAGGAATAGACGTTCCCCCTTTACCTAAGAAGAGAAGCCATAACCTTTGTTGCGATACGAGAAGTTAAGACAGGACGTGAAGCACCATCTATAAGGTATCTCCTTCTGTATCAAGATTTGAAGTAGCGATTTAAGCGATCATCGCTTCTGGACCGTGTAAGGGGAGAGGTCGGCAAATATCTGAACCGCATGTCCATGAATGTTGAGGGCATCAACTCCTCTATCTTTCCTCATCCCCTCCTCCTTCACGTAGTAAAAATGGGGTTTTACAATAATTTCCCTGGGGAGTTCGTTGTGGCGAGGGGGCTGTAAAACTCTATGAGCTCTGTTGAGCTCCAAGCGGTGTTCAGCAATGTCAGGAATGAGTCCTTTAATAAGTGACCTCACCGCTGGCTGGACCTCTTTCACCGATTTGGGGAGTCCCCTCATTCTAAAATTGTACCTTCTCGACCTGTTCTCAAGGTCAAAACAGGGGAGAAAAGAAAGCAATTCTTCTAAGAGGAACATGCAATTACCAAAAATATAAATGATGTTTATTGAAAAAATACACTTTAACACCAATCAAAAAATATATGGTTAAAAAACCTGGCACCACCACCAATGATAAAAAATGACAACGTTGTCATAGACCAACACAGATGGCCACCACAAACATACACCATACACACCTCCTATTAAGTAAATGCAAGATAATATTGCCTATATGTCATCAATTGTGGAATTGATGATCCCTATTGGTCTCAAATAGATGATTAATAATAGATGGAGGGAGGGTGGAAGGGGATGCAGCCGTTGGGGAATCGTGTCCACTGTATAAATGTCAATGGTTAAGGAAGCTGAGCATCAACTGCAGACTAGTAAAATAATGGACAAGGCTGTCCTTGATGATGAAAATACACCATAGGGATGGAGTGCTGCGGGGCACGGTAAGCAGGGAAGGTCAACGCCTGTATATGGAAAGCTATAAGCCCTGGAGGATGTGAGCAGGTTTGGAGATGTAGCGATGTCGGTGTGAAGTGATTACTTGTGGGTGGATAACAGGTGACAAAATGGATGACAGTCCAGAGCAGGATATAAGAAGGTAAGATCTCACCCGAATCTAGTAGCACCGATCAAGGGGAAAACCATGTGTAGCTCATTTCATCTCCGGCTGGCTGATCAGGCTGGCTTCCATCTGCAGGGATGGTGTCACCGGCGGAATACTGGTGATGGTATTCAGGGAACGTCGTGATTGACCTGGAGACTGCAGGAATCAGCGTGCTGCGTTCGGTCATCCGGTCATCCTGCTCCCAGGTGAATACAAACAGCCTCGTGGAAGCGCGGACAAGGATTCCAAGGCTGATTGGTGGTTCTGTGGGAGGGCTAAGCGGGGCATGATGGCGTCATGCTGACGAGTTTCATCCGTCACTCGGATTTCCTCAGAGCATGCGCAGTGGCTGAGGCTGTCATCTTAAATAACCCAGACGCTAGACTCAATGGATACGTCAGTGTCCGGTTGCCTCAGTGACGACGCAACTAGTTGACAGCCATACACATATTCAAAATACAGGAAGTGATAGCAGACCGGTCCCAAGGTATACAAATCCAGAAAGAATAGAAGAAAACACAGAAAGGAGAAATTCAGGGAGTAAATAGATTTAAACTAATGGGAAAAACAAAAATTACATTTTTAGGATTTTTAGGGGGACCCCACGCCATTTTAAAAAAAAAATTTGGCACGGGGTTCCCCTATAAATCCATACCAGACCTGAAGGCTCTGGTATAGATTTTGAGGGGGACCCCACGCCATTTTTTTTTTTAAATTTTGGTTCGGGGTTCCCCTGTGGGGAATTCCCATGCCAGTTTTATCAATTAACTTTTATGTGTATTGTCGGACCGGCAATTTGTTAATAGCCGCAAGTAGTTTTAAATAGAGTATTGGTAACTGTAAGCGCAAACACACAAGTCCATATATAACAGGAGATATAAAGGGCTGAGCAACTTAGTCCATAGGGGACAGGCTGGAAGTTCAAGGGTTAAGTGGTAACAGGTAATGTAATGGTTAAAGTAGGCTGGTAGGCTAGGTGGCTGCTGTCCTCAGAGAGCTGGCTCTGTGATGGATGAGAGAGGGGTAGAGAAGGAAGCGCCACCTGAGTGTAGTATTAACAAATGATGTTTAATGACACCAGGTAAAAACACACTGACAGGATAAAAACGTATAAAAGGCTCATCTGTATAGGTATGTGGTCCTTGGTGTTCCCTCTGATCCTGTGGTGGTGACGCTGCAGGGATGCTGGGCTGCAAAAGGTGGATTACCAGCCGGGAGCTCCTTCTGTGGCCATCAGGAAGAGACTAGGGGCCAGCGTGGAGCACACGTGGAGCGTGCGTGACGTCACAGGTCATCCATCCGCTTCCTGGGTTCGGTATCCAGTTGAGGGATCGTCCAGGGAGGAGGGCTTGCAGGGAGGTTGAGAGAAGGCTACGCGCCTGGAGCCACTGCTCCTTCAATAGGCCTAATAGGGAGGTGTCTGCAATGTGCTTTTATATGGCAGTGCTGTGGGACAACAGGTCCCAGCGTCAAAAGAAAGCACAGCGCCATCTGTAGGTGGGAGGGGAACTACAAGGTACATAATATACACAGAGACAAAAAGGGGGTTATATAATAGTGAGTGGCATGGAAACATATATATATATATATATATATATATATATATATATATAGTATAAAAGTGAAACATAATATTAATTCCCATGGTGATGTGGAATTGGAGCGCACGTTCCACGTGCGCTCCACGCCGCCCCCTAGTCTCTTCCTGATGGCCACAGAAGGAGCTCCCGGCTGGTAATCCACCTTCTGCAGCCCAGCATCCCTGCAGCGTCACCACCACAGGATCAGAGGGAACACCGAGGACCACATACCTATACAGATGAGCCTTTTATACGTTTTTATCCTGTAAGTGTGTTTTTATCTGGTGTCATTCAACATGATTTGTTAATACTACACTCAGGTGGCGCTTCCTTCACTACCCCTCTCGCGAGTAGTTTTAAATGACTTTTTTTCCTTTGAAATGTCATTTTGCTGTCAGACTTTAAGAAATTTAAAGGCATATTACACTTTTATTGTTTCACTTTAAGCATTATTAAAATCACTGCTCCCGAAAAAACGGCCGTTTTTAAAACTTTTTTTGCATTGATCCATGTCCCCTGAGGCAGGACCCAGGTCCCCAAACACTTTTTACGAATTTTTTGCCTGTTTGCAAGTTCTGGTGCGAACCGAACAGGGGGGTGTTCGGCTCATCCCTAACCACAACCTATTCATCTGTTGTATCCTGTCATCTGCTGTAATCTGATGTTCAAAATAAAAGCACCTCTGTGGAAGGAATCGGTATTTGGTGAGTTCAAGCTATCTGATGAGGGTTGTCCTCAGTGATTATATCTTATACAGGCCAGACATAGAGGTCTCACAAGGGATAAATCGCTTCACAACAATCGGAGTCAGAATAAGGGTGCTACATTTGTTTATTTGGGTGTTTGTTTGGGAACACACCTGGCTGCTTGCACAGACAGCTGCTGGTGCTGTCCACCCTCCTAGACTTTGTGAATTTTCCCATTGTGGAAATGCATCACTGGATATTGGTCCATAGCTCATTTGATCTCCAGATGTGTCTTTTTGTCCCATATTGGCACTATATGGCCATATTCTTAATAGTATGCTGTTTTATGCTATGAATATGTAAGGGTTAATAAGTGTCTCAATCTCTTTAGTATCTCATGTGTTGTAGATTTAGGACCGCACATCTCCATTTCAACTACAAAGTGCCGGTTAGTAATTAAAACGGGCAGGGATGAATGAAGATACTGAATTCCCTGACAATAAGTTATGCTCACTGTGCTGTAACCCCTTTGTATTATTACCACTATGTGGAAGTCACTGTAGTGTTAAAGCGGTATTAAATCCAAAAGCAAACATTTATTATATTGCACTATGCCAATTCCTTGGATGTGATGGCTGCATTAGTTCTCTTTTTTGGCTTGCTTTCCTTTATTTTCATCTGGTGATCTAGCCAGTAAGTCTGCTTTTTTTCATAAGAACAAACTCACTTGCAGATGTAGCCGTTAGAGGGATGAGACAACCCATTTACCACTGATAGGGGTGCTTACAATGCTCAGCTTTTATCTATATATGTAAAACCTGTATCCCAAAAGGAACAAACTCTTTGCTCTCACTGCTTATAAAGTATTAGCTGGCGTTCAGCTTAAATTTGTTAGTATAATTGCTAGTACATCTAAACTATCTAATGATTGGTAAGCTGTGATATATTGCTGCGGTTGTCTGAATACAATAGCTGGAAGGGAGATTCCTCCATCCACGCTGTTACTTGTGGATGGAGGAATCAATTGATTTAAAATCTAAACATGTAGAGCTAGCTTTACAGTTCGTAACATAAGATAAATGTAAAGTAATGATTTAATTACATGGTGATTAGCTGTAGCTGTCAGCAACAGATAATTATAGTGTAACCTTCTGGTTCCATAGCATTTAGCAGAAGCATACCTAAGCAAAAAGAAAAATGACAACCTATTAACTCTTCATTAACCTCTAGTTAACTTTAAACAGTCCTAAGTATCTCATTCCTCTCCTCTTTAAACTTTTTAATTTATTTTTTGCTTACCGTTCACATGCAAACATTATTTATGTCACATGAAAAATACACACTTTTATTTTAAAACACCTTTTCTTCACTATTAAATAGCTTCGCCAACAAAATGTGCACTTTGTATTTATAGTAACGCTAGTTGTTTTAACACTTTCACGTAAAGAATATAGCGGTTTATTTACTAAAGGCAAATCCACTTTGCACTGCAAGCGCACTTGGAAGTGCGGTCGCTGTAGATCTGAGGGGGACATGTAAGGAAATTTTTTTAAAAAAAACAGCATTTTTGCTTGTACATGATTGGATGATAAAATCAGCAGAGCTTCCCCTCATTTTAGATCTTCCCCTCAGATCTAAAGCGACTGCACTACAAGTGCACGAGCAGTCCACTTGTATTGCAAAGTGGTTTTGCCTTTAGTAAATCAACCCTATAGTAACACAGAAACATGTAATGCAATTTAAAATCTGTTCACTACTTCAATCTCTCCATTGCTATTCCACTTTTTGCCAGTATGTGTCGCTCTTGTTTCAGGAATGCTACCAAAAAGTTAGTTGGATTTTAATGCTGCGTATCATTCTAATCTGGATGCACAGATGATCAAAAGGCTGGGATCTTTTCCCAACAAGTACCTTTTAGATCCTGTTTGGTTTTTTTTTGCTTTTACACCATACAAATTCTCAATTATAATATTTTTATAGAACTTAACTTTTTTAACTCACTGAAACCTCTGTTCTCCTGCTGAAAGCAAAGTCTCACAGTCTGTACACTTAATAAGTGAGTTCCATGTGAAAAAAAGATTTCCCACAAGACTCAAAACTTGTGGAGACATAACCCAGAGGAGTCATACAAATACCAGGATGCTTTACATCTTTAAAGCACACTTTAGATGTAAAAGAACATAATACTGGACATAAGGTTCATGTTTACAGGTACCACACATTCAAGGTGAATCCTGCCGATTCATAATTCTCTGTTTGATCAAATTTACATGTAGATTTGCCCATGAGATTTTGTAAAAACCATAATGAACTATATGGTCTTTGGACTAAGGCCAAGAGGTAGTGGTAGGTGCTGGGCATGGATATTCACAGGTTATTAGAAAGCAGGCAAAGTCATTACTGGAGCCCTATTGGCTTGTATTTGGCAGCTCAACACAAAGACGGGGACCACTTTCCCCCTGCAAGGTATATTCACCGAAGTTGAGAAATCCAAGGTCAAAGACAATCCTTTATTTTTTGTCTCTCAAGAAAGCCAGCAGCACCTTTGAATGACCATCACCTGAGTAAACATACAGTTTAAGCTGTGGTTTTTACATACATTGTCTCACAAAAGTGAGTACATCCCTCACATTTTTGTAAATATTTTATTATACACTGAAGAAATTACACTTTGCTACAATGTAAAGTTGTGAGTGTACAGCTTGTATCAAAGTGTAAATTTGCTGTCTCCTCAAAATAACTCAACTCACAGCCATTAATGTCTAAACCGCTAGCAACAAAAGTGAGTACACCCCTAAGTGAAAATGTCCAAACTGGACCCAATTAGCCATTTTTCCCTCCACGATGTCATGTGACTCGTTAGTGTTACAAGGTCTCAGGTGTGAATGGGGAGCAGGTGTGTTAAATTTGGTGTTATCGCTCTCACTCTCTCATACTGGTCACTGGAAGTTCAACATGGCACCTCATGGCAAAGAACTCTCAGAGGATCTGGAAAAAAGAATTGTTGCTCTACATGAAGTTGGCCTGGTCTATAAGAAGATTGCCAAGACCCTGAAACTCAGCTGCAGCACGGTGGCCAAGACCATACAGCAGTTTAACAGGACAGGTTCCACTCAGAACAGGCCTCTTCTAAAGATGATGCACAAGAAAGCCCGCAAACAGTTTGCTGAAGACAAGCAGACTAAGGACATGGATTACTGGAACCATGTCCTGTGGTCAGATGAGACCAAGATAAACTTATTTGGTTCAGATGGTGTCAAGCCTTTGTGGCGGCAACCAGGTGAGGAGTACAAAGACAAGTGTGTCTTGTCTACAGTCAAGCATGGTGGTCGGAGTGTTATGGTCTGGTGCTGCATGAGTGCTGCCAGCACTGGGGAGCTACAGTTCATTGAGGGAACTATGAATGCCCACATGTACTGTGACATACTGAAGCTCAGCATGATCCCCTTTCTTTGGAGACTGGGCCGCAGGGCAGTATTCCAACATAATAACGACCGCAAACACAAGTCCAAGAGGACCACTGCCTTTCTAAAGAAACTGAGGGTAAAGGTGATGGACTGGCCAAGTGGTGCACCAGGCCTAAACCCTCTGGAGCATCTGTGGGGCATCCTCAAACAGAAGGTAGAGGTGTGCAAGGTCTCTAACATCCACCAGCTCCATGATGTCATCATGTAGGAGTGGAAGAGGATTCCAGTGGCAACCTGTGGGTGCTGGAAAATAATGGTGGCCACACAAAATATTGACACTTTGGGCCCAATTTGGACATTCTCACTTAGGGGTGTACTCACTTGTGTTGCCAGCGGTTTAGACATTAATGGCTGTGTGTTGAGTTATTTTGAGGGGACAGCACATTTACACTGTTATACAAGCTGTACACTCACTACTTTACATTGTAGGAAAGTGTCTTTTCTTTAGTGTTGTCACATGAAAAGATATAATAAAATATTTACAAAAATGTGAGGGGTGTACTCACTTTTGTGAAATACTGTATATATATATTGGTGCATATTGCCCATGGCAAAGCCTAGCTTTCCATACCTGTTTTTGACAGTAGTTTGCCTACATGACCTAAAAATAGTCAGAATTTACCAACAAGTTTTGCCCCCACCATCCCCTCTATTGGGATTTGCCTCTGAGGTCAGGTTCACCACATGTAGAGAAAGATTAGCCAAACCCTTGGTGAATCGAACTTGGACAAATTCTCCCATCACTGCACAATTTATGAATCCCACCTGCTAGAAGTGGATTTTTCCCCAGGATCTGACATTTACGTAATACTTGCTTTGACACAGTGTTCTGTTTCACTTTTATCAGTTACTTTTTCATTGAAGTGGAATCTTCACTCTGATTTATGTACCTTTCACATTCACTCTTCATACTGGATGTTCTATCTATCATACCTAAAAGCTATCCGAGAAAAAAGTCCATGCAACATAATTATTTCCTTTAGCCACACAGAAGTAATTATATCCATCAACATGACAAATATTGTATGACCTAGTACTTTAAAGTACCTTATGTGCTAAATTAGATATATTATATTTTTATATGTTGGTCTGTCTCTTTTAGCTGTTTACAACTTCCCTTTGAATTCTTTGGGGGCCTGAAGAGGTCATAATGTTAGTGTGAAGTGCAGTAGCCTGTAGCAACCAACCAAAATTCATCTTCCATTTATCTAAATTCAGGAAACAAGGGTGATTGCTTGTTATGACTATAGATCACTGTATACTTTAGGGGGCTGTCAAGTTTGCTGACATAATTAATTTATGTTAAGATATCTTTAGAGCATTGCATAGTTCCAGCAAAAACCTCATATAACCCATCTACAGTAGCGGGTGCTTAGCTAAACCCACCAATATAGATGGGTTATATGAGATGAACATCTTGGATATTTAGTTGAAGTGCTCGCATTTTTCTATGTTCAGATCCCATGATGTCTCTGTGTAGCCAAGTGGCCACCCATATAGACGGTTAGATGAAGCTTGTATTAGTGTATCTACTGATATGGAAATTCAGTAAACAGTCATCTTGGAAGTTCTTTTGGCGTGCTGGCTGCTTTTTTCTACGTTTGGATCTACACCATTACAAAAAGTCTGGAGACAATTTCGCCATATGTCTCCATAAAAATTGATCCAATGGACCCAGTGATTACAAATTGCAGTTAAAACATAAATAATATTTAAAAAGATGGTCCCAATATGAGATAAGGGTAGGAAAGGGGGAGGGATATGCCTGTATATCAAGAATGATGTGCAAGTGAACGTGAGAGTAACATCACTAATGGAGTTAGGAAGGAGGTAGAATCCTTGTGGGTGGATCTCCAAAGGGCGAAAAATAATGGAAAAGTAATAATGAACGGATGCCCCTTAACCTCAGGGAGGAGGGGGAGACAGACCTTTTATCACAGCTTGGAATGGCGGCAAGGCTGGGAAATGTTATTTTAATGGGGGATTGTAATTATCCAGATATAGATTGGGCAGAAGGAACCGCGCATTAGTCTAAGGCTTGCCATTTCCTAAATGTCTTGCAGGAGAATTTCATGGGTCAGTTGGTGAATGCATTAACAAAAGACAACGCATTACTAGACGTACTGATTACAAACAATACAGACCTGATCACGGATGTGGAAATACGTGGCAAATTAGGAAACAGCGACCACAAGTCAATTAGATTCAGTATAAATCACAGAAATAAGAAGCACAAGGGTAATACAAGTACACTGAATTTCAAAAGAGCCAACTTCCCTAAACTGCGCTCTTTGCTAGATGACATTAAATGGGATAAAATCCTAAGAACAAAGAACACGGAGGAAAGAAGTGAGTACTTTAAGAAAGAGCATACTAAATAAAGGTATTGGCCAATGCATTCCAAAGGGAAATAAGTTTAAAAGAGCTAAAATTAACCCTGGGTGGCTAATTGCTAATGTAAAAATGCATATAAAAGCAAAAGAAAAGGCCTATAAAAAATACAAGGCTGAGGGGTCATTGTCAGCATTCCAACAAAACAAAGCATTAAATAAGAAATGTAAAAGCATAATTAGAGCAGCTAAAGAGATAGCTAGACCATTGTTCCTAATTTTTATAAACAGTTTAGTGACTGGAATGGTACCAGCTGATTGGAGAAAAGCCAACGTGGTAACAATATGATATGATAATATGATTCAAGTGATATATCACTGGAAACTACAGACCAGTCAGCCTAACATTGATAGTATGTAAGCTAATGGAGGGGCTGATAAGGGACTAAATCCAAGATTTTAGTAATAAAAATTTTATCATTAGTGGTAATCAGCACGGATTCATGAAGAATCGTTCTTGACATTAACATTCTATGAAGAAGTGAGCCGCCATCTAGAGAAAGGAAGGCCTGGGGTTGTGGTGTATCTGGATTTTTCAAAGGCATTCGATACAGTTCCTCACAAATGATTACTGTACAAACTGAGGTCTGTCGGCATGGACCACAGGGTGAGTACCTGGATTGAAAACTGGCTAAAGGGGTGGGTCCAAGGGTGGTGATAAATAGCGAGTACTCGGAATGGTCCAGTGTGCTAAGTGGGGTCCCCCAAGGTTCTGTCCTGGGACCAATTCTGTTTAATTTATTAATAAACGATATAGAGGATGGGATAAACGGCTCAATCACAATATTTGTGGATAATACAAAGTTAAGCATGGCAATAAACACAGCGCAGGATGTGGAAACCTTACAAGAAGACCTAAATTAAATAATGGGGTGGGTAACTATATGGAAAATGAGGTTTAATGTTGAAAAATGTGCTAAAAATATGAACGCAAGTTACTTGCTAGGGGGAGAACCTCTGGAGGATGGAAAAGGACCTGGGGGTCCTAGTAGATGACAGGCTCAGTCAGCAATGGCATGCAATGCCAAGCTGCTGCAAGTAGAGCTGATAAAATATTGGCATGTATTAAATAGGGATTCACTCCAGAGATAAAACGATAATTCGCCCACTCTACAAGATTCTGGTCCGGCCATATCTCGAGTATGCCATCCAGTTCTGGGCACCTGTCCTCAGGAAGGATGTGCTGGAACTGGAGAGAGTCCAGAAAAGGGCATCAAAGCTAATAAAGCTAATACACAGACTAGAGGAGGGAAAAGACTACAAACATTGAATGTATTCTCTCTGGAGAGGGGACGCTTGAGAAGGGATATGGTAGCAATGTACAAATACCGCAGTGGTGACCCTAGCATAGGGAAAAAACTTTTTAAGTGAAAGGGAATTTAAAAAGACACACAGCCATTCACTGAGATTGGAAGAGAAGCGGTTTAATCTTAAACTGCGTAGAGGGTCCTTTACTGTCAGAGCGGTATGGATGTGGAATTCTCTTCCACAAGCAGTGATATCAGCAGGGAGCGTCGATAGTTTCAAAAAGATATTAGATGGGCACCTTAACAATCACAACATACAGGGATACACAATGTCCTATTGACATAAACACAAAGCACACTCTCGCATCACAGGTTAACCTGGATGGGCTGGTGTCTTTCTTCAACCTTACCAACTATGTAACTGGATACCAAATTTTATGCTTTGTAATAAATAAAAATGTATGTTTTAACTGCAGTGTGTAATCACAGGGTACTGAGATAGTCCATTTGGATCATTTACTATAAATACATATGGGAGAATGGTCTCCAGCCTTTCCGTAATTGCTATTGTAAGGATGATGGTACCCCCATACTTTCTAGTATAAAGTGTTTACCAGAGACCCCCCTTTTACTGGATCTACACCATGTCACCATTTAGAAGGGATTTATGAGGTTTGAGTGGGTGTATCTACTGATATGGGACTTAACAAAACAGTCATCTTGGATGTTTTGATCTGTCCAGTCACTTGCTTTTCCTGACTATCTAGCAGCACCGTCTGGTGTCCCCCACATGCTATAAATCACCAACTGTAACCAAAACGACTAGATAGTTTTAAATCTGTGGGTACTCTTACCTTAGGTTTGAATTTGCCCTTTTCGCTGTTCTGCTAAATAAACCTGCTAGTGTTTCTATGCCATAATACTGCGGCTAAGGCCGACCATACACAGAGCGAATTTCTTTCCTGCAACCATGGTTTACAGGAAAAAATTCCCCATCAACACAGACAGTGTTGGTGGGGGAATTCCCCCTGCCGGGCCATTGTCTTCTTCCATTGTGAAGACAGGGGAAGCCGTCCCTGCTGGAAGAAGATAGTGGCCCAGCAGGGGGAATTCCCGCAGCAACACTGTCTGTGTTAATGAGGGAATCTAGCGAATCTCTTTCTGCTATAGCCACTAGCAATAATTGCAAGAGAATCCAGCAGGCTTGATTGATCGATCAGTAAACCAACATAAAAACAAAAAAACAAAAATTGGGCCCTAACCCAAATACTGGGAATCTGCTTAATTATTTATAGACCAATTTGTCTGATTTGGACGGGTACCTCCGCAACTTAAAGACAATCTCCAAAACAAGCACTGGGGGGAACCAAATCGGTTACCCCAAGGAAAAGAAGTTGCACAAAGAGAACCAACCACGGCTTTAATTTATCTAGAAAAAGATTGCTTTATTGAAAAAATACAGTTATCAAAAACTGCAGGCCAGAGTGACCAACACCTCCAAACACCAGTAATATAAACTAGTTTAAAAAGTGGACAACGTTGTCACACACATGCAACAAGACAGGGCCCCACACTTGCATACATTCATGCTGCAGATAGTTTTCAAGCAAACACTTCCCGATAACAGGCAGAAGGACTAGGCAGGGGTTCTAGGGTCCCGTACAATACAAGCCTAACATGAGGCTGTTGTATGATGGGGACAACCCTGACTCCGCAACCTGCCCTGGGAATTCCCCTAATGTCCTTGGAATTAGCACTAATATATCTTTTTGGAAGACAAAGTGGAAATAGGGCAACACCCTTGGCCAATAGCCTATGCTAGGCTATGTGGTTGAAGAGAGCATATAGCACGGGATGGTGGAAAAGGTGGAATTGCACATCCATACGCAGAATCTAGAATCTCATGACATCCTTAGATAAAAGGTCATGTATTGGTCTGTCATTAAATATAAGGATGTTCTTTGTTGAGTAAGTTAGTCCACAGCTAGTCAGTATATTATTACTAATGAGATTAATTCTGTAACGCCTCTAAGCATATTTGCATAGTAAGTGATTGCCTGAAAAAAGCAATGGCTGACTTATAACGAAGGTACAGCTCCAGACCGCTCTCTCACTCCTGGCTTAACCAGCCACTTGGTCTCAAGCATACCAGCCACTTGCAGCAGAGTTCACATTATGGCATCTTAAACTTGCATCATGCTTGAACTCGGCAGAGTATTGACAGCATTGATTGCTTTGGGGGGGAATACATGAGGAAACAAAACTTCCCAGAGGTTCTCACCACTTCAAGGTGCTTGCACATTTCATCTGTCTATTCCTCCATTGGCATGCCGATAGACTGGATTCAATAAGCCATGATGGCTTTGACATTAAGGAAAGAGTTCCAGTCTGGCTGTTTGCCTCATGGTTCACACCGTGCAGTGTAGATGCTCTCTTATTAGTCTTAGAGTGTGGCCCAATACATCTGCAGGGACCGCGAGTCAAACATCGGCGGTCCAGTGGAATGCATGGTGAAGCGCAGGGCCCTGCTGCAATGCCTGCGTCGACGTGTTTCACATATGCCCACGTGTGCTTCGTCAGGACATACAGACGCTCCATGGTCACTCTAGTTAAAGGGGCCACTGCCCATCTCTATTCCAATCATTTTAGAGCATACGATTAGGGCCATCTAGTGGTGATTTGTCAAACTTGTATATACATCAGAGACAGCATAATCTTATTAGTCAAAAACACATACATTTACAGGCAGACGTACATCGGGATTTGTTTTTGGCACCAAATAGTTCCCTCAATAGCTGCTTTGTAAGTTTGTTAGCAAGCTTCCTTTTTGAAGGTACCTATGCTTCTAAACGTCCCTAGGGTATCTAAACATCTAGATTACCCCATTACATGTTTTGGCAACACTAAATTAGGGTTTGGGAAACACTTTTAGACTCATCTCATTGTTTAACCCCTTAGGCACTAGGGTTCCCAGTCTAAAGATCCAGAATTTTTCTTTCTTCAAAAGTACTGTATCAAAATCTCCTCTTCGATTTGTTAGTTTCAGTCAAAGAATCCCCTTACTCTGAGTCCCTCTGGTTGTCCCTTATGACACTCTGCAAAATGTAATCCAATCGGGGTTTCTTCCTTTTGTTTGATGCTCTTTATGTGTTCACCAAATGCGGATGCGGAGTTGGCACTTAGTTTTGCCTACTTATAGTTTCTTACAAGGGCATTACAAAATGTGCAATACCCTTGTAGTGGCACAGTTAATAAACTGTTTGATCTGGTAATTATTCACGCCATCAGAGTCGGTGAATACTTTCGAACGAGCAACGTACTTACACATTCCACAGTGATCACATGGGTACATCCCCTTCAATTCTGGGAGATCAGTGAGCCAATTTCTGTTTGGTGTCCTCACAAATTTAGACTGAACTAGTGTATCAATCAAGTTACTGGCTCGTTTAGCCACCAATAGCGATCCTGGGCCAACTATAGCTTCTAGATTGCTAGACCATGTGAGTGATTCCATAGGATTTTACCAAACTTCTTCCCACTGTGCTCCATACTGGGTGATAATGCTCACTGAACCTTCTGGGATATCTGGTAGGGCAACTTGGGGTTTAAGGAGATCCCATCTGTTTTTTTCCCCGGCGATTTTTCTAGCTCTCCTAAGAGTGCAAGGGAGTAACCCCTTTCCCTGAATCTTTTGTATAGTTTGTTGGCTTCAAGTTGGTAGTCACCCCCGGTGGAACAGTTTCTTCTGATCCTCAGAAACTGGTCAACCGGGATCCCACGAACCAGGGATCTTGGATGGTGAATACTTGCGCACAGCAACATATTAGCAGCCGTTTGTTTCCTAAAGGTCCTGGTGATAAGATTTCCTTCTTCTAGCCTTATTGAAAGGTCTAGGAAGGAAATTTCCTGGGTGTCAGCTACATAGGTTAAATGGATGTTCTGTGTATTCTGATTTAGCTCATCAATAAGTTGCAGCAATTCCTCTTTAGGGCCATCCCATAGCATAAATACATTGTCGATATACCTCAGCCACAAGCGGGTGTGGCTAAGGTACATTGACGAGGCATACACCACTTCTTCCTCCCAACATTCCCAGGTGCAAGCAAGTATAAGCTGGCGCCCAGGGAGTACCTATTGTGGTGCCTCTTATCATGGTAGGAATAAAGTGAATAGTGATTGCGCTGTGATAAAAGGGGAAGGGGGGAAGAGGAAGGGGAAGGGGCTAGCTCAAATGTATAGAGAGGTGAATGAAAAATGAAAAAAAAATTATACAAAATATAAAGGTATAATGAGCATTAGGGCTAGTATCATACTAGCACATAAAAAATATTGTAAATACTGAAACAAAAGAAAAGAAAAATCTCAGTGCAAAAGGGCTAGTATCATACTAGCACATATGTGGTAACTCAGCAAATACTTATTGGTGACTCCAAGTAAATAAATAAATGGTGAACAGTCCCACCACCTTGTAGTACAAAGTGCTCAAACAATGAGTCATCAGTACCAAAAAAGCAAAATGAAAAAATTATACAAAATATAAAAGTATAATGAAATGTAATAAAGTGCAGCACTAAATCCAAATAAACTGAAGAAACAAAATTGCCTAAAACGTATAAAAAACTATAAAATGAGTGACGAATACAGTGTGGGTACAAACAAAAATTGAACCAAATAAAAATATATAAATCAAAAAAATTCCATGTGCATGAGGGCTAGTATCATACTAGCACATAAAAAAATTGTAAATACTGAAACAAAAGAAAAGAAAAAATCTTAGTGCAAAAGGGCTAGTATCATACTAGCACATATGTGACAAATTCTTATTAGTGACTCCAAGTAAATAAATAAATGGTGAACAGTCCCACCACCTTGTAGTACAAACAATGAGTCATCAGTTCCAAAAAGGCAGGTCCACAAGCCACAGGGAAGGGAAAAAGGTCTTCAGTGGGGACACCTCTGTGCTCGCAAGCAGCTCACCTTACTGCTGCAAGACAACAGCTTGTAATCCAATAACAAATCACCAGCAGGCAAGGGTCCCATCCAGTAGTTCAGGCGATTCGGGTGGTGGGTGAACAGGATGGTATATAAAAAACATGAGCAGACAGTATATAGTATAACTCCGTGGCGGCCAGAGTGGAAAAAGGGACAGAACACAGAAGGGGGATGTACTCACTTTTGTAAAATGAGTGTGGGCGTCAATCCAACGAACGCCGAGTTCGTATACCTCAAAAGGGTGTCTTCAAACCGTCCCTGTTTCCTCAATGCTCGTCAAACACCCAAATAAACAAATGTAGCACCCTTATTCTGACTCCGATTGTTGTGAAGCGATTTATCCCTTGTGAGACCTCTATGTCTGGCCTGTATAAGATATAATCACTGAGGACAACCCTCATCAGATAGCTTGAACTCACCAAATACCGATTCCTTCCACAGAGGTGCTTTTATTTTGAACATCAGATTACAGCAGATGACAGGATACAACAGATGAATAGGTTGTGGCTAGGGATGAGCCGAACACCCCCCTGTTCGGTTCGCACCAGAACATGCGAACAGGAAAAAAATTCGTTCGAACACGCGAACACCGTTAAAGTCTATGGGACACGAACATGAATAATCAAAAGTGCTAATTTTAAAGGCTAATATGCAAGTTATTGTCAATAAAAGTGTTTGGGGACCTGGGTCCTGCCCCAGGGGACATGAATCAATGCAAAAAAAAGTTTTAAAAACGGCCGTTTTTTCAGGAGCAGTGATTTTAATAATGCTTAAAGTCAAACAATAAAAGTGTAATATCCCTTTAAATTTCATACCTGGGGGGTGTCTATAGTATGCCTGTAAAGGGGCGCATGTTTCCCGTGTTTAGAACAGTCTGACAGCAAAATGACATTTTGAAGGAAAAAACACATTTAAAACTACCGCGGCTATTGCATTGCCGACAATACAAATAGAAGTTCATTGATAAAAACGGCATGGGAATTCCCCACAGGGCAACCCCGAACCAAAATAAAAAAAAAAAAATGATGTGGGAGTCCCCCTAAATTCCATACAAGGCCCTTCAGGTCTGGTATGGATATTAAGGGGAACCCCAGCCAAAATTTTAAAAAAAAATTGACGTGGGGTTCCCCCTAAATTCCATACCAGACCCTTCAGGTCTGGTATGGATTTTAAGGGGAACCCCGCGCCCAAAAAAAAAAAAAAACGGCCTGGGGTCCCCCCAAAAATCCATACCAGACCCTTATCCGAGCACGCGACCTGGCAGGCCGCAGGAAAAGAGGGGGGGACGAGAGTGCGGCCCCCCCCCCTCCTGAACCGTACCAGGCCACATGCCCTCAACATTGGGAGGGTGCTTTGGGGTAGCCCCCCAAAACACCTTGTCCCCATGTTGATGAAGACAAGGGCCTCATCCCCACAACCCTGGCCGGTGGTTGTGGGGGTCTGCGGGCGGGGGGCTTATCGGAATCTGAAAGCCCCCTTTAACAAGGGGACCCCCAGATCCCCCCCCCCTGTGTGAAATGGTAAGGGGGTACTTACCCCTACCATTTCACTAAAAAACTGTCAAAAATGTTAAAAATGACAAGAGACAGTTTTTGACAATTCCTTTATTTAAATGCTTCTTCTTTCTTCCTTCATCTTCTTCTTCTTCTGGTTCTTCTGGCTCTTCTGGTTCTTCCTCCGGCGTTCTCGTCCAGCATCTCCTCCGCGGCGTCTTCTATCTTCTTCTCCTCGGGCCGCTCCGCACCCATGGCATGAGGGGGGAGGCTCCCGCTCTTCTCTTCATCTTCTTCTCTTCTTCATCTTCTTCTTCATCTTCTTCTTCTTCTTCTCTTCTTCCTTCTTCTCTTCTTCATTTCTTCTCCGGGCCGCTCTGCAGCCATGCTGGCATGGTGGGAGGCTCCCGCTGTGTGACGGCGTCTCTTCGTCTGACGGTTCTTAAATAACGGGGGGCGGGGCCACCCGGTGACCCCGCCCCCCTCTGACGCACGGGACATGACGGGACTTCCCTGTGGCATTCCCCGTGACGTCACAGGGAAGTCCCGTCAAGTCACCGTGCGTCAGAGGGGGCGGGGTCACCGGATGGCCCCGCCCCCCGTTATTTAAGAACCGTCAGACGAAGAGACGCCGTCACACAGCGGGAGCCTCCCACCATGCCAGCATGGCTGCGGAGCGGCCCGGAGAAGAAATGAAGAAGAGAAGAAGGAAGAAGAGAAGAAGAAGAAGAAGATGAAGAAGAGAAGAAGATGAAGAGAAGAGCGGGAGCCTCCCCCCTCATGCCTTGGGTGCGGAGCGGCCCGAGGAGAAGAAGATAGAAGACGCCGCGGAGGAGATGCTGGACGAGAACGCCGGAGGAAGAACCAGAAGAGCCAGAAGAACCAGAAGAAAAAGAAGATGAAGGAAGAAAGAAGAAGCATTTAAATAAAGGAATTGTCAAAAACTGTCTCTTGTCATTTTTAACATTTTTGACAGTTTTTTTGTGAAATGGTAGGGGTAAGTACCCCCTTACCATTTCACACGGGGGGGGGGCCGGGATCTGGGGGTCCCCTTGTTAAAGGGGGCTTCCAGATTCCGATAAGCCCCCGCCCGCAGACCCCCACAACCACCGGCCAGGGTTGTGGGGATGAGGCCCTTGTCTTCATCAACATGGGGACAAGGTGTTTTGGGGGGCTACCCCAAAGCACCCTCCCAATGTTGAGGGCATGTGGCCTGGTACGGTTCAGGAGGGGGGGGGCCGCACTCTCGCCCCCCCCTCTTTTCCTGCGGCCTGCCAGGTTGCGTGCTCGGATAAGGGTCTGGTATGGGTTTTTGGGGGGACCCCACGCCGTTTTTTTTTTTTTTTTGGCGCGGGGTTCCCCTTAAAATCCATACCAGACCTGAAGGGTCTGGTATGGAATTTAGGGGGAACCCCACGTCAATTTTTTTTTTTAATTTTGGCTGGGGTTCCCCTTAATATCCATACCAGACCTGAAGGGCCTTGTATGGAATTTAGGGGGACCCCCACATCATTTTTTTTTTTTTGGTTCGGGGTTGCCCTGTGGGGAATTCCCATGCCGTTTTTATCAATGAACTTCTATGTGTATTGTCGGCAATGCAATAGCCGCGGGTAGTTTTAAATGAGTTTTTTCCTTCCAAATGTCATTTTGCTGTCAGACTGTTCTAAACACAGGAAACATGCGCCCCTTTACAGGCATACTATAGACACCCCCCAGGTACTAAATTTAAAGGGATATTACACTTTTATTGTTTGACTTTAAGCATTAATAAAATCACTGCTCCTGAAAAAACGTCCGTTTTTAAAACTTTTTTTTGCATTGATCCATGTCCCCTGGGGCAGGACCCGGGTCCCCAAACACTTTTTATGACAATAACTTGCATATAAGCCTTTAAAATTAGCACTTTTGATTTCTCCCATAGACTTTTAAAGGGTGTTCCGCGGCATTCGAATTTGCCGCGAACACCCCAAATTGTTCGCTGTTCGGCGAACTTGCGAACAGCCAATGTTCGAGTAGAACATGAGTTCGACTCGAACTCGAAGCTCATCCCTACTCGTCACAATAGAATGAATATATGTGGAGTGTTGGTAGAGAGTGCACATAGCGTGATCCTGTATATAAATCAGTTTATTAGGTTAAAAACAACATGGTACACTTACATTTAGCAGAAGGCTATAGTAAAAAACATCCACGAGCGCCGAGCTCGTATCCTATCATCAGTCTGTGACAGTTCCCGTGCTCCAATCCTGACGCGTATCGTCACGTCACGTCAGCTAATATGACCCCAATACTCAGGGAGAGAGGCAGAGAAGGGTCAATTAAGGATGCTGCGGAGGCGACAGACATCCTCCTTATCAACTGATGACATCATTGGTTGTTAGGATGCCAGTGTCTAGAAAGTCATAATGGTGCATAATTTAAACCTTTGACTTAGTGTAACTAACAGGCAGGCTTGATCCACCTGCTGGCTTGTATACAATTTTTGATCAATTTCTGGCATTTTGCCAAGGCACCCCTGAAGAAGCCTCAAGGCACCCCAGTGTGCCTGGGCACCCTGGTTGAAAAAGGCTAAACTTGGTTGAAGCTAGCCTAAGCTACTTTATATGGTATCAATATGTATCCTCTCAGGCTTATCACTGGACAGGGATATGGGAAGTTATAAATATTTGGGACAACCTTCCAGAATGTTTTCTTACCAGTGGGATGCATGCTGGATATTCTCTCCTCCGTGCTGGATTTCTGCCAACAGGGATAGATGAATAAATGGTGGTGTTTGCGCTGTGTAAAAGAGAGTGTGATGAGGGAACAGAATTAATTAATAGTATGTGTATATAAAGTGTAAATAAAGTAAAGGTCAAACAAATCAAACATAAAACCCCATAAATAAACGTGGTGCAATCCTGGTGTAAAACGTGACAAACCTAATAACATAGTCAAGTAAAAAAGTCAGTTTACAAATACATAAAGAAATGAGTGAAGAAAATCCAACAAAAATCCGTGTAAAGTATAATCAATGAGTCCCACCACCAATATAACACATGGGTGCTGGAAAAGACGCAAATCTTCAGTGATGACACCTGTGTGTCTGTAAGCAGCTCACCTTACTGCCGTAAGGTATACAGCATCATAGATGCAAAATTTGATCATTCCCTCCTGATTGTGTTTTTTCTTCAATGGTCTCAATGACAGACTAAGGCATATGGGAAGACATAAACATAAGACTCATAGCATAATTCCATAAAATAAACGAAGGGGGATGGGTAAAAGCAGATCCAAAAGTGATGCACTCACTTTTAAAATAAAAAGCATAGATGTCAATCCATGAACACCAAGTTCGTGAGTCTCTGCATATAGTCCTGGCTCTGCCCTTGCTCCAAAGCCCTTCCAGTATAAGCTCGATAGATGGTTTTAAAATTGGGAAAGAGAGATGCCCATAGTGTGATCCCGTATTTAAAAACGATTTATTATGATAACAACCATACTAACAAACTCACATTTGGAATTACAAAAAGTGCAGCCAACCATGAGCGCCAAGCTCGTCTCCTTCAGTCAGATGTAAATAGTGCCTAGTGCTCCAATCCCGACGCGTGTCATCACGTCACATGACTTCATCATGGTCCCTAAATTTTACATCTGTGATTAACCCATGCTGTATACCTTACGGCAGTAAGGTGAGCTGCTTGCAGACACACAGGTGTCATCACTAAAGATTCGTGTCTTTTCCAGCACCCATGTGTCATATTGATGGTGGGACTCATTAATTAGACTTTACATGGATTTTCGCTGGATTTTCTCCACTTATCACTTTATATATTTGTAAACGAAATTTTTTACTTGATTATGTTATTAGGTTTGTCACGTTTTACACCAGGATTGCACCACGTTTATTTATGGAGTTTTATGTTTGATATATTTGTTTGACTTTTACTTTATTTACACTTTATATACACATATTATGAATTAATTCTGTTCCCTCATCACACTCTCTTTTACACAGCGCAAACACCACCATTTATTCATCTATCACTTTTTCTGTTTTGGATCAGATTCACAGGTATTTGCAGCAGTGCCCCCTAGGTTCGTTTTTTAGACAGCGTGGGAGTTATCCATTTACAAATAGACAGGGATAGTGCTTGCAGCTTTCCACGTAGAAGACGTTGGTTTGAATTGGCCGACAGGAAGAAACAGACAATCAAACCTTCTCAGATGACTTGCAAGTGCAGCTAGAGTAGTCAAACAGACACTGGAACCTTGACTTTGGAGGATCCTGTCCAACTCTACCCCTGTGTGCATAAGGCCTGGAGGAGGGAAGATGTTACACATCTTTACAGCTACAGTAATAAAGCTAATGTTTAGAAGTTAGTGCTGTTTGGGGTATTTTATTACCTTTCCCTCCCTCCCAAAATGTGTCCCAAATAAAACTTTAAAATCTAAGTGATTAACACCTATCTTTCGTTACCATTGCATGCCAAGGATCCAGCCCTAAAGCCTAGTACACACAATGAGATTATCGGACGAATGGTCGTCTGTTTTTTTTTTTTGTTTTTTTTTTGCATGCTAGTCTCCAATTTAAAAATGAAGAGGTTACTAAAGTACAAAAATTCTCATACGGCAGAATAAAAATTTGTAGGTAATGTATTGTATTTGTATTGTATTTTCAGATGAAAACTGTACTGGTTAAACTAAAGTCATACGATCTGGTATCATACGAGAACATTTTTCATGTTTGTCCCTTCGGATAATTTGGATCAAAAACACTAATTACCAATTCAAACTGCTATTTTAGATGTGGGTGGATTCTGCTGCAATCAATTACTCAGTGGCCATTAATTCAACTCAACAGCATCTACCCAGGACTGCAAAAAAATATTTTAATGGTTCGATGATAACAATTACCTTTGGCCATACATGATTTTTATCAAAACTGTAACTTCCAGATAGTGTGCCTGGACACCAAAAGTTGCAAACAACACAAGTGCTTGCAGAGAAAGGTCTATCTCAAGGCCTTTCTTGCCAATCAGAAAGGTTGGAAGGCATATTTGTTCCCTAGCCATGTTTGTTAACCTGCTCTATTATGTACTGTAGTTTTCCCTGTTTAAATATTAACATTTGACACACAGAAAGGATCCTGCTTAGAATATGTATCTGGAATATACCTGGGGTTATTTCTTATCTGGGTACCATTGTGGATTTTGAGTATTTAACTGTGTTTCCTGACTTTTTTGCACACAAAGACAGAGAGAGAGAGCATACTGTATGTTAAGGCTTGTACACACTATGAGAAAATCATTTTCGTCCAAAGAATTTTTGTACGATTTTCGTATAGTGTGTACACAACTTTCGACAGCCGATTCTGAATTTTCGTACGAAAATTTACGAAGGGACAAACGCCAACATTTTTCTCATACGATAACAGAATGAACAATTTTCGTTTAATGTGTACCATTTTCGTACGATTTTTGTACAAGAAAAATTAGAAAAGAGACTGCGCATAATCCAAAACAATAAACAACAAAAAAAGCCTTTGTCGTAAGAATTTTTGCAAGAATTTTCTTTCAATGGTTCTGATTTGCTGTGAAACGTCAAGAAAAATCAGACGAACGTTCGCCTGATTTTCTAATGCCCCGTATACACGATCGGACTTTCCGACAACAAAACCATGAAATTTTGTTTGAACGTTGTTGGCTCCAACTTGTCTTGCATACACACGGTCATACAAATGTTGGCCAACAATTATGAACGTAGTGACGTACAAGACATACGACTAGCCGATAAAAAGGAAGTTCTATAGTCATGTGATATCTCCATTATGAACGCTAGCTTCTGGCTCGTACTTGATTCCAAGAATGAGTGGACTTTTGTGTGACGGACTTGTGTACACACGATCGGAAAGTCCTACAACAAAAATTTGTTGGCGGAAAATTTGAGAACCTGCTAGCCAACATTTGTTGGTGGAAGGCCGACGACAAATGTTCGATGGAACATACACACGGTCGGACTTTCCGCCAACAAGCTCACATCTAACATTTGTTGTTGGAAAATCCGATCGTGTGTACGGGGCATTATAGTGTGTACCCTACTTTAGTCTGTGTATCTGTGTCTGCATGAGAGAGTTTGTATGATCTATGCTCAGCCTTTTCTTAGAGGTAGAAACAGTAGAAGGGTAGAAAGGCCCCTTTCATGTGGACGTTATCTGTTAATCTGTTTATTCAAAGAATAAATGGTTTCAGTTTACATCAGTTTGAACCTCCATTTTCAATTCAGTTCCATTTACATCAGTTTATATCAGTTCAGTTCAGTTCAGTTTACATTAGTTTACGAGTCCATGCACACTGGCTTAAAAAATCGCTGCAAATCCATGCACATTAGGATGTTTAGCGGCATATTTTAAGCTCAGCATTTAGAGACAGGAAATAAAAACCTTCTGGTTTGTTTTTTTAAGAGCAGTTTTCTGGCAGAAAAAAATGCTGAATGCTTCCTCAGGCCGGGTTTACACTGGTGCGACAAATACTCCGACATTGGGAGCTCATGTCGCATGACATGTGAAAATCAATGTTTCCCTATGGGAGCCGTCTTAACTGGTCCCACACAAGTCGGTCCGACTTTGAAAATGCTCTCTGTACTACTTTGGTCCAACTTTGATCCTACTTCAGCCCATTGAATATCATTGAAGTCGGATCAAAGTCGGATCGCCGTCTTGCATGATCCGACTTTGGCATGCGACTTGTGTTCTGATGATCTTGAGGGTGAACTCCACGCCAAATTTTAAATAAAAAAACGGCATGTGTTCCCCCTCCAAGAGCATACCAGGCCCTTCGGCCTGATATGGATTTTAAGGGGAACCTCCTATGCCAAGAAAACGGCATGGGGGTCCCCTCAAGATCCATACCAGACCCTTATCCAAGCACGCAGCCCAGCCGGTCAGGAAAGGAGGTGGGGTGGGAAAGTTGTGCCTATAAAATCCAAGAACTGCGGTTCCAATCTTTATTGTTTTACATGGGGCAGCACAGTGGTGTAGCGGTTAGCACTTTCACCTAGCAGCAAAAGGGTCGCTGGTTCAAATCCCAACCACAATACCATCCACTGGAGTTTGCATGTTCTCCCTGTGCCTGGGTGGGTTTCTCTGGGCACTCTGGTTTCCTCCCACACTCTAAAGACATGCTTATAGGTTAATCGGATCCTGTCTGAATTGGCCCTAGTATATGTATGAATGTGGGTTAGGGACCTTAGATTGTTAGCTCCTTGAGGGTAGGGACTGATGTGAATGTACAATGTATATGTAAACACTATATAAGTAACTAAAATAAGTATAGAAAAACTTTAAAATAAATAATCATACAGGATGACCACCTTGTTGCTATGCTCGTCTTTCAATGGTGCAAGACTTGTCACATCTACCAAAACTTCATATTTTTTAGTATGGATATTCGTTATCTAGTTTTATTCCTTTTAAACAGCTTTTTCTGTTTTAGTTTATTGCTTTGGTTCAGCCTACACATTATATAACTGATCTGACTGATTAGCATCAGTCTGTTATATTTGCACCTGGTTATAGGAATCGAAAGATCATGCATTTTGTAACTAGAAAGTTGACTATTATATGTGCATGTTCTAATCTGGACCTCTAGAATGGGACACAACATTTGCTCAACTCCGTTATTGCTAAATAGAGAACTGCAACTTGATTCTCATATAAAGGTTCTCATATTTGACCTCACCGCCAGCATATATTTTGTGAATCTCCTTACAAAAAAATGGAAAGAATTTACTGTTGGTATTCCATGGGGCCAGGTTTCATGATTTTGTATCCTAATGTATTAAAATCTGAACCAGATTGACCGAATCTTTCAAATACGCAAATCAACAGTAAATGGAATGTTTTAACCATTTGCCCGCCTCTAGTTTAGGTAGCATGTTTTTTTAGCCTACCTTCAGTAAAGCTCATGTCTACACAAAGGCATGAGATAGCAAATGGTCAAACTGGCTCACAGTCTATATTTATCTATGTTTATAGGTGGGCGCAGACACTACTGACCCACTGTTGTCCAGGAGATAACGTACTGTATCTTCCCTGATTGCTGTCCTTCCTCCATGACAAGCCAGTTAATCAGCTTTCTCCCAACAGTTTGGTCTACCCTTCTCCATTCACATTAAAGTGGTTGTTAAGTCAGTGTTTTCCATTACTGGCTGTAATTAACTCAGTGTATGTGTTTTTTTTTTTTAATTATAATCCTAAATACCTTAATCCACATTGCTCTCCCTGGCCGATCTAAGGACTACAGTGGAAGGGGATTAAATCTCCCTCTGACATCAGCCGGGCGGTCACGTGACCGTACATCGGCAATGTGGATTAAAGTATTTAGGATTAGAATTTAAAAAAACACATACACTGAGTTGTATATCTTGTTATAACAGAGGAGCTGCCAGTATTTGAGAAAACTAACTTTACTGCCACACGGAAAAGCAGCAGGAGGGTAGGGGCAGCTCACACACTGGAGCTGACAGGCAGGGGGAGAGGGAGGAGAGAGGAGAACAGCGGGTTGACGGAGGCACGTAACCTGACCACGGTATCATGGCTCAGCAGCCATGATTACTGTGGTCACTCAGCACACACAGGGGGACACAGGAACAGGCAGGATCAACCAGGTTTTTTTTACAGCATGCAAAGGGGAAACTGACACCACGCAAGCACTATGGAGTTTAACATGTTTTAAAGGAACAGGATTTTTATTTTTTTAGGGTTAAAACCTCTTTAACCTGTATGCTCAGTAGGTCCAAGTTTACCATTTTATAAAGTGCTACGCGGCTCTTTGAAGATTTTACCCTGAGAACATGCCTGCATGTCTAACTGCCCATGCATGGTTAAGGAACGACCATATGGCCATTCAGTGGTACCAGGCTAACTCTGCAGTCTTACAAGTTCAGTTCACTCCACATTTATTCATCAATTCTTTTCTCCCAGTAACTGTGTATCTGTTTTTATTTATTTGGAACGTATATGAAGTAAATTTCTCAATTCCTATACATCTATTTTCTCAGCAATCCATACTTTCTGACTCATAGAACATCATTATCATATCCTACTGTGACCTCCATTCACCTACCATCTCATCTGTCTTCCACCTGTGCTCTTAAGAGTCCAGCTTCATAGCTATGAATGTGTAATCAATTCATAAATCATCTTTTGTCATGAGTCACTTCTTGCAATGTGTTCATAGTCAAGTGGACATGTATTAGGAAAGGGAAACATAAATGTTTTTTAGTTGGCCTTACACATTATTCTGATTTATGAAATGCAGAGCATAAAAGTAGAAATGTTGTCTGGGTCACATCCCTAAAGCATAGCGCATGAGCATAGCGTATGTGGTATTTTAATTACCATATGTTATTTGTAAATTTTTACAACTATAAACTTTGTATTGAATTAATTAAAGGCTACATTTACCTAAAAAATACAAAATAAACACAAGGGGCGTAACTTACCTTCACTGTGATGTGCCCCTTGTGTTCTGTCTTCTAGTTCAGTAGTAATCTTCTTCTTATGATGTTCCCCCACAGTCATCACCGTAATCTCCTGGTGTGGCGTGGAAGAAATATTAGAACTAAGGAGCTGCCACTGGCACTCATCAAGCGTGTCCGACTATGACTGCCCTTTCCACCAAGCTGTACAGAACTCCCGAACAGGGGAAATGTTCTAACCCAAACGGCAAACCCCATTAAAGTCTATGGGAGCCAAACAGGAAAAATCAATGGTGCCCATTTTGAAGGCTTATATGCAAGTAATTGCAAATAAAAGGGGTATGGGGGTCTGGGTACTACCCTTGGGGGACATGTATCAATACTTTTTTTTTTTTTTAAATCGTGATTTTTATTATGCTTAACCCTTTCATGCCTAAGTGGATTTCTGACATTTGTTGCTTAAAATCAAATTAAAAGTTAATTTACAGTTAAAATCTGTAATTTTTGCTTAGAACCCCCAAACAGACCCTAGAGAATGAAATGGCGATCATTGCAATATTTTATGCCACACGATATTTGTGCAGCGGTCTTTCAAACGCAATTTTTTGGGAAAAAAGACACTTTCATAAATAAATAAAAAAACTAAACAGTAAAGTTAGCCACATTTTATTCTATAATGTGACAGAGGATGTTATGCTGAGTAAATAGATACCTAACATGTCATGCTTTGAAATTGCGCACAAACTATGGTACCTAAAAATCTCCATAGGCGACGTTTTAAAACATTTTAACGGTTACCAGATTAGAGTTATAGAGAAGGTTTTTTTGCCAGAATTATTGCTTTCACTCTGACAATCACGGTGATACCTCACATGTGTGATTTGAACACTGTTTACATATGCGGGCGCAACTTACATATGTGTTTTCTTTGCTGTGCAAAAATAATTCTGATCTTTTTTTGCTGTCACAAGGAATGTAAAAATCCCTTGTAACAGCAATAGGTGGTGACACGTACTCTTTATGGAGGTATTGGGTGGTCTAAAAGACCCCAAATCCCCCCTTTGCACTTAAAAGTATTCAGATCGTCAAAAACGGCAATTCTTCATACTGTAATTTTTTTAAAATCGGCGCCATTGGCAGCCGAGTAAACTGGTAGTGACGTTGTGACATTGCTTCCGTGTTTTTACATAGGAGACTAGATCAAAGCCATTTACGGCTTTGTTCCAGTCTTAGCCTAGCCGGTGGAAGTGCTGAATCATGGATCGGGTCTTCCGGTGGGACGGGAGGCCCAGGAAGAGTGGCGGAAGGTGGCGGGAGGGGGGACATTTCCCTCCTGCTCCTTTAGGATAACAGCCAAGCAGCTTTTAGCCGCATTGGTTGTTATCACTAAAAAGTCGACCGCCAGCTCCAAAAAACGGTACCGGGTTGATGCCTGTAGCTGTACTCATCACCCCGGTATAACCCATTCAAGCCGAGGCCACATATGTGCCTACAGTTGGCGCTAAGGGGTTAAAGTGCAACAATAAAAATGAAAAATTCCTTTAAATATAGTGCCTGGGGGGTCCCCTTAATGTGTCTGTAAAGTGCCGCATCTGTAGCATGCATAAAATATGCTACAGCAAAAATGAAATTTCTAAAGAAAAAAAAAGAGTCAAATCACATTTAAAATGACTCGCGGTTACAACTGCCAGCACCTGGCTTTTGAAAAAATAAAGAAAAAAATGGCATGGGGTCCATACGAGGCCTTTCGGGTCTGGTATGGAATTTAAGGGGAATCTCAAGCTAAAAAGAAAAAAAAAAGAAAAGCCTTCCCCCAAATCCATACCAGACCCTTATCTGAGCATGCAGCTCGGCAGGTCAGGAAAGGTGAGCGAGCACCTTACCAGGCCACATGCCCTCAACATAGGGGGGTGGGTGCTTTGGGGGGCTCCATGTGAAAGGGTATCAGGTACATCGTACCAGTACCCATTCACCAAAAAAGCCAAAAACCCCTTGTTAAAGGCGGCTTCCAGATTCTAATAAGCCCCCCCGCCCACAGACCCTGTCAACCACAGCCCAGGGTTGTCGGAAAGAGGCCCTTGTCCCCATCAACATGGGGACAAGGATCTTTGTGGTGGGGGCAGAGCACCCACCCCCATGATGAGGGCATGTGGCCTGATGTGGTTCAGTGGGGGGGGGCGCTCGCCCGCTACCCCCCTTTCATGACCTGCCAGGCTGCATGCCCGATAAGGGTCTGGTATGCATTTTGGGGGGAACCCCACATCACTTTTTTTTTATTTTGCCATGGGGTTTCCCTTAAAATCCATACCAGACCCAAAGGGCCTGGTATGGACTGGGGGGACCTTGCGTTGTTTTTTTCTTTATTTTTTTTGCCGGCACTTTTTGTTTATTAAGTTGTCAGTGGGGAAACCCATTTACAGTTGATGACTCATCAGTTATTAAGTTTGCGACGGCTGGCTTCCCGGCCCTGCTCCTTAACAACAAGCTTACACTGTGCCCTGATTGGGTATAGCTTTGCCCAATCAGAGAGCAGAATGCACTGTGCAGTGGTCAGTGCAATTTGGGTGTTTGGCGAATGGGCAAACAGGCAAATATTCGGCCTAAACTCATGCTCGGGCCGAACCGTGTGCCCAATCTGTAGTAGTAACATAGCCATCCTCTCTTGCTTGTTCCCAAAATGTACTGACTGTCTATCTCATTTCCTGAGGCCCTAAAATGCCAGGACATTACAAATACCTCCAAATGACCCTTTTTTGGAAAGTAGGCAGTCCGAGGACTTTAGTAAGAGGCATGGCAAGTTTTTTGAAGTTGTACTCTTTGGTCATAATATTTTGGAAAATTAAGAAATTAAATAAAATTTGTTTGTTGTTTCACACTTTTTTTTTACATACCATCACCGGTGCAGTACAGTATCATAATCTGACTGGTGTGGTGGTGATCAGGGATACTGACTGGTAACAGTATGTAAAAATAAAAAATGTAAATAATTCTTTACTCAATTTTTAAAACTTTTGTTCTTTTGCTTATTTTTTTTACATATTGTCATCAGAATAGTGCAGTGTCACCATAGTCACACTGCGCTACTCTGGGTGAGTGATCAGGGATTTTTTTTATAAAACAATGTGATTGCTTGTTAAAGTGATAATCACTGTAACAGCAATTGTTTGAACTGTCATGAATTGCTTTAATTCATGACTCACTGTTTACTATGCTGTGATTGGCCAACAACTGTCACATGGTACAGGGTGCTGTGATTGGCCTAGGTATCATGTCATCAGTCGACTAAAATATTTTTGTCGACTAAATTAATACTATTTTAGTCTAATAAATATGACTAAAACAAGTGAGATGACTAAAATACGACTAAAACTAAAATGGCATTTTAGTCAAAAGACTATGACTAAAACTTAATTGAAATTTGACGTCAATAAGAGTCAGTGTACATAAGATATAACCATTTATCGTTCTGGAAGAGACCTTTCTGGACAGAGTCAGAGTCGTCCCAGACTCCCCAAATTTTGCTAAACCATAATGAGGAGTCTTCAATTGATGCAGTTAGATGTTCCATCCTACGAATGTCAGTTATATTGGATAGAAGCTGGGAGCTAGTAGGGGGGAGGTGGACAGCCAACAACATGTATTGCTCTTTTAGCCGCTAAAAGTATAAGGGCAATCAGTTTCCATGCTGATACCCGGGAGAGGAAGCCCCAACAGGTAGTGTATAGGGTTTAAGGGCATAGTCACATGCAAAAGGTCTTGTAAAAGGGTTTGGACATAAGAACAGATGGGTTTAATGAGGGGGCAATCCCAGAAAATATGATAGTGGGAACCTATCTCTGCAACACATCTCCAACACATTCGGGAGGTCTCTGGGTTACGAGCATGTAAATAGTCAGTAGTACTGTACCAGAACATAATGATTTTGTCTCCTTTTGCGCCACGCAGCGAGATACCTTAGAAGAAGATTCCCGAATTTTATCCCAGTCTGACAGGGAGATGGTTTGTTGGAGAATATGAGCCCATTTACTCATATAAGAATGTCTGGATTCGGTCAAAGGGGCAGCCTCCTGGAGAATTTTGTATATAGCCGAAATTAAGTGGGGTTCATAAGGGCCTTGATTGCACAGGAGTTCAAAGCTAGAGGGTTTGTCTAATGAGAGGCCAGGAGATTTAGCAGAAAATAAATGTTTAATTTGCGAATAAGAATAAAAAAGGTATTTTTGTACCAGGAGTCTTGATTGTAAATCTGTAACGTTCAGCATTTTTCCTGGCGTATTTGCTTTGCTGAGGTAGCCAAGGTGCAGCGTACAGACTTTCATTGGCACATAAAGGATGTGTGCTGCTTTACTAGTGTATACATCAGTGCATTGTAAACATGAGTACAGCATATGGACACATGCAAAAAATATTTAGCCCCTTCTAAACCCACTAGCAATATTTCATAGGCCTTATGGTACATTATGGGTTTAAAAAATTCTTGACTGGTGTAGTGCTGAGTTGCCCCCAGTCATGCGGCCCCTCCTGTAAGGTTCCCTCTGCTCCGTGGGTTAATCTTGACTGGTGTAGTGCTGAGTTGTTCGGTGCCCAGCTAAAACCATACCAAAAAAAACACCCCCCTACATGGTTACTTAAACTTACTAAATCTAATTAAACACATAACACCTTCTGGATTAAATGGCTAACAAAGGCCTCTTTATTAAATCCGAACATGAAAATGTATAAAAAATAACTTTTTTCTTAACATCTATCTATATATATGGATAGGAAGTTTATTATATGTATATATCTTACAGGGTCCCACAGGGTCCCACCGCATCAGCTCCTGATGAGTGGAGAAAATCATCCACGAAGTGCGTCGAGCTACACTTGATGCTACAACCTTATCTATTTGCATCTTGATGATGCCATCATTATTTTAATAATATCATTATCATCATTATTATGTGATTCTAATACCAGTTACCAGGCATACCACCTCTGATACCTAACATGATCATTATCATTATTATGCGATTATGACTCCAGCCACCGGGCATGCCACCGTTGGCACCTTAGGCCATTTGCTGTCCTGTACCAACATTACTTTGACCACTATCTACTCAGTATGATTACGTATCCATTTGCATGTATTTTTCCATCTCAATATGCTTCATTTTTGTACCAATTATATATGTGTGTACATATATGAAATTCTTGTACTATATCTACTATGATTATTAAACTTACATTTTTTAACCCTCCGCATTCGAACTGTTTCATTTAAAGTCCCAACTCCCTTTTTGTATATATAAGAAATAAAGTAACGCATGTAGCCTGTCATCATTACCTGGACAGCCACCAATGTTACTCACCAGCTCGTACCACTCCCACCAAACCCGTTCATATGACCGTCAGGTGAACTCCGCAACCGAGAGCCGAACCAACGTCATCACGGTGCCAGCACCATCTCCCATAGACAGCTGGGGCACTGAACCCCTGTCAGCTCCTCCTCCGGGGCCAACTGCCGAAATCTGTCCCACTGTAACCGAGAGAGAGCATTAGCCACGCAGTTCTCAACATGTCCTTTTTGAGGGGTGCCATCATTTGTCACACCTTAGTATCATATATTTTTTATAAATATTACATAATTTTTATATTTTTTGTGTGTGTTTTTTTCTACCCCCACATGGAATCTCGGGATTCGAACCGGCGACCCTTTTGCTGCTGGGTGGGAGCGCGGGCCACTACATCACTGCCCATGTTTAGGCTAGAGCAATGTTTGGATGTATTGTATTGTTTTCCATTTTTGCTGCCAGAAGGACGATACCTTGTGACTTAGTGTATTAATATACATGTCCTTATGACAAACGGAGCCATGTTGTAGGTTATATACACCTGACATTGCACCGTTTTAAGCCACATCTGCTCTTACATGTCCCCCAGAATAGCGGTGTCATGTTTTTGGCTGTTTAAACCAGTCACTGTTCCACATGATGTCACATCCTCTTTTACATGTTAAAATGAGGCTTGGAACTCTTGTCCGGGTGCCATTTTGGCAGAACCAGGAAGTAATCCTCCTCTAATTATGAAAATGAGGCTTGGAATGCAAGCCTGGGCGCCATTTTGGAGGAACCAGGAAGTAATCTCCATAATTTGCACTTTCAATCAGACGGAGCTGCCATTTGTTATGGGGGTAACCAGTATCTATAAATACTCAGCCAGTACAGTGGTCCAGCACCCCAGATGATGACTTATAAGTCGAAACGCGTTGGGAGGATATGCTGAGACCACTGTCTTCTTTTATACAAGCGCTTGATTTTACTGCTAAACATGTGAGTGTATTTCCTTTGCTTTTCATGTAATAAAATTTCCATACCGCATTACGCTATATGCCTTCCTCTTTCTTTTAATGGTGGGGCTGACTGCCTATATCTACTGAGTCCACCCATACCTTACACCTGTTCGGTGGTCCATCTGGAGGTCATATCTAGATAGAGCATCTGATCCCTTTGGTATATTATACAACAAAGCTTGATTGACTCACTAGGTGTACACCTATTTGAGTTCAATCCCTCTGGTAAGCAGCTTCAGGTGTCTTTGGTGATGGATTTACTATCAACTGTTATTACATCATACATATTTGAAGTTAGACTGTCACTATATTTTATCCACATGTGGTTGAGGATTATCATCACACATGATTGAAGCTTGTCACTGACTTTTTTTTGGACATCGCACGTCCAAGTTCCTCTGTTTATAGACATCACATGTCATAATAGAGGACTGCTTGGAGTATTTCTGAGCACATCATTTATTATTCACGTTTTTTTGTACTCATATTATTTGTTATGGTTTATATGATCACATAAGCGCTGCACATTTCACCCAATTAATCAGCCACGCAATTCTCAACACCCGGAATATGTACAGCACAGACAACAATATTCAACAAGAGACAACGAAGCACCAAATGTCGCAACAAACGCACCACTGGCAAAGATGCTGCCAACAGTGAATTGATCGCGTGCACCACCCCCAAATTTTCACAATGAAAATGGACCCTACGATCCCGAAACTCCGCACCCCAAAGCTCCACCGCCAACACTATAGGGAACAATTCTTACAACATCAAGTTCCTGATTAGCGCGGAATCCGCCACTTCTGCCAGCCACTTATCCACACACCTCCGCCCTTGAAAGTAAGCTGCAAACCCCACAGACCCAGCTGCGCCCATGAACAGCTCCAGTTCTGCCGGTACAGCAGGACCCAGCCAGAAGGACCTACCATTGTACTGTTCAAGTAAGACTGCCCATACATTTAAATCGTCCCTATGCTCTCTTCCCAATCTTACAAAGTGATGCAGGGCTGTAACCCCAGCTGTCGCCACTGCCAGGCGTCTGCAGAAGACCCTCCCCATTGGCATAATACGGCATGCAAAGTTGAGTTTGCCCAACACTGACTGCAACTCCCACAGCTGAATCTTAGAATGACGTGCCGCAGCTGCCACAACCTCCTTGAGATCCTCCAGCTTGTCGATCGGCAGCCGACATTCCATCCGATCAGTATTAATAATGATACCCAAGAACTTTAACACTTTACTTTAACAGGACCTTCCGTCTTCTCCTGCGCAAACGGCACCATGATAACTTGAAAAACATGCTGCATCGTAGCTAACAAGATCATACATGTATGATCATTCAGGGGGCCTATAACCAAGAAATCATCTAAATAATGCAAGATCGAGCAAATGCCCGATAAATCCTTAACCACCCATTCCAGAAAGGAACTGAATAACTCAAAATATGAACAGGATATAGCGCAACCCATTGGCAGGCATCTATCCACAAAAAACTCCCCACCCCAACAACAGCCCAAAAATCGCACACTATCTGGATGCACTGGCAGCAATCGAAGAGCCGATTGAATGTCGGTCTTAGCCATCAGTGCCTCCTTACCGAATTTTTGCACCCACCTAACCGCTTCGCCAAAGGAGGCATAAGAGACTGTGCAAAAAGCGGGATCAAAAGCATCATTCCCCCTTCGTGTGGGAAAGGTGATGAATGAGCCGGAACTGAATTGGTTCCCGCTTAGGAACCACCCCCAATGGTGACACCACCAAATCCCCCACTGGCGGTGCTGCCTACGGACCCGCCATTCTACCCTTTATGCAGTTTACTGGAAACCACGTCAGAGTGATCGTACGCCGACCATAGGTTGGCCGAGACGGGAGGAACCTCCGCCAATTCACATGGAATCGTGAAGCCCTCCTTAAAGCCCAACCACAGCGTCCTCGCCGCTCCCCTGTTCGGATACCTACTTAGGTACGGTGCCATTTTTTCCACCTTCACCGGCGTCCTCCCTTTTTCCAGTATCACCCTGCTTTCTCCCATTTTTAAAACATTTTTATAAGGAGTGGGCCCCGCCACAGCCCGAACACTCGTGTCGTAAACAGCATGACCCCCCGAACTTGCAATTGCCCTCATTGTACTGCCAACAGAACCTCTTACGCTTACCGGCTGATGGTGAAGAGGCCTGGGCACCCCCACCCCCCCTGAAAGGGCTGCGGCCCTACCCTGGCTTGCGTCATGAGCTTCATCCACAAACCTATGTCCTTATGATCCCATCGCAACGATGGTCTCACTGCCTTTCGTTGCCTGTACTGCTCATCATAGCGCAGCCATGCAACTCCCCGTATACCCTCTGGGCCTCACTAATGGAATCGAGATAACAAAACATGGCCGAACAATTTTTTGGTGCCTTTTCCCCAATAACACTGGCCAATATATGAAACGCCTGCGACCAGTTCCCGAACGTGTGCGGAATAAGACGATAATGCTGCTTCTCTTCCTCCTCTTTCTTACTCTCGTCCGGCTTAATCTTATTTACATTAAACTTCTCGAGTGGCAGCAGTGAGAAAATCTCCATGTAGTCACCCTTCCAGATTTTCTCCCTCACCTCTGCTTTCAAGTGAGTGCCCAGAGGTCCCTCGTAGTGAGCTGCATCCGCCAGCCGAACCCCATCTGCAGTTGCCGACCCTGTTTCGGCGCCCCCTTCCGTACTCACCTTGGAAACTCCAGCCTCCACTGGAAGGGTGGAGACTACCACACCTGTACCCTTCTGTGTTGCCCTGGCCACCACTGGAGGGTCGGCCCCCACCCCCGAACTTACCTGCGAGGCTTCTGACACCGTCAGTGGGACTGTTCCAACCCCTGTACTCACCAATGTGGGTCCCCCCACCACCAGGGGATCCGCAGCCACCCCGGTCGCTACCAATTGCACTGTTGGACCTCCCGAGGCCCCCCGCGTGACCGCCGGTGAAGCGGAGACAATGGGGCTCGACTCCCCACTGACCACCCACGATGCAGTGGGCCAGGCGCCGCCACAATCCCCTTGGCCACTATATCCCTGCAGCCAGGCAGCAAAGATGCTATTAATTGCTGCAGCAAAGCTTCCCCAGACCCTGGGGCACCGCCCACCCCCACCAAGCCTACCCCACTACTTGACGCCAAGTTTGGCATTACTAGCGGACCATCCCCGCCTGTAACCCCTAACAAAGCACATTTTGGGGAGGGGACACAGACAATATGGACACAGGAGAAGATAAAGGTAAAAGAATAGAAGAGGACTTACCAGGCTGCCCAGGGGAAACCGACCGACCAGTCGCCACACCGGATCCATGCTGAGGCCCTGCCTGGCCCGGTGCCGTGTCTGGCACATCGGACTCGGAATCGCACACCTCTCCCTCTGACTGCTGATCCTCCCTTTCTGTGGGGGATGCTGTGGAAGCCGACGGAGCCGAGTGCCCCCGGCTGCTGCCCTCAACTGTGGCCCTTCTCACCGCGCAGCTCTCCACCACCGATCTCCCCCACTGAGCCCTCTGCCTGCCAGCAGATGCCGCTCTGGAACCAGCACCATCACCACCTGGACCTCCTATTCTTGGTGTGAGGGCTGTGGCCGCCCTGGGGGGGTAGCCCAGTCTGGCAGCTCTTCCTCGGCAGGCAACCCCATGCAGGGCGGTTGGCCTTGCACGTGCTGCCGCCGCGTCCTGGTCCACCGCTGCAGAAGGCCTAAAGGGGGAAGGAGACACCCCCCTTCTGGCCGGGTCCCACCTGTGAAGGGGATTCCTCTCATCCCCCGTGGCCGAAGCCGGTGCGTGGCACTTGGCCCTGGGAGGAGGAGCTGGCTCACCCTGGGTGCAGGATCCGGGCCGAATCGAGCCGGAGGCTGCGACTTCCGTGGAGGCCCATTGCATGTGGGGGGGCAGACCTGACATAACTTCCCCTGGTCCCGGTAGCAGCTCAACAAGCTGCTCAGTAAATAGTTCTGGCCCGTGGACCACGGCAGCCGAGCGAAGCTGCTCCAGTATGTTCTCTAACGACTCCATGAAAAGGTAACATGAAAAGCACTACTGCTTGTATGTTACCTCTTCCACTTTCACTCCTGAATAGCAAGCTCCACCCCCCTGTGCTCACTACATGTGCTCAATGTGCAACACACTAACTATGCCTGCTTCCTGTGCACCGGACCAGCTACTTCCAGTCATGCGGCCTCTAAGCCTCTAAGGATCCCTCTGCTCCGGGGCTAATCTTTACATAAGTTTTACCAAGACTGCAAATCTCCAGTCTGCAGTATTTACTTTCAATTTATTGTGTTGAACCCAGAACTCATCCCTATTTATAAATATTATAGAATTAATAAGCATTTATTACATTTATTAGGATTCCAAGAGTTTCTGCATCAAGTTTCAGTGTTGAAGGCTGATATTCAGAGTATTTCTCAAATACACTTACTTTCTACTACTGTCCTAATCTCAAGACTTTATAGGAGCAAGACTAGAAATCTGCTCATGTGATTAAAAGGTGTTTATATGTTGTATAGTCTACCACTCTGCTGACAAACAACAATGGATTTCTGCTGTAATGATTGTGCAACTGACATGTTGTGTAATACAAGACACACACAGTGATCACGGTGAGAAAAAAAATAGAACACAGTGGTAATTTATATTGAATTAGTGGGGAATTATAATAGAAACAGCTCGGTCAGCAGTCTTTGATCTTGAACTGTAAAGGGATCCCAAACCTTTGCTACAGAAATTCAGTTGCCTTAACAAGAAAAAAAAAAATTAAAATGAATATACAAAATTTGCATAGCCTCAGTCAGCAGTTGACAGGGAGAGGAGCAGCTGCAGTTTTTACTGCTGTCCTTGCTTGTGTTCACAGCACAACATACACAGCTGTGATTGGAAACTGCTGTTATAAACTGTGTGCAGCCAATGGTACAACACAGGACTGCACAAGGTTGATGTAAACCATGCTAACAAAGATGAAAAAAACTGGCTTTGGTTAGCTCATCAGGATACACCCACTAACGCGTTTGACCCCTACATGGGTGAAACGCATTTGTGGATATACTGTATCCTTATGGGGAGAGAACTAGCTAAAGCCTGTTTTAGCGGTTCATATCAACCTTGTGCAGTCCTGTGTTTTACCTGTGGTCTCACTATCGAGCTAGACATGCTCTTGTCAAAATACCAGCACCTGGCAGCAGTTATTTAACACCTTCCCGCCCAGCCTATAGCAGAATGTTGTTTGTGCCGTGGCTATACTGTACTGAGTGGAATTCATTTGACGTCCTCTCAGAAAGTGCGTCGCAGCGTCGCGATCTGTCACCGGCTGTGTCCGCCAGACACATCTGTTGATTGATCAGTGTACTGGCTCGCTGTCGGTACCATGTGACCGCTGTGACCAATCACAGCAGGTCACATGACAGTTGTACACAATGGATGGCTTTCTTTCATGCGATCCATTGTGTACAATTGTGTTGCTAGCTGTGATTTGTCAATGTGATCATATGGTACAAACAAGGCCAATCACAGCCCAGCTGTACCATGTGATTAGCTTTGACCAATCACAGCTAATTACAGCAAAACAAACTAAATGAATCAGTTTCATTCAGTAATTATACAAATTATAATCTGAGCACAATCTACTTTAGACTTACTAACAACTATAGATCTATATAGGGCATGTTTGATACAGATTGATTGGTTCGTTTACGTAGGCCCTCATAATTACATAGTTTTGATTAATCTAAAACTGTATAAAAACAGAACAGTTGGATTGCAAAAATGTAAGGAGCATCCTATCAAAGTAATAAACCAATAGTGGGGCTTGGGATGGAGAAGGAGGCTGCTGTAACCAGGAAATTGTTTGCAGGAGAAAAGCGCACTAATATTCAGAGATCCTGGAGGCTGGATTACTGGACAGAAGAACAAAAATGTCAAGTATCAGGGTTTTTTTTGTAATTTACCCACTCTTGCACTGCCACACTATTTGCACAGTAAAACGACTCCTTTATTTCTTGATTCACCTACCGTTCTCCTGTTGCAGAGGCAGGCAAAATATCTGACCGCAGCCGCGATGGGAGTTGTAGCACACGGTAGGCTGGCTGCGCTGCTCTCCTCAGAGTGACTGACTCCACCCCCCGGGAGCAGAGAGCTTGAGCACGCAGCCGCCGCCGCGGACTACAACTCCCATAAGCAACAGCGGTGGCCATCTCACGCGACGTCACCTGACAGATTGACAGTCAGTCAATAGTGAGTCAGGATTCAGCTGGCGGAAACTCGGACAGCTGCAGCGCCGCCCGGCGGCCCTTGTTTTGGTTATCCAAACAGACAGTACAGTACTTAACTTGGGGGGGCACACAGTAAAATTGAGGGGGCCGTGGCACCCTCAGACCCCACCTTGGTGACGCCATTGAGCACTGGCACAATGCAGCAGCGAACTTTGTGACATCTGAATGATGGGGGATCATAATTTCAAGTTCTGAGCTACTAGCCAGGCCTCAAGGGTTACTCGCCACCAGTTGCCCCGTCCCTAATCCCACCCCTAAACACGCCCTCATAAATTATCTTATCAAATGACACCTAAATGTTTTATGCAGAATTACGTTATAAAAATAGATATTAACAACATTATCTGTGTCCCCAATGCAGCTATGTGTTCCCAATGCAGCCTGTGTCCCCATTGCAGCCTGTGTCCCCAATGCAGCTATGTGTCCCCAATGCAGCTATGTGTCCCCAGTGCAGCCTGTGTCTGCCAGTGCAGCCTGTGTCACCAGTGCAACCTGTGCCCGCCAGTGCAGCCTGTGCCACCAGTGCAGCCTGTGTCCGCCAGTCCAGCCTGTGTCACCAGTGCAGCCTGTGTCTTCCACTGCAGCCTGTGTCACCAGTGCAGCCTGTGTCCGCCAGTGCAGCCTGTGTCCGCCAGTGCAGCCTGTGTCACCAGTGCAGCCTGTGTCCACCAATGCTGCTTGTTTCCGCCAGTGCAGCCTGTGTCTGCCAGTGCAGCTTGTGTCACCAATGCAGCCTGTGTCCGTCAGTGCAGGCTGTGTCCCCAATGCAGCTCTGTGTCCCCAATGCAGCTGTGTCCCCAGTACAGCCTGTGTCCACCAGTGCAGCATGTGCCCTCCAATGCAGCCTGTGCCCGCCAGTGCAGCCTGTGTCTGCCAGTGCAGCCTGTGTCCGCCAGTGCAGCCTGTGTCACCAATGCAACCTGTGCCCGCCAGTGCAGTCTGTGTCACCAGTACAGCCTGTGTCCGCCAGTGCAGCCTGTGTCACCAGTGCAGCCTGTGTCCGCCAGTGCAGCCTGTGTCACCAGTGCAGCCCATGTCACCAATGCAACCTGTGCACGCCAATGCAGCCTGTGTCACCAGTGCAGCCTGTGTCTGCCAGTGCAGCTTGTGTCACCAGTGCAGCTTGTGTCACCAGTGCAGCCTGTGTCCGCCAGTGCAGCCTGTGTCCACTAGTGCAGCCTGTGTCACCAATGCAGCCTGTGTCACCAATGCAGGCTGTGTCCCCAATCCTGCCATGTGTCCCCATTGCAGCCATATGTCCCCAATGCTGCCATGTGTCCCCATTGCAGCCATGTGTTCCCAATGCAGCCCTGTGTCCCCATTGCAGCTGTATGTCCCCAATGCAGCCATGTGTCCACAATGCAGCCTACCAGTGTAGAGGAAGGGAGAGGTGAGCCGCTGGCGTTTGGTTGATCAGAGGGCCGGGAACATAACAGCTTTCATTTCAATAGCTGTGTGTTCCCTGCCGTGTGCCATCGTATACAGCCCCTCCCCCTTGTCCGGGCACTTTAATAGACAGATCACCCATCCAATCCTGGGACAGCTGATCTGTCTATCAAAGTGCCTGGACAAGGGGGAAGGGCTGTATATGACGGCGAGCAAAGGGGAACACACAGCTATTGAAATGAAAGCTGTTATGTTCCCCGCGCTCTGATCAACCAGGAGGCGGCGGCTCTCCTCTCCCTTCCCCTACGACCGCTCCGACAAACCCAGGCTGCTGGCGGTGCTCGCGCCCCCCCCGCCCCCAGGCAGCCCACACTCTTTTTTGAGGGCTGTGAATAATGCTTGGCTGGGGTCGCTGGGCAGGTGGGGCCCCCCAGGCAAGTGGGCCCCCCGGGCAACTTCCCAGGGTGCCCATGCGAAAAGACGGCCCTGGGTCTAGCCCAACAGAGAACGTGTGACTAAATGCCAGTAGTTGCAAACTTATGTAGTGAGTTTGAGACAGCATGTTCTCCAGCAAAGCGACCTCTGACCTCTGCCTTTGGAGATTGGAGTGGAGCCATGGGGCTGGTACTTAGTTGAAGGAAGGTTGACAGAGCCTGACATCTATTATACAAGTGAGTACAATCCTGTTCATTCCAGGGTCCACAGGCTCCAGTGAGTACATGGTGTGTAGGGGGTGTGCGGCATAAGCACTATCGGGAGCCCTTTGATGTCTGGTGTTTTGTATCTTCAGTCAGGTGTACAAAAGAATATGTCTCAACACGGGAGGACTACATACCTTCTTTTTTAATAAAGATTGCGCCACCTGTGTTTGGCATATGGATTGTACACACCACAGATTATAGCATTTATTAGGATCACATTGAGACAAACCATTTACACACACACATTGACAGGGGTGCTTACAATAGCCAGTTTTACATAAACAAGTTTTTTTACATAACATTTTTTTAAAGAAAAAAAACTGTTTGCAGTAACTGATTTTAAAGTATTAGCTGGAGTTTGGCTTCAATTTATTTTTATTTTATTAATCTACTATTGCATTTAACACAGAATGACAATGCTGCCGTCCAAAGGTGCTCTGTGCTCCTTCATCCAGAGTGGAGGCACTCGAATACAGGAGGTGTGTTACATGCTAGATCACCAGGTGAAAACAAAGGGAAAAAAGTCACAAACAAAAAGATGATTGTTAAGCTGCAATATATTACATTTTTGGATTTGGGTTTAATACAGCTTTAAGAATAAACTGTTGCTGGAAGTGTCAAGACACACAACACTCTACCTGTACAAATATAAACCTACAAGCTCAGCAAGTCTAAGTATGCATGTTCATGCAGGAATCACAACCTTTCTGTAGTCTGATCATGCCCATGTGCCTGACTATTCTCTTATTTCTAGGGGCAGCTTTCTCTATATTTTTTTGTGATCACTTCTTGAACTGCTTAACAAAAAGATGGTACGTTCATTACGCTGGCTGAAAGAGACCCCTACTTTCGTTTAAATTCCTTCGCCATACTGGTACTTGGACAGAATTAGCCATGTATACCCTATGGTCATAGATTCATAGTTTATGTTCACAGGTCACAGGTCTGTAAAAGTTCACGGACCTGTAATACACCTGACAACTGTTTTGGCAGTAAAACATCTGAATTGCAGTTGATCTTAATGAATATCAAATATGTTGAATGAGGTAAACATCTTTTTCTTTCATTAAAATTTGTGTATTGAAGTCCCACAACTTCAATACTGTGTAGTATCCATGTTAGGTGTTATCAGTAAACAAAACAGAGAAATTATTGCAGTGTAGCATATGGCAATGGGTATTGAATACAGAGCAATACAAATACATATACAACAAAGAATTAGCATACAGCATGACAGTGCATGCATTAATGTGATCATAGGCGTATGAAGGGGGTGTGCCAGGTGTGCCTGGGCACACCCTAATCACTCTGTGTGGTGTTGATTCCCCCTACTGCCTGGGCTTCCCCCTGTGTTGCGCCTCCCATTGCAGTGCTGCTGGCTTCCCTTCTCTCCCCCCTGGCTCCTGCAGGGGATATTTTAGGATGGAGAGTGGGGGAAGGGGCTAATCAATATGTCATTTACTGGCCCCTTCCTTTTCTAAATGAACTTACTCATTGTGTTCAATCATAACTGAAGCTTAGTAAACTATGTTTTCTATGCTTCCGTCTGTTAAGGAACAGAAAGCCGCTCAGCACAGAGCACTTCCTATTCATTCACTGTCCAGTCCAGCTGAGGCTGCAGAGAAAGGTATGTGTGTTTGAGCTTTGGGGTCTACACCTTAATGCAATAGGCTGCACACACCTATGAAAGTGATATTAAAGTAATATTAAAGGTGTTTTTTTAATAACAAACATGTTATACTTACCTGCTCTGTGCAGCAGTTTTGCGCAAAGCAGCCCTGATCCTCTTCTTCTCGGGTCCCTCGCAGGCCCTCCTGCCGAGTTCCCCCAGAGCAAGCATGTCCATTCACACACAGAGCTGTGGCTTGGCCCTGCCCCCCTCTCTCTTCATTGGCTCACTGGCTGTGATTGACAGCACAATGAGTCAATGGCCCCCACTGCTGTCTCAGTCAATGAGAAGGCAGAGGCTCTTGTGCACATCACTGGATCGAGATGGGGCTAAAGTAAGTATTAGGGGGGGCTCCTGCACAGAGAAGGTTTTTTACCTTCATGCAAACAATGCATGAAGGTAAAAAAAACCTTGAGCCTTTATAACCACTTTAAACACACAGTTTAATTGACATTATTCATTCTCTTTCTGTATGTGGATGACTGCACTGTAATTATAAAAAACAAAGCATCTTAGTACCTTAATCGTAGAGGCCTCTTGGATTAAGCCCTTACTGGGTGAAAGATATTGAAGGGAGTTCTTCTATGGGTCAGAGACCAAGCCGAAGCCATTTTTTTTACTAAGAGTAGTTCAATAAATGCCGGGGCAGGGTGTAGACGGGTGTCTTTTTGTTGTAGTTCTCAAACAGACTTCTTGTTTCATGATCCCACAGAATGAAATATGTATTCAGGTGCTGAGCAAACCCTTACACTGTGCCAAAGTTTATTTGCACTTCTGTATTTCTTTATGGAAGCCACACTCTGATTTAGAGGGTTGATTTGTGACACCATGAGTCCCTTCATTAATACAGAATGATGTCTCTTGCAAACCTGCTTTACCTTGTGAGGAGTTAATGAGTCCATTGCAGAAGAATAAAGTATGCCTTCTCTCCACAGGGACAAGAATTGTTATGCAGGTATCCATTATTTTCCTTATACTTGTTTCTCTTGGAACCTTTATGTGCAATTTCTGCTCAATGGCTGAAAAACAGAAATATATCTATCCCAAGTAAAACATAGAATAAGTCTTCAGAGAACCTACAATGCAAAAAAGAGCATCTGCATTACTGACAGACAAAAATGTTAGGAAATACATGTTTCCTAAGTATCAGTAGGAAAAAAAAACACATACAGCCCTATTCCAAAAAAAAATGTTTGGTAAGTGAAAAGTTATCTTTTTTTTTTTTTAATTTTATTAAATTTCACATTATACAAAATATAAAATACTTTGTTCAAAATTCTCATTCATAAAAATATAACTTTCCCTTATCCCCCCTCCCCTCACCTTCCCCATCCCACATTCCTTAAACACGTGTTATAATCTTCCACAATTTATTCCCTCCACCTCTCTTTTTTTTTATATAAATTTCCATTATCTCAGAGTATTTCTTTGTGTTCTTAAACTCTTTCCATCCTTTCCATGTATTTGAAAATGTTTCTATTCTATCTTCTCCATAATGACACAATTCTTCCATGTTATATATAACTTTTTCCCTTTGAACCCATTCTCTTAGCCTTGGGCTTTCCAATGCTTGCCAATGTTTAGGGATCAGATGTTTTGCTGCATTTATTAAATATGGTATTATTGTTCTCTTATATTGTTTGGTATTATGTAATAAATAGGTTTCTGGATTTTTAGGTGTATCTACTCCCATAATTTCTTGGATCTGTTGTATCACTTCTTGACAAAATTTCTGCATTTTCAAACACTCCCACCATATATGTATCATTGTTCCTCTTTTCCCACTCCCTCTCCAGAAAAGCAGTGTTCTTTCCTTTTGATATTTGTGTGCTTTGCTAGGTGTTATATACCATCTTGACAGACATTTATAATTAGTTTATATCTGTTGCTGTTCTGTCTGCTCATTTCAACATTTTCTTTCTCTTGCTCACTCCAAGTTACACCAATTTCTGCTTCCCACCTATCCAAGAAAGGCGGTACCAATGGTTTCGACATTAGAGTAAGAATCTTATAATTCTGTGAAATTCTGTGTCTTGGTGCTTCCTGTAGGTTGAGCAATTTTCAAATGGTAATAAGCTTTCTCCTGATCTTATTGGATGTGGATTTGATTTTGATTTCTCTTCTGTTCGTGTATTTTTATCCTTTATCCATACTCCAAATAGTGTCTCATTCTCTGGAAAAGATAATTTGTCCCTGTGAGTGGTATTAGTGGTGAATTATATTCCAATTTCCTTTGTGTATTAAAACCCATACATTCAATTTTAACCCAACTTTTCCCATGACAATTAAATGTCCAATCTATAAATTGTGTTAACAAAACTGCATTGTAATACCTTTTTAAAGTGAAATCTTAATACAATGCTAATTCTTTAGAATCTGGCAGTATGGCTTCTGGTTGCACAGGCTGCCTTCTCAGGTTGGCCAAGTTATGTCTGTGTTTAAAAGAGAGGACCACCACTCAGAAACAAGAGTCTTTCAACTGTATTTTGCACATTTTGTTGATTAAGGCTATAGTTAAAATAAACTTGGATCTTACACAGTTTTTTTTTTTCTTTTCATCATTGCAGGCAGACAGAGTATTGGAAGAGCAGCAGTAGATGTGCTCAGTCTTCTGAGGCAAATGATGCCCAACCTCATTCAACCCAGAAAACTGAGGACATCCTGTCCTCAACCCGCACCCAAGGAGGTGGCACCACCACACCCTGCACTCACATACAATGATGTAGAGTGTTATTACGTCAGTGTCACTCTTTGCAATATTGAGGACTGCCCACAACCAGGGGAAGAGTCAAAAAGAAAGGTGACTCTGCATATTTGCATATTACCTGACTAGCCTGAAGACATCTGAAAATGGTGGGCCCCGAATGGCCTTTAAGCTTTAAGTGAATCTGTGCACTTCTTCAAATCATAATTAAACTTTGTCTTATTGCAGAGGATCAGGCAAGAAGTAAAATGTTGTTATGCATTGACTTGCAGGGATATAACTCTTTTGCCATGTTTCACATTCTTTCTACTACATGAGCTTTTGAGTTTAAACAGAAAAACATGATCCTTATTCAGGACTGTTTTATGAATTTTACCAGACCATCTATTATCATTTTTGACATACATAACAACTTGATGTCTAAAGACTGACCAGTAAACCCTTTATGATAATCTTTGCCTCCACTAAATTTCTTTATAAGAGACAATTTAATGCATTTCATGCTTTTTGCAGTGCAGGACCTTATAGCCTGGTCTTCTAATGTACTAGTTTTAAGGAAACCAAACTGGATCTTTAGGAGGAAACTTCACCTTTTAGCATTCTTGTACATAATGCTTTCCTTACAAAATCACTTTTCTGAAGTAGTCTGGTTATTTACAAACACCAACTACATATTCTTATTAAAGCACCTAATTTATCAAGCTGTGATAAATGTTTAATGGTGTCAAACCTGCCATATCAAAAAATATTATTACAAACAATATAATAGCATTATATAATTTACCATGCTAAGTATTATATCTAATTTGTCTTTGTGCTTACTGATGTAAGCTGGGAACCCTGTGGAGACGCTTTCCCGCGCTTTCCTGTGTCCATAATATTGTTCCCTATCCAGTGAATGGAAAGCAGGCGCTAATGATCATCAATTTTATATGTAGGTTGAAAGTCATTCGCTAAAATCGAAACAGCTGTGTAGGGGGCTTAAAACCTGGCGAGGAACAGCCAAAATACGCTACTAAGGTGAGGTTGTAGAAGACAGTCTCATGTTAAAGATCATACACCATGGAATGACTTAGCACAGCAACAAGATGCAAGGTAGTTATATTGCATCAGCAAGGTCTCTCCCAGGCGAAGATTTCAAAGCAGACTGGGGTTTCAAGATGTGCTGTTCAAGCTCTTTTGAAGAAGCACAAAGAAACAGGGCAACATTGAGGACCGTAAACGCAATGATCGGCCAAGGTAACTTAATGCAGCAGATGAAAGACACATTGGGGGTTATTTACGAAAGCCAAGTGCAAAGTGCACTTGAAAGTGCACTGAAAGTGCACTTGAAAGTACAGTCACTGTAGATCCGAGGGGGACATGCATATAGAAGATAAAAAACAGCATTTTAGCTTGCACATGATTGGATGATAAAATCAGCAGAGCTTCCCCTCATTTCAGATCTAACCCTCAGATTTACAGCGACTGCACTTCCAAGTGCACTTTCAGTGCAATTTCAAGTGCACTTTGCACTTGTAGTTTGCACTTGTACTGCAAAGTGGATTTGCCTTTCGTAAATAACCCCCATTATGTCTACTTCCCTTCCACATCAGAAGATGTCCAGCAGTGCTATCAGCACAGAACTGGTGGAAACCAGTGGGACCCAGGTACACCCATCTAAGTCTGGTCAGAAGTAGTCTTTATGGAGGAATTGCAGCCAAAAAGCCATGGAAACAAGGCTAAACAATTAACTCTGTATGAAAACATAGGAGGTGCAGGAATATGGAAGCAGGTGCTCTGGACTGACGAGTCAAAATTCTAAATATTTGTCTGTAGCAGAAGGCATTGTCAGGAAGATCCTGCCAGTAACAGGCGCCCCAGGTGCATTGGTGCACGTTCGGGGGCGCCATTGCACATGCACGTGCACACACGCGCTTACCCACAGGAATGTGCGCACGCTCCTGTTGGCGCCAGGCAGGCTATTTAAACCTTTTCCTGTCCCAGACAGACCATGGAAGATGTTATCCATAGACTTCATTGTCGAGCTACCCCCAGCAGAAGATCATACCACTATCTTTGTGGTAGTAGATCGACTGTCAAAAATGGCACACTTTATTCTAATGAAAGGAACCCCCTTAGCACCTGAAATGGCACAGGTATTCATTAAGGAAATTGTCAAACTCCATGGAGTACCAGCCAATATTGTCTCAGATCGGGGGGTACAATTTACCTCCCGATTCTGGAGGTCCCTTTGCAAAGCTCTGGATATTGAATTATCGTTTTCCTCCACTTATCATCCTCAGGCCCATGGGTAAACAGAGAGGACTAATCAAACCCTCAAGCAATACCTGCACTGTTTTTCCTTTTTCACCCAAGATGACTGGATTTCCCTGTTCCCATTGGCCGAATTAGCTTACAACAACTCCACCCACTACCAAGCAAACTCAATTTTTTGCTAACTATGGCTTTCATCCTTCATTTCTGCCCAATTCCCTTACCGAATTTACAGTGCCAGCAGTTCAGGAAAAGATACATTACTTTGCCTTCATTAATCATCTATTACAAGAAACCATGTCCAGGACTCAGGAGCACAACAAAGAAACCTTCGACAAGAGAAGACGAGGTGAATTAATACTGGCACCCAGTGACCTGGTGTAGCTATCCACGGTGAACTTGAAGATTGCATGCCCTTCAAGGAAATTGGGCCCCAAGTTCATAGGCCCATTTCCTGTTAAAAGGAAAATCAGTGAAGTTGCTTATGAACTAAAACTTCCGAATTCACTGAAAATCCACCCTGTGTTTCATGTGTCACCACTAAAACCTTCTGTCTCCAATCCATTCCCTGGTCGAAGCTTGGATCCTCCTGACCCTGTTATAGTAGATGGAGAGGAGGAATTTGAAGTGGAGTCAATCCTGGATTGCAGGAGGAGAAACAACCAGAACCAATTTCTGATTAAGTGGAAGGAGTACGGACCCGAAGGAAACTCTTAGGAACCCAAGGGGAACATCCACGCTAAGAGTCTGGTTCAGTTCTTTAAAAGGTCCCATCCCGAGTGGTTTACCCGAATGGGCATCCGGAGACTGCCCCTTGGGGGGGGGAAATGTCAGGAAGATCCTGCCAGTAACAGGCGCCCCAGTTTGTGGGCGCCATTGCACATGCTCGTGCACACACGTGCGCACAGGAATGTGCGCACACAAGCACTCATGTTGGCGCCAGGCGGGCTATTTAAAGCTGCCTGTCACATAAAAAATTTGCTGTCTGCTCTACAGCGTTCTGTGTGCCTTTACCTGATCTGAGACTTTTCCTGTGAATACCTGGCTTTCCATGACTTTCCTAGCTATCCACCTGCATCCAACCTCCGGCCTGTCTTTGACTACTCTCCTGCCTGTTCCTCTGGTCCCTCTGCTGCCCGCTTGATATCCGACCCGGCCTGCCTGACTACTCTCAGTGTGTTCCAGTTCCAGCCTCCTTACATGTCAGCTGCTCCTGGTTCCAGTCCAGTTCTCTAGTTCCAGCCTGCTTGCCTGTCAGCTGTTCCTGTTCCAGTCCAGTGCTCCAGTTCCAGCCTGCTTGCCTGTCAGCTGTTCCTGATTCCAGTACAGTGCTCCAGTTCTAGCCTGCTTACCTATCAGTTGTTCCTGGTTCCAGTCCAGTGTAATGGTCCCAGCCTGCTAACTTGTCAGCTGTTCCTGGTTCCAGTCCTGCACTCCAGCTCCAGCCTGCCAACCTGTCAGTTGTTCCTGGTTCCAGTCCAGCACTTCAGTCCCAGCCTGCCTCCTGTTCCTGTCTCCTGCAAGGAATCCCTGGACTTCTGGACTGACTTTCTCCGCTGCTGATCCTGTCAGGCACTCGTACCACTCCTCACTTCTGTGCCTTCTGTTACCTTACCAGGGGCCGCGAGTAGGAGCCATAAGGGAGGCCTCCCTCTGCTATTCGGGCTCAAGCCACTAGGTACGTGACTGGCAGTTTGTTTATTGAGGGCTAGAGAGCGGTACAATAATGGATGTCTGCTGGTAACAGTGAAGCATGGTGGAGGTTCCTTGCATGTTTGTGGCTGCATTTCTACAAATGGAGTTAAGAGATTTGGTCAGGATTAATGGTGTCTTCAATACTGAATACCATATCCATCAAGCTATACCATCAGAAAGGAGTGAGACTGGCCCCAAATTTATTTTGCATCAGGACAACAACTCCAAACATACTGCCAATGTCATAAGGAACTATTTTTAGCATAAAGAAGAACAAGGAATCCTGAAAGTGATAGTTTGACCCCCACAGAGCCCTGATCTCAACATCATCAAGTCTGTCTGGGATCACATAAAGAGACAGAAGGATATGAGGCAGATTACATCCACAGAAGATCATTGGTTAGTTTTCATTCAAAACTTGTGTGCAAGTGCACCTAGAAGTACTGATGCTGTGTTTGAGGCAAAGGGTGGCCACACCAATTATTGATTTGATTTTAATTTCTCTTCTGTTCATTGTTTTCCTATTTCGTTAATTAATAAAACTATACTATGCATACTTCTATTTTTCTATATTTACAGCATTTTCCCCACCTAACTAAAAACATTTACACAGTAGCGTATATATACTGTATATGTATATAATAATACAAATTCTAAATCTTTATATAAAATATTACTTTTACTTAATGTTGTTAAATGTATTTTTATTTTATTTTGTTTGTCTTTCACTTGCCTTGATAAAATCTGGAAAATGTTAGTTGTTGTAGAGCTTGTGGTGGGCATTTGAAAGAATTGTTGGTATACACTGTGCATGGAATTCTTTTAAGGGGCAAATGCATTTCTTTGTCTGTTGCAGTTTATAGATATTGTTCTCACCTAAGGGCCACAAGGTTATAAACTTGTTTCTTGTTCTATTAAAATGCACCCAACAATGTCAACTTTGTCTGTGGTTTTACAATGTGGGACTGTTTTTGATGTTAAAGGTCCTTTGAGGAATCTTTAATCTTTTGAAAAATTCCTAAATTAGGCACATGCTGGGGAATAAAAAAAAAGTTGTTTTGACAAAAAGAGTTTTTCAGAGAATTTCAACCCTATACTTTTTTTAATTGTTTCAGTTTGCCTAGCTAAATAATTGGTAAAGTATATCTAAATTGTAACGAGATAAAATTTAGTTTGCTGAAGCACTTTGATTATTACACAAATACTATGATTTTTTTTTTCTTTTAGAAAATATTGGTTTGCTACTATATTTAGTTTGCTTCTTGGTAGTGCTGGTCTCTCTTCCAGCCTCTTTTAGCCACTTTTTGTCTACATGTACTTAGTCCAATGGCAACTGCATATCATTGCTCAGGATTGGCTCCCTAAAGTTGACAGTTGTGGAACATAGCTGAGCAATGTGGCCTCCCTATAAAAACGTTTCAATGTCGCTTTTATTGATAGTAAAATATGTATGCCTCGTGGATTTGTGATTTCTCGAATTCCCTATAAATTACTGGCCTCCAAAATCACCTAAAAAATGGCTGCCATTATTATATGTTCCACTTTAAATTGAAACAATTACATTCACTCCCTATTTGAGCAAAGAGAACTCAAAGGTCCCATTATGTTTCTAATATTTGTTTAACCATTGATTTATTTTACATCTACAATTTAATTATGATGGATCATAATATGTCCCAGACTGGCTATTTTGATATGAATGCGATTGCAATACTCAGGTTTTTGCCAAAACATCTTATGATTCCCCACAACAGATGTGAACTCTTACTTATGAGCCCACACATCAAGATCACATAACCTAATGTGAGAAAGCTGTGCACTGAATAGGACTGGAGTTCTGTGTGATGCTTCTGGGAGACTCATTAAACGGAGCACTTAATGGAAAGTAATATCAGATCAAGCTTTTCCGTGTTCACGGTCATCCTTGGAAAAAAGAATTGTCTGAATACAAATAGTTATGTACTGTGTGAACACATTTGGAGTTCTGTGCATAACAGTATGCTAATATCAGAGAATAAAGAAGTCTTTTGGTGGCAAGATTTTCTTTTAGTAGTTTGTGTCTCCACCTCTTCCCAAAAGACTATAATAAAGATGTCTCTCTCATGCAGCTGGACTCCCCAGTTTTTGGTCTAGTCTGCATTAGGGATGAGCTCGATGTTCGGGTTGAATATAAGTTCGACCTGAGTCTATATCTACAGTGCATTCCATGGTGTACTGTTTCTAATACACTTCAGGCGGTATACACAGTATCTAATACAGTGTGTACAGTATCTACTACACTTCAGGTGGTGCACACAGTATAAAATATAGTGCAGCCGTTGTACAGTTGCTAATACAGTGCAGGCGATGTACACAGTATCTAATACAGTGTGTAGAGTTTCTACTACTTTTCTGGTGGTGTACACAGTATCTAAGGTCTCATGTACACTGCTGCTGGTAAACAGACATTCAGGAGAGTTCAGGAGCAGTTGAAAAAAATGCCTAACTGCTCCTGAACTCTCCTCTATGTTATCTTATCAGCACATGTACACAGGTTCGTTTATAGTCGTTTTTAGGCAGTTGAGTTTAGAAGCTTTTTTTGGAACACAAAAAAATGCATTCAGAAGCTGTGTGCGGCTACCCACGTTTGGGCGCGTTTTCGTCTAGAAGCGTTTTTAAAGGGGAACACTTTTGAGCCTGGAAAATGCAAAAAACACACCAAAAACCTAATTATCACTGCCTGCAAGCTTGATATACCATGTCATATTTCTCTCATCGGCCAATTATGCTGTACAATACACGACTTGCATTACTTGACTCTGAAGTTGAGAGTCACCAACAGACTTTCCTCTGGTGGCACACTTTTCCTCATGTTGGTGTCCATGCGAACTAGACGGGATCTAACCTTTTCCAAGAGAACGCCAAAGGTGGCAATTGACATGCTTCTAAAAAAAAAAAAAAATGATCTGGATAATTACGCAGCTGAACATAGATATTAGAAAGTATCCTGTGGACATGTGTTGAGCCATCAATGGATGTGTCCAGTAGCAATGAACTCTGGTCCTCTCACTCAATTTTCTACAGCTTTGGAGCCCAGGGGCGGACTGACCATTGAGCCACTCGGGCACTGCCCGAGGGCCCTGGGCCACTAGGGGGCCCCATCAGAGTTGCCAGCCTCAGTAAAACCAGGGACAGTATGTATAAATCTATCTTTTTTTTACATCTGTCTGTGTATACTGTGTGTACATGTCTGTGTATACTGTGTGATTGTATACTGTGTGTGTTTATGCTGTGTGGCCCCATAATCTCTGATTGCCTGGGGGCCCCATAATCTCCTATTGCCCGGGGGCCCCATGAGTTATCAGTCCGCCCCTGTTGGAGCCTCAGCAAAAGCAACATCAGGAGCATTTCCTCACACATGCTTATCATGGGATCCATATTAACAAACCAACCAAAAAATAACAGGTGGCTACAAGCACACTGCTTTCTCGCCTGCTACTAATACTGTTCTCTCACAGAATGGCTGAAATAGTTAATAAATACTTGTTTTAGTGCTTTATAATCATTTGGGAGGGTCTCCTGAGGTTATCTTTAGTAAACGCAAACGTCGCTTGTAAATGATGCTAAACACACGTTATTAAACATGGATTACTAGCTGTGATGTTCCAGCATTCAGAAGAGGTTGAGAAACGTCCCATGTACATGAAGCCTAATACAGTATGTACAGTTTCTACTATACTTCTGGTGGTGTACACAGTACACATTACAGTGCAGTCGTAGTACAGTTTCTACTACTTTTCTGGTGGTGTACACAGTATCTAATACAGTATGTACAGTTTCTACTACACTTATGGTGGTGTACACAGTACACAATACAGTGCAGCTGTAGTGCAGTTTCTAATACAGTGCAGGCGGTATACGCAGTATCTAATACAGTGTGTACAATTTCTACTACACTTCTGGTGGTGTACACAGTATACAATACAGTGCAGCCATAGTACAGTTTCTAATGCAGTGCAGACGGTGTACGCAGTATCTAATACAGTGTGTACAGTTACTACTACACTTATGGTGGTGTACACAATACACAATACAGTGCAGCCATAGTACAGTTTCTAAAACAGTTCAGGCGATGTACACAGTATTTAATACAGCGTGTACATTTTCTTCTACACTTCTGGTGGTGTACACAGTACGCAATACAGTGCAGCCGTAGTTACCATTTCTAATACAGTGCAGGCGGTGTACACAGTATAGTATCTAATACAGTGTGTACAGTTTCTACTACACTTCTGGTGGTGTACACAGTACACAATACAGTAGAGCCATAGTGCAGGCTTACAGTGTTCTGGTACCACCAACACCTAAGGCCCAATTTTCTGCAGCGTATATAGGGCAGGTCGTATAGTATATATACTGCTGTTCAGAGTATATAGTGCCTGGGGGCCTGGGGGACCCCCATGCCATTTAAAAAAAAAATTGGGTGCAGGGTTCCCCTTAATATCCATACCAGACCTGAAGGGCCTGGTATGGATTTTGGGGGTGACATCCACGCCATTTTTTTGTGGTATTTTTGGTATTTTATCTATATTGCCTGGATCCAACAATACATTACAGCTGCAAGCAGTTTTAAATGTCATTTTTTTCCTTTAGAAATGTAATTTTGCTGTGGCACTGATATAAACATGGGAAAGCGTTACTTTACAGGCATACTAAGGACACCTCCAAGCATGATATTTAAAGGAATATTTAATTTTTATTGTTTCACTTTAAGCATTATTAATATTACTGCTCTCGAAAAAACAGGGGTTATTAAAACTTTTTTTTGCATTGATACATGTCCCTTGAGGCAGGACCCGGGTCCCCAAACACTTTTTATGGCAATAACGTGCTTATAAACCTTTAAAATGTAACGTGCTTATAAGCCTTTAAAATGAGCACTTTTGATTTGATTCACATTCGTGTCCCATAGACTTTAACGGTGTTTGCGTGTTCAAAGTAATCTTTTGCCTGTTCACATTTTCTGCTGCGAACCGAACCGAGGGGTGTTCGGCTCATCCCTAGTCTGCATATTGAAGCATTGATCACTGGGGTGTGACACTATTATGAGGCTTTGTAATGGCTGGGTGGAAAAGGGAATTATAATGGGGATATATCCTCACTCTAGTCTTTGTTAGATAAAAGAAAGCAGCACTAGATTCAAACCAGTGACAGTGCAAAACTGTTAAATATAAATAAAAAAAAGTGTTCACCCTAGCCATGAAATACTATTTGAGGGCTTGTTGACCCACTTATTTTGAAAGTAAAAGTAAAACTTTAAAGGCTAAGTTAGCCTTTTAAAAAAATAATAAATGCACATCTTTTTGCAGGTAAAAAAATTTGCATTTGTTTATTATTTTTTTTAATAGGAGCATGTAAAGCATTGCACCATGATAAGCAGATTGTGGGTGCAATGCAAGGCTCTTGCAGTGTAGCTGTCTACCCGTGCCTCATATGGGCAGGCAGTTACTAAATGACAGGAAGAATCAATTAACTACCTAGAGCGCTTCTTAGCGCCCTGGTAGTTCTTTAAGCCAGCCACAATGGCTGACAGTAGTTGTAGTCCTCCTATTCACAGAACCCTATGAATAAATTATGTGGCTGGGTAGGCAGAGCCCCGCACAGTTACTTTTTCTTAAATTGTAAAAGTGGGTGCAGGGAGAAGTTCCCCTGCATGCTGTCACAATGAGGGCTTGAGGAGGTGTGGGGGCTGCTTGTTTTGTAACATGTTACATGTTACATGTTACACCCTGGTCACAGGTGTAATATGTAACAAGTTATGAAAGGTGAACTTAGTATTTAAAAAACAGTTGCCCTTGCAGGGATTTCCACCATAACTTCAAACACAAAAGCAAAACTGGTATTTAGCCTCCTGACTTTCACTGCTCAGTGTTTAGACCTTAACCTTTGGCCATTTGTCTGGTCCCCTAGACCAGTGGTTCTCAACCTCAGTCCTCAAGTACCCCCAACGGGCCATGTTTTGGGAACTTCCTTAGTTAAAATAGCTCTTATCAATACCATGTCATTCATATTGATTTAAAGCAGCTGTGCAAAATAAAGGAAAAACTGAAAATATTGCCTTTGGGGGTACTTGAGGACTGAGGTTGAGAACCACTGCCCTAGACCAATTCAAAGCACCCCTGTGCTTCTGTACACAACTATGTACCTCTCACATGCTCTCAGTTTTCGCTTGCTACTCCCTTCTGCTCTGGCCCATACCCTGGCCTCTGAGAAGGAAACCTCCTGTCTCCCAGCAGGTGGAGTCTTGAACCACTGCTATGCCCTTATTTAAAAAGCTGTGCACACCTGCACACACAGTCTGCTGGCCTACAGTAAAACCTGGACACAGGGTTAGGGGCTTCTTCCTTCCCAAATCTCTTCAAAGTCTCTGGATTCCAGAACCCAATCTGGAAATTACAAACCTAAAGAGCCCCTCCGCCTGCATGCATGTGAACCATGTGTGATATTTAATATTCCTAACACAGTGGCAGGGCATAGCACTGTCACTATATATAATAATCACAAATCATCTTCAATATAAGTAATGCCACTTGAAAAGTGGACCAAATCAGATGAAAATATTCCATCCAGATGAAAAGTAGAAGTCCACCCTAACACTAAAATCCCTGCGTCTAAAGACATCCACAATCTAACATTAATCTATCTAGCCCTGTAAAGAAGTAATCAGTATACATACCTTTTTTGAAGCTGATCCAACCCGATCCCATGCTGAGCTGTCAGCCGTGGCTTCGCTATGTAGGCGGGTCTCCTTCTTCTCCTGGTCCTAACCAGGCTTAGAATATGAAAATAATGTGTAAACAAGCTTATGTGAAATTACTATTTCTACTGATGATGAAAAGCTGTATCTTTGCCTGTATTCTCTGTAGGCACTTGTGTACTGTTCATAATGGGAAATTCAGCGCTGGCTGCATCCAAAGACCAGCTTTTGAGAAGTTAAGTATTTGACAGCTTTTTATGTTACATTAGGTAATAGGACAGTTACGGTACAGATTGGGGGGAGGGTATGCTAACTGTAGAGCTTAAAGTGATTGTAAAGTCTAATATTTTTTTAAAGAAAAAAACAAACATGTTATACTTACCTCCTCTGTGCAGTGGATTTGCACAGAGCAGCCCGGATCCTCCTCTTTTTTGGGTCCCTCTTCTGTGCTCCTGGCCTCTCCCTTCTTTTGAGTGCCCCCACAGCAAGCAGCTTGCTATCGGGGCACCCGAGCCGAGTCACAGCTCTCTGTGTCCATTCAGACAATGAGCTGTGGCTCAGCCCCATCCCCTCTCTCTCCTGATTGGCTGACTGACTTAGATTGACAGCAGCGGGAGCCAATGGTGCTGCTGTGTCTCAGCCAATCGATTGGGAGAGTCTCGGACAACCTAGACATTTGTGGACATTGCTGGACAGAGATGTGGCTCAGGTAAGTATTAGGGGGTGTTGGGGCGGCTGCTGCACACAGGTTTTTTATCTTAATACATAGATTGCATTAAGATAAAAAAACCTTCTGACTTTACAACTCCTTTAAGTTCACTTTAAAGACTAAGTTCACCTTTGTTTTATAAATCCCAGCTCCCCTGTGTACCAATATACCATTAATGTATCTCTGTTGCAGAAAAGAAAAAGCTTTCTCTGTCTTTTGGACAATCATTACCTCAGTATCCAGTGTGTTTATAGAAAACTCCTCCATTACTACGTGCTTCTTCCTGAAATTTGGTATTTGGGACATAAACAATGTTAGAAGGAAGTACTCCACCAGCTGACCTCATTAATACGCACCTGTCCTCCCCCTCCAGGAGATTTCTTCCTTTCATCCCTGTACTCAAATTCAATCATTATGACTCTATATATCATTGTCTATTCTCACTAAATATACAGCCAGTGAGCAATAGTTTGTGTACCTTCATCATGCACAGATCATTCATCTGGCAGAGTGTGCTGGAGCTGAGCTATCACATAAGAGCCTATGTGGAACAGAGCTGTAGTATTGAAAAGAGGAGAAGTGTTTCCCTGGAAGTTTGTAAAGCTCTACATACATTATACAATCTGATTGTACAATCTCCTTTAGGTCTACCATTAACTATGAAGTGCAAGGGACTGCCTAATCGGATACAGAGTGAATGGATGGATAGGTGTGTCCACTTATTATAGTTTTGGTAAATCTAAAGGAGACACAGAAATTGCACAATCAGATTGTACAGTGTATGGAAAGCTTTATACACCTAAAATGAACTAGTTGCGCTTTTGGTGCTATTAATTGGTAACGGCACACCAAACACACATTTTGCCATGTGAAAAAAAAACAAACACAGCAAAATGCACAGTAAAAAAGAAAAAAAAAGAAACACAACACTTGGACAGAATTGGAACAAGAATTTAGTGCTGTACCCCTGCGTAGAGCGATTTGGTGCTATGAAGCACTACCGGTCTGCCTTAAAAAAACACCCTCTTATAGGCAGACACTGCAAATAGGCTTTAAAATTTGTCAGAATCCCAAACATTCGTCAATACACTCCCACTGTTTCCAATATTGGGAAATCCAAGTTTTAGGCCAGGGATGGAGAAAAGGGCATTCCAGGGAATTCGGGAGAGGGGCTATACTCAGGTATCACACTTTTTGCATTCTGACCCATTGCCTACAGTTGCCTCACTGACACAACTGGGGAGCCGATTTGAAATAAATTTTTGGCAGGCACTACAACTTCGTCATTCTTTTGAGTCATTGGGACAAGCGATAAATTATAGAAGAGAACTGACAAGGTTCGAACTTTATTGTGAAGAGAAGGAGCCCCTGGCCCGAACAATATCTAAGATATATACAATGTTAATTGCCCCCCCAGATAACTTTGAGATGCCAGGAATTGGAAAGTGGGAAAGAGACCTTAATAGGACTTTTACGCCAGTTCAACGTCAGAGGATAACATATCTTTCGTTGAATTCATCAGTCTGTACTCGAACTCAGGAACTAAACTATAAGCTACTGACGAGGTGGTATTACACCCCGGCGAGGCTTTGTAGGTTTTTCCCTGAAGCTTTAGATTAATGTTGAAGATGCAACAGGGGACGGGGGATTTATTTCACATATTTTGGACGTGTCCTAAGATTAGGCAATTTTGGTTAGAAGTACAAATGATTGCCCAAAAATGTACAACTTGTCCACTTTTGGACAATCCTGCCTTTTTCCTGTTGCATCTTTCACAAATACCACTACTATAAAAATTTGGTCTTATGTCATTTGGTTAACGAGGCCAAAGGCGTGTATCGCATGATGCTGGAAAGACCCCAGGCCACCATCGATTACAGTATGGCACACATGGGAGTAAGTCACACATGTGCAAGTTACAAGCAAGTCTCAAGTCTTAACCTTCAAGTCACAAGCAAGTCCCAAGTTACTGTGGCGAAAAGCAAGCAAGTCAAGTCGAGTCCCTGCTAGAAGTCAAGCAAGTCAAGTCAAGTCATTTATTTTGGTCAAGTCACAAATTAAGTCAAAATACTGATCTACCCCATTTCCACCTTTAAATGAGTTAAAAGTCAGTTTTCAGGAAAGGTTTTGTTTTATTTTCAACATTAACAAAACTGCTTAGTGCTTTTTTCTTGGCATATTAAAGAAACATTTTGGATGCCCAAACAGCAGACAAGGAGCAGAACACTCAGCAATTAAATGGCCAACAAGCCTGAAAAAATGTAATCCTTGCTGAGGGGACAAAATAACTAAGCTCAAAGTTTGAACTTGATACAATGCCAACATCTGGACACTTGAATGGTGATGAGAATAGCCACTTAAAATGCATTGCATTTGCAAAAAATTTAATTGGAAAGTACTTTCTCGCTCAGTTGTGAGCGATGGCTGAGCACACGTTCAACAGGTGCGCTTGATGCAGGGACTGACATAACTCTTAGCGCTACCCTGAACAGCTCCAATGGCATTTGGCAAATGCTGATTGGCTCAGAGGCGGTGGTGGGCGGAGTGTGTGGGTAATATTTTCGGGGGGGTGGTGCCAAGTCATTGCAAGTCAAATAGCCCAAGTCAAAGTCAAGTCGCAAATCATTAGTGACAAGTCAAAGCCAAGTCGAGTCATTTATTTAATTTTGTCAAGCATGTAGTAAGTCCTCAAACAGGTGACTCAAGTCTGACTCAAGTCATGTGACTCGAGTCCCCCACCTCTGCAGTATGGCTCAATAGAGTAAGAAATGTGGGGGCCATAGAAGACCTGGTGCTCTCGGCCCAGGATATAAAAGAGCAATATATCAAAACTTGGACAATTTGGAACTTATTTGCATATTCTGAAGAAGGAAAGAGATTGTTGGGGGATATTGTAGAGTAATGAGTCCACCCTGTCTTGGAAGCATACAATAATATGGATGTTCCCTACCTTCCACGAGGAGAGGGGAGTAAGGAGGGATGGGTAAAGAAGGGGGGAGGAGGAGGGGTTTTTTTTCTCCTTTTGAGTTTGTTTTTTTTTTTCTTTGAGTTTGCTTTAGGGGTGGGGAATTTTTTTTTGTGAAAATAATAAAATTAAAGGGAGGAATTAGTTATACCCTGCTGTCTAGGAGAAGTAGAAAAAGAGAACAAAAGGTGAAGAGGTTATGTAGGGAAGGTGACAGGGGTGCTTAATGTTTAATATGTATATTTCGAAAGTCATATGCAGAGAAATATGTTTATTGTACTTTAATTGGGTGATGACAAGAAATGAATTATGTTATTATGCAATTTATAGCATGTAATGTATTATTTGCTCCTCCCTGGGGTATAAATAAAGAATATTAAAAAAAAAAACACAACACACCAAAATGTTGCATGATCTAATTTGCATGTAGGGCAGCCCATTGAATCAATAGGCTGCCCTATGCGTGTTGTGTGAAAAATGAGCCAAAAAAGTGTGCTCCCCCTGCGCTAGGTGTGAATGAGGCCTGAATGTGAAATTTGTACACAAGAACAATGAGACTCCATTCACATCTATGTTACCAAACACTCAGCAAACTGCAAAGAAAACACATGCTTTGCTGCATATTTTAGAAATGTGCTGCAAACCGCATCTCACTTGCAGTACAATTTGGAACCTCAAGTGCAAGTAGCAGCAAGTGCACTAAAAAGCACAGTAAAAAATGCACCATGCTCCGCTGCAAAAAAATTCTGGAGCTTCTTTGGGGCATTTTTCATGCATAGAGCAGCCCATTCAAGTGAATGGGCTGCCCTATGCATTACAAGCGAAAAGTGTCCTTTCTGTGGAGAACAGATGCATCATTAGAGGGATCACCAGCAGGAAGAAGAAGGTCCTGATTCCCCTATAAAGATCTTTAGTGAGACCTCATTTAGTATACTGTGTCCAGTTCTGGAGACCTCAATTACAGAAATAAATGGTGAAAGGTTTGGGGGAAAAAATATATCGAGAGCGACTTCAGGAACTTAATATGTACATTCTGGAGGAAAGAAGGGAAAGAGGAGACATGATTGAAACCTTTAGAAAAAACACACAGAAAACCGCGCTTAGGATAAAAAATATAGGTCTGCTGCCTCCCCTAATAGGGCTCCCCTAGGGGAACTCTAAATAATAAAAAAAACACACAGAAGGGTGGGGTAAATGGCGCTACCTACTGGTAATCAGTGACAGGACGTAGGTGGAGGGGGGGGGGGGGGGGGGACAGAAGACTACACCACAGATATGTATACTCCAACAATGCTCAATGCATGTAATCCCAACCTCAAATAAAGTGTCAGTGCTTCAAGTATTAGTGTGACTGAAACGTGTAAGTGGGTAATAATATACTAAACAACATATGCACCCTATAGAGTGTGTGCCTGAGCTACCATGCAGGATACCCCTATGATAGCCACAGAGCACAACCTATGGGTGTGTGGACAAAAATGTGAAAAAATGGCATGTATGTCCCAATAGCTAGATAGCCAAAAAAGTATGGGACATAGTTGCACAATACAACATATAGTGAATTTCTGGTGATTTCCTGGTGGTAATTGCTCCAGCTACCACAATGTTACAGTGAGTGAAAGATAAAAAATAAACATAATAGACCAATAACCCAGTGAAAATCAACCACAATCAAGGATATCCCATGTACAGTGTCCTGGTATAGAGATATGCCAGAGTGCCAGAAGTAGAACCGCACTATGCGGGCATATATAGATCCGTATAAGATGGGAATAAAGTTCACATGTAAATGAGCGAATGACAGTTCATATAGTATATGTCTGATGTTCCTCAGGTATATAACAGGAACCAAATGGTGACTTGAGTGCTCGCAGTATCCTCAGGTGACTTTTGTGCTCCCCCTCAAGGGTCCCCACTCACCAGATCCAATCACCCCAGCGGGGCAATGCACGTGTAGATGTAGTTACTGGGACCAATCCACCACCATAACTGTTATTATTGTTCCAAAGGTATACCTCTGTCTTCAGGTAGATTAAGCGTGATCCTTAATGAGTCCCTCATGGGAGAAAAAAATATAGACTCCCATGGTGTAGTAAAATTACGTTCATTTATTAAAAACAGTAAAAAAAAATCCAAAAAACTTTCAAAGAGACATTCCAGATGACATATATAATAATATATGTATACGGCAGACTCCTAGGCAGCGGTAGTCAAGCCCCAAAACAAACTCTGAGAGATAGACACGAGGTGGGGACAGCAGCGGTCTGCTGTGTTCCAGCTGCATTCCACCAACTCGAAAACCCGGAAGGGACGCAGCGTGCGTGGCGCCGTCGTATGCGTTTCGTCATAGACGTCATCAGCGACGGTACCAGCATGCTACGCACTATGTTATCTTATGATGACATCTTATGATGTCCCCGGTGGGGGACAGCCAATCATACCTGACCACCAGAGCGGGATCCAAGATCTTATAGGCTCCTAATTTAATACCCTCACAGTATACAAATTTATTTAGTAAGTGGTATACAGTATATATAGTGGATCTTACTGCCATGGCAAGCTCTCTTATGCACTGATAAGCAAACCAGTAGATTAATTGATATATACAGTGGAAATAAGCCTATATGTAAAGGCCGGTATAAACCACCCATGTGATAAGCTCCCCCTTCAGGTGGATAGTAATAACATCAAAGTATAGTATGCCAGGTGAAACCTAACAGATATTACCTGGTAAAACTCAACAGAGGGGTATCATCACAGTCTAAAATACCTATTAGATTATATAGGGGGCTCGTTTGACAGCATGAGAGTCATACCACACAAAAGAGGAAAAAGGTATAAATAAAAATATATATTATACGTGATGCACATGCCAAATATAATGCCCCTAATACATATAACGTGGGCTAGAGTTGCAGGTAGAATAATTGCCTAAAATGCACAGGTCCCCCATTATACCAGGAGTATAAGAAGTAATAAACACGTACAAATAAATAATAGGCCAGGGGTACTAAACCTGAATCATAAAATTAGATATGAAACTGGGATAAGAATAAAAATAAAAATACCGTATTTATCGGCATATAACATGCACTTTTTTCCCCTTAAAATCAGGGGAAAATTGTGGGTGCGTGTTATACGCCAATCCCCCACCGATTGTGACCCTTTTGGCCGTTCTCGGCGACTCTCGGCCGCTTTAGGCCATTCTCGGTGGCTTTCGGCCGCTTTCGGCCATTCTCAGCAGCTCTCACAGTCCCGCTGCATCCGAAAGCTGCAGAGAGCGGCCGAAACTGTACCCCAGGTACATAGATGACCTCATTATATTATGGGAAGGTACACCTGAGACCTTTGAACAATGGGTGCCTGATTGAGCGATTTCGTGAAAAAGGATACAGGCTAGAATTGCTTAAATTGAAGACCAATATAGCAAACACGGACCGGAACAACCTGTTCATTAAATCTATAAAAGGGGAAAATAAAATGGACATGGTGTTTGTTACAGGGTTTAATACCCAATATAAAGAATTTGAGCATATTCTAAAAAAATACTGGCCCATCTTAAAAGAGGACCATGTTCTTGCAAACTTACTTCCTAACAAACCTAAGGTTGTGTATAGGAAAGCCCCTACTCTCAGAGACCATCTAGTCCATAACGTAATTAATCCACCCAGATCGATTAAAATATTTCCAGATATAAAAGGCTTTTATAAATGTCAGAGATGCTTACCATGCAGGGTTAGTAAAAAACAACCCCGGAAAAGGGAAACCTTCAAGTCTAGAACTTACCACAAAGAATACCGTATAAGGGAGCTTATAACCTGCCAAAGCACTCATGTGACTTATGTCATAGAGTGCCCATGCCAATTGCAGTATGTGGGTAGAACTATTCGCCCCCTGTTTGTACGTATACGGGAACATATTAAAAACATTAGGAAGGGGTTTCCAAAACACCACCTTTCACGCCATTTTGACGCAGTACATAATCGTGATCCCACTGGTTTGATATTTTATGGGATTGACTGCATAAGAGACCACTGGAGAGGTGGAAATAAAACCACACTGATCTCACAAAATGAAACTGCTTGGATATATCGGTTGGGGTCGCTTGCTCCAAGGGGCCTCAACCTAGATATTGATTTGAATTGTTTCATAGCTAACCCATGAGGTGTTCTCTATCATTTGGCAATTGGATTATGAGTTCTATCCTTTTTGGGTGCAATAGGCGTATTATAGGTACCTTTTTTTTCTTTGGTTGTGAATAGTGGCTCATTATGGTGTATTATGTCTCCATTTTTATAACCTTTCTACTGTTGGTGGTGCTTTCCATTACGCCTCCTGTGGCCCCTAGTGTCACCATCTTTATTTTTATTTTTATCTTTATTTCTCTCTACTTAATTTTATTTTTATTCTTATCCCAGTTTTATGCCTAATTTTATGTTTTAGGTTTAGTACTCCTGGCCTATTATTTATTTGTACGTGTTTATTACTTCTTATATCCCTGGTATAATGGGGGACCTGTGCATTTTAGGCAATTATTCTACCTGCAACTCTAGTCCACGTTATATGTATTAGGGGCATTGTATTTGGCATGTGCATCACGTATAATATATATTTTTATTTATACCTTTTTTCCTCTTGTGTGGTATGACTGTCATGCTGTCAAACGAGCCCCCTATATAATCTAATAGGTATTTTAGACTGTGATGATACCCCTCTGTTGAGTTTTACCAGGTAATATCTGTTAGGTTTCACCTGGTATACTATACTTTGACGTTATTACTATCCACCTGAAGGGAGAGCTTATCACATGGATGGTTTATACCGGCCTTTACATATAAGCTTATTTCTGCTATATAAATCAATTAATCTACTGGTTTGCTTATCAGTGCATAGGAGAGCTTACCATGGCGTCCAGTAAGATCCACTATATATACTGTATACCACTTACTAAATAAATCTGTATACTGTGAGGGTATTGAATTAGAAGCCTATAAGATCTTGGATTCCGCTCTGGTGGTCAGGTATGATTGGCTGTCCCCCACCGGGGGTGGGACAGGCATGGACGCTCTCCTATAAGATGACGTAGTGTGTGGTGTGCTGGTACCGTCGCTGAGGACGTCTATGACGAAACGCATACGATGGCGCCATGCACGCTACGTCACTTCCGGGTTTTCGGGTTGGTGGAACGCAGCGGAACACTGCTGTCCCCACCTCGTGTTTATCTCTCAGAGTTTGTTTTGCGGCTTGACTACCGCTGCCTAGGAGTCTGCCGTATACATATATTATTATATATGCCATCTGTAATGTCTCTTTGAAAGTTTTTGGGATATTTCTTTACTGTTTTTAATAAATGAACGTAACTTTACTACACCATGGGAGTCTACATATTTTTTTTCTCCCATGAGGGACTCATTAAGGATCTAGGATTAATCTACCTGAAGACAGAGGTATACATTTGGAACAATAATAACAGTTACGGTGGTGGATTGGTCGCAGTAAGTACATCTACACGCGCATTGCCCCGCTGGGGTGATTGGATCTGGTGAGTGGGGACCCTTGAGGGGGAGCACAAAAGTCACCTGAGGATACTGCGAGCACTCAAGTCACCATTTGGTTCCTGTTATATACCTGAGGAACATCAGATATATGCTATATGAACTGTCATTCGCTCATTTACATGTGAACTTTATTCCCATCTTATACGGATCTATATATGCCCGCATAGTGCGGTTCTACTTCTGGCACTCTGGCATATCTCTATACCAGGACACTGTACATGGGATATCCTTGATTGTGGTTGATTTTCACTGGGTTATTGGTCTATTATATTTATTTAGTTTATTTTTTATCTTTCACTCACTGTAACATTATGGTAGCTGGAGCAATTACCACCAGGAAATCACCAGGAATTCGCTATATGTTGTATTGTGCAACTGTCTCATACTTTTTGGGCCATCTAGCTATTGGGACGTAAATGCCATGTTTTCACATTTTTGTCCATACACCCATAGGTTGTGCTCTGTGGCGATCATAGGGGTATCCTTCATGGTAGCTTAGGCACACACTCTATAGGGTGCATATGTTGTTTAGTATATTACCCACTTACACTTTTCAGACACACTAATACTTGAAGCACTGACACTTTATTTGAGGTTGGGATTACATGCACTGAGCATTGTTGGGGTACACATATCTGTGGTGTAGTCTTCTGTCCCCTCCTCCACCTACATCCTGTCACTGATTACCAGTAGGTAGCGCCATTTACCCCATCCTTCTGTGTGGTTTTTCTATTATTTAGAGTTCCCCTAGGGGAGCCCTATTAGGGGAGGCAGCAGACCTATATTTTTTATCCTAAGCGCATTTTTTTATACATTCATATACCTCATGATTGAAACCTTTAACCACTTAAAGGCCGGAATATTTTCCCCCTTAATGACCAGGCCATTTTTTGCGATATGGCACTGCGACATTTTAACTGACATTTGTGCAGTCATGCGACGCTGTACCCAAACAAAATTTACGTCCTCTTTTTCCCACAAATTGAGCTTTCTTTTGGTGGTCACCTTTGCGGCTTCTTTCTTTTTGCTATAAGATTTTTCTACAAAAAATGTCTGCATCAGTTTAGGCCAATATGTATTCTTCTATATATTTTTGCTAAAAAAATCGCAGTAAGTGTATATTGATTGGTTTGTGCAACTGTTATAGCATCTACAAAATAGGGAATATAATAATGGCGTTTTTATTATGAATTTTTTTTTACTAGTAATGTCGGCGATCAGTGATTTTTAGTGGGACTGCGGCATTGCGGCGGACAGATCGAACACTTTTGACACTTTTTTGGGACCATTGACATTTATACAGGGATCAGAGCTAAAAAATAGCCACTGATTACTATATAAATGTCACTGGGAGGGAATGGGTTTTTTTTATAGGAGGCAATCAAGGGGTTAAGTGTGCCCTAGGGAGGTGTTTCTAACTGTGGATGTATGGGACTGACAGGGAGTAGAGAGCGATCGCTGTTCCTGATCACTAGGAACAGCAGATCTCTCTCTACTTCCCTGACAGAACAAGGATCTGTCTGTTTACATTGACAGATCACCGTTCTGGCTCTCTGAGGAGTGATCACGGCCACCGGCCATGCGCATCGCCTCTGGCATTGCACCGCGGGTGCCTCCAGTGGTACCCACGCGCCACCTATAGCCCTTAAAGTGCTCGCCATACAGCTACGGTGATTCACGCAGGGGAGCCAACCCGTATAACTGTGGCAGCTGGTCAGGAAGTAGTTAAATACATCAAGAGGGTGAATAAAGTTCAAGACGGCAGTCTTTTCAATATGAAACCAAAATCAAGAACACGGGGAAATAACCTCAAACTAACTGGAGGAAAATGCAAAACCTGGAGGAAAGTTCAAAACCTGGAGGAAAGTTCAAAATCTAATGCCGCGTACACACGATTGGAATTTTCGTCATAAAAACCTTGGATGGTTTTTCCGACGTAATTCCGCTCAAGCTTGGCTTGCATGCACACGATCGCACAAAAGTTCTGTGAACTTTCGATCATCAAGAACGCGGTGACGTACAACACGTACGACGGAACTAGAAAAGGGAAATTCCATACGAAGCGCACCACCCTTTGGGCTCCTTCTGCTAATCTCGTGTTTATCTCATGTTAGTAGAAGTTTGGTGAGAGACGATTCGCGCTTTTCAGCCTTGTGCTTTTCAGATCGTTACTGCTCTTCAGTTTGTGCTTGTGGGTTCGTATCTGTTCTTCAGTGTGTGTTGTCAGTTCACATCTGGGTTTCAGTGTGTATCATTATATTTGTTTTTCAGTGCGTTCAGCTCGCTCTTCTCAGGCCTTTCTGTTTTTCAGTGCTTTCTGTTCGTTCTGACCAGCCGACTGTTTTGAAGCCATGTTGCGGTTACGTACTTGTCGTAGAGTTCGTTTTGTGCAGGGGCTTAGTGTGGGGGTTCTTGCTTTGACCCAAGCCCAGTCCATGAACAGAGCGGGGAGGAGTTCATGGACCAAGAATTGGTTGCTCCAGCGTGACTAAATCTGTCATATGCCTTTGTTGCAGGAGATCCAGGAGAATAATCCTGATAATTTCAGGAATTTTCTCTGGATGACGGACCCCGTTTTTCACCATCTGTTGGCTTTGCTGTCCCCTTATATTACGAAGCAGGACACCTGCATGCGGCAAGCCATCACTCCTGAACAGAGGCTCGTCACCACGTTGCAGTACTTGACGACAGGGAGAAGTCTGCAGGACCTCAAGTTCTCAACAGGCATCTCCCCCCAGGCTCTGGGGATCATTATTCCAGAGACCTGTTCTGCCATTATACAGGTCCTGCAGAAGGATTATATTAAGGTAAGTTTTCTCCTTTAATATCACATTCTATGTATTTAATGTTTGCTAATATATTGTATTTCTTTCATCATTCCCTAATTACCATGATTGTAATATGCTGTGAATGTCCCCTTTGTCCTCATGCATGCTGTAAGCTTTTAAAGCTCCTTTCTTGTCCTTCATGCATATTTGCCTTCACTAGCCTCCCCAGCATGCTATCCTGGGCCCATACACACCTAGCCTAGTCACTTAAGAATGTATTTTGTCTGCTCCATAGTAGTGTTTTACCCTAAACACCCCCTAAAATGTGTACAAATGTTATTGTTGTCCTTAAATTCAGGCAGACTCTAGAACCCCCCCTAAAATTTTTGCAATGGGTCATCAGAGGGGGTGAGGAATTTGATAGTTTTACCTTATCTTTTTGTCTTTAAATACTTCTTTAAATAAATGTTATACTGATGTTGGCCAAGAATGTTTGTGTCTAATCTGCTTGCAATGTTATGTGCAAAAGTAGTAATTTTATTTTTTATGGTTTGACTCCACAGTTTCCTTCAACGCCACAGGAATGGCAGACTGTGGCCTCCCAGTTTGCCAAGCGGTGGGACTTTCCCAACTGCGGAAGGGAAATCGATGGGAAACATGTCCACATCGTACCACCACCCCACTTGGGGTCATACTATTTTAACTATAAGGGGTTTAATAGTATTGTGTTGTTGGCGGTGGTGTCATATGAGTTTTTATATGTGGACATGGGGAAGAATGGCCAGATGTCGGATGGTGGAGTCTTTGCCCAGACCGAGTTCTACCGATGTCTCCAGAGTGGTGGCTTGGGATTGCCACCTGCAGAACAGAACGTGGAAGGACTCCCATTTGTGTTTGTTGCAGATGAAGCATTTGGTCTGGGAGGCCATTCCCCCTAGAGGACCCTCATCCCTGGAGAAGAGGGTTTTTAATTACCGGCTGGCCAGAGCCAGAAGAGTGGTGGAGAATGCGTTTGGTATAATGGCAAGCCAATTTCGCCTATTCCTTACGGCAATCCACATGGCGGAGTATAAACTGAATCACATAGTGCTAGCATGCTGTATTCTACATAATTATTTAAGGAGAGATGCTCCAAATTATGTGGCCTCAGTTGAGCCTGAGGCCGCAATTCAGGACATAAATCCAATGACGGCCCTGGAAGCTGGCCATCCTGGCTTGCCCCCCCAAAGTACCCGTGATGTGCGGCAAAAGTATCTGGACTATTTTACAGGTAGGGGGGCCATTGCTATGACAGCAAATTTTTAAATCTTTTCTAAAATTAACAATTATTTTGATCTGAAATCATCTTGAATTTGATTTACTGCTTGTGTTACTTTTAGCTGTCTCCTCGGTTCTCCTAGTGCCCTTGTAGTGTCAAGTGGATTTTGCTTTAATAAATAACCCCCATTGTCACTGTAAACACCAACTTAATACAAAAACTGGTTGTGACGGGAGGGCCCGTGGAACTCAGAATCCCTTGGAAAGTAGGGGATGCCCTTGTTTCAGCTCCCTATACACCACTTATGTCTAAGTCACCCTGTGCTATCCTGGCACAGGGTGAGTGAGAAAATATATCTTGAACTACTTAAAATGGGACAGTAATATTTGTCCACAATATCTCCCAGGATGTATGTAGAGACTATTATTGGTTTGTTTGATTCTGAACTCAACATGTTAATTGTGTGAGCTGATCACATTGGCCTCCAGGACTGGCTAGGAAATGAACAGTCTACTCCTACTATAGTTGTTGATGACTAGGCTGAGGAGGGGGGGGACACTGTTTGTATTGTTCATTGTAATTAGCTCCTGCTATTGTGAAAATGTCCTGTGGTTGTACTTATGATAATGTATAATGTACTGTGTGAAGCTCGGTGACCACAAGTCTGGGCAAAAGGTCATGTTAGATAATTAGCTCATGTTAATTAGGTTAGGTTTTAGTCATTCTGCTGTATATATTTGTGTGCGATCTCAAATAAAGAGTTAGTCCATGTTAGCATCTAAGCAAGTCTCGCCTTGTTTTATGCTTGGGAGCAGATGGAATATCTGATATTTGAGTCCAGACTGGGAGGAAGTGGTGTACTGACGGAAACACTTAAGCGGAGTGTGGGATGTTCCATGACATTGGTTGGCAGCTGTGGGATTTGCTCTCCAGTTACTGGGACACTCCTAACCACCACAGTGAATGACCAGCTATGCAGCCTACAGGAGAGCCATGCTGAAAGACTTACTTGAGAGCCGTGGAGGGAACGGTGGGATTGTGCTTCCTTGCTGTGAACACATCCAAACCATCACCTGAATGCAAGGTCCGGATAGCAGGAGAGGAGAGGAGAGGTACGGATACCAGCCGCCATGGAGGAGGAATTCAGAAGGAGGTTGCGAGAGATGCAGATACAGCACAGAGGACCAGTATCAGAGCAGGTCCTGCTGGGATGGTGTAATTCTATTCGCTGCAAACTCTGGAAAGAAGCACTAGCCCGTGAGCAGCGACACCAGGAAAAAGTTCTCCCCTCCATCCAGGAAAGGTACTGGTCGCAGTACGGATTGCAGTTGCGGTTTTTGGGAGAAAAACCGCACAAGAAGCAGACAGCTGAATTAAGCAGGCTGGTCTGGGCAGAGATGAAGCTAGATGAGAGCTACAGAGCCCTCCGGTGGCATGTATCCCAAGCATGTCCCTGGATAGCGGATGACAGCCCAACGGAAGGCTTAAGCTACGGCGGCTTGGGACTGTTCTATGTGAAGCTGACAGGGGACCCTAACTTTGGGAGTGATTTGGAGTGGCGGGTGGATGAAATCATGGATTTCAGAGAAGGGCTACTGAACATTTCGGAAGTACACTGGGCACAGGAAGATTTGGAGTTTCTGGCCGTTCAGGAATGGGAGCTGGAGATTGCCTACAAACGGCTGCTAGACATTGCTCAGTGCCAGGGCTGGGCTCCCTTTGCCTGGGACTATCAGGAAATACAAATTGACAACCCAGAAATCCTGGCTGAAGAGTCGGCAATGTGGCAGATTAATAGTGTGCCTTGCCAACCTGCCCCCACAGCTATGGAGGTGGAGGTCTTATGGCGGATGCAGCAAGTGCTGACTGACCTTGATGATCCTGTTCCTGCATGGGATGATCTTGGATGGAGGAATGTGCCTGTCCAGCAGCATGCCAGGGAATCAGCAGTGGAAAATCTGGAGATTGCCGTCCCCAAACCTGAAGTGCTGACAACAGGGCAGAGCTCTGCTAACCTCTGCCCAGCACTGATAGCATCTTCTGAGCTCCATGGACAGGAGATGGTGAATCTCTATCCCCAGACACCAGTTGCAGAGACAGGGGATTTGATAGACTTTTCTGCTGAGGAAGAACAACCTGATGAGCCTCCAGGAGAAGAGCTGGTATTGGAGCCAAACTTCACTGTGCTCTGTCCAGCACCAACAGTAGTATCTGTGGAGTTACAAGGAACTTCCCCACTTGAAGCACTGGCAACTGGGCAGAGTGCTACCAACCTCTGCCCAGCACCGGCAACAACTACAGAGTTCCAGGGAGGCAGGGCAGTCGGCCTCCCTCCCCAACAGTTAGCCAGAGCAGATGGTGTGGGGTTTCCAGCAGAAGGGCTGGCTTCAGGGCCGAGTACTGGTGGAGTCTGCCCTCAACTAACAGAGGATGGATTTCCTATGAAGGTGGATGGGACTTCAGTCTCCACCTGTATACCTCAGGCATGCTGGGCAGTCGGCCCAGATCCCCAACAGCATGACGGAGTGAGCCAAGTCATCCTGTCTTCTCTCCAGCGGCAGAAATGACTCCAGGGAGAAGGGCCAGTCTAGGCCTCTCCCCAGCGGCAGATATGTTCTCTGAGAGAGGCAGAGGTTGGCTGGGTGAGTAATGCTTTGTTTGGAACAATGTATTTGGGGTACTGTGTGGGTACATTAGAGGACTGGAACTACTGACTAACTTTGGAGTCAACTCGTCTGGGGTCTCCTCCTGTGTTAGTCTTCTGCCGAAAGGGGAGAGATGTGACGGGAGGGCCCGTGGAACTCAGAATTCCTTGGAACGTAGGGGATGCCCTTGTTTCAGCTCTCCATACACCTCTTATGTCTAAGTCACCCTGTGCTATCCTGGCACAGGGTGAGTGAGAAAATATTTCTTGGACTACTTAAAATGGGACAGTAATATTTGTCCACAATATCTCCCAGGATGTATGTAGAGACTATTATTGGTTTGTTTGATTCTGAACTCAACATGTTAATTGTGTGAGCTGATCATATTGGCCTCCAGGACTGGCTAGGAGACGAACAGTCTACTCCTACTATAGTTGTTGATGACTAGGCTGAGGAGGGGGGGAGAACACTGTTTGTATTGTTCATTGTAATTAGCTCCTGCTGTTGTGAACATGTCCTGTGGTTGTACTTACGATAATGTATAATGTACTGTGTGAAGCTTGATGACCACAAGTCTGGGCAAAAGGTCATGTTAGATAATTAGCTCATGTTAATTAGGTTAGGTTTTAGTCATTCTGCTGTATATATTTGTGTGCGATCTCAAATAAAGAGTTAGTCCATGTTAGCATCTAAGCAAGTCTCACCTTGTTTTGTGCTTGGGAGCAGTTGGAATATCTGATATCGGAGTCCAGACTGGGAGGAAGTGGTATACTGACAGAAACACTCAGGCGGAGTATGGGACGTTCCGTGACACTGGTATTGAGCATTGAAAGAAGAAGCCACACATTGTTGAGTATAAAAACTTTTACTCCGTGCACATTCACATGTGCATTGTAAAACATTTGTCCACGAAAAATAGATCTTTGTTTAATTAAGTTTGACATTTTTAGTTTTATATTTTGCTTAAACAGACATGTTGCGAACCATGACATACACAACTCTGACACTTACAAAGTTAAACGTACAAAAAGTGAAGGCAATATCAGACATGAGTATGTCAAAACTGTGTTGATCTTGCCTTCATCAGATGGGGTGATGTCACCCCTGTAAAAGCCAAATTTTGAAGATGCACAAAAATTGGGATTCAAAATGGGGATTTCCCTCCTGATCCCATGCCTAATGTCAACATGTGCTAGCTCCCATCATGGAAAGGATGTGTTTTGGGGGTGCAACCCCTTCCTCTCACCTACTTGAGTTACGAGGAAGGGGTTGCACCCACAAAACACGTATATTAATATCACATGATGGCAGATAGCACATGTTAACACACTCTGCGCATCTTCAAAATTTGGCTTTTAAAATGTATTGTGGTGTCATTTTGTTGTTATTTAGATTCTCCCTAATACATCAGTCATGTTCTTCATTTTTTGTTCAACATCATTGGTTTTGTGCTTTATGATGTCTAAATCCCGACAACACACCATTATGTCATGGATTAGCATTTGTGCACTTGCACTGGTGAAATGAGGAGATTGTTCTTCCACAACATGCACATCACCTAAAATCAAAAAACACCCCATGTATTATAAATATATACAGGCATACATCTATTACCTGAAGCTGTGGTCTAAGACACTCACTTGTTGTGGTCACTTTTTCAACCACGTCATCCACCTCTCCTTCCTCCACATCCTCAGGTTGTGGTGTGCTGAGTTCCCCTTCTTTATGAGGTTGGGGGTTCCTGGTGTCCTTAGACGTCTCAAGTCTTTTCTCCCCTATGAGAATTAAACGAAAGGTATACTTAGCACACAGATATTTGAGGCCAGAAATAGGAATATGAAACATTGCTTGGAAGTGTCGCACAATTGTCTGTTTTGGCAGAGTTCCAAGTTGAATACATGATTTTTTTTCCCTTACCAAAGCTGGAAAAATTACCTTTTTTGGACAATATTCACACATGGAGACACCCCTAGTATCCCCTGAAGCAATTGTGTGGGACACCCTAAAAAGTTTGTTCTGGTGTCCCACACTAGTGCTCCTGAGTCCAGATGTGTAAACAGCTGCTGAGTGTCCTTACATTACGCTGAATCAAGTTTGCATTTCATTCAAGTTACAAACACATCTAGACAACAATGTACTAAACTTATTTTGATACAAATAGGCACGACCAAATGTAGTTAACCCTGTATCTGCAAAAAAAATTGTATTATTAGTGGGCGAACGAACAATGTTTACTACGACCGATTACTGTGCCCACGAGCCTGAAAGTTGCCATTTAAAACTGTACAACAGTAAAGAAAAGCACATGGAGCAGCATGCAAGTAATAATAATAATAGGAACACAGGACAAATACTTACTTTTTAGAAGCAGTTTCTTGATCCTTCTGTACTGATCCTGCTCCCTCAATTTCAGGTCTGACCAGCATTTCCTCAATTGCTCCTTTAATCGTCGTACCCCAAAATTCCTGTGCAGAATCTTCACAACTTTAGTCATGGTCTTGGCCTTTCTCACATTTGGGTTTAGGTAAGGTCCATACTTCCTGTCACAGTCGGCCCTCTTCAAGATGTCCACCATCTCCACCATCTCTACAAAGGACATATTTGAGGCCTCATATCTCCTCCAGGATCGGGACGTTTCTGCCTCTGGGCTTTCCTCGTCGTTAATGGAATTATGCACCTGCTGTGTCTCGGCCATGTCCTCTCCCACTGCGCCGAAAGAGAAGGGGCGGGGAATATTCTAGAAAGAATGTCAGGGGCGGGCGACACGGGTGGAGTTTTAGGCATATGCAGTGCAAATAAAGCGTAACGCGCATGCGTCGAACATACGATCTGTGAGTGGAGGAAGTGCCGATCGTGAGAATAAAGGTAACCTTTTAACTTGGGGCATCGGTGGCCTATACTGCTTCTAGATTGAGGCCTATATTGTGATAAGATTATGAGAGTTTAGCCTGACATTAGTATTTTTCTTTTGTTTTTTGTCCTGCAAAAATAATGAATCCGTTCAAAAAGCCTGAGTTTATGAGCCAGTTTATCGATAGGTACAGGGAGCTGCCCAGTTTGTGGCAAGTCAAACATAATTTATATCATAACAGACCAGCTAGGAAGGCAGCGTGGAGAAACTGCTGGAGTTTGTGAAGACGGAGGTCCCCAACGCAGACAGTGATTTTTTGGACAGGAAAATTGGTAGCTTGAGGAGCACATACAAGAAGGAGCATAATAAGGTCCTGGCATCCCAGAGGTCAGGAGCAGCAGCAGAGGACGTGTATGTACCCAGTCTGTGGTACTACAACAAAATGCATTTTCTGGAAGACCAGACTGAAGTGAGGTCATCACTTTCCACACTTCCTTCCCTCCCAGCTGAGGCTTCCATCCAGGAAGAAGTGGAGGAGCCCAGCTATTGATAAGAAAGTAATGATTGAACAAAAAGTGTTTTACATATCAATAGACAGTATGATTGGGACAAGAATGAAAAATGCTGGGGTCAGAATGAAAGTCTTTTCTATTTATTAACATTCAATTTGCAACAGTCATGAGCTGAAAATTGTGTGTGATTGACGAAGCAAAAACTAAAACTATGCCCCTTTTTTATACACAGGAAAGCCTCAGCCAGGATGAGGGTCTGGAATGTGGCAGCCAGGAGGTGGCAGGGGGAAGTGGCAGCCAGGAGGTGGCCGGGCCCAATGGAGTGACCCAATCCCAGGTCTCTCCCCTCTGTCTACCACCCAAAAGGCCCAGGAAGGGGAGGAACGTGGAGGAGGCAGCACTTGATCTCATTTGGGATGCTCATGCGACCCTGAGAAACCCCCCCCCCGGCGTTCAAGAGGGCTATGGCTGCATAGTAGCAGTGAAAATGCAGGAAATGGAAGAGGGCCAATGCCTCATCTGTGAGAACATCATTTAACAGACCCTAAATAAGGGGTTGAGTGGCCAACTGACAGAAAATACACACCTTTCTGAGTTCGTCCATCCTCCTCCTCCATCTCCTCCTCCTCTTCCTCCACCTCCTGCCACAACTCGATGAACAAAGCCACAGTGTGCAGGGAAGCTGTGCAAGTAAGACAAGAGTGTGATGGCCTGGGTTCAGTCTGGTCTGACAGAAGACGCAGGCTGTTGTAGTACCACAGCCTGGGGACATATATGTGATCTGCTGCCTTTCCTGATCTCTCGGAGTCCAGGACCAAATTGTGTTCCCTATTGTATGGACTCCTCAGGCTACCAATTTTCTTTTTCAAATAGTTGATGTGTGCCCTGGGGTCCAAAGGCTTTGCAAATTTCTGCAGTTTCTCCAGCATTGCCTTCCCTCTTTCTTTTGTTATGACCCAGAATAAATGGTAATTTTGTTTTCAGCAAATACTTGCCTATGTGTTTTTATTAAAAAAGGACAGTTTGTTTGTGAGTAGGCAGGTACATTTCAAAAATACAATGTCAAATTAACAAGGGACACCAACCTACTTGAGGATAGAAAATACAAGATAATAATGTTGTTGTGGTAACTTGACACACAAAAAAAATAATTATGGAGATCGCTAGAAAATAATTTTAAAATAATCAAATAAAAAGGAGATCTTGATTTAAATAAAAAGAGGAAAAAAAATCACTATACAAAATCATTCTAAACATTATTATGGAGATCTATCTTTAAAAAATAAAAATATTATTAGGGAAATCACAAGAAATAATAAAGAAATACGTTTGTCAGAACTCTGTGTGATTATCAGCAGCAAAACAACTTTATTCTTCTAGCATTAGAAAGAACAAAAGAATGCGCTGCATTAAAAGATCCAAAAATTTACAGTGTGACGAATGTGCTATCTCCATTGCGAACGCTAGTTTTACCAGACCGAGTGCTTCCGTCTCCTATTTGATTCTGAGCATGCGTGTTTTTTTGTGCATCGGAATTGCATACACACAAATGGAATTTCCGATGGGAACTTTTTCCGACTGAAAAATAGAGAACCTGCTCTCAATCTTTTGCTGGCGGAAATTCCGCCAGCAAAAGTCCGATGGAGCATACACGCGGTCGGAATTTCCGACCTAAAGCTCACATCGAACTTTTGCTGGCGGAATTTCTGATCGTGTGTACGCAGCATAAGAAAGTATTTTTTTGCTGAAAGGATAGTTGATGATTGGAATAAACTACCAACAGAGATAGTGAGACAGTCAACAGTAAATGACTTCAAATATGCTTGGGACAAACATAGATCTATAGTCAGGCAACAAGGTTAATGAAAAAAGAAACCACAAAAAACAAAAAAAACTAAATAAAATAAAATGGGCAGACTCGATGGACTTTTTCTTCCATCACTTTTCAATGTTTCTAAATGAACAAGGCCTGACAGCTAAGTGTCTCCGTCTTCTTCGTCCTCCTATGTATAAAAATTGCCATACACTCTGAAATCTGATTGTACAATCTCTGTACAGTTTCCTTTAGATTTACCAGCACTATGGACTGGATGAGACACCAGAACAATCCATTCAATTTGTGTCAAATCAGACAGGCCCTTGTACTACATAGCTGATGGCAGATCTAAAGGAGATTGTACGAAAGGATTGTACAGAAAGTGGGTTTAAATAAAATAAAGTAGCATAGTAATGAGGGAGGTATAGTCCAGGCAGGTAAGCATACTCTATTCTGTGATACACTAAGGCAGTGTATGATGGGATGTTATCTACAAGAAGTGATGGAATCAGAAAGTATTTTTTAAATTTCCGACAGAAATGTGAAAATTCAAACCTTCCCTGGATGGAGTGAGAGATAAGCATATTTGTATGACTTGGGCAGAAAAGACAATAGAAAAGGCTTCTATTAATTACGAAAAGTGAAATTCTGCCCAAAAAGGTGAACTTAGCCTTTAATGCTCAATTCTTCTGCCTGAAGGGCTGTGCTGCAGCGAGTCCTGTTTCACAGAATAGCTTTATGCATCAGTATCTTGCTTGGATCATTGATCTGGCTGTATTCCTGGAAGATACACTGCTCAAATACCATTCCCTGAGCTTCCTGTTGAACACTTGTGTGGTTTTGGAATGACTGAAATATCTCATGTAGTTCTCTCGCCTACAGAAAATTGCAGACTATACTAATGAGCAAATCTATGTGTCTTTGGCATAGAGTTCAGTCATCTCTATTTTTATCCATGAAGGTGGCCTTACCTTTATAAATTATTTGTACAATGCCAGCAGATTCTTACCTGTCTCCTTAGAGCCCAGCTTTGAAGATTTTTTTTTTTTTAGAACAAGGAAATTAGGGAATAGCCAAAGTACATATAAGTATGTTATGCCTCTGGCTTTGTAAATATACTGCAGCACTGATTCCACATTAAAGCAAATGCTGGCATAGCCTACTATCCTCTTTTCCTTTGTCACTTAATGTGGTTCTAAAGGCTCAAGGTTTTTTTACCTCCATGCATTCTATGCATGAAGGTAAAAAAATCTTCTCTGTGCAACAGCCCCCCCCCCCGATACTTATCCCCATCGTGATCCAGCGATGTGCACAAGAGCTTTGGCTCCCTCCTCATTGGCTCCCACTGCTGTCAATCACAGCGAGTGAGCAAATGAGAAGACAGAGGGGCGGGAACAAGTCGCAGCTCTGTATGTACATAGACATGCAGAGCAGAGGCTCGGGAGCAAGCCTGCTTGCTCCGGGTCGCATTTGGAAGGAGGGAGGGGCAGGAGCGCTGGCGGGGGATCCGAGAAGAGGAGGATCGGGGCTGCTCTGTGCAAAACATGTTTGTTTTTAATTGCCTTTAATATCACTTTAAAAGAGGCTGCACTGCGCTCTGATCAAATACTAAAACCATATAGGCAAGTGACAGAGAAAGGATCTAAATTACTTGGCTGTACAGGAATTTACTGAAAACGTTTACTGAGACAAAGCAAATCACAGGTCACAGAGGACTTCGTAATCATGACTGTATGGGTTATGATGCCACCTGGTGTGATCGATGTGCCTATAGCTGTCTCACTGAGGATCTCCATACAAGAGCTTATTTCCCAAATATCTGGTCTATTCCTAACACACCTGCTGGGGTAGAGAAAGGTTTCATCCAGGATTGGTCAATATGGTCTGGCGGCCAAGGGGGACTTGAACCCTGCATGAATAAGTGGGAGCAGCCTGCTTCGAAGCAGTCTTTCTGCTTACCAGTATTCCCTATGGGGGGTGATATAGGCAGTATTTTTAATGAAGAGCAACATTTAGGAGTGGTAGAGCGCAATAGGTGTGCAGCACGTCTGCAGAGCAGGTACTATTTTACTGGTTCCCAGGCATGGAAACACATGCAATAGCAGAGTTTCTGGTGCCCTTTGCACAAGTTCGCCCTGCAAAGCAGAATGGCTTCAGTAGCATACAGCCACAGAACCGCACAGCTGCAGCAGTCTCTTCATTAGGTACCAGGCACAGCAAGCATTGGAACACTTTTCTATCTTTCTATCTTTGGGTGACTTGCTTCATAGGAGTTCTGACTTGAGCCAATACTCTTCTCAACTTGGTCGCTGCTCACTTGCTGTATTTATCGGCGTATAACACGCACTTTTTTCCCCTTCAGGGGAAAATCGTGGGTGTGTGTTATACGCAGATCCCTGCTAATTGTGATTGATTGGAGAAATCGCTGCGATCCCCGCCGACATACACATAGCGTGTAGATTTAAATATTGCGCCGCAGAGTTCGCAGGGACTCGGTGGAGCGGAACGAGCGCCGTCGAGATCACAGTGACTGGGTGGAGCCGGGATACACATAGCCGAGTGTACTCGGTTCTTCTCGGAGCCGCTCACAGTCACGCCCAGTCCTGCCATTGGACCTGTGTTATGTTCATCATAGGGCGGGACTGCGCGTGACTGTGAGCGGCACTGAGAAGAGCAGAGTACACTGTAACACTGTAACATTGTGATGTTACAACTAAAAACGTAAATGTATTTTATTGGGACTTTATATGATAGACCAATACAAAGTGGCACATAATTGTGAAGTGGAAGGAAAATGATAAATGGTTGTAAAACAAATTTCAATTTGTTTTACAAATACATATCTGAAAAGTGTGGCATGCATTTGTATTCAGCCCCCCCCCCCCCCAATACTTTGTAGGACCACCTTTCATTGCAATTACAGCTGCAAGTCTTTTTGAGTATGTCTGGGACTTTATATGATAGACCAATACAAAGTGGCACATAATTGTGAAGTGGAAGGAAAATGATAAATGGTTTTCAAAACTAATGGCGTGCATTAGTATTTAGCCCCCTTTACTGTGATACCCCTAACTTAAATATAGTGAAACCAATTGCCTTCAGAAGTCACCTTATTAGTAAACAGAGTGTGAAAATGTCCAAAATCACAACCTATACCACTGATGTGCAGATAGGAAGAGATAGTAGCTCTAATAAATGTGACATTAACTATGAGCCAGATAGTATTAAACCAATGACTCTATAGTTATAGATGGAAATAAACAATGCATAAATTTGTAGAAAACACCCAGTGACAAGTGAAATAATATCTATATAATGATGGTTAAAGTCCATGAAATGTGAATGGTCAGGACAAAATAAAATATAAAACACAAAATTCCAAGAACAAATGTTTTCCAATCTTCTTGTATTCTTAATCTTCTAATATTCCACCACACCACCGTGTTAGTGACACCACTCCCTCTGAAGAGCGCACTCACCAGATTGTATTGCCTCCCGTCTCGTGTTTGGCAAAAACTGCAATTTAACCACACCTGGGTTGCAAAGTAATAGAGTGTGTAATTTATTCTCAGTTTAAACTCAGCTGTTCTCTTAAGCCCTCAGAGGTTTTTTAGAGAACCGTACTGAAGAAACAGCATCATGAGGGCCAAGGAACACACCAGACAGGTCAGGGATAAAGCTGTGGAGACATTTAAAACAGGATTAGGTTATAAAAAAAAAGTTTTTAACATCTCAAGGAGCACTGTTCAAAAGAAAAATGGAAAGAGTATGGCAAAACTGTAAACCTACCAAGACATGGCTGTCCATTTAAACTGACAGGCCGGGCAAGGAGAGCATGAGGTGAGCATTAATTACCTAGGGGGGAGCACCAGTGTGTGAACACATCAACACGTTTGGAACACCACAATAAGAATCAACTTTATAATCCGTTATGGACTTTATGGTTTAATTATGTTGCACTGACTTATGAGATTTATTGTCAGTGCATCACATTCACACACTATAGCACTTTATTCTACTATTTGTTACTTTATATATTTATGGTATGGTAACATCTTTGTATGGAAGTTGAGATTTAATCATATCAGTTTAATTCACGTGAATAACACTTTTTTGCACTACTGTCACTTCATTCAGTTATCATTTACGGTTATCATCATTGTATGGAAGTTGTGATTTAATCATGTCAGTCTGATTCACGTGAATAGCACTTCATTGCGCTATTGTCACTTTATCCAGTTATTACCATATACGTATTGTTTGCAGTTTTAACCGATTCCCGACCGGTGCACGCTGATGTACGTCGGCAGAATGGCATGGCTGGGCGAATGGGCGTACCCGTGCATCCCTTTAAATTTGCCGCCATGCCATTGCGTGTGCATCGCCGGCGGCGCGCGTGCACTGGCCGGGAGCTCCATGAGTCGGGTCGCGGGTCCCGTGGATATGTAAGCAAGCATCTCCCCGTTCTGCCTAGTGACAGTGTCACTGATCTCTGCTCCCTGTGATCAGGAGCAGAGATCAGTGATGTGTCACATGTAGCCACGCCCCTCCACAGTTAGAAACACTCCCCAGGACATACCTAACCCTTACACTGCCCCCTAGTGGTTAACCCCCTTCACTGCCAGTGTCATTTACACAGGAATCAGTGCATTTGTATAGCACTGATTGCTGTATGAATGACAATGGTCCCAAAAATGTGTCAAAAATGTCCGATGTGTCCGCCATAATGTCACAGTCATGATAAAAATCGCTGATCGCCGCCATTACTAGTAAAAAAAAAAAATATCAATAAAATTGCCATAAAACTATCCCCTATTTTGTAGACACTATAACTTTTGAACAAACCAATCAATAAACGCTTATTGTGACTTTTTTTTACCAAAAATATGTAGAAGTATACGTATCGGCCTAAACTGAGGAAAAAAATTTTTTTTAAAAATATTTTTGGGGGATATTTATTATAACAAAAAGTAAAAAATAATGTGTTTTTTTTTCAAAATTAGCACTTTTTTTTGTTTATAGCGCAAAACGTCAATTTTGTTTGGGAGCCACGTCACACGACCACGCAATTGTCAGTTAAAGCGACGCAGTGCCAAATTGCAAAAAACGCACTGGTCAGGAAGGGGGTAAATTCTTCTGGGGCTGAAGTGGTTAAGATAGCGGGGCATTTCATAATATATACACTGATTTTGCATGAATTTATGGGACATGATCAATGTCAGCAGCTGTCCATATAGTAGCATTTTTATGAGTGGTAGCTCGCAGGATTTCTTTATTTAGATTGTGGGTAAATGCATGCTCTTACCCCTTAAGAAGAAGGTGAAGGTGACAGGTCAAAAACAGGTAGCATATTCAGAATCCAAGAAGAGCTTATTTTGTAAGCTATAAGCCTCTGGCTCTAAGCAAAAGTCTACATCCCGGTTCTGAGAAGAGCTGGACCACCAAGTCCTTCAGTTCCCGAGGAAAATCCTCCTCACAGTAAAGGGGGGCACTCCACTTATGCATGTAGGGGGGTGAATTAAGGTCTTCATAGCTGCTTGGACCCAGGAAGTCATAGAGGACTCTGCTGCATGATGGTGTACAAAGAGTACAAGCTAGAGTTTCACTGCTTTCTACCACTCCACCTCACCCCCTTCCCCAAATAAACACACACAAACACACACACTTTATGAGCTCAAGGGTATCTTTGCGGGTCATCGCACCCATACTGAAGAGGCAGAAGTATCACAACTTCTATTACAACCTGTTCATGGTTCCCAAGCCAAATGGAGACATCCAGGCCTATTCTGCACCTCAGGGGTCTCAACAAGTTTCTGAAAGTTCACAAATTCAGGATGAAATCCACCCGGTTGGTTATTGCTTTACTTTTGCAGCATTACCCCTTGTTAGACATGTGCAGAGTGGAAAAATGTGTTTAGTTTTGGATAGATTCATTATGTTACTAACTTTATTTCGTTATGCAGTTTGTTTAGGTTGGTTTCGGAATTCGTTATGCTTCGTTTCATTTTCACTAAATTTTGTTTTGTTCACCTTAAAATTTGTTTCATTTATAAATTTGCCAATGAATTCCAACTTTTCAAAATGATTAGAATTCGACCAATTTGAATTCTGTGTGAAGAAATAGCTGGTTGTTAAGCAGCGTGCCGGGAAGCTGGCCGCCCGCATCCTTAACAACCATGAGTAATCATCTGTCAGCAGGATTTCCCACTGACAGATGAATGTAATGATAAAGAATGCCGGCATTGCCCGGCAATAGAAATATGTTTAAAAAAATGGCCCCGGATCTGGTATGGGTTTTAAGGGGAACGCCATGCAAAATGTAAAAAAAACTTGGCGTGGGGCCCCCCCCAATCCATACCAGACCCTTTTCTGAGCATGCAGCCTGGCAGGTCAGGAAAGGGGGGGGAGGAGCAACCGCCCCCCTCCTAAACCATACCAGGCCACATGCCCTCAATATGGGGGGGTGGGGGCTTTGGGGTGGGGGCGCATGTCCCCATGTTGATGGAGACAAGGGCCTCTTCTCAAAAACCAGGGGCTGGGGTTGTCGGGGTCTGCGGGCAGGAGCTTATCAGTATATGGAAGCCCCAGATCCTGCCCCCCCATGTGAATGAGTATCGGGTACATTGACCCATTTACCAAAAAAAGTGTCAAAAATTAAAAACCACAGGAAACAGTTCTTGACAAGTCCTTTATTAAAAAAAAAAAAAAAGTGTCCCTTGATGTCCATCATGATGCCTGCTGACTAGGGATGAGCCGAACACCCCCCTGTTCGGTTCGCACCAGAACATGCGAACAGGAAAAAAATTCGTTCGAACACGCGAACACCGTTAAAGTCTATGGGACACGAACATGAATAATCAAAAGTGCTAATTTTAAAGGCTAATATGCAAGTTATTGTCAATAAAAGTGTTTGGGGACCTGGGTCCTGCCCCAGGGGACATGAATCAATGCAAAAAAAAGTTTTAAAAACGGCCGTTTTTTCAGGAGCAGTGATTTTAATAATGCTTAAAGTCAAACAATAAAAGTGTAATATACCTTTAAATTTCGTACCTGGGGGGTGTCTATAGTATGCCTGTAAAGGGGCGCATGTTTCCCGTGTTTAGAACAGTCTGACAGCAAAATGACATTTGGAAGGAAAAAACTCATTTAAAACTACCGCGGCTATTGCATTGCCGACAATACACATAGAAGTTCATTGATAAAAACGGCATGGGAATTCCCCACAGGGCAACCCCGAACCAAAATTAAAAAAAAAAAAAAGTTTGGGAGTCCCGCTAAATTCCATACAAGGCCCTTCAGGTCTGGTATGGATATTAAGGGGAACCCCAGCCAAAATTTAAAAAAAAAATTGATGTGGGGTTCCCCCTAAATTCCATACCAGACCCTTCAGGTCTGGTATGGATTTTAAGGGGAACCCCGCGCCAAAAAAAAAAAAAAAAAACGGCGTGGGGTCCCCCTAAAAATCCATACCAGACCCTTATCCCAGCACGCAACCTGGCAGGCCGCAGGAAAAGAGGGGGGGACGAGAGTGCGGCCCCCCCCCCTCCTGAACCGTACCAGGCCACATGCCCTCAACATTGGGAGGGTGCTTTGGGGTAGCCCCCCAAAACACCCTGTCCCCATGTTGATGAAGACAAGGGCCTCATCCCCACAACCCTGGCCGGTGGTTGTGGGGGTCTGCGGGCGGGGGGCTTATCGGAATCTGGAAGCCCCCTTTAACAAGGGGACCCCCAGATCCCGGCCCCCCCCCCTGTGTGAAATGGTAAGGGGGTACTTACCCCTACCATTTCACTAAAAAACTGTCAAAAATGTTAAAAATGACAAGAGACAGTTTTTGACAATTCCTTTATTTAAATGCTTCTTCTTTCTTTCTTCATCTTCATCTTCTTCTGGTTCTTCTGGCTCTTCTGGTTCTTCCTCCGGCGTTCTCGTCCAGCATCTCCTCCACGGCGTCTTCTATCTTCTTCTCCTCGGGCCGCTCCGCACCCATGGCATGAGGGGGGAGGCTCCCGCTCTTCTCTTCATCTTCTTCTCTTCTTCATCTTCTTCTTCATCTTCTTCTTCTTCTTCTCTTCTTCCTTCTTCTGTTCTTCATTTCTTCTGCGGGCCGCTCCGCATCCATGCATGGAGGGAGGCTCCCGCTGTGTGACGGCGTCTCTTCGTCTGACGGTTCTTAAATAACGGGGGGCGGGGCCACCCGGTGACCCCGCCCCCCTCTGACGCACGGGACATGACGGGACTTCCCTGTGGCATTCCCCGTGACGTCACAGGGAAGTCAAGTCACCGTGCGTCAGAGGGGGGCGGGGTCACCGGATGGCCCCGCCCCCCGTTATTTAAGAACCGTCAGACGAAGAGACGCCGTCACACAGCGGGAGCCTCCCTCCATGCATGGATGCGGAGCGGCCCGCAGAAGAAATGAAGAACAGAAGAAGGAAGAAGAGAAGAAGAAGAAGAAGATGAAGAAGAAGATGAAGAAGAGAAGAAGATGAAGAGAAGAGCGGGAGCCTCCCCCCCCATGCCATGGGTGCGGAGCGGCCCGAGGAGAAGAAGATAGAAGACGCCGCAGAGGAGATGCTGGACGAGAACCAGAAGAGCCAGAAGAACCAGAAGAAGAAGAAGATGAAGGAAGAAAGAAGAAGCATTTAAATAAAGGAATTGTCAAAAACTGTCTCTTGTCATTTTTAACATTTTTGACAGTTTTTTAGTGAAATGGTAGGGGTAAGTACCCCCTTACCATTTCACACAGGGGGGGGGCCGGGATCTGGGGGTCCCCTTGTTAAAGGGGGCTTCCAGATTCCGATAAGCCCCCCGCCCGCAGACCCCCACAACCACCGGCCAGGGTTGTGGGGATGAGGCCCTTGTCTTCATCAACATGGGGACAAGGTGTTTTGGGGGGCTACCCCAAAGCACCCTCCCAATGTTGAGGGCATGTGGCCTGGTACGGTTCAGGAGGGGGGGGGCCGCACTCTCGTCCCCCCCTCTTTTCCTGCGGCCTGCCAGGTTGCGTGCTCGGATAAGGGTCTGGTATGGATTTTTAGGGGGACCCCACGCCGTTTTTTTTTTTTTTTTGGCGCGGGGTTCCCCTTAAAATCCATACCAGACCTGAAGGGTCTGGTATGGAATTTAGGGGGAACCCCACGTCAATTTTTTTTTTAAATTTTGGCTGGGGTTCCCCTTAATATCCATACCAGACCTGAAGGGCCTTGTATGGAATTTAGGGGGACCCCCACATCATTTTTTTTTTTTTTATTTTGGTTCGGGGTTGCCCTGTGGGGAATTCCCATGCCGTTTTTATCAATGAACTTCTATGTGTATTGTCGGCAATGCAATAGCCGCGGGTAGTTTTAAATGAGTTTTTTCCTTCCAAATGTCATTTTGCTGTCAGAATGTTCTAAACACAGGAAACATGCGCCCCTTTACAGGCATACTATAGACACCCCCCAGGTACGAAATTTAAAGGGATATTACACTTTTATTGTTTGACTTTAAGCATTAATAAAATCACTGTTCCTGAAAAAACGTCCGTTTTTAAAACTTTTTTTTGCATTAATCCATGTCCCCTGGGGCAGGACCCAGGTCCCCAAACACTTTTTATGACAATAACTTGCATATAAGCCTTTAAAATTAGCACTTTTGATTTCTCCCATAGACTTTTAAAGGGTGTTCCGCGGCATTCGAATTTGCCGCGAACACCCCAAATTGTTCGCTGTTCGGCGAACTTGCGAACAGCCAATGTTCGAGTAGAACATGAGTTCGACTCGAACTCGAAGCTCATCCCTACTGCTGACCCTAAAAATCAAATAATGGCAAAAAACGCTCCACCTCCTAAAAGGATACCCGCCGTATGCCCTGTCTTCGGCTTTGACAGTTCTTATTTAGGCAAGGAGTAGGGCCACCCAGTTACATCACCCGGTGGCACCGCCCCCTTCTGACATCATGTGATGTCAGAAGGGGGGTGCCACCAGATGATGTAACCAGGTGGCCCCACCCCTTGCCTATATAAAAGCTCTCAAAGCCGAAGACAGGGCAGTCGCCAGGTAGCCGCTTAGGAGGCAAAGCATTTTTTCAATTTATTGCTATTTTTCGGGTCGGCAGACGTTGTGATGGACATCAAGGGACAATATTTATTTTTATTTTTTATTTTAATAAAGGACTCGTCAAAAACTGTTTCCTGTGTTTCTTACTTTTTGACACACGATGTACCCAATACCCATTCACTTAGGGGAGGGCCCCCTTGTTTAAGGGGGCTTTCAGATTCTGATAAGGCCTCCACCCGCAGACCCCGTCAAACACAGGCCAGGACTGTCGGGATGAGGCCCTTGTCCCCATTAACATGGGGACAAGGTGCTGTGGGGTGGGGGGCGTAGAGCCCCCCAGGCCCAAAGCACTCACACCCCTATGTTGAGGGCATATGTCCTGGTATGGTTCAGGAGGGGAGCACTCGCTCATCCCCCCCTTTCCTGACCTACTAGGCTGCATGCTTCAATAAGGGTCTGGTATGGATTTTGGGGAGGACCCCACTCCGTTTTTTTTTGTTTTTTTTTTAAGGAGTGGGTTCCCCTTAAAATTCACACCAGACCCGAAGGGCCTGGTATGGACTGGGGGGGACACCCTATGCCACTCTTTTTTACATTTTTCTATTGCCATACAATGCCAGCATTCTTTATCTTTAGATTGATCTGTCAGTGGGGAAGCCCGCTGACAGATGATGACTCTTAGTGGTTTAGGACGCGAGCGGCCGGCCTCCCGGCCTGCTGCTTAACAACCAGCTATGTCTTCACAACGAATTCTAAACTTTCTGATAAGTCGGAACTTGTTAGAAAACGAATAAATGAAACAAATTTTAATGGATTTCAATGAAATTTGTTACTATTTAATACATCTAAATCTCCGAATAACCGAAAATTCTTCCGAATTTGTATTCAGACAGAAACGAATTGAACATGTCTACCTCTAGTCCTGTCTATGACTCCCAGGGTATTTACCAAGGTGTTCTCTCTGATTCTGGGGTTGTTGAAGACCGAGTTACCCTTTTTTTGGGCTACCAGCTAATTCAGCCTTGATTCCAACTCAATGTCTGGAGTACTATGGCTTAGTCCTCGATATGGCTTAGGCGAAGGTACTGATCCCGCAGGGAAAATGTCACTCTCTTTGATCCCAGCTGGAATCCCTAATGTCAATTCCCCTAAATTCAGGGCTGCATGAATATGCTGGGAAAGATAGTAGCCACCTTTGATGCAATCACCTATACTTAGTTTCACTCCGGAACCTTTAAGCTCAATTAGCTATCAATATGGAGCATTTGTCAAGAGTCCTTGGATCTGTAAACGCATCTGACTACTAAGACCAGATTGGTCAGGATTGGTGGATATCCACACAAGTCCTTACTTCCATTGAAATTAAGGTCTTGATGATAGATGCCAGTCTGTTGGTTTGGGAAGGTGTTCCAGAAAACCTCTTGGTTTAGGCAAAGAAGTCATTAAGAGGAGCAGAAGTTGCTGATCAACATCCTGGAACTTCAGGATATTTGGCTGGCTCTTCAACACTGATCTCTCTGTTTGAACTCTCCCTGTCAGGGTGCAGACAGACAATGCCATAGCTGAAGCATACATCAGCCATCAAGGAGGCATAGATCTCTTGGTAGATACGTTTTGTTCATCTCCAGATTGGACAGATTTGAGACTGCAGAGTCCGATCTTCCATCCTATTATATAGACATTGGCTTTGATGACATTGCTGTTGAAGCTCAAGTCCCAAGAATAGGGATGCTTCTGACACTGTAATCCCTATGCTCCTCAAGAGTAGAAAGTCGACCTCCAGGAAAGTGTATAACCGTAAATGGAAAGCCTTTTTCACTTGGTGTGAGGCTTATGGTTCATTCCAGACAGTATGGTGTGGGGAGCACCAGGGTTGCCACCTAATCTTCTACTCAAGCATTTACTAAGTTCTACCTGGTAGAGGTTCATGCCTCTGAGGATGCTACTTTTGGGCGGAAGGTCTTGCGGGCGGCTTTGTGGTAAGGTAGACCTTGTTGCTGCATTGCCCATTCCTCATGTTCATTGCTTCAAGACATCCTAAGTAGTCATGCATATTAAGTCCTTATTGTGTACAATTAAGGCATTTTTGGTTTGCCTGTAAAATCCTTCCTTTTCTAGTAGTATATCGCGGGACACAGAGATCTTATCCCTCTTGTCTGTTCCCCATTGCCTGCCTCAAAACCTAGGCTTAGTCAAGCTGGTATGGGCAGGGTTTCTGCTCTTTTTGGTAATTGTCTGTTAACCGCAAAGTGGCAGCAATGTCATAAATATGAAGTCCTGTGTGCCTTGTGATGTACTCCAAGAAAATGATTTTACAGGGAGGTTAAAAATCCTAATATCTTTAGCATAATTGACTCTTTAGAAGCAGCATATTTCCACTCATGACAGTGCTCTCCATCCTTCCAGCCTCAGAGAAGCATATCAGGAGTGTGATAGGCATTTCTGCTCACAACTGCTTCTAATTACTGAAATACAATGTTTAAAGGAAAGGTTGCATATGTGTAGGCCACTGGGATTGGTAGAGCACATGATAGTACTATCTGTATACTCAGAACCCTGAACGATGAGTTAGTGATGTCATACATGACTACCATTTTGGTTTATTATAGCAACAAAGTTAAGTTAAGCAGACCTTACCAAAATCTTGGTGTAAAAAAAGATATAGAATTGATATTGCTGGTTTAGGTGTGCTATGCTCATTACAATACTGAACTTCAAAACAAAAGTAGAGTTGTCAACTCAATGAACAAAGGTGTGAATTTCCACTTTGGTGAAGTCCTAATGATGCTGAAATCTGTACATTTGTGGCTAAATTAATTCTGCCATAGTTACTCTTGCTTATCTAAAATTAGTACCGGTCCATTGCACATTAACACGTACCCATATGTCACTCTGTCATCGGCCTCAGGAGCGTGCCCCGCGGACTAGATGTCCGACGGTGGCCTGTGATCGTGGCACAGAGAGGCAGAACGGGGAGATGCCTATGTAAACAAGCCATTTTCCTGTTCTGCCTAGCAACATGACAGGGATCTACTGGTCCCAGTGATCGGGAGCAGTGATCTCTGTCATGTTCTAGTGAGTCCATCTCCCCTAAAGTTAGAACACACTGAGGGAACACACTTAACCCCTTGATCGCCCCCTAGTGTTTACCCCTTCCCTGCCAGTGACATTTACACAGTAATCAATGCATTTTTATAGCACTGATTGCTGTATAAATGTCAATGGTCCCAAAGTAGTGTCAAAAGTGTCTGATGTGTCCGCCGCAATGTTGCAGTCACGATAAAAACTGCAGATCGCCACCATTACTAATAAAAAAAAATAATAATAAAAATTCCATAAATCTATCCCCTTCTTTGTAGACATGATAACTTTTGCGCAAACCAATAAATATACGCTTATTGCAATTTTTTACCAAAAATATGTAGAAGAATACATATTGGCCTAAACTGAGGAACAAATTTATTCTTTCATATTTTTGGGAGATATTTATATTTATATATTGCTTTTTTTTCAAAATTGTTGCTTTTTTTGTTTATAGCGCAAAAAATAAAGCCCGCAGAGGTGATCAAATACCACCAAAAGAAAGCTCTATTTGTGGGAAAAAAGAACGTCAATTTTGTTTGGGTACAACGTCGCACGACCACGCAATTGTCAGTTAAAACGACGCAGTGACATATCGCAAAAAAGGGCTAGGTCAGGAAGGGGGTAAATCCTTCCGGGGACGAAGTGGTTAATGTTTTTCACCCTAATGTACAATGTCTTTAAAGTGGAATTAAACTCCACTTTTCAACTTGTACCTACAAGTAAGTCTATAATAAGGCTTTCCTGTAGGTACAGTGAATATCTCCTAAACTTGCATTGTTTAGGAGATGTGAAAACAACATGCAGCTCGTGACGCCACCAGCCCATGTGCTCTGAAGGGACAGCATACTGTGCCAAAGCTGAGAGTGATGTCATAGTGGCCCCAGCCACTCCTACAGCCGAAGCCCATGAACCCAGAAGGAAGACTGGGTGACAGCACTGTGCTTGAGGGCCCAGTCATCTAGTAAGTGGTGCATGCTAGTACATTATGACTTAAACCTGTAGGGGGGCCTTTGCTTTTTATTCATTTGGCGGTTTACTACCGCTTTAATAAAAGTTTCACATACTTCTATTTACTTATCTGTTTATGGAAATACTGCCTGGTATTGGTACCTGGGGTCAGTTGGACCCCACATGCATATTTTGTATCTATTGGTCTATGGACAGCCTAAGAACTCTCTTGCATGTTGACCGCAAGGATGTGTGGTCAGAAAAGTTTCTCTATTAAAATGGATTGTGGAGGTATACAAGTTAAATTCTGCCCTTCTCTCCTCCTGCCTTTCATTGGTCTATCACCTTGTTTGTCATGTAAACAAAGTTCTGAAATAAAAAAGCCTCTTGATAAAATATTTTTTGTTGGAAGCCAATTCCCATTGAGAATGTATGTTTGTCAGAAATCTGAAAGTCGATATAGAAGATGAATGAAGTATATGTAAATTGTTGATCTAGGAAGTATTCTACAGATCACCTGTAGGTTTAGGGTTCTGAAGATGCAAGTTTCTAATTTGATTTTGTTTTGTCTTTTGGTTGCACTTGATTGACATGTGTTTTTTTTTTTCAGTGCTGTAACTTTATATAACTTTATGTAAATTTATGTAATTCAACATATAAGTTTTCTGCAAACATGATCTGTTTTGAAGGTACGGGGTTAATACTGTACTGTAAATTCTATTATGTGCCTTTTTTTTTTAGAGAAATGGGAACTATATACTAAATGGATGGAAATCCTACATGTCTCACGTGTTGTTATATTTTTTTGGATCAAATATCAACCTCACCCTGATGCAGGCACACCCAATCGGGACTGCCAAAATATTTGTCCAAAATAATGCTGTTCCAAATAAGACTCTGTCTTAATTCAGTCATTAAACATAATATAGGTCACAATGCACAAAAGAAACATGTTTTAATCAGTCTGAATAGGGATGGGTGAATGCATTTCATTGCTTGTAAGGAGAAATAGCAACAGAGTATCAGGATTCAGAATACACACAGCTGAAAACCTCTACAGAGATCCTGGAGGATGCCATTGCTTTTTGTTAAAAAAAAAAAAAAAAAAAAAGAAGGCTAGTTGCCTGGCATTCATGGTTTTCCATTGGCTTCAGTGACAGAATTATCAGAGTCGCAAGTGCGACTGGGCCCTGTAGTTCTCCCCCACTGCAGGAGGCCCGCCGCGTGAGGGGCCCACCTGACTGTCCAGTGTGTGTCGGACTGTTGGGTTCATGGGGAGGGGGGCTTTCGCCCGCTGAGCCTGAGGGGAGAGACGAACGAAAAGGCAGAGGCAGCGCAGCGCTAAGAGACTGTTTGTGTGGACCGCCCCGCCTCTCCAGAGACAGAGAGAATGCAGGGAGACGGGGCGGTCACTGAAAAAAAAGTCAGCAGACCAATTCAGTGAAGGCGGGGGAGGAGCTCTCCCCTCTGAGACTACGTGGAGTACCTACAGTCTACCCACGTGAAGCAAGGCATTCCTGGAGGAGGCACGGTGAACTTGGTGAAGGATCAATTCTGAGGGGAGAATCAATCCATTGATTGGCGATAAGTCACCATTTTGCACTGCAATCGATCCGATTCCCAAACTCCACCACCTCTGCGGCATTGCTCTGCCTCTTACTGATCCCATCCCCCCACCCCCACCGCAAATCTCATCCCTATCTATCCCCCCATCACCACTACAACAGAGGTGATGATGGAGGGGGAATAGGGATGGGATCAGTGGTGGGGGGATGGGATCAGTAAGAACCAAAGGTGGTTGTGGCAGAGGATGGCACTGCCACTGCTGCCCCCCCCCCTCCAGTACCACCGCCACCCCCCCAAGTACCACTGTTACAATCCCCCTTAAATACCACCGCAGCCACCCCCCTCAAGTACCACTGCAGCAACCTCCCTTGAGTACCACCGCTACCACCCCCCCTCAAGTACCACCATTACAACCCCCCTTAAATACCACTGCAGCCACCCCCCTCAAGTACCACCGTTACAACCCCCCTTAAATACTACCGCAGCCACCCCCCTCAAGTACCACTGCAACAACCTCCCTCGAGTACCCCCATTGCCAACCCCCCTCGAGTACCACAGCTACCACCCCCCCTCAAGTACCACTATTACAACCCCCCTTAAATAGCATCGCAGCCACCCCCCCTCAAGTACCACCGCTACAACCCCCCTCAAGTACCACCAAGGCCACCCTCCTCAAGTACCACCGCAGCGACCCTCCTCAAGTAATAACACTGCCACCCCCCTCAAGTACCACCGCAGCCACCCCCCCCTCAAGTAATCCCCAATCCTGGGACAGGTGATCTGTCTATCAAAGTTCCCTGGACAAGGGGGAGTGGCTGTATATGAGGGCATGCAGAGGGGAACACACAGCTATTGAAATGAAAGCGCTCTGATCAACCAGGCAGCGGCTCTCCTCTCTCTTCCCCTGCACAGGTAGGCTACATTACTGACACAGGCCGCATACTTACCAACTGTCCTGGATTTCCCGGGACATTCCCGGGAATTAGACTCTTTTCCCGATTTTATTGGTTCCCCGGAAATGTCCCGAGAAATACAGTTTTTCATGATTTTTCGCCGCGCCGCATGCTACTGTCTCCATCTGGGTGGGGGGCTAGACGGAGCTCCTGCGTCACTGCCCACCCTCCGCCCTGCCCCACCTCACCCCGCCTACCCCCCCCGCCCGGTCTGTTATGGAAAGGGGCGGGGGTTCTATTGTAACCATGCGGCCGGCGGAGGAAGACACTATTTTGTATACCCCCTCTGTTCTGCAATGGCAGCGGAGACCGACTAGGACACCTGAGGTAAGGGGGGCACCGCTGGGGACATCTGATGTAAGGGGGCTCCACTGGGGACATCTGATGTAAGGGGGGCTTTGCTGGTGACACCTGATGTAAGAGGGGGCTCTGCTGGGGACATCTGATGAGAGGGGGGCTCCGCTGGGGACACCTGATGTAAGGGGGGCTCCGCTGGGGACACCTGATGTTAGGGGGGCTCCGCTGGGGACATTTGATGTAGGGGGGCTCTGCTGGGGACACCTGATGTAAGGGGGGCACCGCTGGGAACATCTGATGTAAGGGGGGAACCACTGGGGACATCTGATGTAAGGGGGGCTCCACTGGGGACATCTGATGTAAGGGGGGCACCGCTGGGGACATCTGATGTAAGGGGGGCTCCATTGGGGACATCTGATGTAAGGGGGGCTCCACTGGGGACACCTGATGTAAGGGGGGTTCTGCTGGAGACATCTGAAGTAAGAGGGGGGCACTGCTGGGGACATCTGATGTAAGGGGGGCTCCGCTGGGGACACCTGATGTAAGGGGGGCTCCGCTGGGGACACCTGATGTAAGGGGGCACCGCTGGGGACATCTGATGCAAGGGGGCTCTGCTGGGGACATCTGATGTAAGGGGGGCACCACTGGGGACATCTGATGTAAGGGGGGCTCCGCTGGGGACATATGATGTAAGGGGGGCTCCACTGGGGACACCTCATGTAAGGGGGATCCGCTGTGGACATCTGATGTAAGGGGGGCTCCGCTGGGGACACCTGATGTAAGGGGGGCTCCGCTGGGGACATCTTATGTAAGGGGGCACAGCTGGGAACACTTGATGTAAGGGGGGCTCCACTGGGGACACCTGATGTAAGGGGGGCTCCGCTGGGGACACCTGATGTAAGGGGTGCTCCGCTGGGGACACCTGATGTAAGGGGGGGCTCCACTGGGGACATCTGATGTAAGTAGGGCTCCGCTGGGGGCACCTGATGCAAGGACGGACAGCTAGTGGCAGGCGACGTGGCAGGTGACATGCTCAGGGATCCCACTGATTCGTCATTATGGTAAGTTGAATGATTTCATTTTATATTACAATGTAATAATAGAAATAATGCACTTCAATCATCCTGACACCATAACAACCATGGTGCCAGGATGATTGAAGTGCTAACACCAGGTGTTTGGAGTATCTTTATCTGCTGATTGTTAAACTTTCTAGAATACACATATTTCTATTGTTGTGTAGGATCTGGGGCTGCTGTCCCTCCATCCCTCTCCCCCCCTTTCCCTCTTCATCCCTCATTCATCTCAGACTCTAACCACACCCCTTTTGAGACACGCCCATTCAAGACACGCCCGCAATTGTGTGTAAACCACGCCCATTTTTCGCTGTAGCGCGCTTAACGCAACGCATTTTTACTTTCCCCCTATGCCACGCCTACAAACGCATGCCCCCCAATTATATAAAAGACTCCGCCTACAGTCAAAAAAGTGTCCCTAAAATTTTTTTTACAATGTTGGCAACTATGAGGCAGCACTGGTGACACAGGTTGCATTGGGGACACAGGCTGCACTGGGGACACAGGTTGCACTGGTGACACAGGCTGCATTGGGGACACAGGTTGCACTGGTGACACAGGCTGCACTGGTGACACAGGCTGCACTGGGGATACAGGTTGCACTGGTGACACAGGCTGCACTGGGGACACAGATTGCACTGGTGACACAGGCTGCACTGGTGACAAAGGTTGCACTGGGGACACAGGTTGCACTGGTGACACAGGCTGCACTGGTGACACAGGCTGCACTGGGGACACAGGTTGCACTGGTGACACAGGCTGCACTGGTGACACAGGCTGCACTGGGGACACAGCTTGCACTGGTGACACAGGCTGCACTGGTGACACAGGATGCACTGGGGACACAGATTGCACTGGTGACACAGGCTGCACTGGGGACACAGGTTGCACTGGTGACACAGGCTGCATTGGTGACACAGGATGCACTGGAGGGCCTTCATGATTTCTTGCACCGGGGCCCTGAGGTTTCTAGTTACGCCTCTGATTGGCTATGATACTTCTGGGTCAGGGATCTGGGACAACTATGCAGATTAGGAGTTTTGACTTCACACTGACTTTACTTGCTGTATTCTTGTTTCTGGTTAGTGGCTCAGAAAGTGTTGAAGTTAGAAATAGCCAGGTCACTTGCATTTTCAGAAGGCATTTAGCACTGCAAGCTTCTGTCTTTCTTTTGTTATAGGCAGGGCCCTCTTTAATATTGATTGGACCCTGGGCAAACATTTTCTTGCCCCCCCCCCCCACCCTTCAATGCAATTTCGCTCTCCACCTGCCTGCACACCATGGACTGGGGTGGTGAGGGGACCCATCAATAGAATGAAAACTCCTAGGGATCCTAGAACTCCTGGGATCAGTGGCAGTGCTGGAGGGAGGGGAGGGTGTGATCAATGGCAATGCTGATTTTTTTTTTACTGACTACCAATATAAAGAGTTTCAACATTGGCCACCAATGTAATAGGGATTTACACTGACCACTAATGTAATAGAAGCATATACATGTAACCACCAATGTAAGGAGGGGGACCTTCACACTGGCCACTAGTGTGATTAAAAGGATTGTACCCCAAGCCCCGAGGTAATGAGAAGATTTACACTGACCACCAATGTAAAGGGGATTTACACTGACCACTAATCGGAGCATTCACAGTAACCACCAATGTAAAGAGGCATTTACACTGACTATTAATGTAAAGGGGACCTTCACACTGGCTACTAGTGTGAATGAAAGGATTCTACACCAAGCCCCAACGTAATGAGACGATTTACACTGACCAATGTAACAGACATTTAGCCTGCTATCACATTTGTGTGTGTCGGGAATGCATGCAAAATCGCTTTCCTGAAACCACAGAAATGTGTTGTCCTTTAGCAGATACACAGCAGTGTCATTAATTGTTAATGAAACCCTCACGCGTCTGCTGACATGTGCTTTGCAACCGTATGATTTTGAAAAAGCATTAGGGACTTTCTTCCACATTTCTAGTGCACCGAGCAGCCCATTGAAATAATTGGGCTGCCCTACACGCAACCTACATCTTTATCCACCTTGTCAGAACACCTTTGCACCCTAAAACCCCTGCTAACCTCTGCACCCCAAACCTCCCCCATCCACTCCACTCCAAACCTCCACCCCTTTATCTCTACCTGTCTCCTCTGCTCATCTTTGCACCCACCTTCCTTACCTCTATACATCCCCTCCTTGCTCATCTTTGCAGCCCAAACTGTAATTCCTTCTCTGCCTACCTCTGCACACCCCACACTATCCCCACCACCACCACCCATTTGCTTACCTTTGCAGAACAGGCTGATGTTAGGCTGAATGACCACAGTTGCAGGCAGGACTTTCAAGCACACCCCTTTATTTCCCCTCAGGAGGGCATGATATACATATGAATGCCACCTCTATTTACATATGAATGCTGCCGATCCGCAACTATTTACATATTGATGCAGCCGCTATTTACATATCAATGCCGGTTATTTACATGTAAACACAGGGTCTGCAGGCGAGCCATCTGTACACAACAATAGGGCAGAGCTGGGTAGCATTAGTAGCAGCACTTCACACTGAGATATCAGGACACAGCACTGGACTAAAACTTCCAGGGATGAGGGAATTTAAACGGGGATAGTTGAGAAGTATGAGGCAGCTGCTTTGGGCCCCACAACAATGACAGGGCCCAGGGCAGCTGCCCCTTTTGCCCTGCCTTAAAGACGGCCGTGGTTATAGGTTTCCTTTAAATATTGCTGTATTCATTTTGAATGCACAAAGCAGTGGACATAGTAAAAAAGTACACAGTAATCAATCAGATGTTATCTTTCACTGGTATGACTGCTATAAACTAAGATCTGGTTGGTAGCTCCAAGTTACTGCACTTATCTTATTATTGTGGTCCTTTGCCAGGAATTACTGAGTAAGGCCATGAATTTAAGTGCCTTTAACATGTCTTTCCTTGTTTTTCTAATAAACTTTATATGCCAGTTCAAGGCACACATGTTTATTTAATAAGGTATACACAATCCTTAGATGCTATTTTATTAACAAGGCACTCACTTGTAGTATCCTAGGAAGCTCTTCTGATATTGTTATAGTGAGTACAGTTGATCCTGCATCAGCATCTTTTCCCCTTATCAGTAGGTATAGGATACACACATGTATATGCAGTGTTTACTTATCTCTCTCCAAAGCTCTGTGTGCCGTTTTTCTGCTGCTCTGTTCCTCTGTTATCAGCAGAGTCACTTCTGACAAGTGCTCAGACACACAAGATAACAGCAGCTGAAAGTTTGTGTTGGGGAGGGTGCTTAGCAGTAGATAAGCAGAGAGCTTGTTTATTCAGAGTACAGCTCTGCATGTTCCTTCATTCCTCTGCCTATTTGGAGTGGGGGGTGTATGGCTGAATATATATCTGTATGACTGAATTTGCATCGCATAGACATCGCATGTGATTTGCACTGCAGTGCGATGCAAATCACACGCAATCTTGCACCACAGAGCAGTGTGAACCGGCCTTAAAATGGATTCTTTAATCCTGTATGCTGGTGGTGCTTAGATTTTTCGTAACACAAGCTGGAAAATATTTGTGTTGGGTGAGCACAATTATTACATTCTAGTGGCGTGGTACCAGAAACAAATAGTTAATCCTGTCCCAAAACATGTCGGGACAGGATTAACTATTTGTTTCTGGTACCACACTATTTTCATTGTGATCACTTTTAAACTCCGGTTGCTGTCATTTGGACTTTTTATTCTGTCTGGTTTGAAATAAGCCTGTTTTTGTGGATTCAAGCACTATGTGGGGTCTTCTCATCCTTTTGCATGTCCCCACGCTGGCTGGGTGAAAGGTATATTTTTACATCACACATCTGCTGGGGAGGTTTCCATATCTGGACTCGGAACATCCGATTTCTCCAGATCGCATATGATTGCCATAAGGGATCCAGTGGAATCTGCCGCACACGCTTCTCCACCAAGTATCCATTTGAATTGGTTGATCCACAAGCTCGTATGACACCTAGCCGTATGGCAAATGTGTCCATCAGTTCCGGTAAGCGTATTTGCTCCTTCTATCTCCATCTGTGGATATTGAGTACCGGAACATCACTCCTAGAATCTGGATGGCACCTATGATCATTCCCTCATTCATTTACAACACACATTGTTCACATTGTCAGGACACTCGTGTGACCATAGTGTTCATTTAGTTGGACATTTATATGGTCTTGGACTGAAATATTCTACTGTTATTTATGAGAATCACTTTCTCTCCACATATGATTATCACGCCATCACGTTGTACGTCTTATTGTCAGATATTTAGGAATCACCTAATATGGATATTTGTATTTAGCGCTGCATTTTTTTTCTACTATCACTTATACCTCTTGGTATGAGTTTAAAAGAGTAAAGTTCACTTACTTCTTGCTTCTGTTTTTGGATCTGGACCTGTTTTTTCATGTTTTCCTGTTTCTGGATAGCTGTATCTTTCAGTTAGTACTGCCAGGAGACCCAGGATATTTATCATGCTGCTTGTTTCCACTGAATATGAATTTGTAACACTAAAATGGTGACTGTTAAAGAGGAATTTCAGTTTACATGTTTACAAAGCCACCGTTTTGTAATGCATATAATACTGAAAGACAAGTACAATACAGAGATGTACACAATAAATTATATTCTGTTTGTACTGCTCTGTCTGGCTTTAACAATCACATGAGTCCATACAGAATAAAGCTATTCACTGGAGCAACCACTACTTATTACTGTTCTGCTAGAGGTAACATGATGATGGTGCAATGATGATTTTCTGCAGTTTTACTGCATTCTGCATTTGTTGAACAGCCTCCCAACCCAATTGCAGGAAGATTTTTAAACACTAGAGGGGGCCTTTTTTAAATTAAGTAATTGTTTTTTGTAGAATGTTTAAAACTTTAAACCTAACTCAAGTCATATATTTTTTCTCGAGTATGAATAGCAGATGAAGAATGAAACATTTGGTCTTTTTTTATTTCCGATATTGGGATTTTTTTAAACTTTTGAGTGGTTGCTGAAATGGAAGGTGCACACATTATAAAAAAAATGGTCAGAAGTGCTAACCCTGAAGCTGTTAACAAAGCATTATATTGACACCTGAGTGTAATTCTGCTTTAAAGAGGGACTGGGGGAGATTTAATCAAACTGGAGCGTGCAAAATCTGGTGCAGCTCTGCACAGAAACCCAGCTTCCAGGTTTTATTGTCAAAGCTTAATTGAACAAGCTGAAGTTAGAAGCTGATTGGCTACCATGCACAGCTGCACCAGATTGTGAGTGCTCCGTTTTTAGTTAATTTTCTCCTGTGCTATCTCTTGCCCAACTAATAATCACCTTAACAATGCTCCCTGGCCACCACTTTCTCCTTTGCAGCCAGCAATTAACAATACTCATTGCTCTCAGGTATGTGGCAGCATGTGAGGTTCTCCCATGTGACAGCACCTGAGTCTAGCAATTGGTTGAGCACTATTATGTGATAGATTGAGTCACAGCTTCCAACACATGGAATTCTGGCACCAGCTGCGATAGAGGAAGGTGTGGCATGGGAGTGCTGGTAAAGTGAGTATCATAGGTTTAGAGGGGATCTTTGCAAAGACACCATGACTTTGACCTGAATGGGCAAGGTGAGGATGTCGCTTTAAGGGCCAGGTCAACCCAAATTTAACATGTCAGCTTTGAATGGATGTGTTTGGGTTTAATCTCCTTTTCAGCTTTTTATGTATGACTTGGAGACTTTATTAGTAAACCCATCCTCCAAGAGGCATTATGATGCTGTCAAATACTTGTAGCTGTAATCCATATGTATTAATTTATTGTACAGAAAAGCAAATCCAGCAAGGGAATTAAAATATATTATTTGGCTTTGCTGCAGCTGGGACGCAGGACTAGGAATTACGATTTGGATACATTTTCTTCAGAGTCTTTAGAGATATAGGAATCCAGTGAATTAGTAAATCTGTAAGTGACTGCTCAAACCTAGTTATGGATGGAGTTGGACTTTAAAGTGTCCATAGGCACCTAATAAAAATATCAGTGATTTCAATAAAGTTATGATGGAGTTAAAGCATAAATTAGATGGAAACATTTAACAGCAAATCTTGTGTGGCCAATAAAGTATTTCAAAAGGCAGACCATTGTAACCGCTACTTCAAATTGCTAAGTTTTGTAAGCCAATCTTAACACTGAAAAATCCCCTTTACAACTCAGAGTTGCCGGGAAGATTTGCTGGCAAAGTGGAGTACAAATATACGATAACAAATACATTGACTGAAATAGATTTCTGTAAATGATATATTTCGTGTCTAAAAAGGAAAGCAAACTGCTATTTTTTTTTAAGGGCTGATGGAAATTTTAGATTTGGATGGGAGTCACAGTGTTTTAAGAAAACAAGCGAGTTGCCTGACAGACCATTGAACAGCCAATCAAGCTTAGAAGAAATGGAAAAATAAAAAATAAAGTTTATTTTTATTTAACTTATTTCGTTTAAAGATAATGATAAACCTTTAGTAGTTTTAGCACAATAATATAATACAGTAATCCAAGCCAGCACTAAGTCTTTTTTTATTGGGTTTAGAAATGGATTAAAGAAAGACTGGGCAAAGCTTTAAAATGGTGTTCAAGGTCAACTGAGCCAAATCAATATTTCAGTTCTGGTTGAGCATCAGTTAGTTGACCAGCCTGCAGGTTATTATATCTCTCCATTAGAGATATTTTTCCAGTAATGTGTGTCTGTGTTTTCTTATCTTGGAAAAAAACGGTAAATAGAGAGAATTATATTGATGAAGATGTTACATTACCTATAATGATTGCCAGTATATGTTATTATGGTCTTCCAAAACCATTTAAACCCAGGTTGTGTTTAGAACAACAAAGTTCAACCATCTCAAACTCCCTGTATGATCATCGTATGAAGCTGTATGTTAGATAAGTAAACATTGCATATGGAGTAACCACATAGATCTTTTTTGCAACGCCTTGTGGTATAATCCATACCCTGCTTGACACTATCAGGGTACAAATACTTAATAACTATAGGAATTGGAATAGGGGACTTTTTCAACATTGCTCTTTCTTTTTTTATTCTATTAAGCTTCAATACATCATGAGTTGGCTCCATAATTACACTCTACATGGGTTTATAACAGTTGGTGGCTTGAAATAGGGTTATAAAACCAAGTTATAGCATGGCAATAGAACAAATGGAGTTTAGGAGATAGGATCTGGCAAGAATGGCAGAAATTCCATCAGGAAGCCATGACTCTTGACAAATTGTTGTGCTGAGTTTATGCCTCCAACCCCACCTATAGAACTATTACAATAGTGTCTTGAAATATTTTGTAGGAAGTAACACTATATTTTTTGCTTTGTAATGTCCATAATAGTTGGGTGTAAGTGAAATGTTGGTCCTTCACTGAAGCAATAAAGGAATCTAATATATGATTCAGCTTGCCAAGAACTATTCCTTTTGTAGGGACATTAATGCTACAATTTTAGTCTCTTAAAAAAGATGAATTTCCAGCTGTTTAGCAAATGTTTCTGTGCATTTTTACAATTCACAAAGTGTCTTAATAACTAAGTATTTTCTATCATGTAATCTTTGCTGTATTCTTTATGCGAATGAAAGGAAAATTTGGCTACTGAATCTGAAACCTGAAGAAGCAAATACTGTACGTGTCTTTATTGGAGTCCAGTAGCAAAACCTCTGAATGTTTTTGAGTTTGCCCAGCTGAAAATATAGGAAGCCCAACTTCTAGGATACTAGGATATTGACAAGTTGCTTGTAACTTCGATCATTTGTTAAAAAAAAAAAAGAACAAACCCAACATAAATCCAAACTGTGCAAGAAGAAGCTGGCACCTGGGCTGTTTTTAGCCAGAATTATGTTTTTACTTTACAATAAATGTCTTGCAGATGGGAGCATAAACTACAAATACACATTATTATCTTCTCAGGCTGACAGTGAATCATTATATACATCTTACCTAGAAGTGTTTCCAGGCTCTGGCTGACAATATTGTTTGGATGGAGTTCTTTGTACACAGTAGACAGTAACCTTTCTTTTTCTTCAGTTGTGGTTAAATGCACAGTATCAAGTATATTTTGGTCAATCACTGATATATGATAACCTTGTAAATCAGCATCTGCAGCATTACAAAGAATGGCCATGTCATGTAGTAAATAGTGTTGTGTTCTGTTTTGTTATTTTATTTGACATTTCATAGTATATTGTGTTACTGTGCAGACCCAAATGATTCTGGATAGATTACTGAGCAAGGCTCACTTAAGGTGGTCCCTTTGCCTCAAAGACAGGAGTTTCATGCAACAGCTACGTGGTTTGGAATGTAACTTCTGTAATGGGTTTCTACAAGATGCCAAGAAGATATTGCATCCTTTAGTTTGACATTAACAATAGAATAAAAATAAGTCTGTAAGAATTCCATTTGGGAAACAGTTCTTCAAAACACTATTGAAAAATGTGGGCAGTTTTTTATGGACCTCACAGGTTGCTTTATTAAACCAATAAAAGTTTAGTCTAGTTCTATGTAATATTTTTAGCACTTTGATGGTGAATCAATTACCATTCTCTTATATTTCCTAAAGACTCCACTTGCAATATTTTGTCAATTGAGATCCTATATCAACCCACCTAGTGTAGTGATTATGAGAAAGTATTATTCATCTTATTGGATTTTTCGCTCGTTTTAAATGCAACAGGAGAAACGAGACTCCATAATAGAGCTGAAGTATCCAGATCTAAAGTGCTTTTGTTCACTGTTTTTGACCCATAACATGATAAACTTTATAGACTGACCATTTTGAAAGATAATCACATGAGCTTTTTCTTGCTGGTATAATTTTTTGTACATGGAAGACACCTAGACATATATCTTTTCATTCAGTACTGACTATAAATGTTTACTTATGCCCATAGGTGTGCTCCGCAAATTATTATAGCTTAACTTCATAATGTGCTCCCCTCCAAATTTGCACCCTCTTGAAGCACGCCCTGCACCTTATATGTTAAAAAAATATATCTATGACCTTTTTTTCAATATTTCAATAATTTTAGCCCACTTGTAGGATTTTATGGGTCCCCCATTTCTATCTTCAGTTATGGATGGGTCGATCCTAAATGTTGCAGAACACGGCACCAAAAAATGACTTGGCACCATTCTCTGCAGCATTCCCCTGTGAGTCCAAATTGGTTTAATAATGCACCCCCTGGGTTGGTCCTTGATGCTTTGACATAGCAAATGTGTTTTATGATGTAGGGTGTTTTTCAACATTAAGGTGAACCAGATCACAGATAGTCTAGTCTGCAGGGGACAGTGCCAAAAAGTAAGTGAGTATTGCAACCAAAGCTGCTTTTGTTTTAAATCTTGCAGGGCATTTTTTTAAATATAAAGATAGAGTTGGGAATTATGTGAACTCACATATCCAGGGCCTAACAAAACTTATCAATAAAAGAACAAAAAAGGGTCCAAAGTACCCCTGCCTAAAGCTATATTTGCCGTATAGCAGATGGCATGCTGCATTTAAAAGTGTATTCTAACATTCAGCTCTTAATCACAAAATAATAATATATAATAATATGTCATAAAATAATCACATGGCACAAGGGGTGGAGCTTTACAAAAGAGCATCTACATTCAGACATGCCTAAGGGAGCCTGATACTTAAAGTGGAAGTAAAGTCAAAATCCAACTAACACTAAACCTACTCAATGCTACATTCTAAACCTAATCTATCTAGCCCTGTAAAGAAAAAAAATTGCTATACTAACCTGTTCTGCAGCCACCCTGGTCCAGTGTCCAGCTGTGGCTGCTGTGTGCAGTAGAGAACTGACAATGACTGGGAAGTGATGTCACCCATAGACTTACTATGGTTCCTCTACTGCACACTCCCACACACTGAAGGCGCCGCTGACAGCTCAACGTGGGACAGGACCGGAATGGCTGCAGAGTAAGTATAGCAATTTTTTCTTTACAGGGCTTTATAGATTAGGCTTAGAATGTGGCAGAGAGTAGGTTTATGCCACGTACACATGGTCGGAATTTCCAACAACAAATGTTCAATGTGAGCTTGTTTTCGGAAATTCCGACCATGTGTGGACTCCATCAGACATTTGCTGTCGGAATTTCCGACAACAAATGTTTGAGAGCTGGATCTCAAATTTTCTGACAACAAAATCTGTTGTCATAAATTCCGAGCGTGTGTAGACAATTCCGACGTACAAAATTCCACGCATGCTCTGAATCAAGTATGAGACAGAAGCGCTCGGTCTGGTAAAACTAGCGTTCAAAATGGAGATAGCACATTCATCACGCTGCAAATTTTTAAATCTTTTAATGCAGCTCATTTTCTTCTACTTTATAATGCTAGAATAATGAAGTTGTTTACGCCAGATCTCCAGAATAATGTTTAGAATATTTTTTTTATAGTGATCTACTTTTTTTAACAAGATCTCCTGATTTTTTTTTTTTATTTTTTTTTCTAGTGATCTCCATAATATTTTTTCTCGTTTTGTGTGTCAAGTTACCACAAAACCATTATTATCTTGTATTTTTTAACCTCAAGGAGGTTGGTTGGTGTTGGTGTCCCTTGTTAATTTGACATTGTATTTTTGAAATGTACCTGTCTACTCACAAACAAACTGCCTTTTTTGAAGGAAAACACATAGCCAAGTATTTGTCAAAACAAAATAGAAATGTATTAGGGGGTCATAACAAAATAAAGAGGAAGGCAACGCTGGATAAACTGTTTAAATTGGCAAAGCCTTTGTACCCCAGGGCAGACATCAACTATTTGACAGGCAAAATTGGTAGTCTGAGGAGTCCATTTATTAGGGAGCACAATCCGGTCCAGGACTCTGAGAGATCAGGAACAGCAGCAGATGACATATATGTCCCGAGGCTGTGGTCATACAAGAGCCAGCGTCTTTTTTGGACCAGACTGAACCCAGGCTATCACACTCTTTTCTTCCTTCCACGCTTGCTTCCAGGCTGTGGCTGTGGTGTTGAAGTTGTGTCTGGAGGTGGAAGAGGAGTATGGTCCAACTCACATACGTGACTTTTTTTGTGAGTTCGCCCCTCACCCCCTTATTTAGGACCTGAAATATGAGCTGCTCACTAATGAGCCATTGGCCCACCTACATTTCCTGCATCTTACTGGCAGTCATACAGGCAAAGGCCTCTTTAACATTGGGGGTTGTTGTGAGGACCACAGTAGCCTGCCGATTTAAACCAAGCGCTGACTCCTCCACGTTCCTCGCTTTCCTGGGCTTTTTTGTTGGAAGGCGGAGGGGAGGAACCTGCGATTTGGTCAGGCTACTGGGCCCAGCCATCTCCTGGCTGCCACTTAGCCCCGCCGCCTCCTGGCTGCCACTTTCTACAGCCTCCTCCTGGCTGAGACTTTCCTGTGTATGAAAATGGGACATAGTTTTAGTTTATTGTTCATCAATCACACACAATTTTGAGAAATATGTTGAACAATGCTATACCTGACTCAAGCTGTGCTCCTCCACATCTTCTTCCTGGGTGGAAGGCAACAAACACGAATGGAAGACCATCCACGTTGTCTTCCGCAGGTGGCAAACCCAAGCCACCATTCTGGAGCCATCTGTAAAACTCCATCTGGGTGATGACTTCATCATCTGACACCCGGTTCTTTCTTCCCCACATCCACATAAAAAAACGTGTATGTTGCAGACACCACCGCCAACATCACAATTCTATTAAACCCCTTGTAATTATATTAGTATGACCCCGAGTTGGGGGTGGGATGATGTGGACGTGTTTCCCATCGATTGCCCCTCCGCAGTTGGGAAAGTCCCACCGCTAGGCAAAGTGAGATGCCACAGTCTGCCATTCCTGTGGGTTTGAAGGAAACTGTGGAGTCAAACAAAAAAAAAAAAAATCAGTACTTTTGCACATAACATTGCAAGCAGATTAGACACAAACATTCTTTGCCAACATCAGTATAACATTTATTTTAGGGAGTATTTAAAGACAAAGTATAAGGTCCACTTATCAGATTCCTCACCCCCTCTAATGGCCCATTGTAAAAAATTTGAGGGGGGGATGTTTTGGACAGGTGACCCTCTCTACTTCATTGAGAGCTGAATGCATACATAATGTGTGTTACTTTGGCCAACCCCTCCTTACTTACACTATCGGCAGCCCACTGGACAGGTAAGAAGTGTCATAATACAAAAAATATGAATACACACTGTACAAATTGAAGCACATTTTTACATTCTGCAATTACCTATCAAGATAATAGGAGAACAAAACTTTAAACAATACAATTTGAAAGTATTCAGGCAGGCCCTTGCACTACATGCTGAATTCATCCATAAATATGACCACAAAAGAGGTAGGTATAGTGTGCATGGGTTTGGCAAAGTCAGCAGATAGAGTATTGGTATCGGTTGACTTAGTGGTTGGGGGGGAGGGAGGGTTCCAAATGAGTTTGGACCCCCCAGAAAAAAAGCCTCTTGCACTCTGCCTGAATTTAAGGACAACAATAACATTTGTACACATTTTAGGGGGTGTTTAGGGTAAGCACTACAATAGAGCTGATCAAATACATTAAGTGACTAGGCTAGGTGTGCATGGGCCAGGATAGCATGCTGGGGAGGTTAGTAAAGGCAAATATGCATGAAGGACAAAAAAGGAACTTTAAAAAATGCCAGTATGCATGAGGACAAAGAGGACATTCACAGCATATTACAATCATGGTAATTAAGGAATGATGAAAGTAATACAATACATTAGCAAACATTAAATACATAGAATGTGATGTTAAAGGATAAAACTTACCTTAATATAGTCCTTCTGCAGGACCTGTATAATGGCAGAACAGGTCTCTGGAATAATGATCCCCAGAGCCTGGAGGGAGATGCCTGTTGAGAACTTGATGTCCTGCAGACTTCTCCCCATCGCCAAGTACCGCAAGGTCGTGACTAGCCTTTGCTCTGGAGTGATGGCTTGCCGCATGCAGGTGTCCCGTCTGGTAATATAGGGGGACAGCAAAGCCAACAGACGGTCAGCTGGTCAGAACGAACTAACAGAATGCACTGAAAATCAGAAAGGCCTGAGAAGAGCGAGCTGAAAATCAGAAACAAGCAGAAAAGAACGCACTGAAAAACAGAAGCGAACTATAATAGAACGCAATGAAAAACAGAAGCGAACTATAATAGAACGCACTGAAAACATAAGTGAACTATAATAGAAAGCACTGAAAAACAGAAGCGCACTATAATAGAACTCACTGAAAATCAGATAGAACTGACTATACGCACTGAAAAACAGATACGAACCCACAAACACAAACTGAAGAGCAGTAACGAACTGAAAAGCACGAGGCTGAAAAGCACGAATCGTCTCTCACCAAACTTCTACTAACACGAGATAAACACAAGTTTAGCAGAAGGAGCCCAAAGGGTGGCGCACTTGGCATTGAACTTCCCTTTTATAGTGCCGTCGTACGTGTTGTACGTCAGCGCGTTCTTGACGATCGGAATTTCCGACAACATTTGTGTAAACGTGTGTATGCAAGACAAGTTTGAGCCAACATCCGTCGGAAATAAATCCACGGTTTTGTTGTCGGAAAGTCCGATCGCGTGTACGCGGCATTAGAGTTTGGTTTTGACTAAACTTCCACTTTAAATACAGACCTGGTCCCACCCTTGTTAGTTTAACACTCATTACACCTGCCAATTTACTTTAAGTTCAAACTTGCTGCCCAAGCATTTCTGTAGCACGGGGGCACCTAGGCACCCTCACATGCCAGGAAGTGCACTACAGACCTTTAGGAGGATTTCAAGACAAAAGGTACATTTTTCAAGGTTTTACTTAGACACAATTAACTAGATGTTCCCAATATTATATTATACATCTTCAGTTTTTAAATTCAGTTGCACTGTAAGACAATCACCATGGCATTGATCAAAGCAGATTTTAACTGGTGAACATAATGGGGGTGTGAAAATTTATGAAGCTATCCTGTTCATTACATAATGCAGTCACCCTAGAGCTAATAAGTCTGGAACAGTAGTTAATCATTCAAATTATATGACTGAACACGTGAATTGTGAAATCACTGGGGGAGAGATGGTATAACACTGTTTTATGTTGGTAACAAATGGTATCAAAGGCTCCCACGCCTGTTTAGGGATAGTTATTTAAATCTGATTTAGATGGCCTCTTTCAACCCTTCATGTTGTTCTCTACATCAAACTAGAAACAATCATTGCTAACCAGCAGTGAGGGCCTTTAGCAATAAAGTAAGCTAATGCATATTCAAATCAGTGCATAAATAGTTAATTACATAACTAAGGGTGCTAAAACCATATATCCCTCATGAAAGACACAGGGATAATACACTTTAACTAAATAAAAGGCAGCACTCCGAATATCTAACTTTCAGGTGCCTAGTGCAGCAACGGCCATGATCATAAGGTTGGTTAACACACACCACTATGCTTTTAAGGAAAAAGAGAAAGTAAGAAACATTGAAAGATAAATAATACTTTCCTATACTTATTCTTTGGGTATTTCATCGACTGCTTGAAGAGTTTATATTTCTAAGATTGAATCCTCTTTTTCTATATTACCTAATGTACAGGAATAAATTATATTACTACTCATGTAAAACTGTATAGGAACCGTAAAACACAAACACACACCTTTTATACCCCTCTCTCTAGTAGGGATGAGCTTCGTGTTCGAGTCGAACCCATGTTCGACTCGAACATCGGCTGTTCGACCGTCCGTCGAATTGCGAACGATATGGGCCGTTCGCGCCAAATTCGTGTGGCGCGTCACGGCCCATAATTCACTGCGGCAGTGCATTGCTGGCTGATGATTGGCCAAGCATGCACTATGACCCGCATGCTTGGCCAATCACAGCGCCGTCAGTAGAGAGAGCTGTAATTGGCCAAAGCCAGGGTGGCTTTGGCCAATTATGGCTCAGGGGATTTAGTACACACCCCACACTATATAAGGCCGCCTGCACGGCGGCCCTGTGTAGTGTGTGTTCCGGTGTGCTGAGAGATAGAGAGAGAGAGAGACAGTGTCATTTGATTTGAGTTAGATAGATTAGGCAGAACAGTCAGTCAGTTAGCTGCACTTACAGTGTATTGTGTATATATATGCATCCCAGGTGTTGCATATATATATATACACTGTATTCAGTTTAGCTAGATCCGTTCCTGTTATCTTCTATCTAGACTATTTACATTTAGTGCAGTGTGTCCTGCTCACAGTGTTCAGCTAGATCCGTTCCTGCTATTTACATTCAGTGCAGTGCGTCCTGCTCACAGTGTTCAGCTAGATCCGTTCCTGCTATTTACATTCAGTGCAGTGCGTCCTGCTCACAGTGTTCAGCTAGATCCGTTCCTGCTATTTACATTCAGTGCAGTGCGTGCTGCTCACAGTGTTCAGCTAGATCCGTTCCTGCTATTTACATTCAGTGCAGTGCGTCCTGCTCACAGTGTTCAGCTAGATCCGTTCCTGCTATTTACATTCAGTGCAGTGCGTCCTGCTCACAGTGTTCAGCTAGATCCGTTCCTGGTATTTACATTTAGTGCAGTGCGTCCTGCTCACAGTGTTCAGCTACATCCGTTCCTGCTATTTACATTCAGTGCAGTGCGTCCTGCTCACAGTGTTCAGCTAGATCCGTTCCTGCTATTTACATTCAGTGCAGTGCGTCCTGCTCACAGTGTTTAGCTACATCCGTTCCTGCTGTTTACATTCAGTGCAGTGCGTCCTGCTCACAGTGTTCAGCTAGATCCGTTCCTGCTATTTACATTCAGTGCAGTGCGTCCTGCTCACAGTGTTCAGCTAGATCCGTTCCTGCTATTTACATTCAGTGCAGTGCGTCCTGCTCACAGTGTTCAGCTAGATCCGTTCCTGCTATTTACATTCAGTGCAGTGCGTCCTGCTCACAGTGTTCAGCTAGATCCGTTCCTGCTATTTACATTCAGTGCAGTGCGTCCTGCTCACAGTGTTCAGCTAGATCCGTTCCTGCTATTTACATTCAGTGCAGTGCGTCCTGCTCACAGTGTTCAGCTAGATCCGTTCCTGCTATTTACATTCAGTGCAGTGCGTCCTGCTCACAGTGTTCAGCTAGATCCGTTCCTGCTATATACATTTAGTGCAGTACGTCCTGCTCACAGTGTTCAGCTAGATCCGTTCCTGTTATCTTCCTACTGACAGGCAGGCTTGTCTGGTTACAGTATATAAAGCTACCTGAAGAAAATTACAGGTGTTCTTTTTGATCCTATTAGTACCACGGTCAGGCAGCTAGACTATTTACATTTAGTACAGTGTGTCCTGCTCACAGTGTTCAGCTAGATCCGTTCCTGTTATCTTCCTACTGACAGGCAGGCTTGTCTGGTTACAGTATATAAAGCTACCTTAAGAAAATTACAGGTGTTCTTTTTGATCCTATTAGTACCACGGTCAGGCAGCTAGACTATTTACATTTAGTACAGTGTGTCCTGCTCACAGTGTTCAGCTAGATCCGTTCCTGCTATTTACATTCAGTGCAGTGCGTCCTGCTCACAGTGTTCAGCTAGATCCGTTCCTGGTATTTACATTTAGTGCAGTGCGTCCTGCTCACAGTGTTCAGCTACATCCGTTCCTGCTATTTACATTCAGTGCAGTGCGTCCTGCTCACAGTGTTCAGCTAGATCCGTTCCTGCTATTTACATTCAGTGCAGTGCGTCCTGCTCACAGTGTTTAGCTACATCCGTTCCTGCTGTTTACATTCAGTGCAGTGCGTCCTGCTCACAGTGTTCAGCTAGATCCGTTCCTGTTATCTTCCTACTGACAGGCAGGCTTGTCTGGTTACAGTATATAAAGCTACCTGAAGAAAATTACAGGTGTTCTATCCCAGCTTAGTGCAGCTACAGGCCATTAGTATGTCTGGAAGGCCAAGAAGGAGAGGCAGACAGTCACAAGCCAATAAGAGAGGGCAAGCAGGCTCTGTGTCTAGTGCTGGTCGTGGAGACGGTGCATCCTCATCAGCACGTGGCCATGGGACACGCTTGGCCTTTTTTTCGGCAGCTGGCCGTGTTGAGCCGCAACATGCGGAAGACTTGGTCGAGTGGATGACCAAGCCGTCCTCATCCTCCTCATCCTCTCTCACCCATGCCCAGGGTGCTTTGTCTGGCAAAGCAGCGGCCTCTTCCCTCAGCTCAATGTCATCAGTGACTCCTTCCCTAGCTCCACCATGTCCTCATGAGGATTCCCTCGAACTGTTTGACCACAGTGTTGGGTACATGCTCCAGGAGGATGCCCAGCGTTTGGAAGGCTCTGATGATGATACTGAGCTCAATGAAGGCAGTAACATGAGCACGGACAGAGGGGGTGCCGAAGAAGGACAGCAATCTGGCAGTCATGCTCCCCCTGCTGCAGCATACTGCCAGGTTTGCTCCAGTGATGAGGAGGGAGGGGATGATGAGGTCACTGACTCAACGTGGGTGCCTGATAGGAGAGAGGAGGAGGAGGAGGAGGAGGAGGAGGAGGTGGCACATCACCAACTAGGCAGGATGCCCTCCAGGGGCCAGCCTAAGGGCAGCACATTGACTGCATCACACCCCAAAGCTCCACATGTGCAGGGCGCTGCAGTCTCTGCGCGTTATTCAAAAAGTTCTTTGGTGTGGGCCTTTTTTGAGACGAGTGCATCAGATCGCACCGCTGCTATTTGCAATATATGTCTCAAGCGTATCTCGCGTGGCCAAAACATCTCCCGCTTGGGTACCACATGCTTGACCAGACATATGTTGACCTGCCATGCAGTTCGTTGGCAAGCGTATCTAAAAGACCCACACCAAAGAACAAAGACGATCTCTCCTTGCTCCTCATCAGCTGAGATTTCCAACCCCACTAGACCTTCAGTCCTCTCTGCGACCTGCAGTGAGAGGAATGAAGGTGTAGAATTAGGTGTGTCACAGCCAAGTACTTATGGGCAATCTGCTTTTGGTACACCGACGTCAGATTGTACCAGGCAAATTTCCCTGCCCCAGCTGCTGCACCGCCGAAAGAAGTTTGCTCCCAGCCATCCACATGCCCAGCGGTTGAATGCTAGCTTGGCAAAATTGCTAGCACTTCAACTGCTGCCTTTTCAGTTGGTAGACTCTGCCCCCTTCCGTGAGTTTGTGGAATGTTCGGTTCCTCAGTGGCAGGTACCCAAACGCCACTTTTTCTCACGGAAGGCGATTCCGGCTCTCTACCGGCATGTGGAAGGCAATGTCCATGCCTCGCTGGACAGGGCGGTCAGCGGTAAGGTGCATATTACCGCTGACTCATGGTCCAGCAGGCATGGACAGGGACGTTACTTAAGTTTCACGGCGCATTGGGTGACTCTGCTGGCAGCTGGGAAGGATGCAGGACAAGGTGCAGTAGTGTTGGAGGTTGTTCCGCCACCACGCCTCCAAAATGCTGATTGTGACACACCTCTCTCCTCCACCCCCTCCTCTTCTTCTTCCTCCATGGCCTCTTCCTCGGAACCAGCGGTGCTCCGTAGGCGTTCAAGGGGCTATGCAAGTACGCAGGCCAAAAGATGCCATGCGGTGCTTGAGCTGGTGTGCTTGGGGGACAGGAGCCACACTGGGGCAGAGGTTCTGTCAGCTCTGCAGGGGCAGGTTCAGAGGTGGTTGACGCCACGCCAACTTAAGGCAGGAATGGTGGTTTGCGACAATGGCACCAACCTCCTCTCTGCCCTCCGACAGGGACAACTGACCCATGTGCCCTGTTTGGCTCACGTCCTTAACTTGGTGGTGCAGCGGTTCTTGGGCAGGTACCCGGGCTTACAGGATGTCCTGAGGCAGGCCAGGAAAGTCTGTGTGCATTTCCGCCGGTCATATAATGCCAGTGCTCGGCTGACGGACCTCCAAAAGGAGTTTAACCTGCCCAAGAACCGCCTAATCTGTGACATGCCCACCAGGTGGAACTCGACGTTGGCCATGCTGCAGCGGCTGCACACGCAGCAGAGGGCCATCAATGAGTACCTGTGCGACTATGGCACCAGGACAGGGTCAGGGGACCTTGGTTTTTTTTCCCCACGCCAGTGGGCCATGATCAGGGATGCATGCACTGTCCTGTCACCATTCGAGGAGGCCACGAGGATGGTGAGCACTGACAGTGCATGCATCAGTGACACTGTCCCCCTTGTCCACCTGTTGGAGCACACGCTGCGTGGAATAATGGACAGGGCACTTGAGGCAGAACAGAGGCAGGAAGAGGAGGACTTCCTTAGCTCTCAAGGCCCCCTTTATCCAGACAGTGTTCCTGCGTGCCCGCCGATCACACAGGAAGAGGACGAGGAGGAGGAGGAGGAGGAGGAGGAAGATTGTGTCAGTATGGAGGTGGAGCCTGGCACTCAGCATCAGCAGTCTTTAAGGGATCAGTCCCAAGGAACACATGGACTTGTACGTGGCTGGGAGGAGGTGGCTGCGGACGTTGTTGTCCTTAGTGACCCAGAGGACTCCGGACCGAATGCCTCAGCAAACCTACGCTGCATGGCCTCCCTGATCCTGCAAAGCCTGCGTAAGGATCCTCGTATTCGTGGTATCAAGGAGAAGGACCAATACTGGCTGGCAACCCTCCTTGATCCACGTTACAAGGGTAAGGTTGCGGACCTTATCTTGCCATCGCAGAGGGAGCAGAGGATGAAACATCTTCGGGAGGCCTTGCAGAAAGGTCTGTGCAACGCGTTCCCAGAGACTGGGAGGTTACAAACTCCTGTTTCTGGACAACGTGTTGCTGAGGCTTCGGTCAGTCAAAGAAGGAGCGGTGGAGAAGGTGGCCGTCTGACCGATGCGTTCAGACAATTTTTTGGTCCGCAGCCCCAAGGTATGATCGGTTCCAGCAACCATCGCCAGCGTCTGTTTTACATGGTGCAGGAATACCTAGGGGCAAGATCAGACTTGGACACCTTTCCCACCGAAAATCCTCTGGGTTACTGGGTCTTGAGGATGGATCACTGGCCAGAGCTTGCACAGTATGCAATTGAGCTACTGGCCTGTCCTGCATCCAGCGTTCTTTCGGAACGCACATTCAGTGCTGCTGGAGGCGTGGTAACCGATCACAGGGTGCGTCTGTCCACCGACTCGGTCGATCGGTTGACCTTCATAAAAATGAATCAGTCTTGGATCACCACCAGCTACCAAGCACCTGATGCAGATGTAACCGAATAATTTTTTTTGAAATCTCAGATCCCTTCAAAGACTGCCTATGCTGATGCTGAGTGACTATCCCTGAGTAATTATCCTCTTCCTCCTCAATCATCACGCTGATAGCTTGTAAGAACATTTTTGGTTCTGGGCGCCACCACCAGTGCCTAAGGCACAATTTTTCAGCCCCTGTTTAACAGGGGCGTGTAATTACAATTTTTGATGTAATACTTTGCAGCAGGGCTCGTTCCTGCATTCCAACTAGAGTGTCTGTGAGGGGTTGCAGTGTTGTGGCACCAGCACCAGTGCCTAAGACCCAATTTTTCAGCCCCTGTCTAACAGGGGCGTGTAATTACAATTTTTGATGCAATACTTTGCAGCAGGGCTTGTTCCTGCGTTTCAACTAGAGTGTCTGTGAGGGGTTGCAGTGTTGTGGCACCAGCACCAGTGCCTAAGACCCAATTTTTCTGCCCCTGTCTAACAGGGGCGTGTAATTACAATTTTTGATGCAATACTTTGCAGCAGGGCTCGTTCCTGCGTTCCAACTAGAGTGTCTGTGAGGGGTTGCAGTGTTGTGGCACCAGCACCAGTGCCTAAGGCCTAATTTTTCAGCTCCTGTTCAACAGGGGCATGTAATTACAATTCTTGATCTAATATTTCACAGCAGGGCCCTGTGAGGGCTTACAGTGTTTTGGCCACAGCAACACCTAAGGCCCAAATTTCTGCTGAGTATATAGGGCAGGACCCTACTTTCAAACATCTAACTTACAAACGACTCCTACTTGCAAACGGAAGGAGACAACAGGAAGTGAGATGAAATCTACCCCTAAGGAAGGGAAATTCTCTCCTGTAAGAGTTAATATGGGAAAACAATTTCTCCTTTCCACTGATGCTTTCCAATCCTTGTTCCACAAAAAAACCCAAATTTTCCAAAAACATTTTTCATTGGGACAAAAAAGTGAGGTGAAATCTTCTGAAGAGGAGGAAAGACGCAAAACAAATGTCACAGGGGTGATAACCCTTCCCTATGTTTTCCAAAAAGCTTAGAAAAGATTTTTTGGCCGGAGCTAAACACATTAAAAATGTTCAAAATTACAAACAGATTCTACTTAACAACAACCCTACAGTCCCTGTCTTGTTTGCACCGCCTGAATACTGCTGTTCAGAGTATATAGGGACCTTTCCTTATTTTAATTTGGGTGCGGGGTTCCCCTTAATATCCATACAAGACCCAAAGGGCCTGGTAATGGACTGGGGGGTACCCATGCCGTTTGTCTCACTGATTTTCATCCATATTGCCATGACCCGACATGACATTAAACCCGCAAGCAGTTTTAAATGAGATTTTTTCCTTTAAAAATGACATTTGGTGCAGGGACTGTTCTAAACATGGGAAACACGCGTCACTTTACAGGCATACTATAGACACCCCCCAGGTACGATATTTAAAGGAATATTTCACTTTTTTTTTTTTACTTTAAGCATCATTAAAATCACTGCTCCCGAAAAAACGGCCGTTTTTAAAAGTTTTTTTTGCATTGATACATGTCCCCTGGGGTAGGACCCGGGTCCCCAAACCCTTTTTAGGACAATACCATGCAAATTAGCCTTTAAAATGAGCACTTTTGATTTCGAACGTTCGAGTCCCATAGACGTCAATGGGGTTCTAACGTTCGTGCGAACTTGCGGTCCGTTCGCGGGTTCTGGTGCGAACCGAACCGGGGGGTGTTCGGCTCATCCCTACTCTCTAGTGAAAAAAGTGATTAATCCTCTCATTATAGTCAATGCCAGTATAGTGTACATCAAGAAAAGGGGTGCTCTGCATGGAACTCTCTCACCAAGACACGGCACAATATGAATTTTCCAGAGAGGTGAAAAAGAATTAAAGCAGAGCATTTAGATGGAAGAATGTGTTAGAAACTGAACATAAGGAGTGTTTAAAGTGGAACTTCAGTCCCGCTCTGTACAGGCTCCGCCCCCTCTATCAATGTCATCATTACAAATGTGTAGATGTGCAAAAGAGCTCTACCCAGCTTTCGGGTCCTGGAAGAGCCGTCAGCGCATCTGTGAATGTACAAGTAATTTTCTTTACATGCTCAAAGACAGGTAAGGTTTTGGGTTTCCCCAATAGCTGTCTTTGCTCATGTGTGGCAAACCCTGTCCGTGAGCAGATGAGTGGGGAAACCAGCAGGGCTCACTCAGGACTCAAACCCCTGCAGCATATTTGCACACGTGCAAGGGGTGAGGAGAAGGAAACCTAATTCTCCCCTAGGCAAGAAATGTGAAAGTGCTGCTTTGCAGTACAAATAACTAAAATGTCTAATTATGAGAGAGGTAGGAGGTAGGGTAACATGCCATGTCCTTTAGGGTGAAATTCCTCTTTAATAAACATATGTTTAATGCATGTTATCATTCACACAAAAAAAAATTTAAAAAAAAATATATATATCTATATCTATATCTATATATATATATATATATATATATATATATATATATATATATATATATATATATACACATATATGTTTCTCCTATTTTTTTTATAGAGGGCATTCATTAGCCCATATTTATATGGTTTTGGCTGTACATATAAATTTATCCTAATTTTTTTTTTTTTTTTTTACAGAGGGCATTCATTAGCCCATATTTATATGGTTTTGCCTGTTGTAAATGTCCTAATAGCTAATTTTGCTCTTTCTGATCCTGTTCTTTCATATTGAAATAGGGAAGAGTCACTGGTATAGCATGTTAATTGGTCTATTCAATATAATATTTCTTAAGAAACCTCAAGTGGGATTATTGTTATTATTACTATTATTATTTTTATTATTTTTATAATGCAAGAATTATATAGTCCCAACAGTTTGTGCAATGCAGTTACAATTCAATACAAGAGGATTATGAGGGCCTACTCGTAAGAGCTCCTGCATATTGTAACATTTGCCAGCTTTCATCACGTCATTAGTACTATACATACACTTTAATTATTCCACACAATTAAACAGTTAGCACGGAAAGAATAAATATTGCAATCTTTGAAGCTAAACATATGTAAATATATTAAATACAATGATTTACAAACCGATTCAGAAGAATATGGCAGCACTCCAAATTTGTAGTATAACGTATGTACATTAAGTGTAGTAATTATAATAAGAAGACATTCAAATTATGTAATGAATTGAGTTCTGTGTTTGAACTTAATATGGTAAGGGGCAGTTCTTGTATAATAAAGAGAATATGTTATTATAAATTCAAAGCACGTGCTTAATAAACCAGGTCAGTGTGTAATGGCAATAGTGTATGCTAGAAAGCAAATTTACAGATGAAGGGCATGTTATCCCAAAATTAGGAAAGACATTTAGTTGGAAAATTTATAACAGGGTGTTAAAAATAGAACTGCATTAGGACTGAACCAGATAACTGGCCCATAAAGATTATTTATTTTCTATAGAATTAGCAGCTGCTGCTCTCACCTATCCTCTCTTTTTGTTATGGTTACCTTGTAAAAGACAAAGAGCAATACAACAAGGTATTATTCCTGATATATATATAGATAGATAGATATATCTATATCTATCTATCTATCTATATCTATCTATCTATCTATCTATCTATCTATCTATCTATCTATCTATCTATCTATCTATCTATCTATCTATCTATCTATCTATCTATCTATCTATCTATCTATCTATCTATCTCTATATCTATATCTATATATATATCAAGGTAAAAAACTGTGTTATAAAATAATCCAGAATAGGACTAAATCATCGCACTAGACAGCGCTAATGTTGAGCAATTGAAATATGTGGCCAACAACACATGCAAAGGAACATCATATAACAGAAAAGTCCCTTAGGAGAAAGTCCCTTATATAGGGTAGTCATGTAAAGTTCAGGGTGTAATTCAAAACATAAAAAACAGGTGATCATGAAAACAATCCTCCTGACTTCAACAGAGGACGCCCTCTGTTGAATGCAGGATATGACGAAACGCGTCAGAGCGTGGCTTACACGACGTAGGAAGTGACGTGTGCGCTCCACCTGAGTCAACTGCACAACCAGGAAGTATCCATCATCTCCTGTGTAGCGGCGCTGACATCTCTCGGTGAAGTTTGAACACTTACACTACCTGCCTGTCTGATTGATTGCTTTCTTTATACTTATTTGATGTACGTATTTTATTGAAGGGGGGTTGCTGTCTTTTTATGTGGAAGGGGTTTTTGTCAATAAACGGGATTACGCTATGTGCACTTTTCTCTCCGTTCCTTGATTTAATATGAGCCCTGAAAATCTGTGACCCTGCATGAAGTGATGTTGACAACTGCTGGCAAAGAGTGATTATTCTGAATGCTTTATTACTCCCCATTTCTGGTGAGTTTAACCCCCTAAGGGGAGAGTGTTTTGCACCGGGTGGAATTCGTAGTGATCGGTGGAAGGTGCATGCGGAGGATTGTTTTCATGATCACCTGTTTTCTATGTTTTGAATTACACCCTGAACTTTACATCACTACCCTATATAAGGGACTTTCTCCTAAGGGACTTTTCTGTTATATGATGTTCCTTTGCATGTGTTGTTGGCCACATATTTCAATTGCTCAACATTAGCGCTGTCTAGTGCGATGATTTAGTCCTATTCTGGATTATTTTATAACACAGTTTTTTACCTTGATGTATTTGATTTGAGACAGCTGCTTAGCACTTTCCTTTAGGTCTCCTCTCTGCTTAATTAGGCAAAGTGGAAGTTAATTTCATTTATGTGTTTATGATCTTATAGTCGCATATCGATACCTATCCACGTGTATGCATTTTTGAATGTTTAATAAGACTTTTATATATTTTTATTTGTATCTACATTCTGGATCGGTATAGTGACCTGGCGCTGAGTAGTGTTTCTGCAGGTCTGGTGAAACACTTTTAGTTTTATATATATATATAGATAGATAGATAGATAGATAGATAGATAGATAGATAGATAGATAGATAGATAGATAGATAGATAGATAGATAGATAGATAGATAGATAGATAGATAGATACTGTACATATCATGTATGTTTTTTTTTTACCTAATAACAATTAAAAAAACATTTATTAAAAAAAAAGGAACATAATTAAATAAAAAAAATCAGACTTTCTTGATTATTAAAATAAGGTTTGCTGTCACACTGATGCATTTTTGTTGCATTTTTACTTATGGTGCATTTTTTGATGCACATGTCCATGTTTCACAGGTGCATGCTGGGAGTCAGCCACCCAAACACACCAGAAATGCACAGGAAACGCATTCAAAATGCATGTGCCTTTTTAAAGCATTATTCTAATGGAGCAGTGTGTAAGCACCCTTAGTTTATTGTTTTTAGCCAGGTCAGACCTAAACTACAGATTTGCACTAAGAGAGACCATAAGCAAAGTACAGTCATTGTGCAGAACTGCAAAGCATGATTTAAAATTACACATAAATAATACATACAGTATTTATATGCATCACACACAAAAATACAGTATATACATATCTAGATTTACACGGGTCTGGATGCAGAATAGCATCTAGGGCCTGTATTGTTGAGGCTGCTGTCAAATCACTCTCCTGGTAGGAGGGGGTCATAGGTCACATAGGTAGCTGCAGCTCAAATATTGCAGAAAATGTTTAGGTGTCCACTCTGCCACCGTCCACGTGTGACTAAGCCATCATTTAGTAGATGATTGGTATGGGTCAGAACCAAATGCAAACACCCTCTTTTTGCTATCCTTGAATCCAACCTGGAAATATACATTTTAATAGCATTATAAAATCCTGGAAATTTGTGTATTATCGAACATACAGGGCATTGTTAAAAGCTTACCACTTACATTAAAGCGGAGTTCCTGTCGATTTTTTTTAAGTCAGCAGCTACAAATACTGCAGTTGCTGCCTTTAAAATATTAACACACTTACCTGTCCAGGGTGCCCGCGATGTCGGCACCCGAAGCCAATCTGTCTCTCAGCTCTCGGGTGGCGGCGCCGCCATCTTCAGTAAGGGGATCAGGAAGTGAAGGCTTGCGGCTTCACAGCCTGGTTCCCTACTGCGCATGCACGAGTCGCGCTGCACAATCCCACAGGTCCCTGCTGTCTTCTGGGACCTGTGTGTCTCCCAGAAGGCAGCGGGGGGGATGGAGGAGGCGCTGGATATGGCATAGATATCCGCAGGTACCTGCAGATATCTATGCCCGGAAGTGGGAGCAAATACCTGGATTATACAGGTATCTGCTCTCCCCTCCCCCCTGAAAGGTGCCAAATGTGACACTGGAGGGGGGGAGGATTACGAAAAGCGTAAGTTCCATTTTTGAGTGGAACTCCGCTTTAAACTGGTCCATGCAGACAACGGGCCCCAATAGCTTAAGATAAACTGTGTAAAAATATTGTTTAATGCAAATGCCATACCTATTGGCCTTTTTTGGCATCCATGAAGCCTGGTCCAAATATTCCTACTTATTTCCAGGACATGGGCTACAACAAAATAGCTGCTGAGCCTTCTTCTTTGATGACAACTAAAGCGATCATCTCCTCAGTTGTCCTCAAAGAAGGAGGCTTGGTGACCATTTTATTGTAGACAAGAGTATGAGATGGAAAGAGGCTATCGCAGTATGGGAATCCTGGTGAGAATGAATGCCTGGAGAGTCTTTGCTGTGATGGGAGAGAATGTACTGCGCATGTAAATTTTTTTGAGTCAGGAATGACGCTTGCTCCTACGAGGGTGAGCACCCAATGACTGCCGTGTCCGTTAAATAAACTAGGACATAGGAATGTAAGCATTGGGAGAATTTCAATGAGGCTTCATGGGTGACACAAAAGGCTTACAGGTATAGAATTAGCATTTAACAATACTTTTTTAAATAGGCCAGTTTATGAAAAAGTTGGGCTTAGCCTTTTATCAATTTCTTGAATGATAGCAAAATAGTTCCCAGGTTCGTTTTATGCAACCAAAGAAATTGAGTCAATCCACAAAAAAAGGTGAAACAGTTCAAAAACATATGTGAACATGTAAAACAATATACTGTCATTATCTTCTGGCTCAGATTGAAAAAAAAAAGTCCTGGGGCACTTCTGCAATGGGTATAACCTGATTATTTCAGAATCACAACCACAAAGCATCTGCATTTCATATATTTAGTATCCAAAATTCTCTTTCATTGGTTAGTAAGATACAGCACATTATATCACTTGATCTTAAGGCTGGGTTCACACTAGTGCGAATTGGATGCGGTTTCCCCACATCCAATTCATAATAGCAGGAGATTGTGACCGGCTCTCTATGGAGCTGGTTCACATATCTCTGCAGCGGTTCCGGTGCGATTTGCACTGTGCATCTTTTGGTCCGTTTCAGGTCTGAATTCAGCCAAATATTCGGGCTGAAATTGGACCTGAAATGGTGAACGAGGACCCACCGGACCACTGCTGTGAGCCGCTGCATGTTCATATGTGAACCCAGCCTAAAAGGGATAAGAACTAGAAGAAACTCTTTGCATTACATAAACAGCTGTAATTACTATCTGTACAGATAAAATTGTCTCATTTGAATTTCTCAGCGAACAAATGTCATGTGAAAGTGGATAAGTGTCGGTCATGCGTTTACAGTATGACTAAACTTGGAAATATTTACAAAATAAATAGCAACATATTAAGACTTTGTCTCAAGTCTCATGATAACTCACAATATTACAATTAAAGGGAAACTATACTGTGAGTGATACTGTGATGATATTGTGACAGTACAGAAAGACAAATGCATCATGTGACAAAAAAAGGACAGTTAGCCTATTTTCCCATAGCCATAATATGCAGTTTGGCCATTTGACTTTGTTGGATGGATTGTTTTGTCTAATGGGGGCATGTTATTAGATTGGAAATTTGTATTCAGATTATATTGCAGTTCCTGACATTATTTATATTAAAGTAAAGGGAAGGTAATGGAGGTTTTGGGACTTTAAAGGTACCCCTAGAGTCACTTATGTATGATTCAACAGAACATATAAGTTAATTAAACATAATAAATAATATAATTTATAAATTATATATTTATGAATATAAAATAATACATTCATTTATTTATTTATATTGAAGGTCATTTTGGCAGTACAACCAGGACAGGGTCTTTGGGTGCCCTTAACCACATCACACCCGGCCTATAGCAGAATGACGGCCGCAGCGGGGATCAGTTATTCTGACTAGGTGTCATATGACGTCCAGCAGGATAAGCCACTCGGGGGCATGCAGTGCGACGATCAGTGGTGTGGTGTGTCAGTCCTACACACTGCATCTCCGATCTAGGTAAAGAGCCTATGACGTAGGCTCTTTGCCACGTGATCAGCTGTGTCTAATCACAGCTGATCACATGGTAACCAGGAAGTGCCCTTTATCGACTTTCCTCCTTTCGCGCTGACAAGGCACGGGTAGAGGAGAACCGATCAGTGGCTTTTCTGACAGGGGGGGGTCTGCGCTGATAATCAGCGCAATGATTATCAGTGCAGACCCATCAGCGATGCCCACCAGTGCCTGCCAGTGATGCCCATCAGTGCTCCACCAGTGCTGCCCACCAGTGCTTGCCAGTAATGCCAATCAGTGTCAACCTGTACTCACATGTGATTCCAATCAGTGCCCATCAGGGATGCCAATCAGTGCCCATCAGTAATGGCAGTCAGTGCTCATCAATAATGCCTGTCAGTGCCTCCTCATTAGTGCTGCATATCAGTGCTATCTATCAGTGCCACCCATCATTGCCCATTAGTGCCACCCATCAGTGCCCATCATTGCCGCCCATCAGTGCCCATCATTGCCGCCCATCAGTGCCACCTATCTGTCCTCATCAGTGGCACCTTGTATTGCCCATCAGTGCCACATATCAGTGCCCATCAGTGCTGCATATCACTGCCACCTATCAGTGCTGCATGTTAGTGCCTCCTCATCAGTGCCCATCAGTGCCACCTCATCTGTGCCACCTCATCAGTGCCACCTCATCAATGCCCATCACTGCTGCCTCATCAGTGCCCATCAGTAAAGGAGAAAGCGTAGTTATTTACAACATTTTATAACAGAAACAAAGAAAATGTTTTTCTTTCAAAATTTTCAGTTTTTTGTATTTGTAGTGCAAAAATAAAAAAGCCAGTGGTGATCAAATACCACCAAAAGAAAGCTCTATTTGTGGCGAAAATATAGATAAAAATGCATATGGGCACAGTGTCGCATGCCCGTGCAATTATCATTTATAGTGTGACAGTGCTGAAAGCTGAAAATTGGCCTGGGCAGGAAGGGGGTAAAAGTGCCCTGTATTGAAGTGGTTAAAGGCACAATTTTATAACTATAATATCCCATGTCCTCAGTAGGGATGAGCTTCATGTTCGAGTCGAACCCATGTTCGACTCGAACATCGTCTGTTCGCCCGTTCGCCGAATTGCGAACGATATGGGCCGTTCGTGCCAAATTCATGTGGCGTGTCACGGCCCATAATTTACTGCGGCATCGCAGTGCATTGCTGGCTGATGATTGCCAAGCATGCATTATGACCCGCATGCTTGGCCAATCACAGCGCCGTCTGAACAGAGAGCCATAATTGGCCAAAGCCAAGGAGGCTTTGGCCAATTATGGCTCAGGGGATTTAGTATAAGGCCCACACTATATAAGGCCGCCTGCACGGCGGCCCTGTGTAGTGTGTGTTCTGGCGTTGAGAGAGAGATAGATAGACAGAGAGACAGTGTCATTTGATTTAAGTTAGATAGATTAGGCAGGACAGTCAGTGAGTTAGCTGCACTTACAGTGTATTGTGTATATATATATGTATCCCAGGTGTTGTATGTATATATATATATATATATATATATATATATATATATATATATATATACACTGTATTCAGTTTAGCTAGATCCATTCCTGTTATCTTGCTACTGACAGGCAGGCTTGTGCTGTTACAGTATTTACAGCTACCTGAAGAAAATTGCTGGTGTTCTTTTGATCCTATTAGTACCACAGTCAGGCAGCTAGACTATTTACAGTTAGTGTAGTGCGTCCTCCTTACAGTGTTCAGTTAAAGCCACAAGTTAGTTTAGTGATACCTCTGCATAGTGTTCAGCTAAAGCTACAAGTTAGTGTAGTGCGTCCTCTGAACAGTGTTCAGCTAAAGCTACAAGTTAGTGTAGTGTACAGTGTTCAGCTAAAGCTACAAGTTAGGGTAGTGTGTCCTCCTCACAGTGTTCAGCTAAAGCTACAAGTTAGTGTAGTGCGTCCTCCTCACAGTGTTCAGCTAAAACTACAAGTTAGTGTAGTGCAACCTCTGCACAGTGTTTAGCTAAAGCTACAAGTTAGTGTAGTGCGTCCTCCTCACAGTGTTCAGCTAAAACTACAAGTTAGTTTTTTGCGAGCTCTGCACAGTGTTCAGCTAAAGCTACCTGTAGAAGGTTGGTGGTGTTTTCCTGATCCTATCACTACCGCAGGCAGCTAAATAAGCTACAAGTTAGTGTAGTGCGTCCTCCTCACAGTGTTCAGCTAAAACTACAGGTTAATGTAGTGCGACCTCTGCACAGTGTTCAGCTAAAGCTACCTGTATAAGGTTGGTGGTGTTTTCCTGATCCTATCACTACCATAGGCAGCTAAATAAGCTACAAGTTAGTTTTTTGCGAGCTCTGCACAGTGTTCAGCTAAAGCTACCTGTAGCAGGTTGGTGGTGTTTTCCTGATCCTATCACTACTGCAGGTAGCTAAATAGGCTACAAGTTATTTTTTTCCGAGCTCTGCACAGTGTTCAGCTAAAGCTACCTGTAGAAGGTTGGTGGGGTTTTCCTGATCCTATCACTACCGCAGGCAGCTAAATAAGCTATAAGTTAGTTTTTTGCGAGCTCTGCACAGTGTTCAGCTAAAGCTACCTGTAGAAGGTTTGCTGTATTCCTGATCCTATCACTACCGCAGGCAGCTAAATAAGCTACAAGTTAGTTTTTTGCGAGCTCTGCACAGTGTTCAGCTAAAGCTACCTGTAGAAGGATGTTGGTGTTTTCCTGATCCTATCACTACCGCAGGCAGCTAAATAAGCTACAAGTTAGTTTTTTGCGAGCTCTGCACAGTGTTCAGCTAAAGCTACCTGTAGAAGGTTGGTGGTGTTTTCCTGATCCTATCGCTAGCGCAGGCAGCTAAATAAGCTACAAGTTAGTTTTTTGCGACCTCTACACAGTGTTCAGCTAAAGCTACCTGTAGAAGGTTGGTGGTGATTTCCTGATCTTATCACTACCGCAGGCAGCTAAAGTATTTACACGTTAGTGTAGTGCAACCTCTGCACAGTGTTCAGCTAAAGCTACCTATTTTGCTAGCTGCAGTATCAGTATATTCATATATATATATATATATATATATATATATATATATATATATATATATATATATATCTCCCAGCTTAGTGCAGCTACAGGCCATTAGTATGTCTGGAAGGCCAACAAGGAGAGGCAGACAGTCACAAGCCAATAAAAGAGGGCAAGCAGGCTCTGTGTCTAGAGAGAACAGTGCTGGTCATGGAGACGGTGCATCAGCACGTGGCCGTGGGACACGCTTGGCCTTTTTTTCGGCAGCTGGCCTTGTTAAGCCGCAACATGTGGAAGACTTGGTCGAGTGGATGACCAAGCCGTCCTCATCCTCTCTCACTAATGCTCAGGGTACTTTGTCTGGCAAAACAGCTGCCAACGCGGCCTCTTCCCTCAGCTCAATGGCATCAGTGACTCCTTCCCTAGCCCCACCATGTCCTCCTGAGAAGTCCCTCGAACTGTTTGACCACAGTGTTGGGTACATGCTCCAGGAGGATACCCAGTGTTTAGAAGGCTCTGATGATGATACTGAGCTATATGAAGGCAGTAACGTGAGCACAGACAGAGGGGGTGCCCAAGAAGGACAGCAATCTGGAAGTCATGCTCCCCCTGCTGCAGCATACTGCCAGGTTTGCTCCAGTGATGAGGAGGGAGGGGATGATGAGGTCACTGACTTAACGTGGGTGCCTGATAGGAGAGAGGAGGAGGAGGCACATCACCAACGAGGCAGAATGCCCTCCAGGGGCCAGCCTAAGGGCAGCACACTGACTGCATCATAACGCAAAGCTCCGCATGTGCAGGGCGCTGCTGTCTCTGCACGTTATTCTAAAAGTTCTTTGGTGTGGGCCTTTTTTGAGAGGGGTGCATCAGATCGCACCGCTGCTATTTGCAACATACGTCTCAAGCATATCTTGCGTGGCCAAAACATCTCCCGCTTGGGCACCACATGCTTGACCAGACATATGTTGACCTGCCATGAAGTTCGTTGGCAAGCATATCTAAAAGACCCACACCAAAGAACAAAGAGGACCTCTCCTTGCTCCTTATCAGCTGAGATCTCCAACCCCACTATACCTTCAGTCCTCTCTGAGACCTGCACTTAGAGGAATGAAGGTGTAGAATTAGGTGTGTCACAGCCAAGTACTTGTGGGCAATCTGCTTTTGGGACACTGACGTCAGATTGTACTAGGCACATTTCCTGCCCCAGCTGCTGCACCGCCAAAAGAAGTCCGCTCCCAGCCATCCACATGCCCAGTGGTTGAATACTGGCTTGGCAAAATTGCTAGCACTTCAACTGCTACCTTTTCAGTTGGTAGACTCTGCCCCCTTCCGTGAGTTTGTGGAATGTGCGGTTCCTCAGTGGCAGGTACCCAAACGCCACTTTTTCTCACGGAAGGCGATTCTCTACCGGCATGTGGAAGGCAATGTCTTGGCCTCACTGGTCAGGGCAGTCAGTGGTAAGGTGCATATTACCGCTGACTCATGGTCCAGCAGGCATGGACAGGGATGTTACCTAAGTGTCACGGTGCATTCGGTCACTCTGCTGGCAGCTGGGAAGGATGCAGGACAAGGTGCAGTAGTGTTGGAGGTTGTTCCGCCACCACGCCTCCAAAATGCCACTACTAATGATTGTGACACACCTCTCTCCTCCACCCCCTCCTCTTCTTCTTCCTCCATGGCCTCTTCCTGTGCTTTGTCCTCAGAACCAGCGGTGCTCCGTAGGCATCCAAGGGGCTACGCAAGTACGCAGGCCAAAAGATGGCATGCAGTGCTTGAGCTGGTGTGCTTGGGGGACAAGAGCCACACTGGGGCAGAGGTTCTGTCAGCTCTGCAGGGGCAGGTTCAGAGGTGGTTGACACCACGCCAACTTAAGGCAGGAATGGTGGTTTGCGACAATGGCACCAACCTCCTCTCCGCCCTCCGACAGGGACAACTGACCCATGTGCCCTGTTTGGCTCATGTCCTTAACTTGGTGGTGCAGCTGTTCTTGGGAAGGTACCCGGGCTTACAGGATGTCCTGAGGCAGGCCAGAAAAGTCTGTGTGCATTTCCGCCGGTCATATAATGCCAGTGCTCGGCTGGCAGACCTCCAAAAGGAGTTTAACCTGCCCAAGAACCGCCTAATCTGTGACATGCCCACCAGGTGGAACTCAACGTTGGCCATGCTGCAGAGGCTGCATACGCAGCAGAGGGCCATCAATGAGTACCTGTGCGACTATGGCACCAGGACAGGGTCAGGGGAGCTTTTTTTTTTCCCCAAGCCAGTGGGCCATGATCAGGGATGCATGCACTGTCCTGTCACCATTTGAGGAGGCCACGAGGATGGTGAGCAGTGACAGTGCATGCATCAGTGACACTGTCTCCCTTGTCCACCTGTTGGAGCACACGCTGCGTGGAATAATGGACAGGGCACTTGAGGCAGAACAGAGGCAGGAAGAGGAGGACTTCCTTAGCTCACAAGGCCACCTTTATCCGGACAGTGTTCCTGCGTGCCCGCCGATCACACAGGAAGAGGAGGAGGAGGAAGAGGAGGAGGATTGTGTCAGTATGGAGGTGGAGCCTGGAACTCAGCATCAGCAGTAGTATTTAGGGATCAGTCCCAAAGAACACATGTACTTGTACGTGGCTGGGGGAGGTGGCTGCGGACCATGTCGTCCTTAGTGACCCAGAGGACTCCGGACCAAATGCCTCAGCAAACCTACGCTGCATGGCCTCCCTGATCCTGCAAAGCCTGCGTAAGGATCCTCGTATTCGTGGTATCAAGGAGAAGGACCAATACTGGCTGGCAACCCTCCTTGATCCACGTTACAAGGGTAAGGTTGCGGACCTTATCTTGCCATCGCAGAGGGAGCAGAGGATGAAACATCTTCAGGAGTTCCTCCCATGTTCCGCAAACTAGAATCTGATCTCCTATCTTGGTCCTGATACAATATTTCATGGCTAGGTAGAATACATTCTACCAAAATGACCCTATTGCCCAGGCTTCTCTACTTATTTAGATCACTCCCGATAGAAATTAGAAAACATCATCTCAAGGCGTTCCAGGGGAAGATTGTTAAATTTATATGGGGAAAAAAGGGTTACAGGCTAGCCCGCAATATTCTTTATAGCCCCAAAACAAAGGGGGGACTAGGTCTGCCTGACCTATATAGCTATTACCAAGCAGCTAGACTAGCCCAGCTCTCAAGGTATACTTTAGATTTGAGAAACCAGATTGGATAAATATAGAGAGACAAGCAGTCCCGACACACACCCTAGACTTTCCTCCTGTGGTGCCCCATGAAATCTAGGCCCTCTGTCCTGTCACCGGCGTTATCCCAGTCCTTTAAATTATGGGACAACCTGAAACACTCCCCAGCCCTGACCTCAGTCATTCGCCCTCTCGACCACATTTTTCATAATCCCCGCTTTTAACCGGGCATGGACAACAAGTCCTTCCAATGGTGGCTGGACAAGGGGATGTACTGCATTGGACACTTTTTTACACCCTCTGGACCGATCACGTTGAAACACTGTATTGATGAACTTGAGCTTCCGGGCTCGGAGAAATTTAGATTTCTCCAGATCTCTCACTTCCTTTCCTCGCTAAAGAAGGGGTATTCTGACCCTCTAGAATTCACACAATATGAGAGATGGTGCGGCCAAGCTTTAGACATAAAGGGGGGTATATCTCTCATATACGCATCACTCTTAGAACCCACCACCAAATTTTCCTACATGGAAGCTTGGGAGAGGGATCTGCAGGAGACCTGGGACCTGGAGGAGTGGTATTCTAAATATTTCTTTGATAGAAGCTAATTTAAAAGTGTTGATGAGATGGTATCTTGTTCCCGCCCGACAGGCAACTATGTTTCCTTCCACCTCCCCATTGTGCTTTAGAGATTGTCAACCCCAGGGTTCCATGCTCCATATATGGTGGGAGTGCCCGAGATTAAGAGGATTCTGGAACAAAGTGTTCTCTTTGATTCGAAAAGTCACAGGTTTCCCTGTCATGAAATCACCCCAAGTAGCCTTGCTTAACGCCCAAATTCCTAAGATTTCAAAACATGCGCAAAAGATGATAGCCTTTATGCTTCTAGGAGATAAAACCACCATAGCTAAGGCCCAGAAGCAACCCACGGTATCTTTTCAGGCAGCCAAAATAAAGATTTTGTGGATCATGTCCCAAGAAAAACTGGTCAGTAATATGACTGACACCACTAAATCCTTTGAAGCAACATGGGAACCCTGGACCAGACATATGGGCTTATCCTTTATTCCCGGAGTACAAGCGATACAGACAAGCTTGTGAAAGACCCTATCTGGCAGATGTCTTCTCAACCCTTCTTCTATCTTCTTTTTACTTTCTTTTCTTCCTTCTATTCCTTTTACTCATATGATTTACTATCACAGCCTCAGTTTACCAGTATAATTTCTCTTACTATTCCTCCTTGGAGTAGAGCCTTTAAAGTCAACGTACGCACTTGAGTCCTTTTCAAGATTCAAAGACTCTTAGCGGATCATCTCAATTTAGTGGGGAGCTGTGGGAGAGGCATGATTGCCTCTCTAGCAGCCTCTACAGCAGGGGTTCTCAACTCCTGTCCTCAGGACCCACTAACAGGCCAGGTTTGCAAGATAACTCACAGGTGATATCATTTGCTGCTCAGTGATTGCATTATTCTAGTCTGCATCTCCCCAAGGTAATACTTAAAATCTGGCCTGTTGGTGGGTCCCGAGGACTGGAGTTGAGAACCACTGCTCTACAGTCTCTCCAGAAACTATTGTGAGTCTTGGGACGCGAGACCAGTACTGGTCCCTGGGGAGCCAGAACTCTTTCCCTCGAGATGGGGGGCACCTGACACAGTGTGATCCCATAAGGGTTGTCGGGATCGCCGACCTGTATAAGGGTTATGAGATACTGCTTTCCATTTATCTCAAGTCTCATTTATAAGCCGCTCTGAATACCTATAATGTGCAATTCGTTGGCTATACCCTGACTGGTACGGGATATGTCAGTTTGTATAATGATATATTTAAATTGTACTGCACTGCTCTTTAATAAAGGTTTTTTTGAAACTTAAAAAATAAAAAAAAAGAAACATCTTCAGGAGGCCTTGCAGAAAGGTCTGTGCAACGCATTCCCAGAGACTGGGAGGTTACAAACTCCTGTTTCTGGACAACGTGTTGCTGAGGCTTCGGTCAGTCAAAGAAGGAGCGGTGGAGAAGGTGGCCGTCTGACCAATGCATCCAGACAAATTTTTAGTCCGCAGCCCCAAGGTATGATCGGTTCCAGCAATCATCGCCAGCGTCTGTTTTGCAGGAATACCTGAGGGCAAGATCCGACTTGGACACCTTTCCCACCGAAAATCCTCTGGGTTACTGGGTCTTGAGGATGGATCACTGGCCAGAGCTTGCACAGTATGCAATTGAGCTACTGGCCTGTCCTGTATCCAGCGTTTTTTCGGAACGCACATTCCTTGCTGCTGGGGGCTTTGTAACCGATCACAGGGTGCGTCTGTCCACCGAACCGGTCAATCGACTGACCTTCATAAAAATGGATCAGTCTTGGATCACCACCAGCTACCAAGCACCTGATGCTGATGTAACCTAATAATTTTTTTGAAATGTCAGATCCCTTCAAAGACTGCCTATGCTTATGCTGAGTGACTATCCTGTTATGCTGAGTAATTGTCCTCTTCCTCCTCAGTGATCATGCTGATAGCTTGTAAGAACATTTTTGGTTCTGGGCGCCGCCACCAGTGCCTAAGGCCCAATTTTTAAGCCCCTGTTTAACAGGGGTGTGTAATTACAATTTTTGATGCAATACTTTGCAGCAGGGCTCGTTCCTGCGTTCCAACTAGAGTATCTGTGAGGGGTTGCAGTGTTGTGGCACCAGCACCAGTGCCTAAGGTCCAGTTTTTCAGCCCCTGTTTAATAGGGTCGTTTAATTACAATTTTTGATGCAATACTTTGCAGCAGGGCTCGTTCCTGCGTTCCAACTAGAGTATCTGTGAGGGGTTGCAATGTTGGGGCACCAGTGCCTAAGGCCCAATTTTTCAGCCCCTGTTCAACAGGGACATGTAATTAGAATTCTTGATCTAATATTTCACAGCAGGGCCCGTTTTTGCGCCCACCAAGATTAACTGTGAGGACTTACAGTGTTGTGGCACCAACACCACCACCACCACCACCACCACCAAAGGCCCAATTTTTCAGCCCCTGTTCAATGGGGACATGTAATTAGAATTCTTGATCTAATATTTCACAGCAGGGCCCCTTTCTGCGCCCACCAAGATTAACTGTGAGGACTTACAGTGTTGTGCCACCAGCACCACCACCACCACCACCAAAGGCCCAATTTTTCTGGCCTTGTTCAACAGGGACATGTAATTACAATTCTTGATTGAATATTTCACAGCAGGGCACATTTCTGCGCCCATCAAGATTAACTGTGAGGACTTACAGTGTTGTGGCACCAGCACCAACACCACCACCAAAGGCCCAATTTTTCAGCCCCTGTTCAACAGGGGCATGTAATTACAATTCTTGATCTAATATTTCACAGCAGGGCCCGTTCCAGCACCCACCAAGAGTAACTGTGAGGACTTACAGTGTTGTGGCAGCAGCACCACTACCACCATCACCAAAGGCCCAATTTTTCTGGCCCTGTTCAACAGGGACATGTAATTACAATTCTTGATCTAATATTTCACAGCAGGGCCCTGTGAAGGCTTGCAGTGTTGAGGCCACAACAACACCTAAGGCCCAAATTTCTGCTGAGTATATAGGGCAGGCCCCTACTTTCAAACATCCAACTTACAAACGACTTCTACTTGCAAACGGAAGGAGACAACAGGAAGTGAGATGAAATCTACCAGTAGGAAGGGAAATTCTCTCCTGTAAGACTTAATATGGGAAAAACTTTTCTCCTTTCCACTGATGCTTTATCACCAATCCTTGTTTCACTAACAACCCCAAATTTTCAAAAAACATTTGTCATTGGGACAAAAAGTGAGGTGAAATCTTCTGAAGAGGAGCACAGACAGCAAAACAAATGTCACAGGGGTGATAACCCTTCCCTATGTTTTCCAAAAAGCTTAAAAACAGATTTTTTGGCTGGAGCTACATTTTAAAAATGTACCAGTTCAAAATTACAAACAGATTCTACTTAACAACAAACCTACAGTCCCTGTGTTGTTTGCACTGCCTGTATACTGCTGTTCAGAGTATATAGGGCTAGGGATGAGCTTTGAGTTTGAGTCGAACTCATTTTCGACTCAAATATTGGCTGTTCGCAAGTTCGCCGAACAGCAAACAATTTGGGGTGTTCGCGGCAAATTCGAATGCCGTGGAACACCCTTTAAAAGTCTATGGGAGAAATCAAAAGTGCTAATTTTAAAGGCTTATATGCAAGTTATTGTCATAAAAAGTGTTTGGGGACCTGGGTCCTGCCCCAGGGGACATGGATCAATGCAAAAAAAAGTTTTAAAAACGGCCGTTTTTTCAGGAGCAGTGATTTTAATAATCTGTTAAGTGGGGATGGTGCTGCGCTAATCCTAAAGTGAGCTGCAATATCTCGATATACTCGGATGTAATGGGTAGGGGCTTGCTTGCTGCTTGTGGTGGGACAACGGGCGGTAATCTAGATAATACTAAAGAGGTATGCCTCTAAGTACACGTGCAAGCAATAAGTGCATAGAAAATACAACCTAAAGAAATCCTAAAGATAATGAGTGTGTAGAATGGTGATGTCCGCCAAAAAAGGCAGTGTGCATAACAATCTCAATTTTGACTACAGTGTACGAAGATAATAGAGACTCTGCTCAGGTCCGGAGAGAGAAAAATTTGAGTAGAAAAGTAAAGGATGAACTACAAAATCCTAACAAATAAAAAATTTCCACTGAAATGGTAAATCCTAGTATAAAGTGCTAAGGAGTAAATAATATACAATAAATAGTGATTCTTATAAATAAATAAAAGATGATAAAGAAACTCAGTAATTAAAAGCGAAAAAATGCCATAAGAAACAGTGTTACATTGAATGTCCAAAGTGATCTTCAAAAATGTGCTTCATGCAGACTGACACCCTCTAGAGTTTTACTATTTGTTAAAGGGTCTCAGTGGAGTTGCGTAAATCTTTTTTTAAAAGGAAATGTGGAAATATTTCATGTTTTTGTATTTTTTTTTATTATGCTCAGCAGTAGATTTCAGAATATTCAGTATAACAATTGACAAAATCTACACAGTCAGAATGGCCCTTGCAGTGAAGGGATCTTTTAAGGCATCAGCATACCAAGACATTTTGGACAGTTTGGGAATGGCCCCTTCCTGTTCCAACATGACTGCACACCAGAGCACAAAGCAAGGAGGTCCATAGAGACATGGATGAGCGATTTTGGGGTGGAGGAACTTGACTGGCCTGCACAGAGTTCTGACCTCAACCTGATAGAACACCTTTGGGATGAATTAGAGCGAAGACCAGGCCTTCTTGTCCAACATCAGTGCATGTGTGTGTAAAGGCCAGCATCTCAATACTTACCCGAGTCACTCCATACTCATCTGGAGCAGTGCTGATCTGTGTTTCTTTCCTCACAGGACACAGAGGCAACTGTGGGAGCCATTGGAATTTGCTGCTGTCAATAAAATCCTGTGAGGAGGGTTCAGGGGGCAGGGCTGAGCCATTGTGTATATGTCTATGGGAATGTCTGCCTTTGTAGCACACAGATTGCTATGGGGGCACACAAAGAAGAGGAGGAGCTGAGAATGCTGGTTGGGGACCCCAGAAGAGGAGGTTCAGGGCCACTCTGTGCAATACCATTGCATGGAGCAGGTGAGTATAACATGTTTATTATTTCATAATAAAAATGAAGGCTTTACAATAATTTTAAATTTGCTTTCCTGAGAAATTCCAACCTAACCAAAACAAGCACAACAGCATGTGAGCATGTGTCAAATTAATACAGAGTACACTTGACACAGCACAAGGCTCGTCTCAAGAAGATATTACATATGCAAGCATATCAACAGAAAAATTCCTTATATAAACTAGTACAGTGCATCAGCCAAATGTAGTTTAGCTACTTTAATTATTGTAAAATTATAATCCAACATCAGTCACAATTCAAAAAATAAAACGTAAGCTGCTTAAAGATTGTATCATTGCTTTGTGATCCTATTTAAACAATGCTATCAGATGATCAAAGGCATGAAAAACTTTAATTTAGTTTAAATCTACCACGCCTAGACCTACATCAGAGTAATATCGTGCCAAGGTGCTTTATACAGGTAATTTACTTATATGTGGTGTTCTTCCTTAGGGTTATTGGAGAGCATTGTTTAATTCTTGTTTGTATTTTGCAGTGCATTCAACTGTACACACCCAGCAATGCATTATAAATGTGTGTTGTGGTGCGCTGCCATTCAATATCATTTGCGTCTAAAGTTCACTGCAGCTTACCTGCCCTAAAGAACACTGCAATGCATAGATCATTATGCTGTTTGTGTTGCAGTGTGCTGCTTTTTTTTAAACTGTGCAGGACCTACAGCATTTTTTCATCAGTGGTGGCCCGTCCATAGTGGGCGCAGGGACGCTGCCCCTTCATCCATATGTTTGACCCCCTAATCTACATGCAGGGCTCTGAACGCATTCCATAGGCCAAAATGTATTCAGCCACATGTCTGTCTAAAAAAAAATGTCAATATATGAATATTTATTGGTTTGCGCAAAAGTTATAGCGTCTACAAACTAGGGTACATTTTCTGGAATTTACGCAGCTTTTAGTTTATGACTGCCCATCTCATTTCTTGAGGTGCTAAAATGGCAGGGCAATGCAAACCCCCGCCCCCCCCCAAATGACCCCATTTTGGAAAGTAGATACCCCAAGGAAATTGCTGAGAGGCATGTTGAGCCCTTTGAATATTTTATTTCTTTGTCACAAGTGATTGAAAAAATGACAAAAAAAAATAATATTACACAAAGTTGTCACCAAATGATATATTGCTCACACGTGCCATGGTTATATGTGGAATACACCCCAAAATACATTCTGCTGCTTCTCCTGAGTATGGGGATACCACATTTGTGAGACTTTTTGGGAGCCTAGCCACGTACAGGACCCTGAAAACCAAGCATAGCCTTCAGGATTTCTAAGGGGGTACATTTTTGATTTCACTCCTCACCGCCTATGACAGTTTCGAAGGCCATAAAATGCCAAGATAGCACAACCCCCCCCAAATGACGCCATTTTGGAAAGTAGACACTTCAAGTTATTAGCTGAGTCCATTTGTTCAGTCCTTGGAATATTTTAAATTTTGCCACAAGTGTCCGGAAAATGATTTTTTTTTTGTACAAAGTTGTCACTAAATTAAATATTGCTCAAAAATGCCATAAACATTGCTCAAAAATGCCATGGGCATATGTGAAATTAGACTCCAAAATACATTCTGCTGCTTCTCCTGAGTACGGGGATACCACATGTGTGAGACTTTTTGGGAGCCTAGCCGTGTACGGGACCCCGAAAACCAATCACTGCCTTCAGGCTTTCTAAGGGCGTAAAATAGTGATTTCTCTTCCTCACTACCTATCACAGTTTCGAAGGCCAATGAATGTCAAGCTAGCACAAACCCCCTAAATGACCCCATTTTGAAAGGAATACACTTCAAGCTATTTGCTGAGAGGCCCTTAAGGCTTTCTAAGGGTGTACATTTTTATTTCACTCCTCACTGCCTTTGTGGCCTCCTCACAGTTTCGGAGGCCATGAAATGCCCAGATAGCACAACCCTACCCCCCCCCCCCCCCAAAATGACCCCATTTTGGAAAGTAAACACCCCAAGCTATTTGCTGAGAGGCCTGTTGAGTATTTTGCAGATCTCGCTTTTTTGTCACAAAGTTTTGAAAATTGAAAAAAGAAAAAGAAAATCGATTTTTCTTTACTTTCTTTATTTTCAAAAACAAACGAGAGCTGAAAAATACTCACCATGCCTCTTAGAAAATACCTTGGGGTGTCCATGGACACAATATGCCTCTCAAATAGCTTGGGGTGTCTACTTTCCAAAATGGGGTCATTTGGGGGGAGGGTTGTGCTATCTGGGCATTTGCATTATACATAACATTAGAAGTTGTCATACATCACCCACTCTTCTAACCTCTTTTAGAAGAAAATTACCACTTTTTGCTAGAAAATTACTTTGAACCCCCAAACATTATATATTTTCTTAATGCAAAGGCCCTACAGATTAAAATGGTGGCTGTTTCAATTTTTTTTTTCACAAAGTATTTGCGCAGCGATTTTTCAAACGCAATTTTTTTGGAAAAAAAAACACTTTTTAAAAATTTAATGCACTAAAACACACTATATTTCCCAAATGTTTGATAAAATAAAAAAGATGATCTTATACCGTGTACATGGATACCAAACATGACATGCTTTAAAATTGCGCACAAACGTGAAGCGGCAAAAAACTACATACATTTTTAAAAGCCTTTAAAAGCCTTTACAGGTTACCAGAGGAGGTCTACTGCTAAAATTACTACCCTCGAACTGACGTTTGCGGTGATACCTCACATGCATAGTTAAATTGCTGTTTACAAATGACACAAGACCGACGCTTGCATTCGCCTTTTGCGCGTGAGCACAGAGGGACAAGGGTGCTTTTTTGTCTTTATCTTTATCTTTTTTTAAATTGAATTATTTTTTTTATTTTTTATTTTTTTAAACTGTTTCTTTCATTTTTTTTTTAGCATTTCAGGGAATGTAAATATCCCCTATGACATCAATAGGTAGTGACAGGTACTCTTTTTTGAAAAAATTGTGGTCTATTAGACCCTAGATGTCTCCTCTGCCCTCAAAGTATCTGACCACACCAAGATTGGTGTGAAAAAATGCTTTCCAAATTTCCCATTGGCGCTGTTTACATCCGGAGAAACCATCAAGTCATGAAATACTCGTAGCTTCTGGTTTCTTAGGCCATAGAGATGATTGGAGCCATTCTGGTCCCCAGTCAGCTCTATGGTAAGCTGGCGGAATCATCGGCTGCATTCTCGGGTTCCCTGGTGGGACAGGAGAGCCAGAGAAAACCATGGAAGATGGCGGGGGGGATGTTCCCTCCCACTGCATGTAAAAGCAGTCTAGAGGCTAATTAGCCACTAAGATTGCTTTTACATGAAATTTGAACACTGGCTGAAAAGAATGATACCAAAATGTTACCTAAATCTGATGATACCTAAACCTAATGTTCTTTTTTTCATGCAACCTGTGGACTGCATGAAAAAAAGAGATTGATCGGTGGGTATGCCCACCATTAGAATACCACCCTTCATCCACCCACTTCTAATCATGGGAATACATGCACCATTTTTTTTTAACTGTGGTGGTGAAATCTGGAGTCGCTGATTTACGTATCGTGAGAGCAAACGCTGTTGCTGTCAAGATGAATGAATCAGTGCTGCAGCTGAATGGCATAACTGAAAAGCAAACAATGGTAACAATAAAACATTAACTCAATAAAACAACTTATTTTTTTTCACAATCTGTGCCTAAAAAATATATGCCAAAGCATGGGGGCAATCCAGCCCTAATGTTAGGAGCAAATCGCCCCTCCACCTCTGCCCCCATGTTTTGGCATATATACTAATACTCCACTAGTGTGTGCTAGTGTTTAAAACAGTCACCGATGCAGAGACCAGGTTGGTCAGGACAGGAGGGAAAATAAAAGCAGGTGCCACGCCTATATCTGTGTTTTCTGCAGACACAACATCTTCTTTGGGAAGTTCTTTGGGTAGGGATACCAGGGAGGACATACAAAAAATGCCTCTCATGCAGCCGACGCACTGCATTTGCGTTGGTAAGGTGGGCCACAGCACCGTCTGGAAACAGAAGGGCTATGATGATCTCTCCCTGGAATTTAAGGAAGGATCCAGTTCGTCCTGAAGCTTTGTATAGCACAAAAGCATTCAGCAGAACCAATTGGAATAAGTATACAATCACTTTTTTGTACCAGCCTCTGGCCTTATGGGCAATTAGGTATGGCGCCAACAACTGGTCGTTGAGGTCCACCCCCCCATGTTAAGATTGTATTTGTGGACACAGACGGGTTTCTCCACAACACCAGTCACCGTAGAAATTTGGACAGTTGTATCTGCGTGAAGGGAGGACAGAACGAAAACATTCCGTGTATCCCTCCACTTCATTGCCAACAAATTATTACATTTCAAGCAGGCTCTCTCCCCTGTCTAAGTCGGGATTCTACAAGCCATTGGGGGAAGCCCTGGCGATTAGATCGCACAGTGCCACATGCACCAATTCAAGGATCAAAAAGGTGACTAAAAAGTGTCACGCTTGTGTGATAATTGTCCACGTACCAGTGGTACCCCTTTCCGAATAAGGGTGACACCAAGTCCACACAATCTTCCCAGCGCTCCCTATGTAGTCTGGGCAGTTCTCCGGTTCCATATGACTATCTTTTCCCTCGTAAACCATAAAACTATATGTATAGCCTATTGCCCTGTCACAGAGCTTATACATCTTGACCCCATATCTGGCACGCTTGCTGGGAACATACTGTTTGATAAACAAGCGGCCATAAAAATTAATCTGGAACTCAATAATGCAGACAACTTGATCGAGAGTAAATAAGGCTGCAAACTGCTGGTTGAAGTGGTTTACGAGGGGCCGAATTTTGTGGAGCCGATCGTATCCAGGGTCACCCCGAGGACGACAGAGTTCATTATTATTGAAGTGCATGAACCGCAAGATCTGCTCGTATCGTGTCCTGGTCATGGAGGCAGAGAACATGGGCATATGGTGAATTGGGTCAGTGGACCAATATGATCACAACTCACTTTTTTTTAACTACGCCCATGAGGAGAGATAGGCCCAGGAAGGTCTTAAATTTGGAGATCATAATAGGTCTCCAATCTCTGGCTAGGGGCAATTGGGGATTAGCGGCGATGAATTGACCAGCATACAAATTGCTTTGGATCACAACAGATCTATAGAGATCTTCCATGAAAAACAGTGAATAAAAATCAAGTGCCGTAAAATCAACTGTTTCCACCTGAATTCTGGGTTGGCCAGTGAATGGGGGAAGTATGGGTGCTGCAGCAGTGGTGGGCTCCCAAATCCAGAATGGCAAATTCAGCAGGAAGGGCACTATGGGCTCGATGGGCCTGTGTTTGTCTTCTTCATGGTGCCTGCGGGACACTACTTGTGCTAGCCACCTCACCAGCTTGAGCTGCACTCATGTGACTCACCACGTCATCAAGTCTTACTGCAGTGCTGGATATACAACCAGGATGTATAAGGCTGCTGGTGCTTGCCAGTTCACCAGAAGGATGAGCGGCACTAGTACTGGCTCTCTGCTATATACGAGAGCCCTGCGGTTCTTGCACCTCAGCAGAAGAACGGGGTCGGGTACGCCCGACCTTAGCAGGGACCTCTACTCTGTCATCAAAGCTATCTGTCAGGGTGCCGCTGCTGTCTACGGGTTTGTATTCTGAGCCTGAATATGACAGATGGGTCTCTTCCTCTTCACTATCTGTCATGCTCAGAAACGTGTAGGCCTCTTCACTACTCTACCTTTGATTTGACATTTTGGCCTCTAAATTTACTGGTACAGTAGTGAGACTCACAGAAAAAAAGCACCTGACTGTCAGCAACTGATTCAACCACTGGGTGTTAGCGCTACTGGCACTAATCTGATGCTGCCTGGGGTGACGCAGACCCTATCTGATGTTAACTGATATCACCCACCAGGTGATCGGGGGTTAAACCTTTTATTAGGTAATATACGGTGGGTGCCATAACACTATAAAAAATAACTAGCTAACCAGCATCACCCGTGCCACTAATATTGTGATCACTGGTGACAGGGGGTAATGAAGGGGTTAAACCTTTATTAGGGGGGTTAGGGGGTCCCTAGACCTATCTGGGCCTACCACTAAGTACCCTAACACTGATTATTGTCACAAATGATACCAGTACAGCGATCAAAGAAAAATATGAACACTGCACTGGGTGACACAGTGACAGGGGGTGAAGGGGTTAACTGGGGGGGGGCGATCGGGGGTGATCAGGGCTGACAAGTGTACCTACCTGTACTGGTGTCAGTGTAGTGTTGGTGCACTTATTTTGAGATGTCTTCTCTCCTCTCTCTGGAAACGAAAAGACTTCCATGAGGAGAGATGACATCACTTCCCCTGTCTGTGTTTACACTTACACAGGCAGGGGAGGATTTCATTCGCCAGGACCGATCAGCAGGTCCAGGCCAGAAATCATTGTCCTGGGCCTGGAGACTGATCGGTTCTGAAGCGAATCCGATCGGCACGCGCCCCCTAGGCATCAAGGTAACGTCAATCTGCCCAGCCTAGCCAACCTGCCACAGTAAAACTGCGGCAGCTGGTCCGGAATTGGTTAAATAATCACATGAGAGTTGGTAGCACTACCCTATTTATATAATGAATACCACCAAAAGAAAAAAAGAGCATCAGTTTTGTTTGTGTACAACGTCGCATGACCGTGCAATTGTCAGTTAAAGCGACGCAGTGCCATGTCGCAAAAAATGGCCTGGTCATTAAGGGGGTAAATCCTTCCCGGGCTGAAGTGGTTAAAGACAAGGGTGGGACTTTTAAGGTTCCGAAGAATCACAGCTTATCACATAAGCCAGGTTATGTGACCATAGGAGGAAGATGAGAAAAACACCTAAAATGTAAGGAATAGTTGAGTAGCCTAAACCATCCAGACAGGAACTAGCTTGTCTATGTATGAAATATTTATCTTGGTTGTGTTATACTGGGTTGCACCATTTGGTTCACCTTTTCTACTACAAAGGGTATTCAGCTACTGGAGATGGAAAAGGAGGGGGGGGGCATTGCTGGTAAATACAGGATAAGATACCCCAAATTATTCAGAATCAGCGGGAGTCCCCTCCAGTGTGGATGCTTATAAGAACCACCCTCCGTCCAGAATACAATCAAAGATTCCCAAGGGAATAGATATGCATGCACAGATGCTTTAGTGTCTGACATTCAATATGTTGTGATTATGGCAGGAGGGCTCAGGAGTATGGCAGAAGAGCCCATAAATCACTCAGACGGGCACTGGCACTTGTCCTTAAATATTTGTACCTGCTAATGGCTGATGATATCGTATCTAAATACATAAAAACATATCCTGAAATCACCTTCAGAAGGTCAAAAACATTAAAGGAAAAATTGGTTCACAGCCATTATTCCATCAGGGCCAGAACTAAAAATAAATTAGAAGGAACCATTCCCTGTAGTAAATACATCTATTGTAGGTACATTTATAGGACTCAACAAATCACTTTACCCAATGTTCACATCTTCAAACCACAATTTTTGGCTGATTGTCAATCAGTGAGAGTAGTGTACATTATGCTGTGTGACTGTGGGGCATATTATATAGGTAAAACGAAGATACTGTTTTTTCATCGGATCCGTTTCGTTCGTTTCAAAGAAAAAAAATGGAGACACCGATAAGCAGACACATGGGTCCTTTTTACGGATTCAATCAATCAAAAATGCAATTCTTCACTTTAGAATACATACCACAGAATGAAAGAGGGGGTAATAATGATAGATTTCTCTTACAGCGAGAAACTCGCTGGATTCATAATTTGTCAGATATAAAACACCCCTGTTTAAATGAAGCTCTCAGTTACAAATCTTTTTTGTAACTACTGTATATGGACATCAGATCATTAGGATTTCCCACATATTATAAGTACACTGGCCTTCTGATGAATCTGACTGAATAACTGTTATTATCAGTTTAAATATGCTTTTGTTGATCTCTGTTAATAATTTACCAATCCTGAGTTGATATGTGTTGCTAGACTATGCTGAAAAACTGAATTAGGGTGATGGGCACTAATCCAAGATTCTAGGACAATACAAAAAGAATGATACCTTATAATTTTTATTTTCTCAAGTCATAATCTTATTGACAATACAAAAAGAATGATGTTGTATAGTCTTATTTTTCCAAGTTTTATGCACATTCTATATAAATATCAATTTTAAATATTTAAGGCGTTCCTCAATTGTTCAGGCTTTCCTTGAGACAGGGTGCTTGCTCCATTGGGTGCTTAACCAATCGCTCATTGGGGGTTAGTGACCTCTATGTTTATGTGGCTGGCGCGTGGCTGCTGGCATGCCTCCTATTTAGATCCGCTGACTGGGGCACGTCATCGAGCCTCAGTGAGTCATCCCCTTGGAGTTTCCCTGCCCTGTGATGCACAGGGGGTGGGCCTTCCTTGTTGGCTGCCTCGGTGTGGACTATGGCTATTGCGCGCCTGTGCCTGATGTCACACCCACTGTAGCGGGCTGGGCATGCGCGCCAGCATCAGGTAGGCGTCCGCGGCCCGTTGGTGATGTCAGACACCGGTGGAGCGAGTAGAAGATAAGAAGAGCCGTTCGGCCACCATTAGTGACAGAGGTCGTGGGAGGGAGGGACTGCGTCTCTCCTTTCTCTCCCAACACATTCTTTGGACCATATTCGTGACAGGTGAAAACCTATAGACAAAAAGTAAAACTTTAAGGCTATGCTTTGAGAAGGAGGATGGGTGGAGATGGGGCCCAGCGATCACTCTTGCAGGGTGCATTCACCTGAGACAGGCATTGGCACATCTGCCCCACTTGAGTGAGAGACAAGTGCCGGGTCTCCCCCGCTGGGTTGATTTAAGGGTTCTGTCTTGGCCCTCCTGCCATATTCACAGCATATTGAATGTCAGATATTAAAGCATGTGTACATGCATATCTTTTCCCTTAGGAATCTTTGGTTGGATTCTGGAAGGAGGGTGGTTCTTACAAGCATCCACAGTGGAGGGGACTCCCGCTAATTTGGAATCATTTGAGGTACCTTATCCTGTATTTACCACCAATGCTCCCCCTCCTTTCCATCTCCAGCAGCTGAATACCCTTTGTAGTGGAAAAGATGAACCAATTGGATACAACCTAGTATAACACAGCCAAGGTAAATATTTCATACATAGACAGGCTAGCTCCTGTCTGGATGGTTTAGGTTACTCAACTATGTTTTAGGTGTTTTTCTCATTTTTCTCCTATGGTCACATAACATCCCACAAGCTCAGCTTCTGTTGGAACTCTCGTACTCAATTGATTCATCAAGTTCCTGTTTTTAAGCAACTGGTAGGCCTGTCCCTCTAATTCAATATATAGACATATATGAAAAGTTTTGTGAAATGAAAACACGAAATTGTTATGCAATCCATATATTGATATGAAATATCTGTAATGTTCATAAATGTTTGTTCTTTTCATCTATAGCATCAACCATATGCAGCACTCTTAAGACTCTTGAGGAAGCTCTTCTGGGCAAAACATGTAGAGCAGAAGTGGCTGCACGAATTGCATGTTCATGTGATGACTTTTATTACCTTTTAAATTTGTTATGAAAGAAAAATTGAATTTATACTTTACCTTATATGATAACCTGTGATTTTTCGACACCTTAAAAGTCCCGCCCTTGTCTTTAAAAATAATATTTGCTAATGTCTTCCTGCTTCTCCTCCTGGCCAATCAGGAAGCGGGTCCTGAGATCTGACTGGCCAGGGAGTCTTAGGTGCGCCCGAAGTCCACCAAGTTGTGTGACAATAGCCAATGAATATTCGCTATTGTCACACTGATTCTGCCTCCCGGCCAATCAGGAGCGGGTCCTGAGACCATTTTCATGATTGGCTGAAAGGAGAAGCTACCCTATTGGCCAAAGGAGGAGACGCATGGCGAGGACACCGCTGTGATGCTGAGGAGGAGACACACGGCGAGGACACTGCTGTAAAGCCGAGGAGGGAAGCACTGCCGGGGTAAGTGTTGCGGGTGACTGAACGACCGGGGGGGTGACTGTGAACTGTTTGTCACCCCCCCAAAAAAATATATCACTGGCAGCCACTGCTTTTCATATATATTGAACTGCAGTTAACTGTGTTGGGTGGATAAAATGGTCAGTTCCCACCCCCAAAGTGCTATTTCAGTTATAGGTAGATTATGCTGAGCTAAGTTTAAAACCATGCCTGCTATAGTTTTCAGTGATTTTAATAATGCTTAAAGTGAAACAATAAAAATTCCTTTAAATATCGTGCCTGGGGGGTGTGCTAAGTATGCATGTACAGTAGTGGCTCTTTCCCATGTTTATTATTGTACCGCAGCAAAATTACATTTCTAAAGGAAAAAATGTCATTTAAAATTGCTTCCTCGCAATGTAGAGCAAAAATCAAAGAAAAAAACGGTGTAGGTTCCCTCCACCAGTCCATACCAGGTCCTCCAATTCTGGTATGGATATTTAGGGGAACTCCACGCCAAAATTTAAAAAAAATGGCGTAGGGGTCCCCCCAAAATCAATACCAGACCCTTATCCAAGCACGCAACCTAGCAGGTCTGAACCATACCAGGCCACATGCCCTCAACATGGGGAGGGTGCTTTGGGGGTCCCCCCAAAACACCTTGTTCCAATGTTGATGGGGACAAGGGCCTCATCCTCACAACCCTTGCCCAGTGGTTGTGGGGGTCTGCGGGCAGGGGGCTTATCGGAATCTGGAACCCCCATATCCTGCCCCCCCATGTGAATGGGTAGGGGTGCATTGGCTTCTTCTTCCCCCATTTCATCCTCCAGTCTTTCTCCTCCACCGCTCCTGCCGCCGTTCCCGATGAACATTCAAAAAACGAGCCTCCTCCGATGCTGCAATGGAGCGCATGACATCACTCTGTAACCCCGCCGCTTGTGACTTCAGCACCCGGGGCATGATGGGTCAGTGATGTCTCAAGGGGTCGGGGTCTCCTGCTGACGTCATCCAGAAGCCACGCCCCATAGTTATATATGAAATGTGCACTATGGAAGCGGACAGATCAGCTGGCCGCATCGGAGGAGGGATGTTGTTTTCATGTTCAGCAGTGGCGGGAAGAAGCCAGAGGAAGATGGAGAAGACCAGAGGAAGAAGCGGGGGAAGAAGCAGCTGGAGGAATAAGGAGAAAACTGAAGGAAGACTGGAGGAAGATGGAGCAAGAAGCGAGGGAAAGAAGAAGACATTTTTAATAAAGGAATTGTCAAAAACCGGCTATTGTCTTTTGTCACATTTCATTGCTTTTTTAGGTGAATAGGTAGGAGTACAATGTACCCAATGCTCATTGACATGGGGGGTCGGGATCTGGGGGCCCCCTTTGGCTTCCAGATTCTGATAAGCCCCCGGCCCACAGACCCGCACAACCACTGGGCAAGGGTTGTGGGGATGAGGCCCTTGTCCCCATCAACATGGGGACAAGGTGCTTTGGGGCAACCCCAAAGCACCCTCCCCATGTTGAGAGCATGTGGCCGGGTATGGTTCAGGAGGGGGGGCGCCCACTAGTCCCCCCTTTCCTGACCTGCCAGGTTGCATGTTCGGATAAGGGTCTGGTATGGATTTTGGGGGTGGTCCCCTACACCATTTTTTTTATTCTGACGCAGGGTTCCCCTAAAATTCATACCAGATCTGAAGGGCCTGGTATGGATTTTGGGGGGACCCATGTCAATTTTTTTTTAAATTTTGCTGTGGGGTTCTCCTTAAAATCCATACCAGATTCGAAGGGCCTGGTATGCACTGGGGGGGGGGGGGGTCTACACAGTTTTTTGAATTTTGAATTGCTGGATTTTTGGAATTCCACACCATAATATTTTTGAATAATTACATACCATTGCATGCATTTGAAGAGTTAAAATTATGGAATAAACCAAACTGATGTGCATTCACTAATTCAATTGAGTTATTCAAGAGTCATTCTTCTTGATTTATTCTGTGATATTTGGTGGTTCTTTGTGGGTCAGTGTAGAATAGTGATGTTACCCTTAAATTTTTGGGAATTACATTTTGATTTCTGATGTTGGTACACATATCACATTTTTGGGGCTCAAATTATGATTATTTGGAAATTATAAAAAGCAAAAAAAAATGTGACTCATTTTAAATTTGCATCAGCAATGGTATTGTTTGTGGTTTGTAAAGACACCTCTGTGAGTTTAGTTAAAGATTGTTGCGAGATGGAGAGTAACAAGTGAAAGTGACAGAAAAATATATTTTACCAAAACATCAAAACATTCCACATTCTAGCATTCTTAAAAACAAGATAGTTGAAGTAGAAGCAACAATGTTGCGAAGGAAAATTAATTTCAGAGAAAGATACATTTCATCTCAACATTAAAAGGATTTATTTGGGGAAGTTACAATTGTACCATTAGAATCAATGGCTAAAACTTGCATTGGACTATATTAGTGCCGATTTTCACTCCTAAAAAATGCTCTTTAAGACAGCGCTCATTCTGGTATTTACTATAGCGCCCTGTAAAGAAGACATTGAAGCTAAAATGAGAGCTATTTGCAGGTCTGACCATGCTCAGTTGTGTTGGCATCTAGTTGTACAAAAGTGGGGAATTTATCTCTGCTCAGACTTTTAAAGACATTTCAGTGTAGAAATCACTTTTTCACACAGTTTAAAAGCAGATTATCTTTAAATAATATACTGCATATTTCAGTACCATTTAGGCAATTATATCATGCTCTAAACAATATTTCCATATGCACTGCTCCAGGTTTTAGCAGAGTAATGCCCCATACACACGGTCGGACTTTGTTCGGACATACCGACAACAAAATCCTAGGATTTTTTCCGACGGATGTTGGCTCAAACTTGTCTTGCATACACACGGTCACACAATGTTGTCGGAAAATCCGATCGTTCTAAACGCAGTGACGTAAAACACGTACGTCGGGACTATAAATGGGGCAGTGGCCAATAGCTTTCATCTCTTTATTTATTCTGAGCATGCGTGGCACTTTGTCGGATTTGTGTACACACGAATTTCCGACAATGGATTTTGTTGTCGGAAAATTTTATATCCTGCTCTCAAACTTTGTGTGTCGGAAAATCCGATGGAAAATGTCCGATGGAGCCCACACACAGTTGGAATTTCTGACAACACGCTCCGATCGTGTGTACGGGGCATAAAAGTTTGGGCGCTATTTGTTTTCAGGGAACTTCAGTAAATTCGATTATGGGAGTAATTTTTTTACCAGCGCTATAGTGAATACGGTTTTAGCGCTAATTAGCGCTGCAGCACTATAGTAAATGACCCCCTATGTGTCTTATTCATACTTCACCACAGCCTGGAACAGCGCTGCTCTGCGTTAAAATGCAGACATGCTAAACTTTGTTGCAGTGCACTGGACAGGATTATATGTCACTGTACAACAGCTTAGCGCACAGCACTGCTGTATAGTGACATGAAGTGTTTTGTGCAAAAAAAAAAAAGAAAAAAGAAAGTGAGATGTGTGATGTGCTGAAACACGCCATGCCACCCACTACCCCTGGTTCACTGCAGCCGTAACAGCAGCTGCTGCATAATAACTCACTGTGGTTTACTGTGCAGCAGCTATCCGTTTATATGTGAATGGGCCCTTAAAGATGAAGTTTAGATTTACTTTAACTCCCCAGCATTGACCAAAAGCTGAAATGTTTTGGATGAACTGACCCTCAAACAGTAGATTGTTTCAAAATGTAATGCGAGACAAAGCAGAATATGCAAACAACATATTTTCAAAGGGAAGCATTTGTTTCTACCAGCATGTTGCACGTAAGGAAGCAATAAAATACCATTTGTCTGTCTTCGTGTATAGGGATACAAGAGGATCACAGCCATTTGACAAGATCATTTATCTTTATGTGTGTCTACTTTTTACTTTCATAATAGTTTGCTAACACTGGGAAGAAGAGCTCCAGGAGATGTCAGTTGTCTATGGTTCATTGCAAAGAATGTTGTAGATGGCTAAATAAATACAGTATTAGACACAGGTGACTGTTTGGATTATTTTCTAACTTGCTAACACATGAGAACTCATTTGGTATTTTCTCATAGAGAGCAGGCAGTTCTTAGAGTGAAAAACCAAAATATTGGCTGGAAAGGCCTGTTAACACCTGCCAATAGTGAGCGTAAAACAATATGCTAACTTAAAGTGGTTCTAAAGGCAGAAGGGTTTTTATCTTAATGTACTCTATGCATTAAGATAAAAAGCCTTCTCTGTGCATCAGCCCCCCTAATAGTTACCTGAACCCAGTGGTGGCTGCTCCCCCCTAATCTATGCGCCCGGTCACTAATCTACATGCAGGGTGTCGGACGCATGGATTGCAATGGGTTTTTATTTTGAAGCACATGATTAGAGTCTGAGGTTCTAATTGGCTTAAAAAAAGGCTGGTTTCAGGGTGCGGAGCACTGCGCCCTGAGCCCACCCAGTTGTGTGACATTAGCAAATTAATATTCGCTAATGTCTTCCTGCTTCTTGTCCTGGCCAATCACGAAGCAGGTCCTGAGACTCGATTGGCCAGGGAGTCTTAGGACTCCCGGCCATTCGGGTCTCAGGACCCACTTGCTGTTCGGCTGGAAGGAGAAGCAATGGCCCGTCTCTTCTCTCGGCAAGCTGGACTGAGGAGCAGCAGGTGGAGGGGCAGAGGTGCAGCAACAGCCTCTTTAAGCTTCCAGGAGCCCTATCCCGGATCCAGCACCATCTCATCATCGGTCTCCTAAGGTATGGCCACTGATCGCTGCTTTCCCGTCTGTCCTGCAGGGGTGGGGGGGGTAGTGTGAGCGAGGGGGCCAGGTTTGTTTGCCCCACTGTCTGAGCCCCATCTCAATCCAGCAATGTGCACAAGTGCCTCGGGCTCTCCCTCCTGATTGGCTGAGACATAGCAGAGGCACGGCTCGGGTGCCCCCATAGAAAATTGCTTGCCGTGGGGGCACTCAATGGGAGGGAGGGGCCAGGAGTGCAGATGAGGGCCCGAGAAGAGGAGGATCCAGACTTCTCTGTGCAAAACCACTGCACAGAGCAGGTAAGTATAACATGTTTGTTATTTTTAAAGAAAAATAAACAAGACTTTAGTATCACTTTAATTACTAGTGTTGGGTGAATGGTTCGGCCCAAGCATAAGTATGGGCTGAACATTGGCTGTTCGCCTGTTCGGCAAAACCTAAATTGGCAGGTTCAACCATTTGTTTGTCTAAAGCGGATCAAGCGTGGCCAGTAGGGATGAGCTTCGAGTTCAAGTCGAACTGGTGTTCGACTTGAACATCGACTGTTCGCCAGTTCGCCAAACAGCAAACAATTTGGGGTGTTTGCAGCAAATTCGAAAGCCGCGGAACACCCTTTAAAAGTCTATGGGAGAAATCAAAAGTGCTAATTTTAAAGGCTTATAATGCATGGTATTGTCATAAAAAGTGTTTGGGGACCTGGGTCCTGCCCCAGGGGACATGTATCAATGCAAAAAGAAATTTAAAAAATGGACGATTTTTCGGGAGCAGTGATTTTAATAATGCTTAAAGTGAAACAATAAAAGTGTAATATTCCTTTAAATTTCATACCTGGGGGTGTCTATAGTATGCCTGTAAAGGGGCACATGTTTCCCGTGTTTAGAACAGTCTGACAGCAAACTGACATTTCAAAGGAAACACACCTCATACCCTTACTCCTCATTCCGACTTAAAATGAAGTCAAGGCTATCCAGGCTGTGGGTGGGGGCAAATAGCCTATAGTAGTAAAATATATCTATTTAAAACCAGATATAGACAAAAAAATTAACTTAACCAAAACACATATAAATGCACACCTACCAGGGAGACCACATAGGCCAGGATCTTGGGTATCCTCAAGAGTAAGATAAGGGTAAAATTCAGACATACTGTATAGGCACATGCAAGTTCCAAGTCAAAGCTGGACCAGTGTAACTATGCAATAAAAAGCATACGTGGAGTTTAGCTTCAATAAATAAGGTAAAAATAATCATAAATAATGTACTGTATGTAAAAAAGTGTTCCTTTAATCGCACACAACAAATATCATCACACAGTATCATTTATTTACACTCCCCATAATGCAATTGTCTATTGTGTAATACATCTCTACATGTATAGCTTCTTCTATTTTTCCTTTTTAGTAAATATCAGTACACAGCACTTTGTGGTGGGCTAAAGAATATCATATGACTTTGATGAAGGTTAGCACACTTTGGAATGTGTTTCCCAACAATACACATTGTGCACCTCTGAACAAAGGTACTTCAAAGTGTAAACCTGAATGAAAAATAGAAGATACGCCGCTCAGCAGCTCTTTCCATTCGCGGATCTGTGTCACCTATTATCCCTGATCCCAAACTGTTTATAAGATTATGGGCATTCCTTCAGAGAAAATAATATCACACAATACCTGCTCCTTTGTTGAAATTATAATGAATGGGTCACGTGTTGCTTTCTTTTCAACCATTTTTTCATCATCTCCAAAGCTTGGAATGTTACAAAAATGATGACTGGAAAGGAGGAGAATTTGGTAATTACCAGATCTTTTAGGAAATACTGTATTAGTGTTTGATAAGTATGTTTAGTTCGTTATTAGATTTTGTATTTAACGCAATAATAGCATTTTTTTTTTCCCGCAGAAAATAGACAGCTGTCTGAAAGCCTAAAGCCCTGGTACTTGATACTACAATCTGGCCTCATAGTAACTGGCCAGCTTTAGAAAATCGAAGGCAAGGTATTCAATGAGGAGACAATGGTAAATGTCAAGTCAAAGAGTGGAGATCTCAAGTTTAAAAGACTGCTGAGTGACATGCAGGCTAGATCAAAGAAAGAAATTTAACAGGTATTTATCATTATAATGCTAATAGAGGTTAATAATGGCAACTCAAGCTGAGATCTTATGTCTCTGCGCTGAAGAGAATAAATTATCGTGCTTTAGGACCCGGGAGAAATGCAGCCAATATAAATGGCAAGGTGCCATCACATAGAAATTAGATGCAGAATAATTTTGTTAATTATATAATTTTCATTCACAGGTTATCACAGGATTTACTTGATGAAAATGTGCTGGAACATTTCCTGCAGGGGACACAAACTACCTGGTTAGGGGCATTCTTGGTTATTCTGCTGAATAGCTGGCTGGACTCTTTTTCAACTGAAGAGCCCTCAAAAAGCATGAAAACATGGAGCTGTGGCCCCAACAATGCCTTTTGACCAAGCTTACTGGACCGCTTACTCCTTTAAGAAAAAGGGAGAATAAACATGTAACAAGAAGTTGCAGTACCATCAAAATGGCATACATTTGCATAAATTGAATAGACAGTCCCACCGTAGCACAGTTACATATTTGTTTTTGGATAGCATTAGGAGTTCACTAACTAATTTTACGTGTTGCCTGGAATTGCTCTTTAACTAATTTTTAACTTAACAATACGATAAATACATAAACAAAGTTTTTCAGATGCCAGGATAGTTTAATGGCTTCAAGTGGCCAAGGTATATATTTAAGGGGTAACAAACATTGTACCCTTATAAATAGAACTCTGAAATAGCCAAATACATAAAAAAAATTGTCAAACAAAATGATCAAAATTACACAAAATGAATGCACAGTATAATTTGTTTTATTTTAATAAAAATATAGCTGGAGACAGCAGATAGAAAAGGAGTTAGTTGGGGCTAGTTAGCCTTAACAAGGGCCTAGGCATACGCACGGGGTGTGCAGGGCTCTAATTACCCTGTGTGCACATTAGCATTATCGCTGTTTGTGCTGGCAGGAAAATAGTAAAGATCTCCCTCTGACCGACTCTGCTGTAAGAGAAGTGATTTGCTCTTCTCCTTCACTGTGCCCGCGGTGAGACATCCCCGCGGAACCCCCCCAGAGCGTCAGTACCGATTGCAGAAGAAGTAACTATGTATGCTCTAACTAGTGGCGCCAGTCGCGCCGCCATCGCCGCACTTGGCACTGACTCACAGACATGCTGTTGTGTGCTGCCTGAGCCTGGCATGCTATTACACCACCTGACCACCAGGCACGCTGGCTCGAGCTATTAGGCTCGGCCGAGGGAGGCTCTGTCAGCATGGGCTGGGAGCTCCACTGATGCTCTGAGCCTGCCCTGCCCCACCCCGTGCAGCCTGTATGGGCTTGGAGCAGAGAAACCGAGTGGGAGAGCCTCCCCCGGACCACTAGGATCTTTTGTAATCTATCCAGTCATTGGTTGCCTCCTGTAATCCATCTGCAGTATCTGGTTATCTCCTGTAATCTATCCGCAGTCTCTGGTTATCTTCTGTAATTCATCCGCAGTCTCTGGTTATCTCTTGTAATCCATCTGCAGTCACTGGTTATCACCTGTAAGCTATCCACAGTCATTGGTTATCTCCTGTAATCTATCCGTAGTCTCTGGTTATCTCCTGTAATCTATCTGCAGTCTCTGATTATCTCCTGTAATCTATCCGCAGTCTCTGATTATATCCTGTAATCCATCCGCAGTCTCTGATTTTCTTTGCATTTGGCTTGTGGATGTGGCAACTGTAATATTAACGGGAAAGTTTAACGGGGACGCCGCCTGTGAAACTTGACATGTCGGGTTGCGGCACAGTGAAGCCAAGTATCGATGTCACGGCAATGTGTACTCAATGAACAGCTGCTATATTCATTCAGAGGTAGGTGTTAAAGGGTTGATTCTGTTTAATCAACTTGAGTCCCCATTCACATTGACTGCAGCTTTGAAATCATGCAGCTTCATCAGAAATCGCACAATTAAAATTTCAGGTGTGGCTTGGAAGACATCAGCGGGGCTTCATGTACAGATGTTTATGCAAGTCACACCTGAAATCACCAAAAGTAATGCAGGAACTACTTTTTCAGATCGTTGTGGCAATTGAACATGGCCATTGCTGGCAATAGGGTGCGACTTGTCATGCGATTGGTCAACAAGTTGCTCCAGTGTGAATGGGGGCTTAGGCCATTCTTATACGTAATCTGGTCATGCCCACTACTCTCCCATCATGTTTAACAGAATTTTTTTTTTCATCTGTATCCCAGGAGGGCTGGTATTTTGTCACAATGCTGTAATCTCTAGCAATCAATCAGTGATCGATAATGATAAGCAGTAATCTATAGCTACCAATCAGTGAGCAGTAATGATGTGCAGTAACCTCTAGCAACCACTCAGCAAGCAGAAATGATTTGCTGTAATCTCTAGCAAATAATCAGTGAGCTGTTATGTGTGCTGTAACCTCTGACAACTAATAACAATTGCTGCCTGATCTGCCGCAGTAAATACATTTTGAAAATGTTTGCCCAGGGTCCATTTAATTTTAAAGAGGGCCCTGGCTCTCATTGCTTTGCCTCCGCACCTCAGTGCCTCCAGGCTCCTTTATATGAGATCATGTCTGCTTGTCCAGCCGCAGCCACCAGAACAGGAGGCAGCACTGAGCAGAGTGGGAGCGTCCGGCACCTACCCGCCCACCAATCCTCTCTATTTCCATTGGCTCCACCTCCTTGCAGTGCCACTTCTTACCATTTAATTGCCGCTTGGGTGAGGAGCTGGACCCTCAAGGGTGCTGTTAGCTGCCACGTGGACATGGATGTGGATGATGTTCTGAAGTGCTGCTGGCTGCTGTCCATTGACCCGCCCAGTCCATCCTGGGTTACTAGCTATGTCCCTCTTTCCCTTGTGTCTTCCTTAGTCAGGCTAGCTTAGAACTGCAGTGCTGCAGAATTTCTTCCAGTCATTCTACTGGTATCTGAGATTGTGACGACGGCTGGCAAAGTTGATGATTGAGGCGCTGGACTGAGTCTTCCATAATTACTGTTGTGTTAGCCTGTTAGGCACATGTAGCAATTTGTGATAGTGGGCAGAATATTGCTGTGATTCTGCCCACCACCGCGCCTGGTTCCAAATCGCACTGCAATGCTGGCAAAACGCAGCCCATGTGTTTGTGTTCCATTCATTCTTACTGGCATTACAATGTGGTGTCTTTTTGCTGTGATTGTTGAGCGATTTATCGCACAACAAGCATCCAAAACCACACCGTGTTTTGCTGCCACTAAAAATGAATGGAACACAAACACGTGTGCTGCGTTTTGCCAACATTGCAGTGTGATTTGGAATTGCGGGCAGAATCACAGCAATTCTGTCAACGATCCCAAATCGCTACATGTGAACAGTCAGGGCCTAATAGGTTAACACAACAGCACTTATGGAAGACTCAGCCTCAACAAATTTTATAGGTACAAGAAAGCACAGGTTTTGTTAAACCATGTCCCTTAAGACCCTCCCACTATCGTGTTTGGCCACACCCACTTTTTTGCAGTGGCGTGTGTGTCTCCCTGTTGCCCTTCATTCTCAAGCTTGAAAGTTGGGAGGTACGGTCTGTATGTATGGACTTTGCACAGAACCACTTCTTTTGCCTAGTATGCTGCATAAAAAAAACATCAGCCAGTGTGCTGCTTTCCACAAGATGGTGCCTCTTTGCACCTGTCCAGTATGATTGGCTTTTATGCCCTGTACACACGGTCGGATTTTCCGGAAAATGTGTGATAGGACCTTGTTGTCGGAAATTCCGACCGTGTGTGGGCTCCATCACACTTTTTCCATCGGAATTTCCGACACACAGTTTGAGAGCTTGCTATAAAATTTTCCGACAACAAAATCCGTTGTCGGAAATTCCAATCGTGTGTACACCAATCCGACGCACAAAGTGCCACGCATGCTCAGAATAAATTAAGAGATGAAAGCTATTGGCTACTGCCCTGTTTATAGTACTGACGTACGTGTTTACCGTTACCACATTTAAAACGATCAGAATTTCCGACAACTTTGTGTGACCGTGTTTATGCAAGACAAGTTTGTGCCAACATCCGTCGGAAAAAATCCATGAGTTTTGTTGTCGGAATGTCCGATCAATGTCAGATCGTGTGTACAGGGCTTTACAGTGCACCACCAATCTCACTGGGCAATGTTCATAAAAACTGGAAGAAGGCAAAACTGAAATCGCGTTCAATTCACAAGAGGATCAAGGATGTGATTGCTTACTAAGAGCAGCACAGGTTTTCCTTTTTCCAGTCTTTATGAATTTGGCACAGTTTGTGTTATTTAAAAAGTCTTTTACTTACTACCTGGGGCTAAACCCCCCCAGAACAAAAAAAGTATCTATGGCCCTGAAAAACCAGTGGAGATGAGCAAATATGCCTGAGTTTGGATCATAAGGTGTTCGTAGAATTCTACATGAAGTCCAAAAATTCCAAACTAAAAATCAACCCCCCACTGTAGTTTACAGGGGTGGGAGGGGATCCTGCTAATCAGTTCTGGACACTTTTCCTTTCTGCACACTTTTCCTCTTCCTTTTCTTTAGGTAATCCCACCATAGTCCAGCCAACTTTGTATGAGGAGTCAATGGATTTTTTTGCGCTGCTAGTTCACATGCATCTACAATGCTGCTACTGGAGCAGAAGAAAAAAATATCCCCAAATTACCATACTCCAATGCCCTGAGTCTTTGTCAACTTTGACAAACACTATTTACATGACTGGGCGGCATGTGTTATATTACAGTGTCAGGTACATAACCTCCATTACTGTGCAAAGAAGGCCAACCCTTCCCTCCACCAGCATGTAGAATGCCATGAGGTAGAAGATGAATGAGGTGGTGAATTCACTTACTATGTATTTTCTATTTAATAATCTTTATTAGATTTCCAGGTTTGTTAGACAAAAGGTAGCATCATTGGATAAAACCTAATCTGGTGGACTAGATTGTATTCATTCAGACTTTAACTGCTCTTCACTGTATGAGCAGTTGCAGTGTGAGTTGATACACAAGCATTCATGACCAAAATAATTATTCATTATATAATACAATTTCGGCCTAAAAGTGCCTCTAGCTTGGTTACTATTCCTTCATTTAAAGTTTTTGTTATTTTCTTTGTATGTTTTTTTTTAAAGCTGCCCTTTATATTATTTTAACATCTTCTATAGAAATGTGATGATTGTGTTCTCCATTGCCTTGTGCAGTGACCTCATTTATACTGTGTATGTTATCTTCGTCACATACTTTTGGTCTCTCTTCATCTTCTTCATTTCTTATCTTATTACTTACATTTAGACTGGGTTCATACTGCAGTAAGGAACGGCTCACAGCAGGTGTTCGGTGCATCCCTGTTCACCGTTTCAGGTCCAACTTCGGCCTGAATTTTTGACTGAATTCAGACCTGAAACAAAGAAGACACACAGGACTGTGAAATTTGGTCCGCAGATGTGTGAACCAGCTCCATTGAGAGCCGGTGTTCTGCCGAGAAAGTTCCCCTTGGCGGATAAGGACCCCCCCTGTACGGCGCAGCACTTGCGCAGTACGAGCCATCGGAAATAGCCGAAGCTGAATAGGTGTAAATCAGCTGTACACAGCGCCTGTAACAGGGCTCCTTGCGGGCTCGCTTCGCTCGCCACGCTTCGGGCACGGCCTCGCTTCACTCAGCACTTTTTTATTCTACCTCTAGGTCCACTTGGATGGTGGGGCTTGAACCTGGACTCAGGGCGCAGGCGCCGTGTACAGCTGATTTGAAGGTTTTTTAGCTTTGACTATCTTCGGTGGCTCCTTAATCGTTCGTACTGCGCAAGCGCTGTGCCTGCGCAGTACAGGGAGGTCCTTATGCCTCGGGGGAACTTTCTCGGCAAGACACCGGTCACAATCTCCTGATATGCAAATTGGATGCAGGGAGACCTGCATCCAATTTGCAATAGTGTGAACCCAGCCTCAAGTAGTACATTTCAGCAATGTGGACCACACTTTCCTCATCAGATGTATTGCCTAAAAATGTAGCACTATCAAGTGTATTGGATGTTGCAAGAACTAAATTCATTTTTGGTGGAGCTAAAAGCATCTCTTTGTAACTTTATAAAATAATGTTATGGGTGGAGATCAGGTCCTCTTTGGTGTTGATTTCATCTAATGTTGATGTGTAACTTCTATGCAGAGCATTAAGGACACATTCAGACCTGTGCATTCCGGGAACACATGTAGAAAATAGTGAAACATTGGGTGGGAGAGTATGGCGAGAGGGGGTCCCCGGAGGGAGAACTCCCTGAGGGGAACCGGTTAAAGACCGGGCAACCAAGGAAGGGTCCAGATCCCCAGTCACCCCTTGTCATACAGGAGCATGAGATCACGGAGCGCCCGAAACTCCTCCATACTGAAGTGTCTGGTACGCTCCGGGAGCTCACGCTCCAAGGTATGGTTGGTGCGATCAGTGTCAAAAATTGGTACGTGAGATTGCGTGGATAGGTCCTTTATAGTCTCGGTGACTTTGAGAGCATCAAGGGGGCAAAAGCCCAAATCCAATTGTAAGTGAAATTTCCTCATTGGTCAGCATATAAGGAGTAAGATTTATAATGTTGAGGTTGGTGTCACATGGGAAGTGTTTTGTGAGGGTTGTGTGTGTTTCAGAACATAAGTGTCTAGGTTGCCCTGTTGCTTCTTTAGATCTAAAAAAAATTAGATCTTCGTTGATCTTAGTATACTTGTTTGTCATAAGGGCTGAACTGAGAACTTTTGGAATGGTGTCATGTAGTTTGGAATGACCCACAGCCCCTTCCGAAGGTGTTCATATATCCTTGTCAGCCTTGGGGATCTGTCTTTCTTCACCTCCTTGCCATCTTTTCCTAATTGTTCTTCTCTGTCCTTCTGTTCTACCCACTCCTCTTGGCTGCTGACCTTCAGAGGTTTGATCTCATATCCTTTTTATATTACAGACGTGGTTATTTGGGGGTCCCACTCATTGTACCTGGTCCTGCTTTACTGCATCCCTAAACCTGATTATTCATCTGTGGTTTTTTTTTTTTTTTTTTTATTTGGGACCACTCTCAATCTCTTACCAATACTATACATGATATTTGATACAGGCAGCCCATGCATCACTACTGATTAGCCAACTACATGGTGAGTGTTAACTTCTCTGCTTACTTGTTCTAATGTTGTATGTTTTTGACCACCGGATGTCTGGGGTGATTTTGGGATAATCTTTCCTTTCCTGTCTCCCCCTCCCCCCCCTTCCCCCCTTCCTCCTCGCTTTCCCCTCATCTTTCCCTTCCTTGCCCGCACCTCCCTTCCCTTCCCACCCCCTCCCCCCCCCCCTCTCCCCCCCCCTTTTGTCCTCTTCCTTCCTCCTTTCCTACATATCCATTTTTTATTTCCTGCTTTACCTCCACCTCCCTTTTTTTCCCCCCTTCTTATTCTTCCTTATCACCCTACCTTCCCTGCCTAGACTTCCATTTATTTCACCCGGGTGAGCACCCCCCTAACTTTTCAATTTCCATATATTTATGGCTATCATTTAACTAGAACTTGTCCACAATCCCCCGTGTCCGTCGTGGGGGGATATGTGTGGGGTCCTACTATCCCATTGAATCCGTCTGAGTTGGTGAGCCAGTCTTCTATCTTGTTATTATTTCTGTATCGTGCTTATTTAGTTTTGCTGTATTTTTTCATTTTTATCTAAATTAAAGTTTATCAATTATTTTTAGACCTATCCCTCCTGAAGAAGCGGTTTTACCGCAAAACCGGTTGAGGAAACAATCTTAGATATCCCCCTCTACAAGAAACTTTACGGTTCCATCTGTTAACGTTTGTGTTAAGTGCGGTGTATTTAATTTGTTTAGTATTGTATGTACTATTTTGCAAATGTGTTTTGGAATTATTAAAGCTTATACTCTTCTTCTTTTTTTTTTTTTTTTATATATATATTTTCTCAATTGCATGTTACTTACAAGTGGGGAGAGAGTCCCAACCTCCAATTCGTAGGTGTGTACGTGTGGTTAGGCAAGTGGCAGCAACTGCCTCCACGCCTCCACTCCTATATTTCTTCAAGTCTGTCTAACTGGGATGATGGCACTGATCTTTGAATTGTATTATCATTGACTTAATTGAGGCTATACTCATTCTTCATGTTCGGTACACTAGATTTTTACAGGTACAAAATGAATCAGTTTAAGATCAAACCTTTTTTTATCAAGCCATATCTACAGTACATATCAATCTGTCCTTTATAAAATATAAGAGGATTAAGCTGACAGATTGTTCTCATTAATTCTAGCAGTTGAAAGTGATAACTGTCCTGTATTCTAAATAGTGGAGTGAGGTAGTGCTTGGTACCCTGTGGTGACATTAATGCTGTTCAGAACCACAGTAGTTACACCTCCCTCCTCACCCCTGACATTGCTGTGGCAAGTTGATCTTGCCTTCCTGGCTTAGCTTCTGTTGTCACAGACCTAAATTAATTGCTTACATGATCCTAAGGGGAATCAATCAGTGAGTATGTGATTCAGCAGTTTGAGAATTGTTTTCCCTACCATTAAAAATATTTATTTTTCATGAGACTTTTAGCTAAATATCCAAAATGTTGAAAAATTTATAATTTATTGATACAAAAAAATAGAAGCTATGTGTGTGAAATGCATTGATCATCTTTTATCTGATGAACTAGTGTTAAAAACAATGTTAATACTTTGTTTGGTGGCCTTGATAAGATACCTTGGAAGTTCACATATGTCTTATTGAATTGAAAGACCCATTATAAAAACATTATTTTTTTGTTTTAAATATTTTTATTAAGGGTTAATTGGATGAAGATATGAAAACTAAGACAATATGCAGTACATCTTATATTGACATAGGTAAGGGTACATTGGTAGATGACATGGTCAAGACAAACAATACAGGGAAAATAAAATAGGATGAAAAGAACAGTAAGTATTGGTGCTACATAGCAATTTAGAGGTGGTGGATTGGCCCCCAAGACACCCCTAATGGAAGAAAACTGTGTCAGGGTAGGGGCAGGACCACTAAACAGTAGGGATGAGCTTGATGTTCACGTTGAACATAAGTTCGACTCGAACATCGTGTGTATTCCTAGAACAGCGAACATTATGGGGTGTTTGCGGCAAATTTGAGCACAGCAGAACGCCCCATAATGCACTGCGAGATCGCAGTGCATTGCTTTATGATGATTGGCTAAAGCATGCACCTGACCTTCATGCTTTGGCCAATCACAGTGCCCTCTGCTAAGAGCCATAATTGGCCAAAGGCAGGGTGCCTTTGGCCAATCATGGCTTGGGGGGACTAAGTCCACACCCTACACTAAATAAGACAGCTTACACTGTGACCCTGTGTAGTGTTGTTGGCGTGGACAGAGAGAGAGCTTGAGTTAGATTACGCATAGTTGACCAACAGTCCCGATTTTTCCTGATTTTGGGACCCTCGTCCCGATCGAAGGTCGTCCCAATTCGGGATTTTGCCTTTTATTGTCCAGGGCAATCGGGAAAGTTCCCTTTTGCAGCAGCTGGCTCCAACAAAATGGCCACCGGCGCCGCCGGTAGATCATTCCCTTTGTGTTCAGTGGAGAGGGGAGGGGGTTCGATCCGTGCAGCCAATTAATTGGCTTCTCTCCTCACAATTCTGAAGCCGGGGTTAGCTGCACAGATCGCCCTCCCCTCTCCACTGAACACACGGTGCCGGCTGCTCGTGGAGTTTCTTCTACTCTCTCTTGTCCCTCTCAGTGTAAAGGTGCCCAGGCAGCTATGTAACTGTAATGTACAGGAGGGAGGTTAACTATGTACAGGGGGAAACTGAACCCACTTGAACCGGATGTAATCAGATTCACTGCTCGCTGTGCGGACAAGCGGTCATTCTGCCTGAGACACGGAACTTACCCCGTCTGCAGCCTGTCTCTGTCTGCTGGATCTGTTCAAATCTGAAGTGTGAAAGACACCTTCTGCTCAAGTAGCTACAGTAAAGAGAAGGGTAAGAACCCCATGCGGACTGGTACAGTCTTTTTACTTAAGCCTCCACGTCTGTTTATATGCTATAGACTAATATATGCATTCATTGACATGAGATGGCTCCGCGGTCTATGTAATCAGCATTGATCTTTGCAGTTCCTTGCACCAACTGAACCAAACTTCATTTATCTGGGTGTGTTTGGCTCTATTACCGAATAATTGGAGGTCTTTATGCTTGATTTTGTACGGATGAACTAGTCTTTAATCAGTATCAACGCCGGCAGGATCATTACTACCATCTCTATACTGTTTAAACAACATGAGAGCAGCAGTACCGGGCTATAGTTTCCTGTGTGTTCCTTTTGACACTTTTGTAGATTTTTTTTTTTTTTTTTCAAGCCCTAGTCAGGGCACAAGCCTTCATAAGCTATCTGGGACAATTATAAGCATTTTGCTGCATACAGAAGACACTACTTTCCACAACCACACCTATAGGTTCTTATTGGCACAAGGAAGTTCAAGCTTGGGAGCAGTGGGGGTGGTTTCATTGTCAGCATCTATTTTTAACGATACAACATTGTTTCTTTCTTTTTCTACAGTTTGTAACTTTTTACCAGTGCAAGTAGATATCGTGGAGGAACGGGTCTTACCTGTGCAGCCTTGTGCTGCATATCTTTTTCAATTTTTGTGCATTTTTCAATAAAGTTATTTATATAATTGATCACATTACGTTGTGGATTCTCCCTTGTGATAGCATTCCTGGGACCGCTGTGGTATCCTTTTTTTCTGTTTGGAATATGTTTATCTGCTGATGGTTAAACTTTCTAGAATACACATATTTCTATTGTTGTGTAGGATCTGGGGCTGATGTCCCTCTATCCCTCTCTCCCCTTTCCCTCTCCATCCCTCATTCATCTCAGACTCTAACCACACCCCCTTTAAATCACGCCCATTAAAGCCATGCCCACTATTTCGCGTAAACCATGCCACATTTTTGTGTTTTTTCTATGTCACGCCTATAAAACACATGACCCACCCCCTAATTATAACAAGACTGTCTACAGCCAAAAAAGTGTCCCGAAATTTTTTTTTACAATGTTGGCAATTATGGATTAAACAGGCGGGTTAATGGTTAGTGGCAGTGTATTTAATACGTGTATGTATATGTATATATATATATATATATATATATATATATATATATATATATATATACATACACACACAGTCAGTTGTAGTGTGTGTGTGTGTGTGTGTGTGTGTATACACACACACTGCATCTAGTGTAGCCTATACCGACAGTGCATTCTGTGGTGTACTGTTTCTAATACACTTCAGGCAGTGTATTAATATATACAGTGCCTTGCAAAAGTATTCACCCCCCTTGGCTGGCTTTTTACCTATTTTTGTTACATTACAGCCTTTAGTTCAATGTGTATTTAATCTGAATTATATGTGATGGATCAGAACACAATAGTCTAAGTTGGTGAAGTAAAATTAGAAAAATATATACATAAACTAGTTTTCAAAAATAAAAACCTGATAATTGGCATGTGCATCTGTATTCACCCCCTTAAAAATTCAGCCCAGAAAAAGCTCTGGTGCAACCAATTACCTTCAGAAGTCACATAATTACTGAAATGATGTCCACCTGTGTGCAATCTAAGTGTCACGTGATCTGTCAATACATATACACACCTTTTTGAAAGGCCCCAGAGGCTGCAACACCTAATCAAGAGGCACCACTAACCAAACACTGCCATG